>CM031859.1:71728948-72207773 GCA_018697195.1 Certhia americana
ACAATGCTGGTGCACGAGGCCGCCGGAAGGGGAGGAATTGTTTAAAGTGCAGGGGGCCGGCCGTGGCAAACGGCCGTGAGCTGCAATGGAGCGCGGGGTAGTGGAGCCACGGCAAAGGCTGGGAGGGGATGCGGACCCCTTTTGCAGTCCGGGAAGACAGGAACGGGGTGGAATGGTAGCTCGCTTATACCGGCGGTCGACGGCGGCTGAGGGATGATGTAGAAAAAGTAGACGGGTTGCGAAAATGAATCTCATATAATTGACCTGGAGTGCAGAAATTGGGCGGGGGAACTTCAGAGGGGGCACGTACGTGTTAAGAGACGGCACAGGGCAGACCATAGGTGTAAAAGCAGAAAGGACAAAACATATTGTAGATGCTACACGTGTGGACAATGCTGTTTACTGCAGGATGAAGGAAAAGCTACAAAGGCAGTGCAACGTGGGTTATCATTGTTGCCCAACTGCGACCTCATTCGGCAAGACCTCAAGAAGGGACTGGTCGCTAAGAGGGGCGGCGTGTAGGCACGGCACTGGCATATACCCTGGGGGGCGGGGGAGTGGGGGGGAAAAGAGACGACCAAAAGGGGGTGAAAGCGCTCGTAACTACCGACGACGAGGTGCGTGGGGATGGACAAACTAACTCTTCCTCGGGCGTCGGGAAAATAGGACGGAGAAAAGCAGCTTCGCACCAGGGGCGCGAGCATACCGCTGAGTACCGGACATGAGCGGTAGGTGCGCGGACGCGAGCAGGGGAAGGGAACATGTGGGAGCCCGGGGTAGTTTGCAGGGCTGCTCCGTCTAATCCGAAGAAGGATAGTCACGAGGCGGCCCTGGGGAGCAGAACTAAGGTGCAACGGAAAGGAAATACAGCGGTGCCAAAGAACAAGGGGGGGGCGGGAGGTTGTCCTGAGGAGATGGAATAAGGACATTAATAGAATGGGAAAAGTGGGGGAGTGTCAAGGGGCGCGGAAACGGGGGCGGGGGCACTCAGACGGCTGAAGGGGACAGGAAAAACGAACAGAAAAGAACGGCGGGGGCGGGGCTGAACACCGCTTTGAAGAAAGGCCCGCAGAGGGGTCTGGCAGGGGGGCTTTCAGAGCCAGATTGCAGGTGGGTCGACTGTGAGCAGGATGGCCCCGAAAAAAAGCTGGATATGTGCAGAAGGCGCACGGGGAAGAAGTTGAGCTCTGACACACCATTGATGCAATCTAGCCTTCAACGGTGACACATGCCGTGCACAAGGGTAGTACCAAGGTGGGTGACCAGCTTAACACTGGGTGCGGCTGAGGACCCCGTGGGCACAGTTTAAATTTGGCTAAAGGTCACTGTGATAGTGGGTAAGGGGGTTGTGTAGGGCTACTCAGTGACAAAGAGTGGGTACTGGGGAGACATATACGAACAACCAGCAAAGGGAAGAGGCCAATTGACATGTGGTTGGTATTTTTAACAGCGTAACAGCGGACACGAGAATCATAGTCTAGATACCGAGTGCCCAGGAGAGACGCGCTGCAAACTGCCATCCGTGGGGATAACAGAATGTGGAGAGGGTTATGGTCTCTTATGCCGGCAATCATCATAAAGCTTAGTTCTGAAGCTGTGAAGTGTGTAAAAATGGGTCCAGGAGATGCGGTTGACGTATGGGCCGGCCGAGCAAGAAATAGGAAATAGATGTGGGTGCCATGCTCCAGGCGGAGGGAGTGAAGGGTGGAACAAAACAGCCGCGGGGACTTGTTGAATGGAGCTTACGTGACGGTCGGCAATGATAGGCAATGACAGAGGAACGGCAGCGAAGCCAAGCAGCACGGGCGTCGTGGCAGGGGGCTCCAATGGAGGTGATAGTCTGAGGCAAGGCCAAGGACCACACTAGGGGCGGGGGTGCATCGGGAGTGGGAATGGGGGGGTGGGGGGGGACTCGAAGGGGGAGCGAAAGGAGCACGAGTATTCATAGGTAAACCCCCAAACAAAATTCGGCACACAGGAGTGGGGATGGCGTAGAGACTAGAATGGCAGCGGAGGTTTCGACTGGGATGCTGGGGGGGAAAACCCAGGGCCAGGGAGGGACCTGAAGTGTTGAGGGATGTGCCGAGCGGTGGGGAAGTAATCAGGTGGAGGAGGCGTGGGGGACGCGGGGAAGGGGTCGGTCCACAGGAACGGAAGAGCAGCGACTGAGGGGAGGGAGTGAGGGATTGTGCGTGCCCGGTGCCCAAACGAGCGGGAAGGGGCCCTGGTGTGTAGCGACTCAAACGAACGGACAAGGGAATAAGACAGGGGCCAAGCGGGGGAAATGGCACAAGGGAGGCAAAAATAGGCAGCAGATAAGATAAAGTAGTGCAGAAGACCTACGCTCACAAGACAAATGGAAGCATGATATGAGGGGAGTATTATGTCATGTTTGGTTGCAGAAAACGTGCATCTTTGACAGAAGAAAGTCTTTCATTTCTAGTGTAACGGCAACTGTGAGATGCGGAAATACATGGGTTGGAACACAATATGCCTACATAGTGAAAGTAATGTCCTGGAACAGGAGAAAAACCCCAACAATCAAACCAATAGTGGTGCGAAGCTTTCAAACGGTGTATGCAGGGTCATCTTGACCGTCTGGTGGTAGAAGAGTGTTGTCTGCGGATAAACTAAAGCTGCTGTTAAGGCGTCTTGGAGTGTATGCGCGTCGTGTGTCCCGGCGTCCCGGGGACGTCCTGCACCCTTTCCCCCCGTGTGCCTTTCCTGCCTTCCGGTCCCACATTTCCTTCCTTACTGACTTCGTCATCCGTGCCGTTCCTCTTCCCTTCCTTTCCGTCCCTTCCTTTTCCTTCCGTCACATTTCCCTTTCCTTTCCTTCATTGACTATCTTGTGTGGTACTCTGGTCCCCAAAGGTGAAATCTTTTCCTGTTCTTGTGGAGTCTGTGTTAAATATAATTCACTTACAATATCTCTAGCCTCTTTTTGCTTAACAAAAAAGCAATCCATTAAAAGCATTACAGCAGTACATTTTGTTTGATTTTTTTTTTTTTTTTTTAATTTTTTTTCTCTCTATCACTTCTGGGTTTTTTTTAAATTTATGGTATATCAAAATATGTAGCTTTCATCTTCTCTTTCAATATGTTTTTATTTTCCATGAAAAGGGGATGTTTCAAAGAGAAAGGAGGACAGAAGAACATAGTTTAAATTGTCCCTGTTATACTTGGTATTTAACAAGCTAAGTTAAAGAGGCGAGAGAACAAAAAAACCTTTTATAACTTGAGATAAAATGTAATTACAACAGGATCAACTTTCACTATTTTAGTGAATTCTAATCCTATTAAGGTAGATCCAAGATAAAAACAACTTGAACTCAGGGTTCAACCTGCAGATTCTACATGCCTAATCCATATTTTTATTGAGTGTTCCAGTTCTTCTGCAGGTATGTTCCAGCAGATTAAATGCTTAGCTGTTCCATTGCTAGCCTTCAATAAATATGTTATCTAAGCAAAAACATCCAAGAGTACTTTGATATGGAAGTTGTCAAAGAGTTTGACTCAGACTATAGTATATCTCATTTTACTTTTAAAAAAGAATACAGAGGAGAGGAGCAATGAGTCTGCTGGGACTGGTTCTAGCCAATTTGAACTCAAATTACCAAAAAAACTCTCATTGTGATGAATGTCTCCTTTGTTGTGATTGCTTTCCTCTATCTGTTCGAGTGTGCAGTCTCAGGGCAGAGGAAAGGATTTATCTCAAATGCTTCATTGCTAGCAGGGTTCAGGCAAGGAATGGGGTGCTTGTACCAGGAACAGCCTTTGGCCCTGACACTTGAAATTCTCATGCCTCACTCCCATTGGAGAGTTGGAATTGTCAGAAAGGGAAGGAGAGACGTCCTGGTCTAGGGAAAGTATTTGAGGAGTGGTTCCCCTCCCTGTGGAGTGACTGACCTGAATTTGTAAGATGCTGAGCCCCAGGCCTTCTGAGTCTGAAAATTAGTTTCTTGAACCTGGAAGCCAAATAAGACCAGCCTACACAGCAGGAGCTGACTTGCCTCTTTCTTTTACTACTGGATTTCTCTTTGGAAAAAGGTCTCAGCAGCAGCTATGGAGATGCTATAGAGAGTAGTTAGGGTGCTGTAATACCCAAATCCATATAAAAAGCTCCAAATTTACTCTGCTGTAAGGCTCACTTAGGACAGTCCCTCATTATCTGAGACTGAACAAACACTTCAACAGCAGCCCAGCTTTGCAAAAAGAGATCCTTAGCACACAAGGATCAGTGAAAAGCTCAAGCTGACATTTTACTTCAGCTGTTATTTCTTTTCTGCTTTCTGTCACTCCAGTAGTCCCTGCTGGCCAGACTTAAAATAAACTTTTTTGTCTCTGGAAAAATTAATGGCATTCCTGTGGAAAGCAGGTTAGTTGAAAAAGCACTAATAAGTCCAAAAAATAAACAGGAAAGTTATTAAGAGAAAAATAATCTTTAAGAGAAACTGATTTAATGATTAACAGTTCTACTTTTCCACAGACAGAATTACTCCAGTGATATATGGAAACCCTCTAGGACTCTCAATTTTTACTAGATAATCCCTCCTGAATGGTAAAATACTGCTACATCCCCTGCACATCACTTTTTGAACTATACAGGCATTTCACTAATTGACCTCAGGAGTAACTCTCGCCCAGATTATCTGAAGTGTATGACTCCCTGGCTTCCAAGGATAAAATAAAATTTTTGCTCTTTTGTGGGGGATTTTTGAAATTTTTTGTTCCAAGTTTTTTCCCAAAGGCCTAACAAAACAAAATTAAACAAACAAACAAACAAACAAACAATAAAAAACCAAACCAACAACTTCTTCACCCCCAATAAAACCTCAACAACAGAGAGAAAAAAATCCCTGAGAATCAATGTCTGCAGACCATACATATTCTGTTACTCCTAATTCTGATATTGCCCATTGTATTGTGCATTTGTTTGATCGCATAATTTCCATTTTTTTTCACAGTGCATTCATGCACAAGAATCAAAGGAAAGCCCAGACATTTTAAATCACATTATTTTTTTATTGACTATAGAAGGCCCTTTATAGTCAGGGAAATAATTTATATTCTTCTAAACCCACCTTTTAGAGGTAAGACTCATACAATGGGCAGACAAAAACTACTACCATGAAAGAACTTTATTACTTGGTATTTTTATGCATAGCACTCTGAGTTTTCCTCAACAGAAGTGAAAAGCAATAAAGCTTCACTTTTAAGTGACTTAAACCAGCATCAAGTTAGGCGCAGGACAAAGGCTATGAAATGGTTGTCAATACTTTTAAAAACAAAAAGGAGGTACATCAAGTTCCTAGAATCTGTCACAGAGAGAAAAAATATTCTATTTGCTCCTCTTCTAGAAGGGTAGAAATAAAATACTGACAATCTATTTAATTAGTTAAAGTCAGAGAGAAAAATCAGGGCAGATTGCCTCTCCTATAGCATAGCTTCAGTCAGCATTTGGACAGGTGTAGTTATTTACACTACCAGCTCAACTATGGAGCCAACCTGGGCTAACCACACTATAGAAAAAGGAGGAGAGAGACCCTGCCTCAATGACTTTGAGGAAGGAAAGACAGTAAGACACAGAATAAAAAATAATCCAAATATTCCTTATTTTTTTTCATTCAAAATTCAGGTATACAAGAATTCAGCAGTACTAATCAATTCTGCACCGAGTTTTTAGAAATCTCAATCATTACAGAAAGCTACCACCAAATGTCCTCACTTCATTTCTTCACTTTGCTACTTTACTTCTTTGCTGCTTTACTTCTTCTCTTCTTTACTTCTTTTCCTCTCTTCAAAATACATTTTTCTACAGTTGTGCAAATACATCATAACTACATGATGACACCATGGCATATGGTGGGTTTCTGTGCCATGGCTGAACAGGACTGGACAGTGGGAGAGTACAGGGTTGGTAAGGATTTCTAACTAACACAGCACACATTTTTCTGTAACCTGTTGTTTCCATCTGTTTTTTATCTTGCAGATGATAAACAATACATAACATGAAAAATGTAGGCTGGATGGTTCTACTACTAAATCTTTGTCACATTCAGATTTTTGGAGTTCACATCTTCACATGTAGTACACCTTCTCAATCCCATCAAACCACTTCTTGTGACCCTTACAGCCCTGCTTCCTGATAGGTTTTTCTTGGACTCCCTGGAGGAATAGATTGCCTCTATAAAAATACAAAGAAGTAAGCAGGAGAATATCAAAGCTGTTTTGTGTGCAGTGAACAAGTGCATACAGTCAGCATGTAACTTCAAGAGATTTCATAACTTATACTTTTTCCCAATGGTTAGAGATGGATAAGTCATGCAGTTACCTGAGTGGCCTGACATGAAAAATAAAGGATGTTCCTAACAGCCAAGTCAGCAAAGTCAACAGGTCTCTGCAAAAGTCCCCTCCAAAGTACCATCAAATACTGTCAAAGAACTCAAGGAATGAGTCTGTGACTGCTTTGGTCTGACTCTCACTCTTCAAGACTGACCTAAAATGGAGCCATTTAGCCTGAAAGCCTGCATTAGAGAGGAGTAAAGGATAATGTTTAGTTTGTCTCTAAACCCACACAGCAAAGGACAGAGATACAGAGATTCAGAGGAGCTCACTGCTTGTTTAGAAGAGTTCTTGCCTGCAATACATGTTTACAGGGACAAGAAAAGCCTGTCAGATACAGTGACAGCTAATTTTATCCTGTCTGTGAAAGGATTTGAGAGTTTCAGAAGAGGCAGGGAGGCTACAAAGGGTAGGCATTTTCTCAGTTTAATGATGAGTCAAATGTCTTTCATCACAGTACCCGCATAGCATCAAACCAGTTATGGGAGACGACGTTGATCCTCAGAAGGGACATAATCTTTCACAGATCACAATTTAAAATGTTTCTATTAGGACAGTGGCAGCTCCTGAGCCCTGGCTGCTGTTTTGTGGCTTGTAGATTTATCTGTATGCACATGCCTGCAGGCCTGCCTGCCCACCCATCCATGCTTCTACTGAGCTACTAACCTGTCAAAGAGAGCATCATCTGATGATGTCCTCATGGACAAGTTCCTCCCAAATCTGCCACATGCCTCTTGCCTGTTTTAGGGTGTTAAGTCCTTCTAAGAAGGTGATGCAGGCTGTGATCAGTGCTATCTTTATAACACAGCAGCCCTCACAATACTCATTTTCTTTGGGTTTTTTTGATCCACTAACTGTCATACTGAACAAAACATAGACAATGTCATAGAAGAAAATGCAGGATGCAGTTTCCCATCTCAACAAGATACAGAAAGTCCTGCCAGTTACTGACAGACATGGGTGAGCAAATTCTTCTTGTCTGAAGAAGTCTCAGTAGAAACTTATGGGACAAATTGAAGCTAACTACCAAGGCATGAAAATATAGATTTACAGCAATGAAAAGGAAATGTGTATGACTGTGTATACCAGTGATATCTGAAGCATTCTTTTAAAGTGGAAAGCCCTACCAGGCATACACTGTGACTTGTCCAAGTCATGTGAGACACTATTCAATATTTTTGAAAAGTAAAAATGGGCTGTGGAAAAGTTGCTTCTTTCAAACAGAGAACTGAGCTACTAAGACAAAACAAATTGCTTTCTCAGAGATACAGGGCAAAATTGCTTCACCATCCAAGTTCTGTAATTCTGATCCAGACTTGACTCTTCAACTGGCCAGAGCATTCAGATCAGTAGTATTTATTATGGAGATATTAACATATACAAGAACTCTGTCAACTTGTACCTTAAAATATTGATATTACATATGTGACAAGGACTTGATGTATCACTTTTGAAAGACCCTGAATATTTCATTTGGTTTGGCATATCAGATTCCAGAAAACTCAGGAAAGAAGTTGCAAATATTACCTATTTTCCAATCATACTAAACTTGCATTTACTCCAAGTTATTTCCTTTTATTTTTTCAGGTTAGGACTAGTGACTGGGCACACTGTGATTAAAAAAAGTCAAAGCATTATTCCACATTACTGAATCCATTGAAATCTTTAATATAAGCTAAGAAACTACATCACAAAGAGAAGACTTTCAGTTAGAAGTTCAAAGTATATAGAAGGATTTAAAATGTCTATACACCCTGTCAAATGCTAAATCAAATGGAATAGCCTTATGTATACATACTTTACAACTCTCAACAGCTTTCTGATCTCTTTCAGGATAAAGACATAAAGCAAACAAAAGTTTCTTTCTCATCAGAGACACCATCTAGTTTGAAGAGTTTCAGCTCCAAATTTTTTTAAACACCTGTCTCCTCCCTGTAGTTATTTATACCTGAAAGGTAAAAATCTGGTTGCCAAAAGTTCTGAGCAAACAACAAAATATTAGAGGACTGCAAAATACATTAAAATCTTACAGGAGTAGGGAATTGGATAAAAAGTATGTTTATGTTTCTTTCTATATTCTTTAATGTATGTATGCATAAAAGTTAATATGTATATTTATAGTCTATTTATTTATATTCTGTATACAGCAGAGTTGCCTACATTTGCTTTCTGGTTAATAAAGAGCTATTATTAGAAATTACTTCACAAAGTCAGCCCATTGCTCAGTTATCTCAACCTAATATTTACTTATATTTCAAATCTACTTCCTGTACCATGCTATAAACTAAACCCTTTTGGACTGGTTTTCTGTTTGATTTGTGTTTAGCTCAGGTACTGAATGGCTTTCAACCCATGTGAGGTTGAAGTCACTACTCGCAGACAGTACCAGGAGCCATGATTTTGTTAACCACCATGGAAAGAACAGTTCTCACAGATGAGGCCATGCATGGACTAAGGGCAGGCCACCAAAAAGCTTTTTTGACTGAAGTGAGATGTTTTGATTACTGCACACTGCATTCTTGTTATCCTTCCCTCCGACATGGTGGCTTTCTTACCCTGCTGTTGCAGAGGGGCAATGCAGGAAACTCTCTCAGTCAAGTGAGGATTCACCTGCTTATTCTTGCTTTGGTGGCCCTACTATCTCCCTATGTACTTTTGTCATTATATGGAATCCTGGAAACACTACAGTGTGTTCCAAAAATCTGCTGTTATAGGATATTGGTACCCACACTGGCATGATCTGCAGGGCTTCAAGTCTGCAGGAGAGCTCAAGAGAGTACAGAACATCCCTAGACCACCTCTCCTTACCTCAGCCACAAGATGATCTTAAAACTGTAAAATATTATTAGCTTATTAACTGTATTAGCTTAAGCAGTCTGTATTTATTTAAGGGATATTTGTAATATATATTTTCCTGTTCCCAGTGTTTTCTTTTGAAATTTTAATGAGTTTTAAGACTGTGAGTCTAAAGAATATATAAATATGACACAGCCTTGACTACAGAATTATGACCAGTAGTTTTATAATGTCCTACATCAAATTTTTAATTAATTTGGAATTAACTTGGTGTGTCACACCAACATTTGGCTGTACAGTTAATGAAAGCTGGAATCTTTCCCACTCTCTGTGAGGTTTTGCTCTTTTGAAGACATTTTCCACTCATATATCACCTGTGTTAAAATGCAAATGGCCTAAATATAATAAAAACACAGAATGTGCTGTGATAGGAAAAAAATAGCTGTTTCAATCAGCACAAAGCAGCAATTCTGTAAAACTGAAATGAAAGACTTCAACAGCTATTTGTTGTTACCACAGATCAGCAGCATGCAATACCACCTCTGTTGATGTGTCTTTTTATGCAGTAAAGAAATCATACTGGCTGGAAAAATCCACCAGTTTCCAAATAAACAACAAAACAAAACAAACAAACAAACAAACAAACAAACAAACAAAAAAAAAAACCCCACACACACAAAAAAAAAGGAAACTATTTTTCTGATTTTGAAAGTGCACCTTTGGCATTTTCAGTGATGATAATTGAACTTCATGACAAAGATGTTCCCAAAAAATTGATTTTTTCTCACAGCAGAAAACCTTTGTATTATTTTATTGTTGAATGCAGCTTTGTTCCAAGAGGAGAGTTAAACAGTATACATTGAAAATGCCATATTCAATGCAGTCATAATTTGTTACTCTAAGCTTTGTTCATCTTGCAATTATCAATTATCTTTACTCAGGGCAGCCTTAAAACCACCCATGTATATTAGTTTGATAAAATTTCATAATGTGAGCACTCATTCTAATTGTTTTTATTAAATTTACAGAAAAATCAAAACACTGCTTCTGCTCAAGTACAGAAAATGTTTGGGGTTTTTTTCCCAAAATGCTCAAAGGGACATCTTTTAATTTTTTAAATTTTTTTTCCTCTTTTTTCCTTTAGTAATCACTGTTCAACTGTTTTAATTTCATATTAAGTTATCCATACATTTATTTGATGTATTTAGGAGAGAAAGGGAAATTTATATATATATATATATATATATATATATATATATATATATATATATAAATTATCTATTTAACCATCTTTTGGTCATGCAATATATGTTTAAGGGGCAACATTGTTATTGTTATGAAAAATGAGAATTTTGAGGAATTATGTTAACATTATGTATCTTTGTAAAAGGCCCTTCTTAGCTTTTCCACCTCTGGAAAAAAAAAGAGAAAACAAAAGAAAAAAGAACCCATGGCGTGTATTCCTAACATTTCATACAAAGTTTGCCTATGATATTTTTCACCAGGTGGGAATGAAAATTTTTTTCCATATGAAATATCTCTGTAATTACAGAAAAGTAAACATACATGAGAAAAGGAGACAGAATTATAAAAGGTGAAACCATTTATAAATCTTTCTGTATAAACTTTGAAGAGAAATACATGGAATTATATACAATGTGTTAATTATGAAGATATATTTGAAAATGTAAGAGGAAGGTGCTAAAAGATATTTTGATTTAACTGCACTTATGAGGTTGTCATTTAAAAGACAGTGGAGCCTGTAGTAGAAGGATAAGAGGCAGTGCTTGGCTTCTAAGGAAGAATTTTTCATTCTCTAAGTAAATTGGAAAGCCTAAACCGATTTGCATTGCACATGTGACATTCATAAAATGTACACCTATGAAATTCTATGCCTGGCCTTGTAATGATGCATGGGCACAGAAGCAAGCAGTTGTCAAAGTCATTGTCCACTTCCTAGTCCAGTAGGCATTGTCACTGTCCAGTCATTGTCCACTGCCTACTCCATGATCAGAGAGCAGTGGAATGGGACTGTTGCTGCTGCAAGTGGCAGGGATGTTGTTCCACTCATGAGAGCAAAAAGGACCTAAAGCAAATTTCAAGGGAGAAGTGGGGAGGGGGTTCTATTTTCGGTTACAAAACGTCTGACCTGAACACCTGAAAACCTGAAAATTTGGGCCTGTAAAAGAAGCAGTAAATTTCAACCTTCAAACTAAGCAACACACTAAATCAAAACTGAGCTGTCATAAGCTGTTGGAGGTATTTCAGTCAGGCTTTATTTGTGGAGACATAAAATGTGTGAGAGGTCTGTGAATAGCTGCCTATTGGCTAAACCATCAGTATTGCCTTAGGGTACAACTGGCTGCTAACAGAGAGATGATGTGGTTATGGTGGAGGCTCCTTCTGCCTGAGTGCTTTGAAGCATCAGACATACTGCAGAGCATTGGCAAGAGGAACAAGCAAATCACCAGTGAGGTGGTTTCAAGTAGGTGTCTCAGCATAGGGGAGCAAAATGTTTCAGCTTCTCACACTTTTAGGCCGATAGGATGAGATCAATTAAGTGAATTTGAAATATTTACCCTAAGTGAGTCAACTAGGGTCTCTTTATGACAGAGGCACAAAGAGGGGTTTTGTCAGGACCCACCCTTTAAATATAAGAAAGTCTAAAAGTCATCTTTGGTAGATGTCCACTAGATGTTTTTTGTCTGTCTTTCATCTTAGGAGTGCAATGAAGTGGCTTTGACTAGAAGCCTGTGTGGTCAATGTAAGTTGGCAGGATGGAATCCCATTATCACTCATGTTTGTTCTATATGCCCTATTATGTGCCATAAAGTAGAGTGAGAACACTGTGCCTTTTTGAAAAGATGCTGAATATTACCTGAAGGATGGCAAATGGTTAATGTGTTTTCAAAACAAGAAGAGATATTACTGTGTTAAATGTTTATTACTTTTCTGAAAATATGGAGAGTATTACTCCTAAAAATTACTGCGTACTGTTCAGTTCCACAGAAAGATTCTCTTACATCACATACAATGGCATTTTTAATGACACAGAAATTTTTGGGGTCTTTTTTATTTGAGAAGTTCTTTCCATAGTGAGTATCTTAGGAAAAAAAAGAGGCCCAAATCCTACAGTATTTTGAGTGATGCAGGCAAAATTCCCATTGAATTCAGCCGGAGTGGAGGACAGACTGAAAGATCTGGATGCAAGTAATGATCATTTAAGCATCTGTTACTGATGAAAGTATTTGCCAACACCTCCCCAGCAGCTTGATCTATTTGGTTTTGTATACTGCAAACTGTAACCATGCAACGAGCAAGTTGCGAAGTGAAGAAAAGCCATGGGATTTGAGCCACCTCACAGGAAGGTGCATACAGTCTCTTTCAGAACTGTTTGCAAGTCATCAGAATTGTGCTTATCTCAATGCAAGTATCAGTATTTCAGAAAGTTGACTGTAATTTTTCCTTGACGACTGTTTTTCTCCCCTACAGATAAAGTGCTTATCTGCTTTCCCATGAAATTCCATTATTGCAAATTTTATGACTGTTTCCATTCTCAGGGATAAGAGAATTGAAGAAAGCAGCCATAAACTGTAAATGTATTGATATCCTAGTGGACTGATTCAAGCTGAAATGCCCTTTTCCACATGGAAAGGAACTTGCCATCTTTCAATCCATGACTAGAAGATGGCAATTTTCATTAAGCTGAAATCAGAGCTAAAGATGAAAACTGTACAAAATACTGGAAAAAATCTGAGAAACTGTTCAATTATCCCAAGAGACTAAGCCACCCATGGGGTTTAAATTTTCATCTGCACTCTCCTGTAAAAAGGAATGCAGATACCAAAGAGACTATAGTATCACTTCATGTGGCAATTCAGAGACTGGTGTTGGGGCTGAAAGATGTTGAGTTATGTATATCAAACAGATTATAACAGAAACTATGTTGAAAAGTTTCTAGGTAATACAGCTTTTTAGTGTATCCAAGTACAACCTTTTCCATTTATTCAATGATGTACCATTAGTAACATTATTTAGATTCCATATAGAAAAAAAAATACACTTTTTTCCTTTTTTTTTTTTTTAATTGAGTTAAGTATTTGAAGTTTATGAATAAAGAATTAAAGCTAGGAAGTTATTGCATCTTAGCCAAAAACAGTGTGATAGTTCAACACTTTTAAAGATAATGTTATTCTACTGACATTAAATTTTCTCATGCTGCAATAACATTCTTTTTCATATACTGCATCTCTGAGACCTTTGGCAGTTTCACATCCCTAGGGTTCAATATATTTTTTTCTTTGTTTTGTTTTGGTTGTTTTTCGGGTTTTGGTGGTTTTTTTGTGTTTTTTCATTTGTTTGTATGTTTGTTTTGTTTGTTTGTTTGTTTTTTGTTGCTTTGTTGCTTTGTTATTGTTGTTGCATGTTTGTTTTTTGGGGGGTTCCTTGTTTTTTTTTTTTGTTTCACTTATTGACGGTTCACACATGTGCTGAGTTTAACTTTGGGTTTCTGGGCTCATACAAACCTTAAAACTCAAAGCAATACTCAGTCATAGCCATGAGTTTTCCATGGCTTGGAACAAAACAGTAAACTTTCTGAGGAGCTCAGAGATAGGATTAACTTGACAGACAAAATATATTTTAGAAGTTCATCCTGAGCTCATTTCAAGGGTCAGTAAAACTTGGAAAATCTTCCTGACAAATCTGGGACAAATTGAGGATTATGAAGACAACTCAAAGCACACTCATCTCAAAAGAGGCAAGTAATCCCTCCTGTGTCTCTTTTGTCCTCCAAACCAGTTGCTGCAGAAAGAAGGGAATTTCACATGGCTGTGAACTTCGCAAAAAAATGGACACAATTCATTTAGAAGAAAAAGGCATAATTATTTGTATGCTTTTTACAGTTCAGCTGTTTCATTTATCCCACATTCAGCTGAAATACTTCTAAATTATGCTTACATTAAAGAAATTCTGGCCTATAATTCCATGTCAGTCAAACTATATGGAATCTCTCTCAAACAAATGAGTCCTTATTTTTTTTCATGTCTGAAGGCACCTAACTACATATGAACCCATTCAAGTTATGTTTAAGTCCAGATCTCAAAAAAATTATCCTAAAAAAGAAACAACTAATAAAAATGTGTCCAGTCTTTCATTATTTACATACTTAATGTTGTTTGATTCAGAAACCACAATATAAATGTTTTCTTTCAAAAAATCTGTAAGCATCAAGATATATATAAATATTCTACAAAACGATCAGTGTGTTCTCACCAAAAACAGATGTCTTGCAAATATTTGGCTTGTTTTTAAAAAAAATACTTAAATAATTTTTTTGAGTTCTGGCCATCTATACATTCAAAGTGCAAGTGCTTTTAGAAAAAATACTTCTAAAATATACATTTATACATTTTTCATTTGTCTATATGAAATAGAAAGTCTTTACTTAATATTCAGAAAATCCACTGTGGTGCAGGTGTACAAGACTTTCCAAAAATTACTTGGGAACAAGATGAATTTATCCAAATGGCCCCATTTACAGGCCAGTTTATTCCACTGCTCACAGCGTCCCAGCAGCACAGTGAATGCCTTCAAGCTTCCCAGCTCTTTCCAAGGGGAGCATTCCAAAATGTCTCCAAGCACGCAGTTCTGGATGCTCCCACAGTCCCAGGGCACTTGCAGGGCCAGAGGAGCAGCTCAGAGAGCACCAGCAGCGCGGCTTTTCGGCACGGGGTGTGATGCTTGGGCTGCCTGTCCGGGCTCAGTGCCACCCTGGGCTGCTGGGAATCACAGCTGCTCCATCCAAATCTGGGGCAGGACCTGGCTTGGCTGCAGTGCTTGGCCAATATAGCAGGTGCCATAAAGGAAAAAAATATGTGTACAAGTAAGCCTTCTGTTTGGTAATTGTTTATCTGGGTCAGCTGCTCGCTGAGAAAGACAGACTTGCTCTTGGCACCTGTCCTCAGAGCAGTGTGAGTCTGTCCCATGCAGATTTGCTTCTTACAGGGATAAAATGTAGTTCCAATATGTCAATTATTTAACCATAGGAGCTTAAGCTTTCATTACTTTCCTGAGTTTTCTTTTCCATGCTTTTACAGCATTCAGTGATCCACACTGGAACATAGCCTTTTCTTTTTACTATTTACTCTATTTTTGAGGTAGCCATTTCAGGTCTCTAGTTGCTAAGCTACAGCACAACTAACAGGGTCTTACCCAGAAACATTCATTGAGTGTGTTAGGAAATTAGGGCAAAAAAGCCACAGCTAATTGTAAATAGAGAAGGCAGGATCCATCCTACCTTTTTCGGATGGCCTAAAATCTGAGTGTCTGGTCTAAACTAATCAATCTTATGTCCTTTCATCAATGGTCTCTCATCATCATGCCTTTATTAAAGAACAGTTTTTTTCACTGTAAATTGGGCAGCTAAATACGTGGCACTTATAAGGAGTATATGTCTTCCCTTAACTTTAATGGGAATCCTACATGACCAACTGAAACAAGAAGCCCCTTTTGGGTAAAATGGTGCCCATCATTGGTATTTGCATCCAATGTGAACCTACCATGCTGAAAAATTATTTCACTGAAGGGTTTATTAATAGCTCATCAAGGAATAAAATGCCTGAGCTGGCTAACAGCAAGCAGCCTCCACTACACAGAGATTTTCAGCGTAGTCTCCTCAGCTGTTGTAAAATATATGTCTATGCAATTATAAAATATCTTTCATGAACAAATACAAATGTGTAAAAAAGATGTGCTAAAAGCAAAGACAAATGAACAAACGATGAAGTAATTAGAAACAGATGACACTATACTGCTGTTTGAAAGGATTGTTTTTCACTTCGTTCTATTAATGTACAGAGACCCGCAAAGCTCTTAAACGTGGAAGGTTTCTAACACATAGTAAGTTGCAGAAAAGAAACAAATAATTTAAAAATTCTTCCACTTCTCTTTCAACAACGACAGTATTCTTTTTCAGTACTTCTAACTTAAATCACATTGCAAAGCATATACAATACGTTTGACATAAAAACATAATGTATATGCAGAATCATTTTTTATTGAGAAAGAATATACCCATTCTTTCCATGTAAGTTTACTCTTCTATTTTTGTTAGCAAAAGTGGTATTAGGCACACACCAAGATTTCACCACTTTAAGTCATAATATTCTTTGGCCAAACTGCACAGAAGTCAATGGAGCGTATGTTTTGGACTCCTTTATTTTCAAGGTCCTTAGATATTTCAGAGGATAGTTTATTGCTCAGATCTTCTGTTCCAGAAAATCAAAATCATGTTTTACTATTTCCCTCTCCAACATAATAAGTCCTGGATTCCCTTCTGTTAACACCCAAGGACATGTGAGGCAGGACCCCCTGCAAGCAGCTTTGTCTATAGCTGATTTTTTCCAACTAGTGTCCAAGACATCAATTTCTAAACATTGCACAATAATGCACATTTAATTCCAGCTTTTGGGTAGAAGTCAAACATGAGAGTTTCGTGACCAGAAGGTCAGAAAACAGGCAAGACTGTTTCCTGGCAACTTAAGGGCATTTGGCTTTATAGCTTAATTTCATAATACGTAAAGACTCTTCAGCAATCTTAATTACATTCTTAGCAATGAAAGAAAACAATCTCAGATACTGGATTAAACCTTGGAAATGGATAGTTCTAGCAATATGGTATATAATCTTCTAAAAGTTGGTGAACTGTTGAACAGAACAGTATAAGGAGTATTATATTTTTGGCCACGGGCCTTTACCAGGTTTTGTAATGTGTTACATGAAGAGCTCAAACTTCATGGCACACACAGAGTCATTTGTAGACAACTTTCCACTTCTTCGTGCTCTGAGACTAATGTTAGGATCAATTCTCATGGATTTCAGGAGGAAGAGACAGCTGACCACAGATTTGGCTCAGAAACCAATGCTTTTGCATCAGGGGCCATTCTTTTCTAGAGGCCAAGTAAATATTTTTACAGACATGAATGGAACTGGACACAAGATGATCTGGGACATCAATCAAAACTAAATTGCTTCTTAAGTGAGATGTGGAAAGAAGATAAGACTATTTTATTCGTTGTTAATATTTTGATGTGTTCTTGTAGAGCAGAAAGGATCTCACAACACTACAGAAGGATTATGCTGGAGAGAACTTATGAACTAAGGCATAAAAAAGACTAAATGCAGAAAAACTGCATTTGCTCCCTAGCGTCAGCTGCAACAGGACAAGGCATGTTGGCTTGTCAAGAGTAAACCATTTTATAAAAATGTCTTCTTTTTTCTTGGCCCCAATGTTTTCCACCCATCCTGCAGAAGACAGCCCTTGATAACTGGAAGTGAAATTGCAAGACCATGAGGGTTTATGAATTTTTACGGAGTTTGTGAATATCAATCTATTTAAAACCAATGTTTTTTAAAAGAATATGCAGATAGGTTTCTATATTGAAACCTAAGATGGATAAAATTATAAACATTTAGTTGTTTTTCAGCTGTTAACTCAATATTTGCTCAATATTTGTATCGCCATTTTTTATAATTTGTAAATGTGCTTGCTTTAGACATTCCTGCCTCTTTTGACAAGCCTGGTAATTGGGAAACTTCTATGTAAAATATGGAGAAGTTCTGACATTCTAATGGCTTGACATTTACATTTTCTGACTCAGATATGGTCATAAGGTGTCCTTCACTGCATCATATTAAATTTAGACTATTCATATAGCAAATAACAAAAAGGCAGCTATCACTCATGGACTTCATATTTATTTTCTTACAGAGGTCCAAATACTGCAACCTTTATCTAGAAAATTTTGTATGTAAATTAATTTTGGCTTTACATTTCCAATGTGAAGAAATGAGAACACATCTAAAATTTTTAAGCACAGAGATTAGCTTCATTACTTATGAATCTTGCTGATTTCAGTCTGGTTTTTCAGGATGTAGACTGTCCAGAGATAAATACAATCAGACGGAGTCTATGAAAATGTGTGTCTTCATAAGTGTTAAATGGATCATTCACATAGCCAAAAAAGAGACAGGAGATAGAGAATAAAAAGTTGTGATAGTGCTCCCCAAGATAGCATATAAGTGTTGAATGGCTTGAATATCACAAAAATTGCTGAAGTTCCTTAAACCAGTAATAGGTAAGTTGAAAGCCAAGATGTGGCTTTAAATAGTCACTTCTTTGATTCCATACCTCCGACTTTACTGTTGCCTGTCCTTCAGCATCATATCTTGAATCTATCGCTTATTTGAACATTGTATGTTTAAACAGGCTTTCTTGATCTCAGCAGAATGAAGTCTTTCCAGACTTAACATCTCTCTAGGCTGGTTGGTCTTGTCACTGTAATGCTCACTTTATGCTAGGCATAAGGAATGCCTAACCTGTACTTTCCCTGAAGATATTCCATCTGGTGTGAGCACAGAAGGAGGCAGCATAAAGCTACAATGTCACCAGGAAAATTCTCAGTTACTGAGGTAAAATTTGGAAGATTTACATCTTCTAGGAACCAGCAGACTGAAGTCCTTAAAACCCCAGGGAAAATGTCCTCTTCTTATACTACAAAGTTTACACAATTTCCCTCCCCCCTTGTTTGTGTGATTCAGACTCAGTTGCTGCTCTTACCAGCTGCCTTTATGGGTGGCATATTCATGCATTGTGTGGGAAACGACCCAAAGCAAGTAGAGGATAGACAAGATGACCTAGTACATTTAGGCCCTTTTTGTCTAGCTGTGCTAGCTGACATCATTTGTGACATAACTCTTTGAATCCCAGACTCTACGTATGAGACATAAATAAATACACAAAACACAAACTTAGCAGCAGCTGAAGCCTGCCTCCTTAAGCTTTTTAGTAGTCCATAGAGGTGACAGGCTCCTGTGGGGATTGTTTGAAGTAGCCAGGTGTCCTCTGGAGCTGCTACTGCCTTTAGGGAGTGAAGTGTGCAAGAAAAGGTTCCCAGGAATAGAATCATAGATTCAGAATATCCTGGGTGGGAAGGGACCCACAAAGATCATTGAGTTCACCTCTGATGGCAAATATTAGGCTTCATGAGTACCTTCCCCTAATTGTTGTGGTCAGTTCTTTTGATTCACAGGAATATTTCAGTCCAAAGAAAACCATAGGTGTCTGCCCTTCAAAAAACTGCTGGTTGAGGACTGTAGGTGGATGAAGCCTGTGTGACCTGTAGTTAGAGAGTGACTCTCAGGCAAACAAATACTATAAATCAAATTAACTTCCCAGAGCAGTGTGCAGGAAACACATTCATCATAAAAATCTGCAAAAGATATTTGATTTTACTCAGTGATTAAAATGTTAGTTATGCTCATTCTTTAAAAGAGACAAAAACAAAAACATGCTAATGCAGAGACTGACTTGCTAAATACAACTTCTGGAGGAGCAAGGGTAAAGTGTCATAATTCAGAGATTTTGAAGCCCATTGTGACAATTCAACACAGTTGTTGGTTTATCAGGACTTTCTACATAATATGTGAGAGATAGGGAATTACAATAGTCCCCAATCTCATAGGTTTCAGATCAGGAGCATCATAGACTTGGTTGACCAAACTGGAGCCAGGGAGCATCATTGGTCAACTTTCTATGAAAGCTAATTGAGTTCACCCATTTTTCCTCCATTAGATGCATGCAGAGGATTTGAAATACAACTCTTAAGTCTCATCATCATGGAATGGGACTCTGGCCAATTCTGAGTGACACTCTTCATCTTTAGCTTATTCTTTCTCAACCCTCTGTAAGGTAGGTGTGCCATTGTCTCAGCAAGTGTGAAACCACAGACGCATGAGGCACGCATCCCAGGGTTTCTGTCACGCACATACACGCAAATTGATCAATACAATATTAAAGCCAATGCAGTAAACACTATATGAAATTTCTCCCTACTGTAATAGGAGGAGAATTCAGCCTTATTATAAATGCTCCAATTTCAATGTACGTGTAAAATGTAATCCTATTCATTGAGCTGCATCTGCAATGTAATTACCTGGGCAGGTTTATTATGTGCAACTTTGTGTTATCTGGGTGGAAAGTTCAGGAAAATAAATCATGTTAAACAATAGTTATTTAATCTTCTTCTGTTTTGAGGAGAAGTATTGGTGGAATACAATTACTCTTAGGAACTTAGCACATCTGAGCTCTACAAAGCTGGAAATTAAAAGTCCTCAACATAATAAAAAAAAGAATATTATTTTGTAAGAAAAGTAAGTATTGTTGAGTAGTGTTGGCTGAAACTGGGCTTCCTTTTTCTACTCTTATCTAAATCCATTTCTAGCAAAAATCAGTGCAAAGGAAAGCGTTAAAATGTATTTTATTTTTCTGCACGTCTTTTGTTTTACATTTTGAATGTATTTCTCTGTACTGTAGCTTGCTTGAACAAGTACTTTTTGTTGTAAACACTTTCAATTGTTTAGACAAACTAAATGTCAGCCAGCACTAAATGCATTTACAACAAGAAATACACCAAATCAAAATAATGGCAGATGTATCTCAGGCAGCATTAAAGGACTTTAAACTGTAGTGTATCCAAAACAAAAAATCTACATCAAACATTGAAACACATGGTTAATCTGTTACATCTGTTTAGTTAAGTGATGGTCTTAATTACTTTTAGTCACCCATGACTCTCATGAACAGTCTCCACTTTAAATTTAGATTCAGACATTATTCCATTTCTCTAATTAGGATTTAT
Organism: Certhia americana; assembly: GCA_018697195.1. Taxonomy (NCBI): domain Eukaryota; kingdom Metazoa; phylum Chordata; class Aves; order Passeriformes; family Certhiidae; genus Certhia; species Certhia americana. Next base: position 71,749,789 of record CM031859.1, read on the forward strand.
TCATGTGTAAACAAGCTCGACATTGGTTTACCCACATACATTTATGTTTTTTACTGTGTGGCCTTGCAGAGCAATTCCTGCGTGTTTTCTGCCTATTCATATAATTGGCCTTCTTGTCCCACATGTGAACCTCAGCAATAACTTGTTGACTAGTGATTTAAATTGTTTTTCCCCATAAATAGGTTTTGAAAAGAATATCCATACCTTAAACCTTGATTTTCATGACCATCTTTCAGTAAGCTGTGCTTTCTTACACATCCTTTCATCCAAATATCCAGAATCAGTATATGTCTGGGTTATTTTTTCCTTCCTCCTCTTTTCCACATCATACTAGGAGTGGATGGAGCATGGAGGGATTTCAGCAGGCAAATGAAGCTTCCCAGTAAAATTTCCCATGTGATTGTGGCCAGCTGCTGACGTAATGATCAGCATGAATTTCTTTTAGGGTTACACACTTGTAACCCTTGTAACTTGCGGTTTTGGTCTTTTGTTCAGTCATCTCTGGAATGATTTCTCTCAAGCATAGAATAAAACAGGCTGAGCACATATTTTCAAGTTTAACCTTTAAATGAACTAGGTTAGGCACAGAATATTGATTTGGTTGAGCTAATGCTGCTGAGAATCCTTCAAAATAGCATATTCTGGGATATGAAAATGAGATTTGGCACCTTGCCAGGATTTCTCTCTTTGTAGCATTATCTCAGAGTTCCTTGTAAACAGGCAGAACATCTCATGAGCATCTATGATTTTGAGTGTCTCCAAACTGTGATTGACCATGTTCTGATGACCACCATTACTGATTTACAGAGGAAAGAATCAAAGTATTGAAGTGGTTGCTCTAGAAGATGTCAGCTGTGCCAAGGACTCCACAGTATTCCATCACAGCAGTGAGAGCAGAGAGAAGCCAATACTTTCGTATGACACTTCATCTGATGCTTCACAGTTAGCAGATACTGTAAGCAACAAAGTTCAGAGTGCTTCACACTATTTTTCTCATTTGTTTTATATACCTCAATTTTAACCTATTTCCATTTGCTGCTACATTATTTACACCTAGGTGCACATTTTACAACAGTGAAATATATGTTATATCAATTGTATAAACTATACAATTATATGCTGGTTTAAGTAAACTAACAAATCTTAATTAGAACAATTTTCCTGTTTAAAAGCTTAAAATTTGTAATTTAAAAATAATCCTTATTTGAGAAAAAAGTTTGGGTTTGTGCTAAATTACATCTCCTCCCTTCTCTCTTTCAAGTATAATCTTTATGTGTACAATCTCTATAATTGTAATTTAGCCAGGTGGTATCTGGTTGCTACAGCCAACACTATTTGAACAAAACTAGAAATGCTCAAAACTAGTTCCATTTATAATAACTGCATTATATGCATGTCAAATTGTTACAATCAGGTTAAGACAGTTTTTTATATAAAATTAATTTATTGATACCTAGAACTTCTCCACTGTCACTGGACTTACACAGCATTTAGAAAGTCAAAATCTGCAATTTACATACAGCTATTATCCTTTCTTTGAACTACTGCTAGCAAATGGTCCTTTCCATGCCATTACAATCTCTTGATGTAGCTCACAAATTTGGCCTAGTCCTTCAGCCTGTACCAAGAATTTTGAAATCCAGACATATGCATCAAGCTTGAGCAGAGGGGGAATATTGTTACTCTCTGAAACTCCGCTGACAGTCTTAGTTTATGAGATCAGAAAGAACCCAGGTTATAAGAAACTTGCAGATCCATATAACATATGGTGGTATTTTAACTCTTTGAAGTTTGCTTAAGGAATGAAAATGAATGACATTTTATATCTTGCTCTGTTCAAAGTACTACCAAAAGGCTTTTGGTAAGAAAAAGGGAGAAGCAAGGATAAAGTTTGTGGCTGTGGATATCTTAGTGTAGGGAGCAGGCGGTAACAGGAGCTCTTAGCATGATTAAATTTTGTAATATGGCAATAGCAGTTGAGGAGGGCTTCTAAAAACAAAATTCTAAAATTCAAAAGGTATTGAAAACTTATAAAATTAGAGAAGAAAAAGCACTTAACAGATTGAGAATCAGTAGAACAAATGTGAGCAGGTTCTTACTCAAACACTTTATCTTTTCTGCAAGGAAGCAGGCAGAAGCATTTTGACTGATTTTAAAGTCACTTGTAAACTAGCTAGACTTGTAAACTAACTAAACTTAGCCCATATTGGAGTAGTGTGGCTTGCAAATTAACATCTGTATTTTTCCTTCTCTGGAGTCTTTCTTAACTCATGTAGAAAAGACCGCTCACAAACAGCATGGACACAGATTGGGCATTGGAAGGAACAGAAAGAAAATGCTCAGGTTTTGATCACGGGAGAAAGTAAGCTTAAATATTCTCAGAAAATCACTTTAAAAATATGTAAATAAATATTATTAAAAAAAAAAAAAGACCAAACATTTAGATTTTTTTTATTTATTTGTTTTTTGGACACAGCAAATACTGGTCTCTTATTTCAAAATAAAAGAAAAAACCCTTTCTCCACCCAACACCTATGACCATATTCATCTTTATTTAATTTCAAGGATGCCCAAGTTTTTGCTAGCAGCTTCCAGGCAGCCATCCTATTCTCCATATTTTTGGATTAAGACTGTGCAAAAATCCACTTTTAGGTGGAGAAGTCACAGCTATAGTTTTTGGGGAATGATGAACAAGCTGGTTTGTCCTGCAATTTCTTCTGCAGAATTTGTGTGTTTACACAAGACAGTTTTGCCTACTAGATCTCAGATGGCTGAGAGATGACTTCTTTGTGTCCTAGTAGAGGTAGATGATGACACTTTCAAACCAATTGTGATATTTGTGCATGTAACTTTTTTCCCTCAAGTTCCGTCTCTCTCTGGTGTGACATTTATACTATGGAGTTTTCATTTGTTGGTTTGTTTTAGAACCCAAGCCTGGCTCCTCCAGAAGTGGCTCTGAGCATCTGGACTCACTTTTCTACCATTTTTCTCCTGATCAAATCATCTTGTATGTAGACCCGAGTGCATTCTATGCAATCAAAAATGTGTTTCATTTTCTAGTGAATCACTGTGGCTGCCAAATACAACCCAAATGGCAGTCTGAAAAACAGAGTTTCCTAACAGGAATAGAGAAGGTAAAAATCCCCAAAAGCATCCCTAAAGCATCTGCAAGAAACCTGTTGATGCAACATGTGTTGGAAAATAGGTGGCAGAAGTAATTTCATGGGTGGTGAGAAATGTTGCCTTTACAGAGAGTTCCTTAATTTCTTTGGTCTGTCTATAAAAAACACCTCAGTCTTTCTACCCTTACCAGTTAGTTCACCTACTTGGCTAATTCTTCCAATCATTTTAATGACTCTTGGGAAAAGTTTCCTTATTTATTTTGCTTCAAATTAAAAACAAAATAATCTTATTCAAGGCAGGAGTCATGAGCTCCTAGCAAAAATTGGCCTAGTAAACACCGAAAGATTGCTGAAAGATTCTTTTGTAACTCAAAAAAATCCTGAAATTTTAGGGTTTTTTCCCCTTCCCTTTCAGTGACCATACCTTTTAGATAAATTCATTAGATGAACATTAATGATTATATCATTAATGGATACCTTTCTTCAAATAACTAGCTTTGTAACCAAAACACAACATGCATGAGAATGCTTTTTTGAGGGGGAGGACTGTCTATCTGGATTAGGAATGACTTACTAACAAAGGTACGGGTTGTATAGGACACCATCCCAACATTCATGGATTATTAACCAGACTGATTAAGCCTGCACATAGCATCTGTCAGGCTGTGGTTAGTTAATGCAACTTCCAGACAGGATCTAAAAGCTAAACTGGGCCAAAATTTTCGAGCCTGCTTATCCAATATCAATCCCTTAGCTTTGATGGAATGGGCCAAGGGTGGCTCACAATAGAATCACAGAATCATTTAGGCTAGAGAAAGACCTCTAAAATCATCAAGTTCAACCTTTGACCAATCACCACATTGTAGACGACAGCATTAAGTGCCATGTCCACCTATCTCTTGAATACCTCCAGGGATGATGAGTCCCACCACCTTCCTGGTCAGTCTATTCTAATGCTTAATAATCCTTCCCATGAAGAAATTCTTCCAGATGTCCAACCTGAACATTCCATGTTGCAGCTCTAGGATGTGTCCTCTCATCTTGTCATTGGTTGCCTGGAAGAAAAGACTGAAACCCATCTGGATACACCCTCCTTTCAGGGAGATGTCAAGAATGTTAAGGTATTCCCCCCCCCACCCCCAGCCTCCTTTTCTCCAAACTAAACAACCTCATCTCCCTCAGCTGCTCCTCATAACACTTAATCATTAGAAGTTTCACAGCTTCATTGCCCCTCTCTGGGCGTACTTAAGCAGGTCAATGGCCTTTGCAGTGAAGGGCCCAGAGAAGGACACAGGATTTGAGGTGTGGCCTCACAGTGCTGAGTAGAGAGGGACAATCCCTGCCTTGGTTCCGCTGGCCACTTTCTTCCTGATTCAGGTCAGGATGCCACTGGCCTTCTTGGACACCTGGGCACACAGTGGCTTTTGTTCATCTGCTGTTGACCACCACCCCCAGGTCCTTTTCTGCCAGGCAGCTTTCCAGCCACGCTTTCCCCAGCTTGTAGTGCTGCCTGGTGGCCAAAGAGTAAGACTTGACGCCTCACCTTATTGAACCTCATACAACTGGCCTCACTCAATCTATCCAGCTGTCCAGATCCCTCTATAGAGCCTTCCTATCCTCCAGCAGCCAAATGATTTCACAACTTATCATCTCAGTTAATATTTCTCTGCAAATAAATTTTGTTTCATACCAAGATAGAATCTACTTCTTTGGTGCATAGTAGGATATCTCTGGGATGTGTTTCTAAAATGATGTGACATCTTCTGCCATTTACGGCCACAAATTAGTAGAAGGAAGGTTCAGAGTAGAATTATCCATTGATCTGAATAATAACAGCATCTGCAATTACTCATGCTGGGACAGAAGTCACAAGAACCATTAATCCTCATGCTTCAGGACATAATTGAGCAACTGCTGGAGTCAGGAATAATTTCCTCTATGACAGGCCATTGCACAATTCTGTATATTAGGGATTTTTATGTCCACATTTGAGATGGCTGGCATCAGCTCATTCGAAGACAGAACGTCAAATTGGATGGTCCTCTGGTTTCATCTGTAGCAATTATTATGTTTGTACACTGATACAATCATTGCAAAATCCCCAAGCTGTCTCAGGCGTCATGTAGGAAATAATGGCTGCTTCTTCATTCTCATTTTTTCCATCTGCTTTGGATAACCTGGAAATTAATACCAGTTGTGTCTGTGGTTACTTTTTGAACCAACAAGTAGCAAAATGAGGAAATGGAACTGCAAGAGACCATGCAACAAATAAGCATCTTCCATATCAGTGTGTTGTACAAGAACTCGCTTTTAGCAAATACTCTCTATTAGGAAGACCTTATAAAAAAATATTCCAACATCTGTAGCATCACTTCAGTGTTCTCACAGTGACTAGTTGTATCTCTGTGATTTATTCTGGCAGGATTTCCATGAAACACCAAGTGGATATGATGGGAATGTAAATTCAAATAAGAATAAGTAATTTAAATATAACAATTAGAGATGTTCAGTACTGCACTCTTCTTTAAAGAAAACCCTGATGATGTCAATTGTTCAGCTAATTCAGTACACAGTGTTGTATGAGTTAAAAATGCAAATTCAGTGCTAGATGCTTTGATTGATGCTGATAATGCAAGAAAATAATGAAAAAGAAAATTTGGTCTCCCCAGATATTTCCAGTTTTGCAAGCTATGCAAAGTTTTAGTACTTATATTGCTGCTCTCATTAAGACAAGGAAGCTACAATTTCTTTTTAGCACAAGAAGAGTGTGTAAATTTTCAAATTCTGTTCCCCTTCCCACTCATAACTGAACATTTATTTTAGCTGATTTCTTCTTTGACTCATCTGTACAGTAGAAACCAGACTCAACCATTGTCCAGTGTAAGCACAAAAGCCCTGAAAGAAGTCAGAGGAAAGCTCTCTAATCCTCTAGCATAATTTGAAGTCGATAGTCTTAATTTCTACTTAGCCAAGTGTTGCTTGACTTTTATTAAATGATCTATAAATCATTTAATAAAAAATAATACCTCTGAAACTACTTATTGTTTGGGGTAGTAGTAAATATTAATATGTTATACTATATTAACACTGCGGATGACTTTTCTCCTTCTGAAAAGGGAAATTTTAATGTCCAGAAAATGCCCATAGTTATTCTGAATGTACATCCTATTATAGTAACAGACATGAAGGAAAATTTATGCTATGGAAAGTTATTTGCTGAGGAGTTCTGAGTAGCTGCAAGCAATGATAGAACACCAGGGCAAACTGAAGCAACAGGAATTCAAAGGCATTTATGAAGTTTCCTTGTATTTGACTATCTCTTTACGATAGTTGAAATGAACAAAAATAGAAGTAAAGAAATAAAAGATATTGGAAATAACATTGATGGTTAAGTCATAAATCAAGTCACATTACATTTATGTAAGGAAATATATTTCCAGGAATGCTGTTTTGAAAGTCTACAAATTGAGACTTAATTTTTATGCTACTCTTCCCATTTCCAGCTTTATGTTTTTCACAATTAACTAGTTGATTATTGGAGGAAATACATTGAAATACATTTTAATTTTAGTAAATAACATTTAAAGTACTCTATAGTGGACATGTAATATGGATTATAAATATATTAACTCTGTAAATTATAATTACCAAACAAGCAATCTACACAGAAACATTGACTAAACAAACTAATGATGCTATAAATATGCTAAAAATATTTTCCCTATTTCTTTTTGTGCATAAGATGAAAGGAAAATTAAGGGGGAGAAAATAAAGTTAAGGGGAAGGAAACTCAATAATAATTTTTCTTTGTTTCCCACCACTCTTTTTTTATCATTGTTGGTATTCGTGTCATCTGTTCTACATTAGATTAGATATGCTCTCTAACCAGTTCTTGTGAGGGACAAAGGGAGATTGAAAGTAACTGAGAAACATAACGGCATTGGGATGGGCATGATGGGAAAGATGGGCACATCATAAATCAAAAATGATAAGAGGTTTTTTGAAGATGTAGAAGAGCAAATTTAATACTTTGGAAATTTATTCTAAACGAAGTTTTGCTATTTAATATCTGCACTATCTTCCACAAAGTAGTAAAAGAAGTCAAGTCAAGTTTATTGAATTTCAAAGAAGAAAAGTCATCTCTACCCCATGAAGCTATTTTACTTTTGCTAATGCTTTATTATTTACCTATACTGACTCTGCAGCACCACACAGCATAAGCCTCCATAATCTCTCCAAAGTTCTTGATTTGCTCCAAGAGAATTTTATTGCCTCCATATATTTTCTAATTACAAGCTTTTAGTTTTGAGGCTAAGTGGCATCTCCTTAAACTGAGTTCTAATGAACAAAAGTCTGCATTAAGTGATATCAGTGGGTTTGATTTAATTTATCTATCACAGACTTTGGGGTTGAAATGATCCTTAATCAGATCCTGTTCATATACAAAAACCCTGGAGTTTTCAAGAAGGACAGTTTAGAAAATTGACATTGACACAAGTTCTCTAGCTTTTTAGAATACTTCAAAAAACCAAAAATTTCTGGAAATATTTTGAAACCCAAGTAAGAAAGAGAGATATACTAATGCTTGAGTTCCAGTTTCTCAAGCTTACCAAAAACAACTTCTATCTTACAATTTCTATGTATACTTAATAACTCTAACAACTTGCATCACATTATTTAAGCTAACTGGAAGATTTCCTACCTCAAATAAGCACATATCTCTATAAAATCAGAGATACACTTTATGTGTAAATAAATATTCTGGTTTAAAATTTAAGTAAAATGAGGAGAAAAAAAAAATTAAGAATAAAAGAAAAGAAATTATTTTTAAGGGTTTTTTGGGGTTTTTTTAATCAGTTCTAATTATTTTCAATATTATTAAATGTGATGGATAAGCAGTTGAAAACAACTATGCCATTTGTACTGAAAATGTTACTTTATTGAGACCAACGCTGAAATAACTGTCTGTAAAGTACTTTTTAACTATGGGGAAACAGTCCTAGAACAGATATAGAGATAGCATCCTTTTTCTTCCTCCTTTTGGCCTTACTCAGTAACATATTGCTGGCTTTTGCCTGAATCTGTACTAAGGTTCAGCTTTGTAATTCTTCCACATTTAGATTGTCATTCTGGTAATAACATGATAACCCATGTCAATCACATTCGCTGTGAAAATTAATCTGTCTTTAATACCTGAAAATCATCCCTTCAGGACCTGGGACTAGTTCTGTACCAAAGCCAGGCAGTTGTCTTAGGATCATAGAATCATAAAATAGTTTAGGTTGGAAACGACCTGAATAAAGATCATCAAATTCCAACTTCCCTGCCATGGGCAGGGACACCTTCCACTATGTCAGATTGCTCAAAATCCCATCCAACCTGGCCTTGTAGAAAATGTTATGAAGGAATTTAGTGAATAAATTTGAAATATAAGTTCCTATGCCAAGACTGTACACATTCTTCTACACAATTTTCCTCTTTTCCTAGATAAGTCTTTTTACCCTTCCCTCTCCTTGCTCTATAGTTTGTCTTCTCCTTAGCCTGATGATCTGTGTTTGGTATGTGAGAAATAGTACCTCATGGCTAACATCAGACAGCTCATCTCTCTTGTGCCTTCAAGCCGACTTGGACTGGTTTGAGCAGACCACTAAGGACTGAGATCTAGGATATCTACCAGATCAGATGGTATTCTTCTGTTTCTTGCACATGAAACCCTTCTTGAATTAATCTTAATGATTAAAAAAAAAAAAAAAATAGAATTCCTTAACTGAACAAAAATGTCATACAAACATATGGAATACATGATATTGCTAACTTAGACCAGATTCATAACTAAGCCAATACACATAAACAAGATGTCTTTTAGAAGACGGTAAATAAATAAAAAAACACTATATGGAAATTATTTCATCACTGGACATTGAACAGCCTTGTTTAGAGTGGCTAATAGGCCTCATTTAGATTATAGAAAGTCATACAGAAAATCAGTAAGTTAAGAAAATGTAAAGTCTTCACAACAGAGACAATTTGGCTTCTTGTGTCAGGTTGTCAGAGATATGCGTCAGAAGCCTTATGCTTGACCTTGCTTGAATTAAAACATTTAAACCACAGTAAGAAAAGAGCCTAAAATTAATTAATTCTGACTCACATATATTCTTCTTTACAAAAGATATAGTGCAAATCTGAAAAAAGTAGAGAAAGATGATTTAATGAACTCTAGGTTTTCTTTCACAGCTTGCTGTATCTCTGCAGTCATGTCCATGCTAAGCACTTTCTATAACCATTCTGTTATTGAAACAATGCTTCTAAAGCTACCATGGTAGTAGACAACAGCAGAGACATTGTAGATAAAAAGCAGCTAGACTTTCGCCATCTCCTCCTTCTTGGAGCAAGGCTGGGTAGTGTGGTGGGAAGGAGGGATAAAGGTCACAGTTTTCATGTCCTTGCCAGTACTACCACCACTGCTTCTGAAGTGTTGTATTTATAAATTGGGTAGAGAACTAAAATCAGACAAGGATGTTCAGGTAAGGACCCTATCACTTGCTGGACCTCTGAGCTGGCTGAACATAAACTTTTCCAAACTGGAGACAAATACCCACATTTCTGTGGCACTGTTACCATGAGCTATCCTTCAATCAGGCACTTTCACAGTACTGGGGCTGCAGGTTGCAGATAACCCCATATTTCTAGATTTTGTAGAAGGTTTAACAGACAGATCCAAATTTTGTGTCAGAGTAACCTGCTTCGGTTTTAACCAAATCCTTGTCTCCATGTATTTTTTGGAAGAAACTGAAACTTGGACTCATATGTTAATTTTTCTTCAAGTCCTATTTTTCATCTTTACAAACAAGGCAGAATAGAATAGGATTTTGATGAAGAAAAGTATGTCCTCTTTTTTTTTTTTGGCCTCAGCTCTTAGGAATAGCATGTATTGTAAGGAGGATGAAAATTATTCACACATTGATTCTAAGTTGCAAGACATGAGGAAAAAATTCAAAACTGTACTGTCTTTTATAGCCAATGACAGAAATTTAACAGTTTCCAAAAGCAATTTATGTTACTGATGCATAAACATATTGAGATTAGTCTGTGCTCTGTTTATTTCTGGTGGAATGATGAAAACCATTGAGTGAAGGCCAAGTATCAATCTTAGTCAGCCACACTGTGGTGAAATAATTGCAGCTTCATTTATCCAACTCAATCCACCAGTCACGTGTACTGTCCTGGTAATTAAGTATTTAACATCCTTTGTTCTTCTGCCACAAAAGGCTGTGGAAAAGCAAAATTTGGATCAGGATGCCTTGAAACAGAACAGAAGGCTGTTTTTATGATCATTTACAAAAATTAATTCCTTATTTTTGCAAAATTCAGTGAGGCAATTATGTCTTTCTGTACCACTGCCAAAAATGCAGCACTTCATTTTCCTCTGTTCAGTGACTCTGGTTTCTTTTATATAGGCATTTGCAAGTGTGACTATCTTCATAAGGGCTCTTTGTGTTTCTGTGTCAATTTATTTTATTTTTTTAGAAGTGTAGAATATGTGGTGTGGGGGTAAGATAATTACTGTAACAAGGAAATCTATTAGACTACAATATGAACTACTCAGAGAAGCGATGGAATTCACAGCATTTATTGTTGTAAAACTAAAATGGACATACAGCAAAAAATATTTAAATGGGAGCAATTCTTCTTTCCATGTATGTGGGATAGAGACACAGATTAAATTATTTTTATCCATGGTTTTATTTTAAGGAAAATATCATAAACTCTGTTGGAAAATATTGTCATTGAAAAGTGCTGCTTAAACTCAGTAGGAGAATCTGTTTTTTCCTTTCTTTCCCATCTTCATTTGCTTCTATTTCCACTAGAGAAAACCAAGAAACAAAATCAAATTAAATTGTAATGATTTACTTCAAATGCACTCCTATCTCTTGAAGCCAGGAGTTCAAGATTTGCTGCCACATTGTTTGTTTGGGGTTTTTTTGCTAGTGTCAAACCTGTGCTATTGGTTTGAACATGAATGAGTCTGCTTATGCTTTATTTGCTTTGGAAATACCTAGAGGAATATTCTGCTGTTCCATCAGCCCAGAAGAATACTGTATCAGTCACAAATTCACTGATGTTCCAGATATTTCCCATGATTGGACTCATGTAACAGTCAGAAAAAAACTACAGTCATACAAACCTCCTCCAGAATCCATCAGATAAACAGCATGCTGTAAGCATTCAGAGTACTTAGGCAGTATGTCTCATTTTTTAGCAAAGGGTGGGTAACTCCTTCAAATATGATGTTCTAATTCAATGAAATATGCATTTATCTCTATTTCCTTTTCATGCAAAGAGACTTAATTGCTTCATTCCTTTCTCTGAATCAACTTCAGGGTTATTTTCTGGATTTTTGAGTTACAATATTGTCTTCTGTCTGAGAGAAAGACTAAGGGCAATAGTTTTAGCATAAAGATGCTCCATTCTATGCTCTTTTACATCCTACTGATTTCCATTTAATTAGGACATTTTTAACTTGAATTAATTAACATAATATATGTGTCAATAAGTTAATTCTTAGTTACTCTCTATAAAACACTTTAAATAAATATTTATAAAATTTTTCTGTCCTCCCACATCATCATAATCTGTCTATATTTTATTGATATGAATGGATGTATGAATGATGTACTTATGTATTCCCATGCTTTCAGCAGTTGACTAATACATTATCAAATAACTACTTATTTGGGGGAGTTTAGTTTATGACAATTTCCACATATCTAATTTTTAGAAAATGTTGAGTATCCAATGTTTAAGGCTGTAAGGCAACGTAATAAATTCAGCACTTTGAATTGTCAGTCACCTCTACAGATTGTAGCAGTACATTGCCAAAAGAAAGGCTTTTTTGTTCATGGTTCGTTTTCTGACTGAGTGTGAATAAATCCTGTCGGCTGTAAAAACCCATTGCAGGGTGATTCCAAGGAAGAAATGGACACATTCACCTATGTTTTGAAAACATAAGGATACGAAACCTGATATTTATGAGGGATTTCTTGCACAAGACTGAAGTCTAAATTACTGGAGTGTCTTTTACATAGTTAGGAAAAAAACTAGTCTCTTTTTTCAAAATAAGCAGATGAAGAAAGAAGAACACTGTCACACTGATTCACATATCCTATTGCATAGCAGTCACTGTTTTTTCCAGATATTTTTTTCCTGATGGTGGAATGAAGGGTTTAAGCTGGTACTTATAAATATGTGCAGACAAGACCTGCACACTATCTCTCTCTTTCTTGTCTTTGGATTTCGCTTGGTCTTAAACTTCTCGTGGCCCCTTTGTTGCTAAGTATTTTGGTAAACTTGTGCATCTTGCTGGGAAGATAAAATCCAGAGTTCAAGCCCATCTCTTGTGTTTATCTTTCTCCATCACACTAGAGATTCAATCAGACCTATACATTTATGAGGACACTCAGACTTTAGTGGCATTCTGGTTTATACATTTTTTCCTCTTTCTGTAAGAATTTTAAACAAATTAATCCCTTCCCTTTTCTTATCTTGCCTGGTTTTGGTTCTTTGAAATATAATATATTTAAGAAACTCCTGGTATCTGAAGCATACCACCAGGCACATGGGTTCCCTCAAGTTTGCAAACCCCCCACAACCTTTCTGGCACTGAGAGACCAGACTGAGTCATACCCCTTGTGTTAAGTCCTGAGGTTTAAGCCAAGCACTGCATAGCTACAGAGCTGCCCCAAATGTGTAAAAAGAAATTATTAGCACTTATGGGAATGTTACTTAGCCCCCGAAAAACAAAATTAAAAAGTACTCTTTTCTGGTGTTACCAATGCTTTAAGGACAAGTGAGTAGGAAAAATGGACTATAATTTGAATGGGAGTATAATTAAAAGAAGTGGGAAGATCTTTGGTTTGAGTCATGTGAAATTGCTCATAAAACTATCAGTAAAGTGTTCTTGGAATGCTCCACCAGCACCTATAACAATCCGCATATCAAAATGCTGGAGAAAAAAATAGGAATAAATTATTCTCACAGTACTTTAAAAGTTGTGCTAACCAAAGCATGCAATATCATAGAAACAAAGAGAGTAATATCCAAATTAGTGCCACGAGACAATTTTAACATTACTGATTTCAAAAATCTCAAAGCAATTTTGAACAAGATCAGTTTATAGGAATAGCTTTGAGTAGAGAACTATGAACAATAGTTGGGAATTGCTTAAGAATTTTGTCAGTGGTAAGTCAAGAAGCTGTAACCCCATAATCCAAAGGGAGGGCCTCATTGATTAGAAAAGCATTATGTTTAAGAGGGAAAATTAAAGCAGCTCTTTAAAATGTATCTAACTGTTCTAAAATGAGGTAAATTGGAAGAAATTATTGTAAACCTGAAAATAGGACTTAAAATCAATTGGGTAAACTAAAGGCCATGATGAACAAATAAAATTCTTGCATAACAAATCTTATTCTATTTGTCAGTGGTAGAATTATCAATTGTATTAAAAAGAAAAAGCTGTTTAGGACATGTTATCAGAAAATGCTTGAACAGAACAGGAAAATAAAATAAAGTCAAGATTTCTCTATATTTAGTGCACAGGGGGAAACAGAGGCTCTCTTCATATTTTTCATACATCATAGAAAGATCATAGAAAATTATTTTGATGTAATTTTAAGAAAAAGATATCGATTTAATACATTTCATGAGTCTCAAAATACTTATGTCATTCGTGACAGTATTTTTTCTGCTGCCTTTTTACAGACTTCCAGCACTGAAATTTTGCAGCCTCGTTTGGCTTCCTATTCTAGCATTCTACTGTACTTGCCTACACCAAGTTGTTTCCCATGTAACTGTTCCAAATATCTTTACCAGTTCCAGATTAAACCCACTGCTTTTTGTCCAATCCACCATGGTCACTGAGAATAATTAATCCTTCCATCCTTGCAAAACAGTTTACACAATTCAGAATTGTTACTATACCTACTGTTACTATGCCTTTGTTCTACTTTTTGTTAAGTGAGACAAATCCTCATGTCTTCTATACTGCTGAGCATTTTTGTCAATCACATTTGGATTCCCTTCAATATTTTCATATCTTTCTTGAAATACACTGTTCAAAACTGAACTCCAGCTGGTGCTAAGAACAGGATTATTTCCTATGTCTTGTCTGGTTTATACATCCCACTAATATTAGCCTTTCCATAACATCTGAACATTTCTGACTTGTGTTCAACAATGATACAATCAAATCCCTAGATGAGCTTCTAAAATATGACCACACTCCTAGGGGTTTTGGGTACGTTTTTTTTTCATCCTCTATGCATGTGGCTAATTTGTTCTTTAACTTGTAACTACAGAATTCCAGTCTTTTTCTTCAGATCATTTCTTCAATTGGCTATAATAGTTTTGATTTCTCTTGCTATTCTTCTAGCCTCCAATCAACAGTAAAATTTCATGGGCATGATCTCTCTTTCCTCCTCAAGTCATGAAGATAATCACCTAGATTCAGGGAAGCAAGACACTGGTTAAGTCCTATTGCTGTCTATTGCTCACAACTATCTGGAACTGCTATCCAGTTTTGCATGCACTTTAAAGTCTGCACAAGATTTCCTTAGGATCCTCAGAACATGATCAAAGACCTAATTAGAAGGAGAATATACAATGCCATTGCTGTATTAGCTGCTCAGTTACTGTGTGAGCGAAATAAATTAGGCAGAATTTGTTCTTGGCAAGTTTCTATTAGCTCTTAGTCTGATGAAATAGTTTCCACTTTGACAGAAGATGCTAAACAAAAACTACTAAAACTTGACATTTCAACCAGTGAATAAAGGTTAACTTGCATCAAAGATTTAAAAAGAGCTTGTTGAGTGTCTGTTTAAATTGCAAATATAATTTTCCAGTAAGTTTGGACAGAGTAGGGAAGTTCCAGTAGAATAGAAGAATCCTAATGTCATGCCAATATTCATAAAAGCTAAACAGAATGAACCAGTTATAATCCTTGCCTTCCTAAACATTAGTCTGGCTATCTAAACAACTGATGAAGGAGTTCATTAATAAAGATTAGGAGAAAGTGGTGTAATAGAAGTCAATTAAGATGTCCTTTACATGAAATTGTGTTTTTTTGCTTTGCATTTTAACTGTAATAATATTTTGATTGATGAAAATGCAAGAATTCATACCATACTGCCAAACTTTTGTGAAATGTTTGTCATGTTAATGGGTTCCTCTTTATAAAAACAAACAAAAAAACCAACCAAGAAATATCAACAACAGCAACAAAACAAGAAAACCATAGTAGAAAACTAGTTAATTGAGCAGTAACCAAAATGTTAAATTGTTGTTTGCAGGAAGTCATCTCTGAGTGGGTAGGTTTGAGAGGGGAAATCCAGAAATGATGATCTAATGTTAAATTGCTTTCCATTTGTATTGCTTTTCTGGGGAACCATGTGAATTAATCTCTGACAAAATTTCAGGTGACAAAATGTTAATGGGAATATTGATAAAACAGAGAAATTTCCTTTAAGCTGGGTACAAAGAAGCCATAAAATATTTCAAAGATATCACCTAAAGAATCATTTATTTAAGAGAAAAAATATCCATCTCAGAATTTTGTCTGTGTCAAACGTCTCATAAAGGACCAGATGCAAGCCATGGTGGTGAACAGATCATATTGCAAGACTATGGGCAAAAGATGTCATGTTCTATAACTGCATGTATTGAGCTGAAATAAGGAGCTTATTATTTCTGTTCAATTAATTTCTCTACTTGGCACAGATCTAAAAATAACGTGTCTGATTCTAGTCATTACAAGGCTGGTTAAAACACAGGTAAACATGTTCTTGAAATCTCAATATTTACTTTTTCAAAAACATAGCTAAGAAGTCACTTGAATGAAGTAAAACATTTTTAAAAAAGGCCTCATCTACATTCAGTGACTATTTCAAGGCTATTATTATTTTTTGGACAGTTTTATCATATTTCAATGGTTGCAAATAGCAGAAGGAAGAACAAAAATGTGTAAGCATCTAAAATGTAAATATGTAAACAGTGTGTTTGTGTACTAAGTGGAAACTGGCCAACTTATTCATACATTTAGAAAACTGAAATAAATAGAGGAAAAAGTTTTTTAAAATATTATATTCCCTAAAATTTCATATTTTTAATATAATGTAATAAGAAATACTCAGATTTCAGTCTCAGTAACTTTTTATTTCCACTGTTTTTTCTCCATAAGGTGTCACCTTTCTTCAATTAGTCCTGCTACAGATTCTTACCTGCTTTTTGGTGTTCTCTTTTATTTTTCACATAAATTAATTAACATGGATTTTTTTTCCCTTCAGTTCCTCAGATGGGCCTGCAGAGAAGGGAATAAAACCAGCCAAGACACAAGTCATTGAGCATATAATTGGTACATGACTAACATGTCTTGCGTAATCTCATACAGAGTGAGCAATCAATCTGAATTTGACTTCTGTGGTCCCTCAGAAACTAACTCCATACCTACCTGTGAAAAAATAACTGTAGGGTTGAATAGTGATGGTATTTTTGCTCAACGTGTTAGCTCTTCCAGACAGGAATGAACAATAACATCATCTCCCACGAAACCACAAATAGTACAGCTCATTTGTTTAAATACACCACAAAAAGTCTTGTACAGGAGTACATTCTTTGGAAACAAAAGTGAGCTTGCAGTTTTGCAGTTTTTTTCTAACCTTCTGCAGACATAAACATTAGTCACTTTCTGAGTTTTTCCTGTAATCTGTCCTAATTATATTTTTACAGTATGTTTTCATCATTAAAATGAATTAAACTGGCATAGAGAAATTTTCAAACTCCAAGTATTGAAACAAAACCACATTGATACACAGTTAAATGTTCTACTAAATGGAAGGTGTGTTTTTATGAACACTTACAACTTGCATAGGATTTTTTTGATAACTTAGTCAATTTTTACAGTTTCCATCTCACAAATGTTCTTATAAGACATTACACACCCAGAAGATACTCCTCTCAGTTACAGAGTACTTTAAAACCAATAAAATAAGAGCACTGGTTCTCTAAGAACTTCCAAATACTGCTGAGTTGGTTATGGCTTTGACATCATAGATATTTACTGATTAATCCAAAAGACCAATAATGCATTTTTTTACAACAGAGTTAATCCATTTCTGTGAATCATGGACAGCTGCAAAGCAGATGAAAGAAAAATGTAGTGTTGGACTGACTGACAAGATGACAGTATTTCCTATGCTGCTTGAATAGCATCTCATAGCTACAATGTTAATCTTGAGACATGCCTATAACAATATGTTCATAGCACAAATAAAAACAGTGCCAAATATATACCTTGAGTTAGGTGAAAACTGCTGAAGTTAGTAACTTATGGAGTCCATCCTTAACAACTGATCATCCATTTAAAGACTGAAATCCATCAGCACAGAAACTTCAGAACACACTAGAGGACTTGACAAAAATCTCTTAATTTTTACCACATCCAGAAGCTAAAATTCACAACCTTAATATTTGCTTAAAACCTTGGCCTGGGCTTTGATAGAACTGAGCTGTTTCAAATATTTTGAATTAAAGTGAAAGGACATGCACCCAGATAATTTAAACCTACATTTACATTCAGGTGTGCCATGTTTTGTTACTCCCAAAGGACTGTTTTAGCAGACAAGAGGTGGTATGCTGGTTGTTTGGGGAAATAGTACGTATACCAGCCTATGCTGTGACATCTGATATAAAATGTACTAGATTTTTTTTTTTTAAAAATATTGCTAATAGATTATTACTTAGGTTGGAAAGTTGAATTCCAAGAAATCAGGAAAAAAGTAGCTTTACATATATCACTGGGACTTAATTGCCTTCACTTGCATGTGAAGCACATAAATGTGCTGCCATGTAATTATAATCGATGGGTAACAGATATGTCCACAGTAACACTGCTAACTTGCCCATGCTGCTTTCGGTCCCCTCAAAATTGGAGGGACATCCCCATGGGTATATCATCTGCAGCTGTTGTCAGACTGTGACATTCTTTAGTGCTCTCCACTCAATTTAGTATTTTTGGATTCTCATTCTCTTGCTGCTGCTGCTGCTGCAGCTGCTGCTTTAAAGTTTTGTAAAGCAAAATTTTTTTTATTGTGTTTTCTCTCTGGAAGTGGTCAGAAGAAAATTTAGCTTTGGGGGTTTAGGCCAGGTATTATACATAACAACCAGGAGGTGAATGAATGTCATCAGTCAAAGAGAAACAGAGCACTTCTATCTTGGAGAAAACTCACAACCTTAACCTGATCAGAAAGACTGATCAGAAAGTCCAATGTCCATCAGACTCCAAGCCTGACTACTGTCGGAAGGCAGGTCTCCCTGCTATGTACTGAGTTTATAACCAACACCCTTTAAGAACTTCCACTCTTATGAGAAACTTTTTCTTAAGAGAACTGAGCTTATTCTGGAGAAACAGAAGGGCACCAAACAGCCTCTTCCTACTTTGCTGAGCTGTCCCCAGGGACAACAACTTACAAAGAAAACAGTGAGACAATGCAGGTGGCAGATGACTCCCACTTCTACTCCCACATCTAGTCCTCTCCTCTCCTCTCCTCTCCTCTCCTCTCCTCTCCTCTCCTCTCCTCTCCTCTCCTCTTCAGTTTCAGAGGTATCTAATATCCCCTTCTCATAAATGACAATAAAATAAGAAAAAGTTTTGTATTATGAGAAAAGAAAACATTTGCCTTTTGCTGTATGTCATCTTTTTTATTTCTGAAAGATTTTTCTAAACCAGAGCAAACAATTGACAGATTTTACAAAAATTCATTTCATGCCTACCGAGAGCGCTAGACAGCTAGAGCAAATTTGTCAGCATGGTATTGTAAAGTGCATTCTTGGAAGCTGCTGAGCCCCTAATAACACCATTTAAAAGTACCAGACTGAAAGGCTGAAAGATTTTAATTAGATAGTTTAAAGTTAGAAGGCTTTTAATTGCTACAAGCTAAAGTCCAGCTGAAGAGAAAAAGAATCATCCAAGTGCACATTCCAGCCTTGCATTTGCCTTGTTCTTCATGCTCCATCTATGGCTCTTAGCCACTACAATTTCACATCTGTTAAAAATTATTTCTGAAAATGTCTCTACTGAATGACTTTCTACTGTAGGAAGACATTGAAAAGTATTTCTGAGTTGAGCTAATCACACATATGCATATTTTCTGGAAAGAACTTAAATTTTAGTTATCAAAATATTTCTGTTAAATGTTTGGTTTCCAGAAGCCTGTTTTATGCAAGTCAGGCTTTATTTTATTTCACAAAAATAATTACAGTTTTCAATATGTTTTGTCTTCAAAAGCATAAAAGTTTAGAAGTACTGGATCAAATTAAATTTGCAAATAAAAAAATATTCTTTTGTCAAATAAAAAGGGGATGGGAGAGGAGTAGCTTTAGTATAAAAAGTTGAAGTGGAGTAGAAGGGAAGGGAGATGCAAGTTTGAGATCACCCATGATCATTTCCTTTACTCGTATTTGAGTATTTTGAGTTTTTGGCTGAGAAAGAAGTGCTGAAATTCCGTGACCAAAACAGAAATTGTGGTATTTTTGGACAGAGTGGAAACCGGAAGGATTAATAACCTCACAAAACATCCTTTTTCTCTTGAGAATTCCAGCTTAATTTTGTAGTTTAATGTTGCAATATTCTTTTCTACTTGAAGATATAAAACAAGAATATTGAAAGATTACTTCATATTGCAAGGTAAAACAATATATTTAGAGGGAAATGTGCCTGTTATGTGGCAAAGCTCTGAGAGTTTCATCTCAGAGTATTAATTAGAGAGAAGACGCCTGCCGAAAATGTTCAGGAATACAAAAAAATGACTAAGTGGCCCTCAGTGGCCCAGAGTGGATTGCCATAAAAAAGATGACCTCTGAAAAATTTGGCATCCTCAAGACTAGAAAATGTTTGGGACTTATTTCTCTGGAACAATACCAATTAAACACAATTTTTCCTTTAATCACTAGGTTATACCTGTACCATGCAGCACTCAGTTGCCGAGAACCATCAGGAACTGTGAGGAAAAGAATTAATTTCAAGGACACCTGCATAACAGTTTTTCTGAGTACGTCCCTCCCTAAGATGTGTTAGAATTCACAGCTGAAGTTTTAATTTTCTTACACTTTTTTTTACTCTATTGATTTCAATTTCTTGATTAGCTTTGTGCTTACAGAATTTGGGGGCATAATTAAGACTTTTTTTTCCAAAGTCTTGCCTGGTTTGACACAGCCTGGTTTGAAATGTTTTGACACATCTAAATGATAGAGATTTGAGGATCCTCCTCTTCCCTGGACTCACAAAACCTTAGTGGTTGCATGTACATTGAAATTTTAAAAAAAACTAGGGTCCATTCTTTGGCCCTGAGAGCAAGTATGTTAGACTAGCCACTCCTATACTTTATGAAACAGGCTGGCCAAATCCAGCCTGAGTATTTTAAATGATTATTAGCCTGTGTGCTCCTGATTGTGCCTTGTTACATACCAGGAACAGTTTGGACAATTTCTCAGCACAGATGATCAAGGTTTATCTTGATCATCCTTACCTATACCTGCTTGATCAACCTTGTGTGTTCCTTCTGAAGAGTGGAAAGCACATTTGATGGATATCAAAATGTCACCAACCCCAAATGATGGCTTCTGCTACCTGGACGTAGGTACATGATCTATAGAACTTTGGTGCTGCCAAATAAAAATTAAACATATATGGGGATAATGTTTTTCTTTGTTTCTTTGGGGAAATTTAGCTATCAGGGAAGATCAGAAGAAAAGTATTTTTTCCATATGTTATTTATTTCCTCTGGATCAAAAATGGTTTTGCTTCTGGGCACACTTAACAAAAGCCAAAGATACAAGCTGCAGGAAAACTGAGGAATAGAATAGCTGTGCTCCCCTTCCTTCTTTGTATTGCTGCAGTTAAGGAGCAGGTTCATCTTTCTGTATTCTGTGATTAAGAACAGAGATTTTTTTTTCAGCTAAGGTTTGTGGTGTGTTAGTAGAGAGTCTTTATCCCAGGCTGCCGAAGTTCTTCCCCTTAGATAAAATACTAAGATGTTTAGGTGGGGGTGACTATGAGGAACTGTGTTCTGGTTGTTTATATAGACTGATGTTAGGAAGGCCCAGATGTTTGGAGTCCATGTTCCAGATAGATATACAGAAATCTAAATAGTCATTTTTACAGCTGTAGCACCTTTAAAAATTGATTACTGGTAATCTCATGCAAAAAAGGTTGCATTTGCATGAAATCAGTTTTCTAGATTGAATAAATTTTTTCTTATTCTAATTTCTACTGAAGACAGAATCAACAGTCAAAGCCCTCCTTCATGCTGTCTGAGAGACCATTTCTCCTCACTTTCCTGCTAACAAAACATGGTTGAAGCCACGGGAGCTCTTGTTCCTGTGAGAACCAATTTGCCTTTATACTGTGTATAAGTGCTACTTGTTCCTCAGAAGGTGTCAGTTTACCAGCTTCATGCAAATTGGCAGGTGGCCCCAGCTTGTTTGGTGTACCAGAGTCTCTGTCTGCTACTCTACAGCACCAGGTTGAAGGGGTTTGTAGCTGTCTTTAGAGCACTGCACCAGTGATAAATTTGGGAGTTCACCAGCGTGACGCAACAGCTCTCTGCAACCACTCCCAGGGCATGCACTACAGTTTGGGAACCACGGAACTAGGCAATGGTTACAAAGGGCTCTGAGAGGTAATTGCTATGTCAGTGCTAAGTATTATTATTATTTTGCTAGTTAGAAAACCCCAAAAGATAATGATATGATACACAATACATTGTACTAGAGCGGAAGACATACTTGTCCTTGGTTTGGTAACAGTTTTGTGGAATCGAAAATGGAGGGGAGCCATATCTTCCATTGCCCATAAAATGAAAACAGCAAAAAGAGGGTTGGTATCTAATATACTACTGTTAAAGAAAAACACATGAAAATTTTAGGGAAAAGAGTTCTTGTGAGCTGTATCTGGCCAAGATTTGGATCCGATTGACCCTGGCTTTTTCTCCAGCCAACAGAAGACCTGGGGCAACCTCCATTCCCTCACATGAAGAAGCACTTGTAGAAGAAAGTCATGGTTGGGGAAACATGGATGCTTTGTCTCCTCACATGAGTGCTCCTCACCCTGGAGACAGTGACCCTCACATTTACAAGTATATACTGCTGAGCACATTTTTGCCAATTAAGTTAATAAATTTTGGATTTCTACTCATTGCATCTAATTTCTATTTCCAGAGGATTCCTGCACGACTAGGCTTCATACCTCAACCCCTCCCAAACTATGTGAAACATAAATGATCTGAAATCCTCAATTTGCGGAAAAGAAATTGCACCACAGAACCAAAATCCAAATTTTACACCTGGATTAGACATCTCATTCTTTGCTGGATTCCAGTGGGTATTAGGTGCTTCCATATCTCTGAAACTTGAGTGAAGTGCTTGAAATCACACAAGCTATTTGGGATTGCTTGGAAGAGTAACAATCTTTTCTAGGTTCAGATGGAACAATCTTGGTGGTGTGATAGAATCAATGTTCCCAGCTTCTGATCGTTTAAACTTATTAATTATTAAGATTTTATTTGCAAGCAATAAGGCAAATGAACTCACTGGTTTGAAGGCTGACAGCAGCAATTTTACTTCAATCATGGAGATGCATGGCCCAATGCTCTAAGAAACACAAAAAACCTATGATTTGTGATGAAATTATTAGTGTTGGCCCGGTTAGATATACAGGGCAATATCAGAAAAGTTGGTTGAATGTTGTTTGTACACTGCACCCCTCCCTTAAGCACCAGCCTCTAATAATATATCACAAGACAGCAAGTCAGCGTACAGATGTCTAATAATCAGTTATTTTGTGGGTAGTGTGTGACCTTGCTGAAAGTGGGTCCAATCCCACACAGGCAGTACTAATTCTTGCAAATATAGTCAGAATCTATTTGCAGATAAGGGCAGCAGCAGTCAGGACCAGTTCAGGATTTTATGGTATTTAAATACCCAATAAAGAATCTGTAATCCCAGTCCTACAATTACCATCACATGACTGGAACTCAGAAATAATGCCTCATTTTTAAAGGATGCTTTCCAGCAGTGCATCCTGAGTGGCCTTTAAAAAGAGAGACACATATCTTCACCCTTTTTTACAATGTGAGAAACAAATGTACATCAAGATTAGTAGAATAGTACAAAATGAAAAGTCAAGTAGTCTAGACTGGAATAAATCCCAGGTGATCTGAGCGTGATCTGCTCTTCTCCAGTGTATTGGGGGAGCTTTGAAGAATTATTCAGGTATGGAGCCATAGCTTCTGCCTTCAAATCTACCATAAAACCCATTGCACTCATAACAATTTTATTCCGTACATCCTATAGACTCATTTATGTCACCAAAATTGCTTTCAGTCAGCACTCATGAATGTATTTTATGAATAAACTCATACATGAGAAGTTATAGAGATTTTATTGAGGTGTTTAATGCTTCCAGCTAAGTCAATGCATAAATAAGGAATATTAATCTTATAACTCTAATTATAACAGCATTCAAATATTTCTGAAGTGACTCAGAAAGTGAGAGGTAAAATATCTACTGGAATTTGAAAGCTATGCTCATAAACACCTTTCTGCCTTTTAAGTGTAAAAAAGCCACCCATGATTGACTGCAAGGTGGATGAGGATGAATCATTGATTAGATTTGTATTGTTTTGGGTGACAAGCGTAGATATGGCTTGTTTTTTCAAAGCGGTACTAAATAGTGATTTCTAAACTAAAAACACATTCCCCTCCTCTGTCCCACCCTAATGTTATAAGGATCTCTTCCAACTGTCATTGCAGCGTCAGAGTGCTCAGTCTGGCAAAAAAAATCCATTTAGTCTTGGCTAGGATTTTCAATGGGAGCCTGGTGGCACGGGGAAAATCGAAGCTCTTATTAAAGTACTTAAATTGTAATCTTTTCTAGGACTTGAAAACATTAACATTGACCCATTTCCCATGAAATAGGATGAAGAGTCAGCTCTGTCTCGCACTTTTGCAGTGGCCACTAGTCATCCAATGTCTCTTCTCTGCCCAGTACTACAGAGAAGGTAATTTGGTGATGGGCATCCTTCAACATCTGACTACATTTGTATAACTACATAGAGCAGCTTATCCCAGTCACAGCTGCCAATGCACTCCACTCATCCACTTCTCCTTCAGCAATTCCCATACCACATATTCCCAGCTGGAGGTTACTGCTACATCTTACTCTTCCTCTGAACTGTTTCGACAAGGAGTGACCTTTTCAGGGAAAATGAACTGTTCTGGTTTAGGAGATGTACACAGCTGTTCTTTGCTGGTCCCTGGCTGAAACAAGATACAGAGTATTTACGGCCATGCTGTCAACACAACTGTGGAATAATGGACCAGAGGCAGTAATTTTTATGGCCTGTACAAAATCAGCTGCAGGTCGTCTTTCCCTTGATACTTGCCTAGTCTGATTGTCTGTGGTTTTCATATATATATATATATATATATATATATATGCACTTTTTTTAAATTATTTTTTTTCAGTATACAGTCTGGAAAGTATGCCACGACAGAACAATCTTTACTTGATGAAACAAAAAAAAATATATTTAAGAGATTATAAAAAAAAAAAAAATTGAAAGAGATCAGAATAACCAGGCAGAATGGAAAATCCTTTCAAAAGACAACAATAGTATAAGCCCTCAAATAAAAGGTTGTGTTGCCAGGAAAAATTACCTTTGAGCCAACGTAACAATAACAACAACATGAAGAAACCATTAAGAAGAAAAATACAGAGAGAGCAAAAGAAAGGCTCTAAAGACTCGGAAAGAATAAGGGCACAAATCGAACTGACAGGCTAACCGCTGTAAACCTTCGCACTAATAATTCAAATGTAAACCGCTAAAGAGTCGGAAATGTTTTAGCATGGTTCCCTCTTTCCACACATTGTCACAAAAGATACAAAACTGAACCTGACTCCCTAAATTACATGAATATTACCAGCTACAAGGAGAATCTGAGGAAGATTCAAAGAACTTCTTCTCTGCAGGTTGGAGGTGGCTAGAGGGGCTTCACAGCAGCATCACCTTGCAGTGACCCTTTAAAAGAAGGGAAGACAATGTTCAAAGCTCCTGCCTGAAGGGATCCATTGCATAACGGGAGAAGTTTCTACAAGTCCACTGAACTCATACCCAGCTGGACACAGAAACATCTGCCCACAGGCATTTGAATTCTGTTCCTGTGGGCACTGAGGAACTGGTCTGGTAGCAGGACAAAAGCTGGTAATGTTAGTAAAGAAATTGAGAGTTTCTTTTATCGTGGTGCTCTTCCTTCTTCTTTCAGACAGGCTGCAGAGAGTTTGCCAAGCACCCCTACTAGCACAGTAACTTGATTAGCATGCTCAGGCCTGCAAGATCCTGCATGTGCTGGAGGGTGTGTTTAAACCTCTACCTGCACAGACTCTGAGTCTGGCCAAGGTGATGCTGACCTATCCCTGGTGTACAACTTGCATGTGTGCATGTGTGTGTGTGGTGTGTGTGTGCATTACAAAGAGGCCACACAAAGGCTCAAAAGGGGTGCAGAAATACAGAGATAATCCCCTAGAGGGACAGAGTCTTGAGGGGAAAACATGTTCCTCAGGCACCAGCCTTTGAAGCCCAGCAGCTGGTGTCTATCTCCATGGGCCTCTGAGGTCCAGCAATAGCGCCTCCAGAATATCTGACTTCTTCCATGCTAGAGAAAATACCTAATCCCAGAGAAAATGAGGAAAGATGGGTCTCACATAGATGAGAATACAAGATTTGGTATTTATCTAAAGAATTGTATCCTTATGTGAAACTCTTATGAAGAATCTAACCCCTTTTTGTCTGCGACACTGGTCTGAAAAGCTAATTTTTTTTTCTTAAAATTTTGGGGATTCTTGCTTCTCACAGATCTGCATGTAACATGATGTTCTCTTACAAACAGTACCCCTTGCATGTGTCAAATGTCTCCAAATATCAATAGCTACTATAGTTTTCAGGAAAAATTCTTAGGGGTAATGTAAAAAAACCCTACAGCTTTCAACCTGAATTATCTACCCACTGAATCCATACTTCCCACTGCCTTCAGCCATTCAGCCATCTGGTAAGCACAACTTGCCCATAGCAACACCCAGTTCACCCAGATTAATGATATTTTCTGTTTGCTTTTTTTCCACGTTGGTTTAGATTCTCCCCTTCTCTAAACCATACAAGTGGACACATTTTCCTTCATGTTTTGGTTGGCAAGTGATGTGGAAATCTTACACACCCACTGCTTCTGAGCAAGCCTCCAGGATAGGTTGTTGTTACCACTGGTATTTAACTCTCAGTGGCCAGTACTGTGGAGATACCTGAGGGACAGTAACACTTAAACTTGACATAAACTTTCCTCCAGTACAGTGCTTGACATTCTGGACCTTATTAAATACTTGGTAGATGAAGACCCAGCCAAAGTTTTTATTCTCCTTAGAGTCAGATTTTGGAGGGATGTCTGGATCGTGGGCTGATTCAAGCTTGTTATCCAAAGTTAACTTCATGTCATTTGGAATGTTATATTAAAAAAAAATCACTTAAAGAAAGAGAGCCTGAGAATACTTAAAGACTTAAAGTAAAAGAAGCAAAATAATAAATAATGTGAGAAACTACCACTAGCCTAATTTTTACTCTCCATTACATTTCATGTTGGATGATTTAATTAATGAACTTGTCTGCTGCTAGTTCCATACAGAAGACGTCATGCATTTCATTATTTATTTGTTCATTGGTGTGGTTTCTTTGTTTTGATTTTTCATTCTGTTTAATTTTCCTCTGTATCCCCAGTCCACGGAAGGCAAAGCATGATGTTCAAAAGGCTGTTTATATTAAAAAAACAACAAAGCATCAGACCAAAACCACAGTCCTGTGCTCATCTATAGCTAACACTTAATAATAGATAAACAAGGTCTAATAAAATGAACGCCTGCATTACCATTTGCCCAAAGCACAGAGTCAGATTTGGAGGTCTGGAAAAGCTGAGTTGTTTATTCTCCTAAGCACACCTCTGGAGCTAACACAGTCATGAAGGAAGAGAAGTCACAGATTATGTTTTATAAAGAAGGTTATCCCACAGGATTACTGAATCACCCAGGCAAAAGCAGAATTTATTACCAAGCATGAAAAAGGGTAGCTATATATTTCTGCTAAATGCATTTGCATTTTCTCTTAAATGAAAACGTATTTTCAGAACTGAAATTCCAATTGATGTAATTACAAATAGACAATCTGTTAGATTAAATTAAAGATGAACAATACAAGAACTAAAATCTCCTGGCCAATCTAATCCAGTCAGTCTATTCAAAATTTTTTTTCAGAGTACATTACATTTTGAGAATAGAAGTCTGAGAGTTGGCCTACATAAAGTCTGAATACTGATTTAACTAAATCAGTCTAGAGTTTGTATGACAAAAGTGAATCAAATAGATACTGTGCAATAAGCTGTTCTGGAATCATTTCCATTAGAAATGTTGTTCTGAAATAAAAGCCTCTTTATTCCACAATCATTTGGATGCTTCTGAAGTGGAGCACTCTGGTCACATTCCTCAGTGATAAAAATCACTTAAAGACTTATTTTGTAATGTGCAAGAGATGTGAATAGAAAGAAGTGGTTTATTGATGAAAATGCAAGACAGATTGCAAATGTCATTGTTTATTTGCTTTTTAACAGCTAATTATGTATACAAATATCAAAATAATTTAAAATATGCTATATTTATTCAAATACTTATTGAGTTGTGACTACATGGAATTGATATTGAGATACAAATGTACACTTCTCAGTTTCTAGCATTGAACTTAAACACATAAGATTATGACAAGAGTCAGGAAGAGATGCACATCCATAACAGGAAAAAGCCTAAACCAACAACACCAAAGTAATTAAATCACTTCTGAAGCTCTGCATAAGAACAGTTCCTGATGTATTAGGAAATATGTGCCTGTCTTGCTCTTGCTACTTCAGCTGATTTGTTCTTCATCCTTGGACTTCATATCTCAATCTTCTTCTTTCATAAAAACATAGAAAGTGGTATAAAGTTTCCACAGGGAAAATATTTCAATAGGACATGGCACAGTCCATATTATAAAATCTTCTCTTGCTAACAGTCGAGCCAAATATTCTGAGAGTACTGCAGTTGTTTCTATTATGACACAGGGGTGTTGGGAGGGAGCAAGGTTTCTTAGCTCTGCTTATCTCATCATTTCTGTTTTAATGCTACCTTGAAACAAAAACAAAGGTGGCGGTGAGCCAGGAATAAACAAAACCATGCACAGATCATGCAGTGCAGGTCAAGTCATGTCAAAGACCAGATAATAATAAATGTAGAAGAGGAGGAAAAGAATTTAACCTGGTCTAAAAAATCCCTATAATATAACACTGGGCATGTATATGTTTGTCTCTGCAATGTGAACCACTGAGACCCATACTCACATCACCTCATCCACAGCTTCCTGTAATTGACTTACTTGCAGAGATGCTTTCTAAATGATATAAGCCACCACAGAAATTAGAGAGGAAAAAATGAAAAGAACATGCCCTGTCCTTACCCATGATCTTTCCACTATCACTTTATGGAGGTTCCGCTTTTCTGTTAATTCATTCATTTTTGTG
Organism: Certhia americana; assembly: GCA_018697195.1. Taxonomy (NCBI): domain Eukaryota; kingdom Metazoa; phylum Chordata; class Aves; order Passeriformes; family Certhiidae; genus Certhia; species Certhia americana. The sequence continues at coordinate 71,778,606 of CM031859.1, forward strand.
TATTAATGTCAAGGAACAGATTCTACAGACAGGTACATGCTGAATTCATCAAATAAGTGATCTTGTGTAATGGAGAGCCTGTATTTAAAACTGGAAGCCCTAGGCTGTATATAAAGAACAATATTTTGCATGTAGATTTTGGAACAAAGGTAAATTTTTTTTACCCTTGAACCACAAGACTTCATTTGTCTTTGAAATCATAAAAGAATAACAATCAAAAAGACCCCTGACATCTTTTGTGGTGGGACCAGAACTATTCAGGGAAATGCAATGAAATAGTGTAATTCTAGTAAAAGATTGGGATATAATGTGCTGAATGACTATCATGTGAAGCCAGGAAAAGAAAATCTGAAAGGAAGAGAGAGAGGGAACTATCTTGTGGCCTTTTCAGTGTATCATATAAAAAGAACTTTCAGACACCAACATAGTCAATGTAAGATTATTCATCCTTAAGAAGAGATACCACTTAAAAAATAAGAGGGAAGTGAACATGTTTTGGATAAACAATACTAATTTTGACTACATTGAAATCAACACCAAAACACTTATTGTCTTCCATGGGCTTGCTACTCTTCCAAAGCTCCTTTCTATGTCTGATAGTGTGCAAATCACTTAGGCATGCAAGGAATGCTGAATTAGTAGCCATATTTTAGCACTGCAAAACTTATACTCTTGCTGAAAATAGAGGTAAGATGAGAGGAAATGGGTAGTAAATTTTGAGGAGGCACAAGTTAGAGGAAAATAAGGAGAAGAAGAGGCAAAGAGGAAGAGGAATATTTAGTTACAATTTATGGCAATACCAGAAGTAGATAAGAAACTCATGATGATGGGAAAGAAGTGGCTGGCAGTACCAAAGGCATCACTGGGAAGAGAAATTTTAAGTGTTTGTTCAAGTCAGCTATTAATTGTTAGAAGTCAGCACCTATGGTAAGTGGTGGTCTGGTTTAAAGCTAATTTGTCTATTGCACTTCTTTCATTATACCAGAGCAGAAAAATGCCAAAATGCCATTTTTCAAACAACCATAGTAGAAGCAAGCTTTGTCAAATAAACAGTCATCCAGGCTTCAGATTAGAAGGTGAGGAGGAGGGTGGAAATTTTTATGAATCACATGAAAAATGGCGGCAAAGCCCACCAGTTTTAAAAATGGAGTAGGTTTATGTCATCTGCAGGCATCAAAACTTTCCTGAATCCTTTATATTCATATATTTCTTTAACAGCTCATAAATACCAATATGTACATATAGATTCTCTTGTGAGGTCAGGCTTGGGGATGATGATGAGGAGTGAAATGAGTGCACCTGATTTGTTCACAATAATCTTTGGGCAAAAAAAGCTGGTTGTTCGTGAACCAAGGAGAAATCTGCCTCTTGCTGCTTCACAATCAAAGTTAAGTTGGCTAAAAGAGACAGACCTATTTTGTTTAAAGTCACAATGCTGACAGAGTTTCTTTAATCTTGGATGAAATTTTCCCAGGAAAATTCACTGATGTGGACAAGTTCCCAAAAACCAAATTAAACTACCCTCTGGAAAGTTTAGATTGGGTAAAGAAAGAGGAAATAAAGAGGAGACTCCCATTTTTATTCTGAATATGTATTCAAGGGTGGCTTTTTGGGGTAGAGGGGGAGTGGGATGATTTTTTTCTTGTTTTGTTTAGGGTTTAATTTTTTGTTGGGGTTTCTGGGGAGGGGGGCAGGGAAGGCTTGAGGTTTAGGGATTTTTTTGTTGGTTAGTTTAGTTTAGGGTTTGTTTTTTTGGGGTTTTTGGGGTGGGGCAGGGACACACACTGCAATATTTTGTCTGACCAGATAAGTAAAGTACAATGCAAGTAAATTGACCTTAATTATAAAATCTGTTGGGAAGAGCTAGGAACTTAGTTCTCTCTGAAATTTTCCCATCATAGAATCAGAGAATGGTTTGTGTTGGGAGGGACAGTAAAGATCATCTGTCTTCAATCCCTCTGCCATGGACAGAGGGACAGTTTTCACTAGACCAGGATGCTCAAAGTCCCATCCAACCTGGCCTTGAACACTCTTAGGGATGGGGTACACACTGCTTCTCTGGGCTACCTGTGGCAATGTCTCCACACCCTCACAGTAAAGAGTTTCTTCTTAACATCTAATCTTAATCTACCCTCCTTCAGGTTAAGGCTATTCCTCTTCTCCTACCACTACATATCCTTGTAAAAAAATAAAAATAAAAATAAAAATAAAAATAATAAAAAAAATTCATTACTACTGATGGTTCAGGTCTTCTGATAGGAGCTGTGAAGCAGCTATAATGACATGTTACACTCTAGACAATATTTTCTAGGTACACTCAGAGGAAAAAAGAATATAGGAGATGCTGAAGTACCAGCTCCATTTACTCTAGCACTCCAATGGAAGCACTATAATGGGAAAGAAAAAAAGATTATTGGCATAAAAAGCCCTTTGTTTGTACAAAATCTTGGAGTGTTCTTCAATGGTGCCATTTAATTGTTGTTTGGGAGACAAACTAAGCAATGCCATTGTGGAGCCAGGCCATATACCAATAGACTACAAGTTCCAGACCTGGAGGCTGGGAGGGAAGTTATATATGCATGTTTGGGGGACAGGGTGGGGAAATAAAAATCTAAGCAGTGCATAAAATCTAAACTCTAACTGTCTGAAAGTTTCAAGAAAAAAGTCTCATAAAATGGTAGAATAATCTGCTAGAAGGAAGCATGAGATGATGTTTGCTCTATCCCATTGCCCAGTTTAGAATCAGGCATGTCTGATTCTTGTCTACAACATGTTCTGTCTGCTTATTAACACCTTATACAACATCTTCTACAATCTGTGGCACTTTTCTACATCTGTTAATGGAGGGAACTCTGTGGCGTCAAACCTGAATCTTCCCTGCCACAGAACTAGTTCATTGCTTCTGTTTCTGTCCTTGAAAGAAGACAAAATGTACTTTTCCCCACAGTAATGTTTTAAGCATGAGAACATCCTTACATGGTCTCCTTCAGGTTTTTTTCCAGTCTTGCAGACACTGAATGCACACAATTCTATCAACCTTGCAGACAATCTGCAATCTAAACACTTTCATTTAATGAGATATAAGTAATTTTAGGTACTATACTGACATTCTATGCCAGTTTTTTTCCTGATTGTCTTACATTCACATTTTCTCTATTAAAAAATAATGCAAGAATAACCCCCCAATCTTATCATTTGAAAGACCCACACAAATAAAAGAGATAACTAACTAATTTGTTATTTACCAAAACTAAAAAAGCAAAACGAAACAAAAAAAGTTTAGCTGACTCATTATATACTGTTGAGATGTTGAAATTAGGAAAACTCTTTAAGAGTCTTCTACATAATTACATTGTTCCAAGAGGGCTTCAAGTAGTGAATTTCCAGGTCTCTCATGCACATGCCTGGCCAGCTGTAGCCCTGCTGCCTCCAAGCCTGCCTGTGTTGCAATGGGCAGCCTGGTTGCTGCCAGGCACAGCAGATGAAGGTGTCCTTTCATGCCACTTTGACAGTGCAAGCTAGAAATGCCTAAGGCAGCAGCATGAACTTTTCACTTGCAGCTAAGCAGAGCCTTTGGGCCAAGGGAAAAGCCTGGTATTTAAACTGTCTACTCTGGTACCATATGAATTACAAAAATCTCAATTTCAGGCCTTTAAGAATCTATTTTTCAAAATCTGCTTTCTCCCTCAGGATCCATATGTACCAGAACAGCAGAGAATGTAAGTTTGTGGCTTTTAAAGCTATTTTGTGTATCTGTTTCAAGCATCATCAATCTGAGGTATTTGCAGGCTTTTGCCAAGAATTTTCTGCTTTCCTTTAGAAGCAAACATTGAACAACCCAGACAGGAAGGAACCACAAAAGATTATCTGGTCCAGCCTCTAAACAACATTTCTTATTCCTCCTATGACCATTTACCAGTATCTATCTACCATTTTTCAAGTTGTCAAATGATTATGAAAATCCTAACAACTCCCTAAAAACAAATCCCAAAGCATTTGCAGCATTTAAAAAGAGATATTAACAGGCAGTAGAAGTTTCATGGTAACACAACAATTTGCCATGGTGCAAAAGGCAGTGGCAACTCCAGTTTTACTGATTGCTGCAGAAAGACTGGCCAAATGCCTGTCAAGACTTCCAGCTCCTGGTCCCATTAACCCAGTTGGCAGTCTGCTAGCACAGCAGTGAATTGAAGAGTAATTTCTGGCAAGTGCCAGTGCTTTTGCTACAGTACAATAATTGTGCTTACCAGCTCTCAAGCATACTTGGTTTCATAAACAACTGCTTCACTAAGTACCTATAATTTCTCTATCTCAGTTTGGGCAGAAATGCACACAAACTGTGTCCTCTCACATGACAGATTAGAGCCCTACATGATATAGAAGAAGGTTTCATTTGGAAAAACTCTTTTCGCCTGTACCATGCCCTGGCCTTGCAATGAAGTCAAGAGGAAGCTCCTCTGCTTATCTCCCTGCTCCCATTCCCACCTGAGACAGACCTCCAGTAGGAAGATGGTAAGGGCTGTTACTTGATTTAATTCATTAGACTGCTCAAATGAAGCACACAAACAAAGGTGACAGTGTCTTTACTTGACACCTTAGGAAAAATGGTGTTAGGAGTTATTATGTGTTAATTTACCATTTTCTTATCTCAGACTAAGTCTGAACATATCCTAAATTCAACTTAAAGCCCAAACATAAGCCAATAGATGAACAAAAATTTACTTGTATTTAATTGAACTTAGGTAAAACTGTCCACACAGACTTGATATCAAGAGAAGATATTTTTTATTGCTGCTGCTGCAGGGAAGGCCTTATTTAGGCTGAATGGGAACCATGTTTAAACTGGAATTGGAGAGGAGATCCACAGACTATGAGACCATACAACACCAGCAGGTCATGTTTTCTGACTTAGCTTACACATTTGCACCAGCAAAATCTTATCTTCTGGAAAAATAACAAAGGATTCATTTCAATAAAAAAAAAAAAATTGAGAATATTCTACTTCCTTGGGTTGTCCTTGGGATGATCATTCTCATTATTAATACCATGTCCTGTAGTATGCCATGTCCCTGCCCACGTTGTGGGGCTCCCCCCATGCTGGCCATAGCCCATGACCCTGTGTCAACCCCCAGGTCCATCAGCCCTGGTCCCCAGTTCTGCTCAGTCCTTCCAAGCCAGGTCCAAATCCTGTCCATGCCTTGGCCTGTCCCCATCCCCAGGAAGGGGATGCCTGATGCCCAAAGAGGGGAATGTCCTAGTGCCCCCAGCTGCCTGCACCTTGCTGAGGTAGCAGGATGGGTCCTGGCTCTTATGCCTTGTCTCAACAGACCCCGATGGGCAGTCCCCGCATCCTGCAGGCCCTGGCAGATTCAGAAGAGTAATACTGGGAATTTTTTCTCTAAGGAGACACCCCATGACGGTTAAAATATTTCTGTGTCTTCTGTTTGGTTATCTAAGAATATTGCACTGTTTGGTTTTCTCCTTGCATGGTAATTCATCTCAAACTTTTTTCTGCATCTCCTCTGGTTCTGGAAAATCTTTCCAAGGCTGTGAATAATTGTGTACAGCCCTGTTTTTTTACAAACTGCCTATACCAGAAACAGTGATAGTATTATTCTCTGGTCATCTTCACAGGTAAAAAGCCAAAGGTCTTTTTGGAAATTACTTCAACCAGAGGCTTGTATTTGCTTGTTAGGTAAATGGACTAAAAGCCCATCCTGTGACACTCATGTTTGCTTGAGTAATGTGGTTTGAAAGCAATATTTTTGCTTTTAAAACATGCATTTTGCTGTAGAGACAAGGTCCAGAACTCAATTTTCAAGTCCTTTTCATTCTGGTGATGCTTTTACTATTTTAATGGTGATGGCCTGAGGCTTCTAGACCTGGCAAACATGAACAGCTTTTCATCTTTGTAAAAATAAGCTGTGATCCTTCACTGAGTTTTCCATTGTTTATCAGCCCTAGTAAATATTTGTGGGTGTCCTTATTCATTAGCTATTTCAGATTTGCAATGGACTCTTTCCAAAATAAAAGAGAGGGAAAAAAAATCGGGGGAAAAATTTAGAATGCCAGCAGTAGCAGCAAGCAGCGTACTGAATGCCAAGGCAGCTGTAACCCTCTCTGTGGTGGGTCTGTTGCGTCTTCCTGTTCCATTCACATTGTCTTTTCTGCATCCTGGACAGCACTGCCAATTAAAACAAAGCCTTTACCTTGCAGCTCTACTTGCAAACAGGGTTGACTGAGGTTTACTGCTAGAACAGTTTAAAGTAGCTAGGAAACAAGAATCTAATCCCAGCTGTAGTAGGTATTGTTTAAAGAAAGACTCAGAGCCATTTTTTCTTGGTCATAACTTTCTCATCATGTAAAGAAGAGTTGAGATGTTTCAAGAACATAATTATGCTCTGTATGGAGTTTTATGAGTATCTTGTCTTCCAGTCTCTGGTAGAAATCTGAAAGCTTTGCTGCTTTACTGAAAAAGTATCCAAGGCCTCCTCAAGTCTGACCTAATTTCTAGGGTTTTTCAGATGCAAGTGTTGTGTAGTAGGTGGAAAGAGATAGAAAAAATATTACTCAAGATTTTGGTGTTAATTTTGGGTAAAAAACTCTTAACGAATCTGAATTTTGGTTTTTTGGGAAGTGCCATCTTGATGCACTATTTTTGGTATTTCATTTGCTTTCATCTTTACTCTCGAGAATAAGTCTCTGAAAGGAAAAGTTGTATACTTCATACAGGACCCATGCCTCATTCAGCAGTCCATGATTTGGCCAGAAAAGACCAAGATTGTTGAACCACATCATCTATGTGGCAATGACTCCAAATATAATCTTGCAGGATTTTTTTTTTCTTATAGAAAGTTCATTTTTCCATTAAAAACAAATTCTTTTGTTTCCTCTGCTCCAGATCACCTTTTTTCTTTATTTACAATTAATTAAAACAGGACATTTTCAGATTGCCCGCACATATTGCAAAAACCATTAATCTTATTCTTTTCTGGCAAACACAGCTAAACTTTGGGTAAATATTTTCCCATTTCCTTTTGTCTGTAAAAATTTATGTGACATTTCTCTTAATTTGCTATTTTTTTTTTTTACGTTCTGCATTCCTACTTATAAGATGGTACCAGTGGAGGATCTCACAGGAATTTATTAAGCTGAGTTCATAACTTCAGTTATCTCACATCTTGGATAGTTGAATTATTATTACTAAAGTTTCTTTTAATTAATTTTGATAAAAATTGATCTCACTTATGAAAAAAAACCTGTTAAACCAAAACAAAACAGAGCCAGTTCAAAAGGCATTTCAAGAGGCAAGAATAGAAAATATTATTATTACTCTTTTCTTTTTATTCTTCTGTCACTTAATGAAATCCACAAGTTGTGCTGTCCAGCACTAGTCCACACCATAACTATTACCACACAGTTCTTATCAACTGCTTAGTTGTTCAAGTGGTTCAGGTTTATGCTACAGATTGGAAGGTTTTGTATTCTTCCTGCTAATATAGTTCAAGTTGGATTTGGCAGTTTTGCCAAGGTGGATATGCTCTTTTCAGCTTTTTTTTTTTTTTTTTTTAATTTAAAAAAAAAAAAAAAGGGGGGAAAAAAATATTTGGGGGGGGGGGGGGGGGGGGGAAGTACTCAAAGAATATAGCAAGTGTCAACCCCAATGAACATAACAATGAGTTGTTATCATGTCTTGACTGTGAGAGCAAAACATGTCCTTTTGTGCATACAAGCACAGTTACAAGACAAATATATGTTGATTCTTGGAAATCCAGTATTATCCACTGCACAAACATAAGAAAGAGGAGAACTTATTAAAAATACATATGTAAATTATATTTTTTATATAATGTCTAAATATTTACATTTAAAGTATGGCTGTGATACTCAGGGGAATTGGTTTGTCTTTCCAGCACTCCCAGAAAAGCCCTGTTCATCAAGGCTATAATAATAACATCATTTGAGGATGTCAGAGTAACAGGTCACATTCCAACCTCAACCACAGTATTTCCTGGGTTTTGTGATCTGTACATGGTATCAATGCTTAACATATTTGCACGATTTTGTGGAAGTTGAGAAGGAGGAAGGAATTTTGGCAGAGAGAATTCTGGCAATAGGTGTGCAAATTCAAATTCAGAAAGGTAAAAATGAGAAACCCTGAGCCCCACTGCAGGTCAGAATGGAAATAAAACACATGCACCGTAGTCATACTGCCTCTTTTCTACTTATTAAACAAATCTAAGTCTCACCTCTAGCTGCATACTCTGTCTGCTTGGGAATATAAATTATTGTCACATCTTATGTTAGCTTAATATATTTTGGTTTCTCATAATGAAAAGAGTCTTTTTATCGAAGTCTAGGTAATATTGCTTTTGTTCATTATGTACTTCTCCAACCTGTTTCCCAAGATGATAATATTTATAATAGAACAGTTGTCATTCTGAGTTTTTCATTACTTCCCTTGAGATAGCTGTCGATGCAAACAGCCAAAATCATGTATCAGAAGCTACATTGCCGTTCTCCAAGAGATCCCAAGCTACCAGCATGTGGTTCTCATTTGCAAAGAGTGAGAAGGAACAGTGTTCTCATAATAGCTCCAAACAAAAAACATTTACTTGAAACTGAAGGGTACAGTGAGAGGCGATGTCCTCAGGAATAAATTTCTCATTTTTAAGCCAAGAGTGGTACAAAAAGGTGCATTCATTTGCCACTCTCACTACTTGCCAAGATATAGAGGAAGGTCACCTATATGACCCTGATTAACTGACAAAGCACAACTGAAAGAGGGAGCATGTGCATCAGTGTATCATGGTGTCAGGTTCAAAGCATATCCTGACTGAAACCAAAGTTTATTTAAAGATTGATGAAACGTTATGTAAGTTAAATGTTTTCCAGTCTGCTGCTGCATGCAGTAACATTAAAACTATACTCATCTAATTGCCTTTCCTACAGCCATGAAGCCACTTACAGCTGTTCCTGTTGTCTAAAAATGATGGAAATTTTGTATCAAAATTTTCCATTCTAATGTAATTGATTGTTTCTATTGGGCTGTACTAGTTATACATAAAACAATAGTCATGATTCTGAAACCTACTCAGCTCTACTGTTTAGTATAAATATGAATTCTCCTCAGTATCACCCTCCTACAGAGGATCACAAAAATAATATGTATTTAATCATTTTCTAGAAGAAAAAAACATACCAGGTCTGAGTTAAGCAGAATTTACTAGCTAGCTTCAGCATGTGAAAAGATTCAGGTCATAGACCTAATTTACCTTTGGTTTCCACCTAATCTATAGAACTAAGCAGAAATGGTATGACAAAGCAAGAAGGGAGAGAATTTTATATCATAGGTAACTTACGCTTATAGGAAAAGAAAAGAAAAAGAAATCAATGACTACAAAATCTCTTAAGGAATATTGTCTAAATAAGAGGAAATAGAGATCAGGGCAGAAATCATGGGAATTAGGTCTATGACATACTACTACCTTAGGCTTATGGCACTGAAATGTTTGAAAGGGATGCTGTTGCTAGACATGATATTATGATTTTCTGATAGCCAAAGACAGAATTAGAGAAATATTTGCTGAGTAAAAGGAAAAATTTATAATATCTGTCAAACAGTTGAGTGCATTAGGAAAAAAAAAGAAAACAGGCTGTCCTGAGGTTACTAGAAGCAAGCCGTATTATTTTTCAAAAGAGACAGTTTCTCTGCTTTTAAATAAAAAATGGAAATGCAAATAAGTCTTACTTTTGTTAGGAAAATTTGTGTTCCTGAGTAATGTCTCCTTCGGCACAGAAACTAAATACAGCTTTAAGGAATTATTTAATAAAAACAAAATCTTCCTTAAAGGGAAATACGTTTTTTCCTTTTTCTCTTCTCAGTGAAAATTCCCCTATCTGGCCCAAGAAAGGATAAGAGAGTTTGAATAATTTCATTTTTTTTCCTACAAATGAAAATTGTTTTCCATGCCACTTTTAAGTTTTATTTGTGTACTTTTTAATTCTTTGAATGTTCTGAAAAAGAAGGTTTTCAGCTTGCATGGAGATCAGAGTTTAATGTGATGATGTTGTTATTTTTGTTATCAAGATTATCAATATTGTTGATTACTCAACTGATTAGTTCCTTTCGGCGCTAGTATAGACTATTTCCAGGACCATAGCTTGGGAGGCAGAGTCAGAGAAAATCATATATGCTCTATGAAAGCTGGCAGGATACCCATTTTTCTTCTGTGGGGTTCCGAAAAGAGGGGAGAAAAATAATTCTCAGCAACTTTCCTGAACATTCTGAGACAGGGTGAAGATTCAAGGACATCCCATACAACTGAGATTGTCTAGTTAACCACCCAGAGCCAAACTTTCGGACATGAGGGTTTGAGAGGTTTATGGGGAGTTAGGTACAGGCAAGGGAAATAAGGCAGGTGGTGCAAATTAAAACAGATCCGTAGCTACTCTGTCTATGCTGTGTTTGAATTAGCTAAAACAAACTTCTAAATACCAGAGAACAGCTGTGCAAAAAAAAAAAAAAAAAAAATTATTTTAAATATTAGAAATTTCACCCTTTATGTGGATTCAATACAGTATCTCTTGTTCATCCAGCAAATTTTGCTGTCCAGCAATGTTATACATTACAATACACATGCTAGTTAAGCATGCTTTTATTACTGATTTTTCTCTCAGGGTCTCAATGCAGTGTACAGTCATGGCTTTATTATGTTTCTGACATCCCTGAGACAGTATAAATGCAGTAGTCTCTGTGGTACACAAGGATGGGCACAGAAGGTGACTTTGGACAAGTAAGCAAGTATTAAGAGGAGAAATCTGGGCAGATTGATAAGGTCGTATGACTGATTACAATAATGATAAAAACCCAACCCTCCACGCAGATTCCAGGGGGAGGAAAAATAGGATGGGATGGTAGTGACAGCAGGGATTTCTGCCAGATGTAGAAAGCACAGACAGGACAATGCTGCCTCATAGCAGGATGCCTGTTTTCCTCCTACCAGTTTTGAATTACTTACAGGGAAAGAGTACACTGAAGAATATATCTCCCTCAAGTGTCCGCGTTGCTGTAGCATGAAATATAAGCAGGAGTGTTTGGCTATATCATCAAAACGAGTCAAAAGTTTGTGCTATCTTTCTGCTAGTAAAGGCAATTTTGTCCAACAGTTATCATGAGAGAGTGCCTAGTTATATTTTTAATGTTTTCAGCAAAAAGAAAAAATACGACATTAAGTCACAAGGACTCCAAAAGTGAAAGTTGTTTTGGTTTGACTTTTTGGATTGATGTTTTGTTTTTTTTTTATTTATTTGCCCAGTAAAATGCTTGAGGATTTTTCCCCATCTTTTACTTTATTTGTTCCTTGAGAATGATTCCTTCTTTCTTGTGTTACAATAGCTAAAACAACAAAAGGGAAACTAATTCTTTCCAGTCAGAGATAATTTTTACATCACCTTTACTTCCAAAGAACTTCAGATTAGAAAATAATGCTCCACTTTATTATTTGTAACATTTCAAGCTGAGAAAAAAAAACTCCCTAAGAAAGAAATGCTGTAACTACTACAAGAGGAGACAGTTTGTCTGCTTCTTCCTCACATGAAGAAAGCCCCTATAGGCTACTGGTGCTATCGTGCCATTGCTTTGCATGAGGGATCAGGAAAGTGACTACAGCCTTTTCCCTCTCTCACACTCCTGCCACCCATGGTGCACATTTAAGTTAGACATCTTCAAACAGAAAAGGTTCAAACAGAGGGACCATAAATCCAACTGAAGTTTTTCTCATGGTGGTATGTTTTTAACTTACTGGCACGCAACTGGGTTTGGCTTTGTTTAACAGCCTGGCATTGTGCAAAAAGTAAATCAGGCCTTTAATTTAGACCTTAACTTCATTCCTTCAAGTTTCAATATTTCATCCAAGGCATTTAGAATGTACCCATTATTTTTGTAGATCACATCATCAGATAGTATTAATAACAATAATACCTAATTGGCTTTTATTTTGGCTAGAGCTTATTTCTCTAGTCGTAATTATTATAATAAAAAAAAATGTGTTGATTGTTACACAAGAAAAGAATTAAAGAACTTTATTCCTACACTGGACTTTTGTTCCTGCTTAGCTATGAAATTACTTATTACTTATTCTGACACACGTTTGTGAAGCTGGACTCCAATGTTGTCCCAATTAAACTAAACCTGCCATAACTTCAGCAGAACAGTGTTTGCACATGACAGGCTTCTCTCCTTTGAGGGCAAATATGGAGCAATATTTCTCTCAGACCCAAAGTCTGTATTTGGCTCCATTCAGATTTGGTCAAACTTGAGTCTGACTGTAGTGAAAATTGTCAGGTTAGATCTGAACCATAGGTCTCAGGTAAGACTAGATTTCTGTTTCTCATAGAAGTATGTTGTATCCCCATAACAACATAACAGTGCTTGGCAGCTTAGTGAAAAAAAAAAAACAACACAAGGCGCATGAACACCTCTCTAAATGTGTCCTGGGAGATGATCTGGTAGTTCAGAGCAACCACAGGACAGAAGAAGATTACCATCTGTATACCAACACAGCTGGCATAATTTCTTTGAGAAAATACCATGATCTTCATGGCACAAATGTAAACAAGCTCTCAAAGTTAATTTATTGTATTTCCAAAATTTAACTTAGAAGATTCCAAAGAGAACAGCAACAGAAAAATTAGAGCAACAGTTCTGTGCAAGGTACAGAAAAAAAGTATGAAGATCTTGGAAAGATTCCTTTCCTTCAACAACTGTCTGTCCCATCAGAAAAAGGCTAACATGAAACTTCTTGAAGCTTGTTTAGTCTGGGAAAAAGTAATTGTACTCAGTAGTCTGATTATGGTTTCAAATTAATTTTCATGTTTTTACTGCTCCCTAAGCAAATCTATTTACAGGAATTAAGAAAACCACATACAAGTTCTATAAATTAGAATTTTTCCAAGAATAAAGGGAGTGTTTTCTAGCTCCACTTAATTATTGAAATGTAATAAACATAGGCAGGTGGGGAGGAAGTCAATAGGGATAAAATAAAGCCAGGTTTCCATTTCATGGTGTTGGGCAAATTTCATGACTAATTATTCTTTGCTTCTGTGCAAAATGCAGCTGTAACTTTCACTAAATTCTGCTGAGGGGTTGCAGAACTTAATTTATTTCAAAATGCATTCAAACTTGCTCATGGTACTGTGGAATGGCATGCATTAAACTTGGTTTGGAAGTGCACATAAATGCATCTCTCAGCTTACGTTTTCTCAACTGCCTTAAGACTGAGCAAAAATTGGAAGTGAGGTAGACCCACCTCTTGGCAGACTCCAGTTAAATTGTGCTACTTATTGTCATGTCTAATGTGGTAAGATATGTAGAGACCTTTGGCACACTTAGCTAATTATATTGCAGAATTGCAGAATCGCAGACTATGCTGAGTTGAAAGAGACCCACAAGGATAATTGAATCCAATTCCTGGCCCTGAACAGCACCACCTCCAAGAGTCATACCATGTGCCTGAGAATGTTGTCCAAATTCTTCTTGAACTCTGTCAGGCTTGGTGCTGTGACCACTTTCCTGGGGACCCTGTTCCAGTGCCTGAACATGCTTTAGGTGAAGAAACCTTTCCTAATATCCAACCTAAATGTCTCCTGACACAGCTTCAGGCCATTCCCTCCAGCCCTGTGATTGGCCACCAAAGAGAAAAGAACAGTGTCCACCCCTCCTCTTCCTCTCGTGAGGAAGTTGTAACTGCAGTGATGTCTGCCCTCAGTCTCTTCTTCTCCAGGCTGAACAGAACAAGTGACCTCAGCCCCCCTCATAAGGCTTCCCCTCAAGGCCCTTCATCGTCCTCCTGACCCTCCTTGGGACATTCTATAGCACTTTAATATTTTTATTACATTATATCACCCAGAACTGCTCCCAGCACTGGAAGTGAGGCTGCCCCAGTGCAGAGCAGAGCAGGACAATCTCCTCCCTTGCTCAGCTGGCTGTGCTGTACCTGATGCCCCCTAGGACAGGGTTGGCCCTCCTGGCTGCCAGGGCACTGCTGGCTCATGTTCAACTTGACCAGGAAGCACAGGTTCTCTTCCATGGAGCTGCTTTCCAGCCTCTCATTCCCCAGTCTGTCCATACATCCAGGGTTGCCCCATTCCAGATGCAGAGTCAGGTACCTTCCCTTCTTGAACTTCACTGGTGATCACCCAGCCCTCTAATTTGTCAAGGTATCTCTGCAGGGCACCCATTTCTTCCAGAGAATCAACATCTCCAAAATCATAAGAATAGCACCTTGCCTGTAATGCACACCCACCCTTTCCATGTTAGGGGATGCTGAGCCATGCCATCAAATGTTGTCTGACATCTGGATAGACCCATCTAACACAGATAAAAAGGTCTTGCTATGAAATAAAATCTTGTTCTCCTTTTCCTCTTGGTCAAGCTTGTTGCTCTTTTCCTACCCTTAAACCTGGCAGCTTTGTGGGGTAAGATTTTCTGAGTGTTCAGTGAGAAAATAAAGCTTGGAAAAGAAAAGGAGAGTAAAAATCATGGTTTATTTGTAGCAAGAAAACCATCATTTTGCAACTCAAGCGCTAAAGAGGGTTTGTTCCAAAGTGATATAAGATACTCTGCTTTGGAGCCCAAATTGACATTTCTTTGTCCAGGTGATAAATCTCATGCCATGAATTGACTATTGACTTGAAATTCCTGATTCTGTCTGGACTCCTTTCCTCTCAAGCAATTATTTTCTCAGGCAGTCGTTACTGAAGAGACAAGTATAAAGTGCAGGCAGACATTGTCATTTAAAGGAAATGATTAATTGCTATGGAGAGGCTTCTCTTTACTGGAACAAGCATGTTACTAGAATGGATACCAGGCATGAGATCTTTCCTTAGCAGTTATAATGGATTGACATTTCTTTTTCACAAATTGAATTAGATTTAGAAGAGTGATCAGATATTTTAATTAGGCCTAAGGTAAGGCTTAGCTGAATAGCTGAGTTCTGCTCTCTTCCAGAGAGTAGAAGACAAAGGATCATTTCAAGTGAAAATTTTCTCATGTCACTGGGTCAGTACCTTTAACCAAAACTGTAGTGGCATTGGGTGAATATCTCTTAGAATATAGCTGAGCAGATTCCCTTCACTCTGGTTTGACACACTCCTTGTAAGCTACTAGGAAAAGTAGCCGTGGCAGCAGTCTTCTGGAAATGCAGGTATAGTCTAAATGTTCATTGATTTTTTCAGACCTATGGGATGGTAGGAAAACAGTCATTTCCACTAACTTAAGAAGATGTGAGAAGAGATTGCTATCTAGAAATGTTTGCAGATTAATGTACAGCCAGATGTAAACATGGAAGCTGCTTGTGAGGTGCTCTAGCTGAAGCACAAAAATGCTACATCCAGCCAACTCCCTGATGAGCTCATTGCATAATTAACACAAGCAGGATTAGAAACTAGATCTCACTCTCACTAAAATCAGTGATCATTTTCTCTCCTGAGCCAGATGAATAGCACAAGATCAAGGCACTTAGAACACAAGCTGAAACCCAGTTCTCTACTGGTATAGGTGGAAGTTGCATTTAAGTCCTCATTAAACCCTGACGGATTCTCATGAGATCAAGGTTGTTCATTTACCACCTGTAATCCTTAAATCATTAAGCCTCAGAGAGACAGTCATTCTGATTCTCCTGGGTATAACACAACATGAATTTGTAGACATGAACAAGGCTCGGCTCCATAAAATTTAGGGAAGTTAGGCATTTTTTACTCCTGATGTAATTATTCACAGCATTCTTCACAGCTTCACAACAAAGTCCTTTGCCATGGCTCCACTGCTGCCATGAGAAGGGAATGGGATATTCCATCAAATAGCTGGATATAAGGCTGTTGCCTCAGGTTATGTATATAGAAAATGTACATCCTGGATGCACTCATAGTTGGAGTTTTAACACTGTCAAAACCATTCTAGTGATGGTTTCTACATTTTAAGGGTAAAAAAAAGAAACATGAATGTTCCAAAATAACTATAATGAATTTGCAGATAGTGCTTTGAACCAAACCAGTAATGCACATTTTGCTAAGCTAAACTCATCATTGTACATTAGATTATTGTGAATGAATAAAACGAAAAGAAACTGATTTTCTTTTTAGTTGAAAATTGTATTTCAACCAACTTATGTAATTGTATGTTAATATTGGTTAGGAAAAATACATAGACACTTTATCAGTATATGATTGCTCCTAGCCAAAAAACAATAATAGAATTTTTCTTTAGAACAACATATTCTTCCAGTAGAGTTTCTGAGTAATTATTAAAGCATGTCAGCAATTCTGATGTTTTAAAATTATAAGATTGTAGGCAGTTTGAAAACAGGCTCAGTTTTGAAAAACTGCTCTGTTACGGTCCCCTTACAGCAATAATAGTAAGCTTGGAATAATGCATAAGCCAGTTCTCATTTATTATCCCTGTTTGAGAAATTGCGCTTAATATTAATATATGAAACAATAATCTAAACCACAACAGACTTCTGGTTTCATTTTGCACAATAAAAATCAGTTGTAAGCTAGTGATAGCATATTTTATAGACACTGGCACAGCAGCAGGGGGACAGATGCTCCATCTGGAGGAAAGCTTTGAAAGATGCTATTATAAGCATTCTCTGGCTAGATCAGCTTCGATATTTTGCTATAAAATCAATCAGTGAATGTGAGTTATAGTTTGGGACAAAGATTTAATATTTATGATGCTAGGCAACACAAGACATCTGATTTCTTTAGAGAATACTCAATAATGCCTTCTGCAGAAGTGGTTAGAGCATCAGAACATGTTTTTGGATAGCTGGTTTAAAATATCTAAGTCTGAAATTTTTTGTTCCTTCCCATGAATTGTTATTCAGGAGTCCCAAGCAAGTATGTTTATATGTATTCCTAAAATATTTTGAATTCCTCAGACAATTTCAGAACAAGAAGAATCTTCAAGGTATTGTTTTCACATCTCTTGTATCTTATAAGATTCCAGTAAATTTAATCACACATGCCAAACCATCAGAATCCAATATACACTAGTTATAGAAATATTAATTTTTTTCATAAGACTGTTTTCAGTACTTGTTTCTATGTCCATGTATATAATTAGCTTCATGAAACTTGTCTAAACTTCTCCGTTGAATGTCAGAACTTCTTTGCATTCCTGGGAAATGCCTAAACAAGTTAATGTGAGGTGTGAGCCGAGATTCCCAGCTAGACACACATGGGTGAGTCCAGATGTAGGCTCTCA
This sequence comes from Certhia americana, assembly GCA_018697195.1. Taxonomy (NCBI): domain Eukaryota; kingdom Metazoa; phylum Chordata; class Aves; order Passeriformes; family Certhiidae; genus Certhia; species Certhia americana. Next base: position 71,795,875 of record CM031859.1, read on the forward strand.
ATTGAATCTGCAAGCCCTTCCCAAGATTGTCTCACTTGGAAAGCACTTCAATAAATTTCTGTTTGGTTTGCTGAGTTGCAGTGATGGCTCTCAGCAGGGTGAACAGGACATTTGCCTGCTTACGGACAGGGAGCAGAGCAGCAAGGAAAATGCTTTGGCCAATTCAATCTCTGTCAGAAAGTGGGTCCCAGGTCAGTCTCTCAAAGCTTTCTTCCCAAAACAGTTACATCTCATTGCACAAAGGCAGATAAGAAGAAATCCTAAGACTCACAGTGTTGGTCAAAACAAGAATGGCAGCATGTTTTTTCCCCTATTTTTAGCTTTCAACTAACAAGAAGAAAAAATTGCCATTGGGCTTTGGTAACAACCGAATGACACAATGTTTGCAATCTTTTAATTTTTTAATTTAGTTTAAAAAGAGGAAAGAAAAAACTTGAAATCTAAAGTAGCATGCTTGAAACTTAATATTTGAGCCAGTATTTTCTCTATAAAACAAATAAAAAAGGAAGTTTTACATAACCAAGACCTACAAGCTAACCTAACCTCTAATTAAACCTTAAGTTGAACAATTCTTTTAAATTAGTGGCATTAAGGGTATTTTAACTTTCTTCCTTTGTATTGCACATCTATTTTGAAATTCACAAGCTATGAAAGCCAGGAACCACACAATCCACAGTCTAACTTCCTGTCATAAGAATCAATCTAAATAGATCTTTGCTCAGTCACTACTTCAGGCTCAGAATACTGCCCGAGTCAGGAATATTTTCAGGGATACACCAACCATGATTAAGAAATTCAATTCTGTCCCCACAGAAGCACATGGAAAGTTTTCCCTGCATCCTGCCTGTATAATTACCACCTAAATATTTGGCTAAGATAAACCTTCAGCAAATATGAAGAAAATACGTGTCACCAGAGATATATTCAAAATGACAAACAAACACATTATAATTGAGGCAATCAACAATACTGTGTCAGATACCAAAACACAAACTTGTAGTATCAGTACTTTTGCAAACTGGGAGAAATCAGATCTTCCAATAGACCTCATAGCAGAACTGATTTTTTTTTTCTAATGTACAAGAACAAGTATTGATAGATGAAAATGAGTGGTAGTGGATTCATGTCTAGTATTACCAATAGTATCAGTATTCTTTCTATAGTGAACTGTATTTGTTGATGGTCCATGGACTATTTCTAAGAAATCTACAAAACATTGTGAACAAATATATACTGATAATACCTTTTATTGACTCAACAATAAAATTAATCTGAAAAAAAATTAGATTTTTAAACTGAGAAAGATTAAAAACTGCTATTACAGGATCCTGCTATGCTGTTCCTTGCATTAGCAAATTGATAGGACAGTTGACCCCTGACATAAACTGAGAAAGATAGAAGAGAAATTGATGTTGATCTAATAATAACATTTCAAAAATGTTATTAAACATAATTGTTATTATAAAAGGATTAAGAAAAAATAACACTTGTTCTAAGAATGTTATAACAAAATTGGACTTCATTCACCATCTTTTTTATGAAGAAGGGTACTGCCTGAGTCTGTATTTGACTACCAATCTGGTAAACATATGGAATTGTTAAAATGTCACAAGTGTGTAATGTGCTTTGACACCTGCTGACACCAGGATTTTAGACTCCAGTCTAGTGAATGCCTTGTGTGCTGTTGAATGTGCTGGAGTTAACCTTATTTTTTCCTGTATTTGGTAACCCTTGTGGCCAGGGTGTGTGGGAATTTCTACATGTTTTGGAAATTATAGCATTATATTAAGAGGACAATAGATTAATGCTGAGGGTTTCTGTACATTTCCCAAAGTAATAGAATTGGCAGGTCTTTCTTCTAAACCTGCAAAGAAAATGGATTTTCATTGCAATGTGTCTGCTTCTCTTTTTACGTGTGTTGATTACACTCATAATCCTGTTTGAGATAATTTCTAGTGTTTTGCGCAACATCTCAGGTTTCATACCAGTTCATGACCTGGAAAGTTACTGAGAACTTCCTGCTATACATCTTGTATTTCAGTTGACACCACACCACAAAAGGAAAATATAACCAAACATGAATCTTACATGTGATGTATGTGCTTGTCAAGCAGGCAAACAAAATATACTTCAAGTCAGCTGAGACTTTAGTTAATGACCCATTTTTCTTTTCTGCTGTTTTTTTTTTTTTTTGTCATCTGGTGACAAACAATCTTGCTAAACCTCAGCAGAACTTTTGCACAGAACTATTCACCACAAACTTCACCATCATTCTATGCTGTTAAAAAAGCTTTATGGTAAGGGAAGTCTCTACTATTGCTGAGAATTTATAGAGGTTTCTGTTTTCAGAGTAACCAACCAAATTAAACCTGAAAACCATTCTAAAATGACCCATATTAACATTTTTCCTCTTCAGAATCAATGCCCAAGGCTTTCTAGAACATGTGCAACCCAGTTCACGATGCAAACTGCAGATTTACCATGCTCCAGGAAACAGATGTGTGTACAGCCTGCACTGCCAACCTTGTTCTGTTACTGGAAACAGGTTCTCAGAAGACTTGTACAAGGATGGCGAAACGTAACTAGGATTTAAGCACTGCATATAACTTCAGTGACTCCATTCAGCAGGGCAAATTTTATTCAGTATTAGAAACAGTGCACATAAACCTAATTTCTTGGTCGACTGCAAAATTTTAGATTATGCACTTGTTCCTAACTCAACTTTCTTTATATCCCTCACTGAAATTTGCTGACTTTTCAGAAAATAAGGTTCAGCTTCTTTTATTTTTTTTTTTTTTTTGTCCTGATGTTGGCTTAAACCATTACAATCAGTACAGATGTCTGTATTACACATTAGCTACTTTTATCCTAGCTTTACCCAAGAGAAAAAATAAAATTCAACTTAAAAAAATGTATCTGGTCTATAAAAGCAGCATTGCCATGTTCTTGAAATCCCTATCTTGGATTCACATACAAGTTTTTACTCAGGAAGTCAGTGAAAAAGCACAGATAAGATCCTTTGCATCTGAGGCAAACTATCCCTTGTCTGAGGTTTAGTGTGAATTAAATTCAAACTAATTGTTGCCATAACTTACTGCTGGCAAATGATCATGCTCCTCCCTGCTCATGGAAGACAGTCCTTGAGCACTTCTGCAATCCAGAGTAGGTTCCATCTGTTTCATCACGCCTATACTTATTAAGCCTGATGGAAAGGCTGCTCTGAGCCAGAGACTGTTTGTAGGGATGGCTCATGCTGGGGCTTGTCTAAAGTCTCGCTCTGTGCCTGATCCCACAAAGCCATGATCTGAAGCAATGGTGCTGAAGCCCTGCTTTGAAATGGACCCAAGCACCACACTTAAACCTGGCAACTAACCAGATGTGCATTCAGCCCATCTGGCAGCACCCTCCAGACAGGTTTTTAAGGCAAAGAGCATAAGAAACTCCAGAGTGAACTGAGTATCACAGCATAATACCCTCACCACACTGCAGCCTGAGGTGGAAGGGGAAAGGGCAGCAGCAGTTTGTAAGCAGGTGAGCTCACAGCCTGCACTCACCTACTGCAGTCCCTGGTTCCAGAGAACTGGGCACACTTTTACTCCAGAGCCCCTTAATTCCTACCTACAAGAGCACTGTATGTTGACTCTCACAGGAATGAGATGTGATAAAGTGATGCTTCCACTCTCCTCCCAAATCTGTCTGACTCTTTAAATCCACACTGTTCTCATTAGAGTCCCAGGCTCTGGTCTTAAACACTGCTTTAATGTTCCCAGGGAACCAGAGCACAGCTGGCCTGCACAGTGTTTTAGGGAAAGGTAGGGAACTTTATATGGGAACAGAAATCTGCCTGCATGTTAGATTGTCTGAATAAACATAGGTTCTGCTGTTAACCACAACACTGAGTGTTTATTGGAGGCAATCCACAAAGGCTGTTAGACAGGGGGCATTTTATTTATATACAGAAACATCTGTAGCAAATGTATCCTATTTCCCTATCTATTAAATGTGTTCTTCAGAAACTGAGTTGAAAATTAACTAAAAGGCAAGCTTACAACTAGTTGAAAAAGGTGTTTTACAAGTTTCCACATGTAGATTTGCCGTTGCACTTTCACCTCAATCATTTGTATTCCATTCCCCCCTATCTTTGAAACAAAGGCTGTTAGCCGCACAAAATTTTCTCATGGTTTTGTGATAGACTACAAACATTGGGGGTTTAGGACAAAAACACTGAACTCCCTTATATTCATAGCAGACACTCAAACAATGGGAAACTGCTCTATGAAATCCTGGAGCATGATGAAACCATGCAGTAGATCAGCATGAGCTGAATTTTGCTTATGGAAATGTGCGTAAAAGTTGATAAACATTAATAAAATTTAAATTCAATTAATTTCCTGACAGAATTTAATTTTAATTCTACTAAAAAAATTATTTTCTTTGTTTTCATTGTTTGTTATTTAAAAGTACTCATTAATAGAATTATGATGAAAGATAATCTAAATTCATTAAGAGGAAAATATGAAAATACCATCAGCAATGCATTATCAGCAATATACAGATGCTGCATGATCCAGCCTGTTAGCTCTCTCTCAAATGTGTTTTCTGTTGTCCAGAAGAAGATTGGCAACACTGTTTAACAGAGTACAGTTGGTAAAAGTGTGGTCTTTCACAGTGTGAAAGACTGTTTCAAGCTCCTAAGAAAAGAAAAAAACCCCATGATAAAATAATAAAATAAGAGATGCCGTTATCCTAACAGTTGCAATTGACCAAAGCTGCTAAAGTACCCATTACTGACTTCTCCCCTGCCACAAGGCCTATACACCAATGATACAAACTAAAGAAAAACTTACAAGGGAAAATTTATCTGAAACTTATGGTTTCATTTCTATGGCCCAGGCTACAATAAACAATTTTTTAAGCAGAATCCATCAAATTGATGCTGAAAATGATAAGAAAAAAAAGGGGTCTGCATATATGATGATTGAGTCTCAGTGTGGTATTATTAATAGTTATTTAAACATTTAGCTTCTAGTTTAAAACAATGCTCAGTGTTTCTTACTAAACAGCCATGATGCTGGGGCCATCTCTTTTCAGAATGTCTGTCTCATTGTGGTGCCTTGATCCGCCTTTCTCACTGTGAAGAGGATGTTCGGTCCTGGGAAGCTGTATCTCATAAACTTCAGAAGAGAATGAAACTTTCTATTTTAAGAAGTCAAAATGGAGCAGAGGCACCAGAGTTTAAAATAATCTTTCTGTCACTGTCCATGCCCTCTCCCTCCTCAGTCTCCCCATCTGCTACCACTGCAAACAAGCAGAAAATCTGTGCCAATTTTCAGTTTTCCATTTTTCAGTTTTACTGCTGGGTTTAAGGTAAAAGCCTTCCAGGCAAAATCTGATATGGACTGCCTATGCTGCTTCTGCCATGATGTAGATTCTGAACAGTTTAAAGTTTCTGGGCTTTACGTGGTGCATCAGGTACTGGTTGAATGCCAGGCTATCTGGCCACTCTCATTGCAGCCTCTTCATCTTCACCTGGTCCCTCTCTCCCAATCCCTCCAAGCTATTCATGGGCATGTAGTTGGCCTCTCTCTCTCTCTTCAGGCTGCTCCCAGGTGAAGCCCCTTCCCAGCCTCTCTCTAGAGCCAATCCAGCCTAAGACAATTTGCTATTTGCATTATGACAGCATGTGATGAACTTGTTCCTGTATCTCCTCCACTACACTACTGAAAATCCAAAATGTGAGACATTACTTGCCAGTAGCTATTTTCCAAGTAGTTTTCCAAATGACTTTTGAAAGCTAATGACATCAAACTCCTTGCCATCAGGTCATGGAAACATTTGGTACCTTGAAAATAGTTCTAATTTGAACATTTTCTATGGGCTACAAAGTTATCTTGAGCATCTTTTCTGTAGTCTATTTTTCTGCCTCTTTTCTCTCTTAGAGATACAAACCTTTAAAGATTAAAGACTTTGAGAAGGATTTAAATAATTAGTTTTTAGCCACCCCAAGAGTGAACATAAAGGAAACCACAAAAGAAAAAAAAAAATAGACAATGAGAATTAAGCATTCTTGTAACCCTTTGTCATCTATGTGTTGATTAAAGAAAATGTTAAACTGTAGGGTATCAGCAAAGCCTGCAGAGGATTTGTTGGTGAAATGAATGAAAGAAAAAACTAAAAAAACACAACTAATTAAATTTTGCTTGCATCTTTACTGAATAAGAAATACAAAAGGGAATTTATCTTTGTTGTGGTTCAGATTTCCTCATCCTGCTCAAGTCTGCTCTTAGTTTAGAAATATGCTGGTTTCTCCTTTCACATTTTCATTAAATGCTGTTCAGACTTCCTGGATCTAAAGGAAGCCTTTGGATTGGCCATGAAAACAAATGTCTTTTGGAACAAAGCACTGGAGTGACTGGGATACCAAGGACCAAATTCAGACCTTATGCATGGATAGGGAAATATCCCAAGGCAGGGGAAACCTCTTGTACCAATCAGAAAGTGATGCTGTGTGAGATACTGTGCCCAGAAAAATGAAATTTGCAGTCTCCTTTTCACCTGTGTCCCTTTTCTTATTATTCATCCCTCAGTCTCTCGGACTTTTCCGCCTCATGGCAGCCTAATTACCTGTTCTGTTTCTTTCTATCTTTAGCATTTCTATCCTTTCTTTTTTTCCATTCATCCCCTTTAAAGCTCTCCTCCCATTTCTACCTGCTCTCTCTCTTTTCTCATGTGCTCTGTCTCGTTGTCTGTTTTTCCTTCATTTCCACATCTGGCTTTAGCACTGTCCTGGACATCCTCCTCAGTTCCTCAAAGTGTCTCCATGATCCTACTTTGATTTTTTTCTTCTGTCTCTTCTTCTGTTAAATTTTTTCTTCTCTCCCCTTTTTTTTTTTTTAATTAGTCTTTTTTTAAACTGCATGTTATTTTTTTTTCTTACCACTCCAGCCAGCACCTTTTCCTTTGTATATTTTGTGTTGAAAAATATTTCTTGAAACCTCTGTAAGACAGCAGTGATACAATTTGGGTTCCTGGGATAACAGCAAGCTACAGAAAAACCTTTCTCGATGCTGAGCATTCAATACAAAGAACTATGCTCCAGGCTGAGAAGTACAGCTCCTTTCTGAAGAGTACTAAAGAACTGATGTGTGCAGACACTGCTCCATCATATGGTGCTGAGCAGAAAGAGGAATTAACTGGTGGAAGTTAACTGAGCACATTCATCTATTGAGGAGTCAATATTTCTCAAATGCCCTGTAGCTGTGACTCACACAGCACAAGTTGAAGCATAATGTTCTCTCACTCTTGAGCATGGATTTCACGGATTAAGCAGGAAGTTAGGGTTTGTCATTGATGATACAACGGCAGGAGTTTTCAGTTGATCACAGCCCACCAGGGTAGAAAAATCTGAGCTATGGAGTAATATCCTGTATTTTGCAATTTCTGTCACCATGTTTATTCTTGTGTTCTTTGTTCTGGGTCTTGGTCCCACTGGTATCACAGCCTGGGAGATCTCAGAAGAATGTACCCATTGGCTCTGGATTCAAGGAGACTCATCGTGAAGCTAAAAACCAACAGTTAGAGGTACTCCTTGGGTAGTGGTCAAAGTGGATTTCGGTTGACAACAACCTTTGAGCGAAATGACTGGCAAAAGTAGAGATATGCTAGAATATTTTAGGTTTTGAGTATGTTTGCAATCAGTCCCATGGCAGGCTTGTTTTGCAAGCTGGAACAGTGCCCCTTATATTTCTGCATATAATTCACACTGCTTCAACTGTTTTGCATAGATATAAACTAGTATAAATACCCTTACTCATATTGCAGTTTTATTCACATTTCATATGCATTCAGTGCTAAATCAAACTATTCATCAAGCCCCAGTCTAATTTTTCTTTGCCTCACACAGGGATAGCAAGACACCCAAAAACTCAGATGAAGCATGAACCTGCAACCTGCCTTCTTTCAAACAAGCATGATTTTTTTATTTTTTTTTTTTTTTTTAAAGCTGGTGGAAGAGCAAGAATGCTGCTACCTTTCATAATATCCAATTTTGTGACAAAATAGGTGTCCAAATGTCTCTTTTCCGTGTCAACATTTCATGCTTGTTAATTAAAGGAAAAGAAGTTCCAACATAAAAATAACCACTAAACTAAAAAATACTTTTAAAAATGACATTTCATAGTAAACCTCAATCACATGAAATCAGTCAATTATGGTTTAGTAAAACAGTATTTCTCACTGGAAGCTTCATTCACCACCTTTTTCTTTTTTTTTTTTTTTTTTTTCCCTGACTGACTACTTAGAACAAATGTAGGCAACTTCATGGATTTACTTCACATACTGAGTGGGTTTTATAAATCTTTATTAACTGTTATTAGTGGCTGAATAAAAAAATTGTAACTGTCCACCTTCAATCCCTTAGACTGTGCTGATCTTTTATGACTGGTTTTCTTTATAAAGTACCATTCAGCCAAGAATGGATCCCATGCCTGTGCTAAGAAGGATTCTGTATTTGATATGAAAAAAGAAATTCCATGCATTGAATTGATGTTAAGTAGAGTATCTAGGGAAAGGATGACTCAGATGACTCTATTTCATGTAAAAGTTTGTTCATATGCACAGAATGGACTCGCAATTCACTATCTTACATTCCAAAAAAGCTTTGTGTACTACTGGTGACATGAATCAGAGGACAATGTGTGACGAAAAAGGGAGGGTGGATGTAGTCGAGGCAAAGTACTGCATATATTTCTATCTTTAACTTAGATAAAAATAGACCTCTCTCCTTGTTATCCCCTTATTGGATGTTCTATGGAAATGTGTTGTTCTCGATGCTTTCCACATGAGCCTTTGTTTAAAGAAAAAAGTAACACGTATTATTGACGTTTTTTAAACTAAGGGCATGTTTTCACTTATAAAACTTGAACTGAAACAATTAAATTGGACAAAGAGTACAGTTAGTATCAATAATTTACAACAAACATTCTAATGTTTCAGACATCAATAAACTTAGTTGGTTCCTATATAATGTCAAAGTAATTACTCCAAAATTACATCAATTTTCCATCCTAAAGGAAATAAAAGCAATAAACCTCTCACTTTCAGCACTAGACTCTTGCTGAGAAACATTAATTCCTATAACTTTGCTATATAATACACCAGTGTAAACATTTAAAAGGGATTACATTAATTAAATATTATCTTTGCCAGCAAAGATTTCTTAACTTCCATTAATTCATCTTTAATTACTACTGTAAAAAAAAAATATTAATTGCAGCTATCAAATCTTGGAAATACTTAATTATCTTTAATGAATCAATCTGTATTTTTATTTTCCTTCCAGCTTTCTAGGAATATCTGCTTTGTCCATTGGCTTATGATACTTATGAAGGGCAAAAGTGTGGTCTAAATAATAAAGTGCAGTGTATTCCTTTATTTACAGAAAGTCATTATTGTCAAAGTTTCTCTGTTTCAGTCTTTCAATACCCAAAATGACATTAGTAAGAAAAATTGTTATTTGGAGCACTCATCAAGGTCCCAGTTCTACAAAACGAGCACCCAAAAGCTAGGCATTTTGTTAGACTGGGAGAAGACTGACAATTAAGTTGTTTTGGTAAAAATTAAAACTGTGAAATTTGCTTAAATGTAAAAATAGGAACAAAATGAGTAAGTTTTCCAAAGTGTTGAAAAAATATGGAGCATTTCTCACTGTGTGGCCTGTTGACTAATGGACATTGCAACAGGCTGGACAAATCACTGAATACATACATACTTTTCAAACTTCATAGTCTTCTATTTACAACCTTATAAAAGCTCTAAACAAATATGTTCAGCAACAGCTGGAACTAGACCAAATATTGGTCAATGAGAAGCAGAATATAAGTTGTGTTTTCAGTAACAGGATTAAAATTGAAATTAAATTGTTGCACATGGAGTAGGATAAAAACTAGAACTAATTAATTACTGTGCAAATAATAAACACTGTAGTGTGAGCCTAAGGGCTTATCCACATGAATTCGGTTTTGGTATCAAGGCTGTTCCTTGTTACAAATAGAACATTTATCTCAGTTTAAATATCCTGTAGACATAAGGAAGCTAAAGGAAGCCAAGGTGAGTTTAGCAAGCTTGCACGTATGAATCCATTAGGGATCTGGACTGTACCTGGCAGCATGAGAAATCAGTATTACTTATATTCAAGTGGTGCAATCGCTGCTAACTGACATAAATCATAAAAGTGACGACACAGAAATGTATACAAAGAGGAAACACCTCATGTTTCAGTCATTGTAGCGTTATTAAATGACTCCATGCTGCAGAAGCCTTTGGCTACCTAAAAATGCCTTTAGCATTTACTTACACTTTGATCAATGTGTAGGGCTACTCATTATATAATCACATATCTAGTCCAAATCTGCCTCCCCACACAACCTCTCAGTCTAAATGGGGTACATTTTTAAACTATGGACATAGCAAATTATTTGGTAGCCTCCAAAGGCCATAGTGATGGAATTAAATGCTTCTTACAAAATGCTGCCATTAACCATATTGTGACCACCCAACCAGGCATTGTGAATTCTGAGGGTTTTCTTCTTTCTCCTCACTGTTTCCAGACAGGCTGGAAGCTTCCCTGCAGCTCACACTTGCATAGAGGGGGAAAAGGTGTCATATCTATCTAAGACAAATTTCACTTTGCTGAGAAGAAGCAAGAAACCAGGCTGAAGATATATACAGAATTTGAAGAAGCAATGGTATGACAAAGACATGAATGATCTTAACAGAGAATTCAATAAAGGCAAGGGAAGAAGATGGACACAGTGTAAGGTTGTGAGGTTCCTTGTAAACTCAAAGCAGTGAAGTCACCGCTGTCTGTATCTACTTCCAAACATATCTCTCTGTGTTGCAAAAGAAAAGTCACCAGCACAGTTTGATAACATACTAATCTTTAATCCATAAAGAAGATTAATTTCAAAGTTTAACATTATAAAAGAATAACAAATACTTTTTAAAACAAAAATACAAGATAACACACAGTTGCCTTGGTTTCTCCTGCTGCCAGAACTTAGAGTAGACAATTTCTGGGATACAATTCTATGGCATACAATGTTTCCTATCACTTCAGAGTATGTAGGAATTGAAATGACACCTTTTGATTCACAAAAAAGCTTTTTCAGGTACAAGCTCAAGCAGGGTGCTATTGTGAGTAGCTAGTCACACGTCAGATCCTACACATTATCTAAATAAACCATAATGAAATCACTGCTTGCTGCTACATTCCTGTCTTCTTATGTCACCTCCTAGATGCCCATAGTCCCTCTACCACTGCATCGATCAACCCAGCTGCTTGTAACTCACAGTTGTTCAAGAGCAGAACTTTTTTTAATTTGAGGCCCCTGCATGCGATTCACATCCGGAAGTTCTTATTCCCCTTAGATACACATATGAAAAAAAAAAAAAAAAATTGAGGGGAAAAAAATGACGGAGAAAGTATGAAAACTTTCAAGAAGTTTCTTCAGTCAGCAAAGAAAAAGCTTCAGGCAGGGACAATGTGAGTAGCCCCTCTTCTAGTGGGCCCCCAGGCAAGCCAAAGGGTTGATAAGGGCAGCCAGGTGTAGGGGAAAAAGGCTTATCCTTCCCTGTCACCACAGTAAGATTTACAGTTCTGATCCATACAAACTCTGCTCCTGCTTTGCACTGACCATGAAAACATGCTTTTAGGCCCATGCTGAACCAGACTGGAGTGACACTACAATCCACCTTACTCTTTTTTGGTTTGCTGTGTTAATAACCCAAGTGAAAGCAAACAGGAGAAAAATCCTACCAAAACTTACAAAAAAAGGCACTTCAAAAATTGATAAAAGGATACATTGTTCTATAAGCATCCCAAATAGAATAACTGTATTTTGAATCCATTAGTGGTTGTATTCTCATTCTATGATCTTTGGAAAGCCTAACAATTACAATAAAAACAAAATGAAATAAAATATTGCCACCAATGAAAAATCTATTCAGTAAAAACTGCAAAACCAAGTAAACAGCAATTTACACAATTCTCTCAGTCCTGCAAACCTGAAACATTCAACACTGCTTGGACAAAATTGAGAATACAGTAGATTTTTCAGCATAACTCTATTTAAATGACAGTATTAAGAACAATAAGGCATACTATTGAAACCAGTAATACGTAGAATCAGGTTTCTGTGCTACTGTTTGCCAAAAATGTTATTTTTTTAAAAAGGGTTTAAATGCAAACTTTTACATCTCCAACACGTTTTACATATTTCAGACAACAAAAGAAAACACATACATTGTATGTGATAATTTTTCAAAACCAGCCATTACTTTTTCACAGATTAAAAAAAAAAGTCTGTTTAAATATTTCATTTCTACAAAGTGAATTTACATTTTTAAGTACAAAGTGCAAATACTACAGTTGTTTTTATTGCATTTTGGTGAGGAAATCTCCCACATGTCAAAGAGATCTGCCTTGGATTAAGTAAGGTGTTCATCCTTGTTTCTTCGAAACCTGCTGAAAGGAAGTTGGGAAAATTTGTATTGTTAATGATGTTTTCAATTAGTCCAGTATAAAATTCTATTTTTCAGCAGTGCCCATATGCCACTACCAGATGAGAGTTCTGCATAAATAAAAGAATTCCTGCCCTGTGGTCCTTCATGGGATCTATGAGCAAGGGTATGAACAATATCTTGACTACTTATCTATGGTCTGTTTAAATCCATACCTGTCAAACACACAGTTTTACCAACTGCCTGGGCAAGTTCTTGGTTCAATATACCTCTTATGGCATGTGGTGTATTAGGAATGGGCTGCTGGCCAAAGTCTCACAAACAGTCTGTGTTTTCCTCACAGAAATTTTCTTAGGCTGCAAAAGACCCCCTTATGTCTCACTGACAGTGCGTGGCCACATGTGTGTGTTTGTTGGACAGGTTGGAGCTGAGCAAGGGAAATATACCTGGCAACTACCAAAGTCCTGTCAGACTCATCCTCTATTTGACCTCTTTTAGAGCAACCACAACTGCACCTCAGTCAGCATATCAGTATATGTTTCTCTACCTGCTTTCTTTCAGTAAGTTCGTATGTGTGTACACAAACAGATTTTGACATATGTGAAAAAACATGTGCCGAAGCACACATAAGCATATATTTAACTAAACTGCTGCAATAAATTAGTAGAGAGTAAGCTTTTGCGTATGTGTCTCCTGAGTGGTGCAAATCTGATCAGGCCTTCTTAGATGGTGGTTTCCCTTGAGCAGTTTCTATGCTTTTCAATAGCTTCCTTTTAAGTGAGAACTTCTGTGATGAAAACCACCTTCTGGATTTGCAGCCATGTATTGTTCAAGTATGAAACTGCCAACAGATGGTTTTCTTAGCCAGCCTTAATTTAAGGCTATCATTTGTCAGCAACAGCTCTTAAAATAATTGATGCTGAGTCAGCAAAATTATTGGACAAAATTGAAAAACATAGCTGTTCTAAGGACACTTTTATTACCAATTCCGCAAGTCAGTATCAGATTACAAGAAAGGGGAGAGGGTTTGTCATGCTTCAAGTGTAATGAACGTGTGCCAGTAATTGCCATTATATAATTAAAATAACCCCTCAGAATGCTCCGGAGTTCTGACAGGATAATTGTTTTCAGTCTGTCTTGTTTAAAGCTTAAGTGATTTGTGGGGAAAACCTGAAAAATTAAGACCACAAGCACTTGTTTAAACAAACAAACTTATCGCATTATTGTAGCTGTGAGAATATTTTATATTCCATCAAAGGTATGTAGGAGGTCTCTGGTAAAAACCACAACCAATGTTGAGCTTGCCTTAGGAAGTACAAACTTAACATCAAACAAAGCAGAGATTAAAAAAAAGGGAAAAAATGGATGAGCAACTTTGAGAGGAAGATTCCTCTTGGCTTGTGGGTAGGTTCACCTGGGGTTCAGTTTCTAACAAATTAATCTAGTCTTATCATAGATGGGAAGACATTTACCACAACTAGGGTTTTGGGGTATTTTTAGCCAAATTCCTATTTTCATAGGTGCAGCATTACCTGAACTGTTCATAAAATATAGTTACATGAATATTTTTTAAACCAGTTAACCTTTTACTGACACTTTTGTGGGCATTAATAATTTAAGTCATTAATAATTAATAATACAATAGTGAGGCAAGCATAGTGTGAAGATGATTTTCTGCTAGACTGTTCAAACTGCTGGACTCACAAGCCCTCTTCAAGACCATGCAAAAGTACTAGGAAGGTATAACAATACTGCCCAGAAGAGTTTTCTTTAGAATAAATAGTTACAAAAATAGACACACGCTTGAGTCCCTACTCAAAGTGCACCTCTCCTTCATGTAAAAAACTCTGCTTTTGTGCATTTTGCAGCTCTGAATGGCTTGAGTAACCAAACCTCCATGGATGACACACTGTTGCTATTTGAAAAACAAGATCAAGTCTTTGCAGAAAATTGAAAAAAAAAAAAAAACAACCAACCAAAAAAAAAAAAAAAAAAAAAAACCCCAAAAACCCATGGATTATGTTGTCAGGGAACTTAACATTCTATTTTCTCCAATCATTCTGCAATTTTTGTTTAAACGCAGATTAGCAGACTGATACAAATCCTAGTTCTTCAGCATCATTTTGCAAGGGTATTTGAACGTGACAGATCTTTTCATTGCACTAAGATTTTAAAAGCTGTTTAAAGCCATCATGCAATAATGCAGTGAGGTTTGTGAAATGTATAGATTTGCACAGGGCATGGGAAATGCATGGTTTTGTTCATTTCAATAAATGTCAGTTTGTGTCTATAGTGTGACACAAAGAAAAATCAACAGAATTCAGCTAAAACAGAAGTTATATGAGGATGAAACAGTGCACGTTTAAAAGTGTATGGAAATGCTGTCATTCGGGAATGTAGAAGACTCATGAGGGCTCAATTACACTCATCCAATTATCATATATGTTCTATATGTCAATTTACACTTTCCTAGGAACTTCCACATGCAAGCCTAATCCACTTTGCAAATTATGCAAATTTACTCTGCACCTGTAATTGATTGGTTTAGCTTTCCTTACATAGAACTTAAGTCAAAATTTATCAATTGGGATGTTGCCCCATATTTTTCTGGCAGAAAACCTGCAGAACAGCAGATTAAAGCATCTTGAAGCTGCAATGATGACTACTAAAACCCCAAGAAATACAACCAGAAGAGGCAGAAATGGAGATCTTACTCTCCTCAGTACTCACCTGCCTGCTGGATGAAGTGCTCTCCGTGTTAGTTCTAGGGACTGCTAAAGGAAGGGAAAGAAAACATTATAAATATGGTTTGCAAGTTATCCTCAAGAACTGAAGTCCTTAGTCTAAAAAGTTATTTTTTAGAGCAGGGTAAGTGCACATCCTTCAATAAATGAGATAAAATATTTCAGATCTTTTGTTGACACATCTACTTCTCTCTTTCCTCAATACAGGTGTTTCTTATTTGAAGGAGTTATATGAAAGTTGAACAGCAATGTCTCTTGCCATCTAACATGCCAAAGTTGCTTAGGAGATTGCATCTAGTCAAGGTTGAGCATTTCAAACTTACTAAATCATTAGTAGTAAATGCAGTCTGTTATCCCTGGCAGTAAAGAAGCATGGACAAGCAGATTGTCTGGAAAGCTTTCACTTTGATTAAAGATATTGTACAGAAACAGTTCTACAAGCCAAAAACATTGTTCACATTTAAGCTGTAAAATGACAAAATTATCACTGTTCTTTTAAAATTTCTTGATATCAAAGACAGTGCTCAAAATAGGGGAAAAATAAACTCCCAAATAGGCTTGCTAGCCTATTAATCTTCCCAAGCAAACTTGTGAGACTAGGGAGGAACTTGCTCTCATGGTTTTCCATGTCAGTCTGTGAGTCAAACAAGCTGTGCTGGAACTAAGGGAAACAAAACTGGACCTTGAAAAATGCTACAGCACCTAGTACTCCCTTCAGAAAACATGTTTTACAACTCTCTGGCTTTTATATTACTTCAAATTATGCTCACACAAGACACCTGGGACTCACAAAAAATGATCCAGAGCCACTTCCTTATCCCAGCTCTCACACCTCAGAGGACAAGAATCCCATATTTTCTTAGAAATGTAACTCTAACTGCAGTGAAGAGGTAATTGCTTTCATTTGTGCAAGTGAAAGGAGTATCAGAAAGGAAATTTTAATTATCAAGAAAAACAAAACAGAATAATGGTATTCTAACAAAAGTAATTTTTATTGTCTTGTCTGGAAAACTATGTACTTCTAGTAAAGCAACCCAATGATTTGGTTAAGAACTTTTTCCCAACTGGATACCATTAGTTTTTCAATGCCAAACTTCTGTTTTTTTTTTTTTTTTTTTTTCTTTCCAAAGTTGAATGTTCTCATTATTGAATAGATTTTTTTTTTTATTTTTTAGAAGATCTGTTACAAAACTTCAGTTATGGTGGACACAATTTTACTTCAGCCAAATCTGTGTGTGATCTTCACATGATTTCATGCCTTTGACAATTTTAATTTCCAAAACAGGCATTTTATCCTAATCTTTGGGGTTTTTCCACTGGAATATGAAGACAGAAAATCTGGAGTTTGCTTTTAGTCTTGCTATGGCTTTCCTTTACCTCTTGCTTAGTGATTTTAACCCCAAATTTCATCTTCAATAAGTCCTAAGAATGCCTCCTGCAGCAGGACAGAAGTGTTTCACTTTCCACATTCATAGCGTAAAGATTACAAGTAATCCACCTTCATATACATTTTTTAACCTTCATCATCTAAGTGAACACTGGAAGGTGTCATTATGAGGTCAACAAAAAAAAAGCCACACAAAAAAAATCCTGGATATGATTGATACTTGTTTTGAGAGATCTGTTACTGTGAGCCATAGACCATTTACTTCATTAGTAAAATATAAACCTCTTCTGTCTTTCTGCAGTATTCCTTTTCTAGACCTGACTACAACCAATGAGACCTTTGTTCCACTTCCTTGCTTCCACTTGTCCTTCCTTTAAGGCACCAAACAAAATAATTTACCTATATTCATTTTTCCATAACTTCTTAAAGTATGGGGATCTACTGCTGCTATTTAGAATTAATATTTTCTTTGAATTTTTTTCCATTTTCAGGAATTGTGTAATTGAACTCTGCAGGAACTATTATACTCTGGAGTTAGTTGTTCCCCTTCCTACTAGTTTGGCAGCAAAGGGAAGTGGCTGTGTACGAGCCATTATCCCACCTGTTTGGCAGATGACCACATTCCTCTCTGCATCTCTAAAGCACATTTGAGAAATGAGAATTCATTAGAAAGCTCAACCATGTGGTTCCTTCCAGGAATCCAAAAAGCACAGGTGTGACACTGACACTCACTCAGAACATAGTTCTATAATAACACTAAACTGGCTTTTTGATGACTGTTATTATATCTTCTTAGGTCCCTACCATAATACACTTAATGGTCAGAATCAATGGGAAGTTTTTGATTCTGCTGAAGCAAAGTGATCCAAAAGCAACTTTCTTGCTATTTGCCCTAAGCAACAGCTGCATTGGCTACAGACACCTGTATTCTTTTATTTTGCATAACTCTGGCACATATAAATATCAGACTTCATAAGCTTTGAAGAATTTAGTGAAAAAGACAGAGAGAAAAGATTCTTACTATGGCGTTTCTTTGTTTCTGCTTTACCTTCCTCTTTTGTTACTCCCAAGCAGCCCATTAATTCTTGAACTGACAAGGACTTATCGTTGTTCACATCACAGTATTCCACAAACTTCTTCACACATTTTTTGGGCTTTGATTTCTTTCTTAGGAATCTCTTAAATGGCTTGATTTCCTTCTTGCCAATATCACCACTGGAATTTTTATCTAGCTGTTTGAAATACCAATGGACGACTCTCTCTTCCAGAGTATGATTTGGATCAGGCTCAGAAACACTGGAACAATAAAAAAGAGAATTCAGTCTTAATTATGATATTTAATACCTTTATTTCAGAATAGTTACATCACGGTCAGATAACCACCACCATTGTTATGTAAAACTCCCTGCTTTTGGACCCTAACTTCTTGTAGTGAATCACTCTTTTTTCACTTTGACCAACAACAGCCTAAATTTTACACTAAGGGCTAGAATCTGCTTTTAGCGTACTCTCTGACACCCTGTTGAGGTCAGCAATCATACTCAGCAAACAGCGCTTTCCCCTTAAATTTCCTCAAACAAAGAAAAGTGGAGAGAGAAATAAAAGAGAAAAAGACTGCTCCATAGTCAGCAGATGCATTAAATGTGTAAAGTAGTCAGCTGAAGTTGACCAACAATCAGCATCGCCAAATACTGAAGCTCCCATTACAACCCATGATTCTATTAGAGCTACAACACCTAAATGTACTGAATTACAGGATAAGCTATAAAAATAAATGCTGTCTCCTCAGGTTAGTACCTGACCTGCAGATGCCCTAAGTTTGACAGCACTTACACATTTTTAATGCTACCTGTGACTGTTGATAGCATTGGTTTGTTTTGCAAGCAACTAGGAAGAACATGAACCAGGAAGGTAGCACACATTCAAGAAATAAACCCTTGAAAGGAGAACAAAGACTGACACACAGCTGGCCCAGCAGCTACAGATAAACCCTGAGCTGTGCTGCTGAGAATTCATCTGTCAAGTGTATCTCTGTTTAGTGAACAAGGTCCACAGTGGTAACTTTGAAGTAAACTCTCCTAGACAGGTTCTTGTAAATTCGCCCTTTATGTAGGCTCCTCAAAGCCCTCATCAATCTGTTCACCACTGTCAGAATCCTTTTAAAGACACACAAAAAGGATCTGAAACCCACCGGCTAGAAGACAATGATGGATCAGAGACTGCGTGCACCATATCTGTGGACAATGCATCCAAAACACTCGTCAGGAACTCATTCTTCTTGGCCCCAGGACAACCTAGAAAATCAGATTTTTTTTCTTTTCTTGTTACCTGTTTTTACAACATTTATATTCCAACAGTAGTTTAGACTTTGAGATAGATATTACTCCCTGTACCTAGATTTCCATAAATTGTGATCATGTTCATAACATAATTCAAAAACAAGCATTACATTCAGGTACATATCTGTAACAGAGCAGGAATAAACAAACAACCCTTTTGTAAGTGTTTTGCAGACCTGTATACCTTGAATCCCTTTATTTCATTTTTGGCCATTATTTTTCCTTTTTTCAGATGTCTTTAACATGGATATCACATTTTGAAACTAACAGCTCTGAAGCAATAAAAATTTGTCTATGACACAGGACAGAAACATGGACTAGAAGCCAACAACACAATATGTATTTCAGATTTCCACTTTTACTCCTCTTATTTTCCATTGGCTTTCTTGACACGCATGCTTTCAGTGCATTGGTTTTCCTCTCTGTGAAATGTTAGTCAACTCCTTGAGTCCTTCCCTTTCCTCTCGGACAGGGGTTACCTAGCACTACATGGCAACTAGCCCAATCAGCTGCTGTTGGATGGTACTTTGGTTCATACTGTGAGATTCTGTGGTGATGCTAGATCATCCTCATAATCACACACACTCCCTATGCTATGAAGTTCTCTGAAAGAAACTGCCAACATGTTTCAGATACATAATACATCAGATAAATATATACTGACAGATCCCCTCTTCAAGCAGCACAGCTGGAGCAGATAAATTCTTCTGACAAGCACATGGAAGTTGACACATGGAGGTTTGCTTATACAATACACCTGCTTCCTCTCCTCTTCCCCAGAGCCCTGAGGCAAACACCAGGTCTTCCTCTAACCCTCTAAACAGCTGAGTTAAAGTATAGGATGATCCATGATCAGTGACATGGAGATTACAAACTTGATGCTAGAGCCCATGGCAGGACTTTCACAGACAATTATTTGCTGGAAGCCACTTACTATAGTTCTGTTTTAAAGTGAAAAAGGGAAATACTTTGAAGTGTTGTGGCAAAGGAAGATTAGTCAGTCAGTAGGGATTTGGTATTTTATTACATTTCTCAGCAACCTCTGGAGCAGGCAGTAGGAATACATGAGCCTGAAAAGCTTCATTTTGCCCAGCAAATTATTTTTTAATATATCCCATGTTGATCCAAGGGAATAAACCTGTGTTATATTAGCCCTTAGTTGTGTTGCAGTAAGAATTGCTCAGCTATTATATATAGCAGGAGTACCCACTAGATATTATTGTCTAACACATTCATGTAGTTATGAGTTCCTTGCCTTTGGCACCAGGGATATTTTATTCCAGTAACTGTAAAAGATATATAAAAGGAATTCACTTAGGCAAGTTTCACTGCACTAGAAGTACACATATGAAAGCAGTTGTCACTATCTTAGATATGTCCCTTTCTCCTTAGTCTTTAATCAGTTGTGGTTTTTTTCCCTGTCACAACTGGAAAAAGAGAAAAAAAAAATTAAAAAATAAAACCAAAAACCAAAACCAAACAATCTAACAGTTATGAATATAAGTCTGAGTTCAGTGAGGCAAGCACTTCAATTTTCCCTGTAAGGAACAAAAGTTAGAAGGGTGGCAAGATATTAATAAGGGAAGGACAAAAAACTGTACCAACAGGTTCCATTCAGTGCACGTTCTCTACCGCAGAGTTTGCTGTCAAACTAATTTCAGGCATTCAAGCCATGAAAGTAAATTGTGCATTGTGATTTAAATGAGGTCACACAACTTGGCAAGCCACAAAAGCAGTTTGCCCAGAGATGAGCAGGCAGAAGCCAGGCAGTTCCCATGCAGCAAGCACATCCAGTTGTCTCAGTGTGCCAACCTGTGTGAATCAAACCACTTAGTCCCTGAGCAACCTACTGAGCTCGACACTACCTCTTGCTAGCAAGGACAGCACTGTCGGCCAGAGCTGGTTCCCTCCAAAGGACAGGTGAAAAGTCTGTCTGAGGCTCTCCATGTAGGCCTATCTTAAATGTTATGAGCTTTATTAATTTCATGTTGGAGCTGTTATTAGCAACATCAGACAGAAGCCTAAATTCTGCTCCAAACATAAGTTGTGAACTGATACAGGACTAGTGGAAAATGCAGAAAATAAGACCACACCATGTAACAATGCAGCACAACATGGAGCGCAAAGGCAATTTGACTTTTTGCTTTCTCTGTCTTTTTTCTGGATAGTTAATAATGTCAATACCCAGTTTGATTTAAGAGCTCCATCTGAATTTTTCATAATATTTATGAGTGTATTTCTGAAACATCTGGAGGAAAGCAAAATCTGCTTGAGGTAGTTTCCACTGCTGTACATGAAGCTGCTGAGTGTACATATGCTACAGATATAGAGATTAAAATCCTCACTTAGCTTGCCATTTATGAGATACAGCTAAGCAGGGGAAAGTATCAACTTATAAATTCACCAGAAATCACAGGAAGAAAATTCCTCAGTTAAAAGCCTGTCTCTGACAATTTTCCCTAAGAATAAGAAAGGCTTCTAAATGTGTACTTCATAAAGTTGCAATAGCAGCTAACAGCAATAGAAATCTCATAGAAAAGAAAAATTGCTGTCAAAACAAACACAACCAGTTGCTGTGAAACATTTTAAATTATAATTTTACTACTTAATGTAAAGTGACACCCCACAAAATCCTCATCAGTTAAATACAGAGAAAATATTCAGGTTCTCCCAATTATAAGTTTTGCTGACGTGTGGGCAATCACACAGCAATTTACCCCACAGTGAAATCTCTGTTCTTTGCAGGTGTTACTAACCCAGAATAATTCTCTGGAGGCTTGATGCTGAGCTTTAATTTTCAACGAATTTGTGGATGAACTGGCAAGACTGGAGGAGCTTTAGCTTGATTGTAATGAATAATTCACTTTTATTGGGCTAAATACAGAAAGGGAAAGACTAGTCTCTTATGGGATCCTTATGCTTCTTGCTATGGTTTATAAGTTTCATTTTCTTATTCTGCAGCTGCCTGTCCTATGCGGATTTGACAGCTTACATAAATAGTAATTTGTTGTTAAAGGGTGGAAGCTGAAACCACATGGAGTTAACGTACAGGTTCAGAATGTAGACTGAACTGTTTGCTTTAAGGATAGTGTTACCCAGAGTAAACCTTAGACCAACAAATGCACACAACAAATGACAGGAATACACAAACACCTCATTTCAGCTATAATATAAAGGAAATCAGAGAATCATCATTATGCGTTATATCTCTCATATATATACATCTCTCTGTAATATAACTACTTTTAGCACTGAGAATGGTTTTTGAAGTTACATCTGTGGGGACGTTTCCCATAAACATTCTAAAATATTCTGAAATCTACTACTGTCAATCTTGGAAGATTATCTTTTACAACATATCTGAAGTCATGGCTAAAAGAGCATTTTGTTAATTTCTGTAAAAATAGGAATCCAATAAATAAGATTAACCACCTTAAATGGGATTTTACATTTATCTTCTGCAAGAGAGGAAACTGTCTTGAGTCAGTCACTCAAGTTATTAAAGGCATGACAACTTCCAATTAGCAAATCTAAAGTTTCTTTTTTATTCCCTGTTTGCTAATATGAACATAAAACTTAGCGGTGCACTCAAATGCAATGACCACTGTAATACCTCTAAAGATTGCAAGTAACGTATTGATCTGCTAAAAAGCAGCATGATCAGAACTATTCCTGCTTCATTTGTACTTTTAATTTCACTGAAAAACAGTGTTATACAGAATAAAAAAATTTAACAAAATTTTTCAGTGCTATTGGTTATCCTGGGAGAACAGACAATACAACAAAAACATTTTTTCTTGGACATTTATTCTATACACACAGACATGTACAGTCATGAGTTTCTTTCTGTTGATCCATGTGCACCACAAGTTTGTGTTTGTCTAGACATGCTGAGGGGCTTCCTCATTTTTTGGAGGACTTCCTGAGCTCTTACTGACTCCCTTTCCAAAAAAACCAAAAAACAAATAAACAAACAAAAAAAACCCCAAAAACCACCAAAAAACCACCAAAAAAACCCAAAAAACCCCTTTAAAATATGAGTCTGGGAAGTGAAATTCGTTACTCTGTTGATTTCTAAAAACCATGGTCTCAAATCATGTATCATTGACAAGGGTCAGTGCCTTTATAGTATTATTTAACAGATGGACTTGATGACCTTACAGGTCTTTTCCAGTCTTAAGATTTCTCTGATTCCATGACTCTATGCCTCATTTCAGTTTTTCCCTCACTGCAGCTTCTGATAACTTCTCACAGACAAAAGCTATCTTATTTTGTATCCTAGAAGGCTTGAGGACATTATTACCTCTTCTTGTTAACATACTTCAAGTACTACATTTTTTAAATAATTTTATTTTTCTCTTAAATATTCATGCAATTTTAAAGAACTAAGCTCAGAGACAAGTTCTCTTTCATATGTCCTTGCCCATATTTCAAAATAAAGTAAATAGAAAACAATGGATATTCGCTGTAGGGGGGCTACTGATCCATTGCTTTGTAGCCCCAGATCTCCATGCCTTACAGGAAAGAATATTATTTCTTAACAAGTGCAGAAAACAGATATCAGTTCTTAACATGTATTTAATTTTATTTTTGTTATTATCTTTCTGTTCTAATTTCAAGGTACACACACAGAGAAAAGAGTTAACAAAGGATGCTTTCCCAAGGCCCTACCCTTCAACCCTAGGTATTCATATCATACCAAAGTGCATTGAGAGGGATTTGTTGAACTTGAGCCTGCTGAAATGAAGTGTCTCACCCATAACAGTCATTTAAGCTCAGTATAAAGGGACCCATTCAGAAGGCATTCATCCCAACTACCTGAGGGTTTTTTTTTCCCTTAGAATAGAAGAGAATCTCCTTTAAAATGTTTCACTTCTTCCCTATTAACTGAGAAAGCCCAGGCAGATAACTTATATTCCCAGGTGGTATTAAACAGCTTGTGATTAATTCTGTATACATCTGTTTTATAAATAGACTTAGGCTCCAACTACTCTCCTACTCTTTGTGTAAATGTGGAAGAAAGAAGGGATAATATTCATAGCAGAAAGACAAGATCCTATAAGCAGCTTTTGCAGGCAACAAAAGACTAGGGCATTTGTTGATAGGAAAAACAGTCCATTACATTTATTTCAGTTCCTGTACTATTATTACTAAACAAGAAAAAGAAAACCATATCACAACATCAAAGTGTAAGACAGGCAATGTGAAATGGCTAACTTCTGATTACCACATTTTAGTTTGGTTTTTCCTCCGCTGATTTTTTGCTGCTAACAGCTCTGAGATGTCACTGTGACAACAAGGGGCAACCAACCAGTTGAAACCCTGTAATCCTTTCAGAGGACATCAAGCCAAAAATCAAGGCTGAACTTGAAAAAGAGTTTGGATCTTATCTGCCATTCTTAAACATTCTCTTGAAGACCTTTATCTTTCTAGTTTTGACTGCGAATAGGAAAAACGTCTAAAAATTCAGATCATAAGAAGTTGTGCCTCTTTGCTGCCTGACTGGATACAAGAAAACTGATATTTCTATTTGGTACTCAATGCCTACAGAATATCTACTTCAGTTTCAAAGGCCAAAGACATCTCAGTGTGTTGAGAAGGATCTGGCATTCTGAGTATTTAAGTTTGCAATCTGTGCCCATGAAAACTGGTAGCCATTAGAGGCTCATCACCTCAAGTTGAGCATGACCTGCAATGCAGCCATGTGGGTCCAGCTTCAGTGAAAGAAACGCAAAGCATTTCACTAAAGTGATGGCACAGTGACAGAAGTCAATTATCCCACTGATTAGGACACAGAGGGAAGAGTTCAAAAATTAGAAAGGGGCCCAAAAATGTGTACAACAGAAAAGCAACTTGATCTGGTTTTCAAAACATTGTGCTTCTGCTTTATATACCATACTTCATGACTGCCTGGACCTGAGATAAACAGCTGGTACCTCTGACTGCAGTGACACTTTTAAGCATAGCTGATTAAACTGAGATATTTTGGAATCCAGTTTTATGTAGTATGACAGGCACCAGAATCTCGCCATTATCACTCTGAAAGTCTTAACAACTAGCAACCAACACTGCTTAGAGAGTAAAAATGCACTTATTTTTAGCAGACATTTATTACTTCCCATTCACTTGTATTTTCATCATGTTGTTATGTTTCCCCTCAGGAGAAGGGTACAAAAGAAAACATATTTAATTACCTCCATTTAAATATCCATTGTTACAAAGAATGTATGTTGTTGTAATTATGGAAGTGACCTCAGAAATAAGGTGCATAATTCTGACCTCTTGATGGAAAAATTGAACTACAGGGACTTGACTTAGTAGGGGATGCTTTTTACATTACTTAATTAATCTAAGCAGCCTGCTCCTTGGAAACCTTCATGAAAACATCTTTCTACAAACTGATGTTGATTTTAACATTTCTGGCTATGTCTTACTGAGACTATTACCACTGCAAGCATACGATGAAAAGCTACAAAGCATCCACTCTCATCTAACCCACAAAAAAGGCCTTTAGAACCCCAAAAAAGCACCCTAGGAACCAATGGTCAGAAGAAGGAAATTCAGAGCTGCTGGGCCAGCAGCACACGTTCCTATTAGAGCAGTTTTCTAAAAGTCCCCCTGCACAGAGTGGTACCTTCCTGCCCATGTGTAATTCTTATGCAATCATAACACGGGATGGATGGAGATGGAAGTTATCATTCCATAAAGATACCTTTTTGTACATGATGGATCTTTTCAAATATACCTTAGAAACACTGTACATTTGTTGTTTTGGGGGTTGTTTTGTTGTTTAAAAAAAAGAACAAATATAGATGGTACAGAACAACACCAACCTGTGGCACGCAAATGGAGCATTTCATAGATGCAGTGACTTGGTGTCTCTTGAATCTGGAAATAAAAGCAGCAGCAGAGCCAACAATTGCAAAACTAAGTCAGTGCTACGAGGGCCCAAAGCGTATTGTTGGATAGTAAAGGATGAGATGGAAAAAAAGATAGGGAAGGGAGGAGCAGAAAGGAGGCAGAAGATCTTGAAATATTGCAAGCAGTCATGTTACCCTTGCTTTATTTTGCTTATACCTATGAGTACTGAACTTGCATTGAGACAATTTTTCACCAGTCTTATCTGATTACTTTTTTACCTCCCTTACATAACTGGCAAGTGACAGATGTAGAAATTGGATATCCAATACAGAGAGAGGTCAGAATTAATGGCAGGGAAGCATGGCTATTTTTTAAAACATTAACTACATACTGAATTGTAACTCAGAATGGATTTTTACAGCAGTGCTTAAAGGACATTTATAAAATGGAAATCCTGGAAGTAACTGATGTGAAACAAGAGTCATCAAGTACCACTAAAGCATTACTTGAACTCTATGGGATGAAACAGTCTTTGGAAACCTGGCATCATAAAAATCCCCCTTTCTCTTTACACAGTTTTTAATTTGGGATCTACAGTTGTGTTACCATTCTGGACATTTTCCTTTAAACATGATAGACTTCCTCTACAAATATAATTTCAAATCTCACTGGCTCAACCTTTGCTAGATAAAAAGCTGTAAGATGACTTATAATACTTATATAAGTATTATATACTTATACTTTTTATATATAAAAACATAAATACAGCTTACAATTTGTCAATATGAAACTCTTACAAGGTATGATATTACACAAGAATTAAACACCCCTAGTTCCTGCTGAAGAAGGTGGGCATACTATGACAGACTGAATAGGCTTTAATAATTAGACACTATTTATTTCAATTAAAGATGATGGTCCACTCCTAATTCAACATTACCCAGCTCACTTCTCCAGGGTTGACAGAGGTCTCTGTAACTACAGCAGGTTCTCAAACCAACTTTCTTTGCAAATAGATCTCTATTTGTAACAGATCCCCCAAGTCAAATATAGTACTGTGTACCTTATTAAACAATAATACAATAAATGCTCAAGTAATGATGAACTAGATTTAATCCCACAAAAAGCGGGCAACTGAGAGTTAACCATGCCACCCTTAATTTGCAATTTACAGTAAGCAGTGAGGAAATGAACACATCCCACTTGGTAGCAGAGATCCTGCAATGACAGAACACAATGGAGCAAATTAAGGATGGAGATTAATGTAATTATGGTTCTAAAGTGTCTGCCAGGAAGGATGCAATGCAGCTGACTTCATGTAAAACAGTCTGCAGTGTGTGGTTTGATTACAAAGTGCCTTGGGCTGCCTTACAGCAGGAAGATCCAATTTCATGATAACACTCCATTAAGGATTATGAGGACATTTTCCTCGCTGGACCACTACACTGAAGGTGAGTTTCATTGTGTACAGTGTGGTCTGTTTCTGCTGTGCACATCCAGCATTCAGTCACTACCCAACTAAGGCTATCCTGCAGCCTTGCCAAGGCCTGTATTTCCTCACGTTTGTACAGAAGCCCACCCTGTCAGCTTCAGCAGATGTCATGAAGCATAATGCTAACCAGGTTCAGCAGAGCCAACTGACACTTGGTATTAACAGGTAATATCCGAAAGAGAAGAGAGGTTATTGAAATGTGAACACCAGTCAAGCTTACTGACTGTGGGACTCTGCAGGAAACAAGGAGAGAGAGAAATATCCTATGATCTCCCACCTGACATCAGGCATAGTCTACAAACAAACATGACCCCATTTTATGCACAGGCTGACATGGCATGCTGCAAGACTGAGCATGTGTAGACAGCTACGGCAGTGTGTGTGCATACAGTTTCTGGAGCAGACCATGGAATCCCATTTGTTCATAACACAGCAACAGAAACAAATGAGCGAGGTTCTCAGGTGTCTTACTCTGTGCTTCTGAGTGAATGGAGACAGATGGAATCAAAGTATCACGTTGTAACTCCATGCCCTGGGTATTGCAGAGGATAGGGGAAAATACAACCTGAGTATACAACAGCAGCATCCCAAATGCTCAGACCCAGCAAAACTGAGTCCTTCTTGAGCACATTTTTCACTCTTTTCCATGGCATCTGAGTGTTTGATTCCCTCCAGCTGCCTTTTTTTTCCAGTGTGCTCTGAATTCAACTTTCAGCCATGCATTTTGCAACAGTGCCTGCCTGTTGGTGAATGCAACTGAAATAATGACTTCATCATTCATACACCCCACATTTCCATTCTAATCCTACAGGGAATAATTTTTTTGGTATAAATGTGCATACTCTAATGCTGACTTAGTGTACAGTGGTGATTTTCCATTACAAGTGAATGAATGTAAAAAACTCTTATTCAAAACTAGAAGTTAATGCTCCATACCTGCAGATACTCAACTCTGTGAATTCCAACACATACAGGCTTTCATACTTTTCAGAATTTCATATGATGAAAGTAAACAAGCCTTATGCAGATTGTTATAAAAGGGTTCACATGCTAGATTGTCAAAAATCACTTGGTCTTCTACTGCTGGTTAAAATCAAGAGGCAAAAGAGACTCCAATGATCAGGTAAAAACCCAAAAACCAAAAAAACCCCAAACACTTAAACCTTTAAAAAAGCCTAGGATTAGATCAAGAAATTTAACACGTATGTGTGGATTACAAGGAAAAGGCAGTTACAACCCATCCATTTCCATCAACTGATACAAGCACATCTGCAGAGAATTCTAAAACAAGTTCCAATTATGCAGGTCATTGCAAAGACTAGAGCATAAGCCAGAACAATTTTTCTGGAAAGGATATGAACATAATGGTAAGGGCAGTGAAAGGAGAAGAAAGCATGGAAATTGGAGAGAACCAGGTAGAAAATGAAGAGAGAGCTAGCAAAAACAAGGCATTCACCTGATAGAAAACCAGGCAGAAAATCAAGGGAGAGAAGAGAGACTTGGAAACCACTGGAGAAAAATGCTGCTTGAAGTTCCAAGCACACTCACAGCCTGTGCTCTGACTCAGACACCTCCAAAATATTAATCTTCCTCCCCCATTCTCTTCCAAACAAAAGTGTGGTTCACTGAGATATCTCTGGGGTTCACATGAACTGGCTTCTGGTGGTTTTGTTTTCTCTGCTTCTGCCAAAGCCACGCAGATAACATGGTTCTCTGAATCTCTGCATCTTCAGCTGCATTTGCAGGAGCGGAAGGGTTTTCTATCTTCCTATTGCTTCTGGTACTCTTGGTATGCGACCACGAAGTAGCTCTCTCTCAGCGTGGCCAGGAAACAATTCCATTATGTGGAAATAGTCAGGAGTGGGTAGTTTATATTTTACTCTGGTGCAAAATGAGCTTTTCAATGCCTTTTTCTTGTTTTGGGGGGTTTTTTGTTTTCTTTGCTTTTTTTTTTTTTTTTTTTAAAGAGAAAAACACCCTATTCCATCTTGGCCAAATAGCTTGGTGATGAGCGCCCGCAGCTGAGATGGAGGAGACTGAGGTTCAACTCCCTGATCCAAACCAGACAGAGCAGGGAGGTGAAACCTGGCTTGCTGTTATCCCAGTGGAATATCCTAATCTCTGACACTAGAGAGTTAGGTTCAATTCCCTGCTCTGTCTGGTTTGGATCAAGGACTTGAACCTATGTTCTTTCCTTTCAGCTGAGTACTCTAATCATCAAGCTATTGTGTGTCTACAGAAGGGTTCCTTTTGTTGTGAGCAAACCCACAGAACAAAGAATGCCAAAAACCATCCTATTGCTACATTAAAACATTTTCTTCAGAAGAATAACAATAGCATCAGAACTGGACAGCATGTTTTTTAAGTCAGGGCTTCATCCTGCATGGCATAAAGAAATGCAACCAGCATCTTCCAAAAAGCCTGGCAAGTGTGTCAACAGTCTTCTCACTGGATCAAATGAATTCATGAGCTTAAAGTAATGCATGGACTCCAGTGCTTTGCTGGATAAAGGCACTGCACTTCATAGTCTGAACGAGTCAAATTCTCAGTAAAAAGCTTTTTTGCCTTTCATGTTTTGGTTTTGAGGCTTGTTGCCTCACCAAACAACAGAGCTGTGTGAATGGAAGCGTAAGCAGCACTTTATCATTTTTCTATACCTTCAGCCACTGCTTAAAACTTTTTTTCAGCAAATACCAAAGAAAAGCCTGTTGTTTGATAAAAAAACACATTAAGCCTGTTGGATTTTATTTTCTAACTTAAATCTGTTCAATTTAAAACTGAGCATTTAAGCTTCTCTATTATCCAATATAAGTATTTCACTAAGGGGACATTAAAAAAGTAGACAATACAACTTCCAGTGGTATAAAGCTGAATTCAGAGCACACTAGAAAAGAAAAGGCAGCTGGAGGGAATCAAACACTCAGATGTCATGGAAAAGAGTGTGAAGAAAAAAAAAAAAAGAAAGCATTGTTTATAGAGGCAACAAAAGTATATGGTACCTCAGTGGTTCTATCTCAACCTGATAATTTCCATTCAGAACACAGAGCACAATACCTTCAAAACATCAAGAAACTTTATGACTCGACTTAGTAAAGCACCTAGGTTTTTCTATAATATCAAGTGTATTTTGGGTTGTTCAGATGGAGCAGAATCGATTTGATCTAAGAACGTCATGAATGCTTGAAGATAAAAACATCTATCAAGATAAGAGGGAAGTAACGGAGTTCAAAATTCAAATTTTGCAGTCATTTTTTAGTGAACTTTATTTAATCTGTTTTCTGGTTTTTCTGCATGAAAAGGATCACTTTTCATTTCTCCAGTATTTGAGAGATTCCATTAATTATGCTGATGTTTGGAAATGGTTACCAGGAAACAATGAAAAAGAATATAAATGCCTAGCTATCAAAGCACATTTTAAGAATAAATTGCTCTTCTTTTATAACAGGCATTTATCTGTTGACTCCACTGAAAATATAACGAGTATAGAATGTCCTCACTTTATCTGTCCTGTGTTTCAGTGTTCTTCTTTAACTGTAAACAGAGATAAATCACTAAGAAGAAAATTTGGGCTTGGGGGAATTAGTCTTTTGCTGTTGAAATACAAATTTTGGGTTGGCTACAAGAAAATTAACCCAGTTAATTCCCACCTCCAAACTACAAATGTTACTAAGGAAATGTTCTGAAGCTAAACATCTGAGAGAGAAAACAAATCTGTGAGAGGGAGCTTGACTTGAGCCTGTTCACATGGTATGAATCTTTATTTAAATAAAAAATTATAAAACTAATTTGTAAAGAAACACTTTTTTTTTAAAAAATAATATTCCTTTCTTAATGTTAGGACTTAAAACAGTCCTAACATTAGCTAACCTATGCGTTCCATCTAAGAGATAAGGCATTATCTTTCTGCCCAGTTGAACATCTTCTGAAATTCATTATAGAAAAAGGAAAAACTTCATCATGAAGACGGCCACTGTACCCCACAATGAGCTCACATTTTGTATATCACCTATATAATTACAATTAGAGTAAGATCCAGTGGGTCCAATCTGGTTTTTTTTTTTTCACTCCCCCTCCAGACAACCAGGTTTGATTTCAAATGAAGAGTTCAATAAGTCTAATAGATTCATTCAGGTAATAGTTTTACAATAAGGAATGCATGCCTCTCTTTTCATATTAAACCAGAGTTTTCTGACCGGCTTCCCAGGGCAACTTTCCTTTGGTGGATTGTAAAGAATCAGAGCAGTTTATATCTATTCACATTCCTCCTTTCCTTGCTGCCTTCCACATGAAGTGACTATCAAGTGAAGCCTGTCTGCAAGATGCCCCACAGCCAGATATGAAGGAGAGCTAGCAACAACAAAGCATTCACCCGAACATTTAGCTAGGCCTCCAAGCTTAAATCTCAGGCAGCTAAGGAATTTGACAAAACAAGGTTTCTCTGCAGAATAAACCATGCAGTTTTCACTCTCCCAGAAGAATCCAGCTTTCCCAAATAACCCTAGTTCAACCAAGCCACCTGCCTATGTCAGGGAAATTAATGAACTTCAAAAGTAAAAACAGCTCACGATGAAGAGCCCTGTTTTTCTAAACATTGGAAATGCCAGCACCACAGCAGTGTGACTTCTTTTTCACCAAGCCATACAGGGAACTAAATTAAAGCCTGATTCCCGGACCTTACATGTCCAGCCACTGCACTGCACATTAATCTCTTTCCTCAACTTAGTTGCCAAGTTTGCAATAACACTGTGTGATGCATGCCTGGAACCATAGGTTGACTCCAAGAGAGCTGTGTAGCCTGTTAATACAGGGTCAAAATACCTGTTTAGAGGAATTACTTTTTTATAGGACGTTCAAGTGTTTGGGTTTTTTTGTTTTTTGTTTTTTTTTTTTTTTTTTGTAATCCCTATTGGATTAAACTTTTCCTATTGACAATTACACCTAATGAACAAAATGCTACACATAAATCCTGACAGCTCATAGAACTAATGAAAAGGAATTGCAAACATGTGAGACACAGATGTTGCGGCTCTGTTTGCCTTCATTTTTTTAATCAAGAAGAAGGAACAAGGGAAAAAGAAACACAGCAGAAAAAGGATGAAATCAGCATTGTGTCCAAGAAAGTGGACAATTGAAATAGAAAACATGATTTTAAACAGCTCACAACAGATTAGCATTTTAGTGTTTGAAAAAAAAAATTAAATTTAGCCCAGCTTGCAATAGGAAAGTTTCACGGAAATATTAGCAAAACCTAAGGAATTCAGAGGACAAAGTATTTTTATATAAAAGAGACTAGCTTTCTTTGATTCAGTAGGAATCAGGCTAAGTTCAGTCAGAGAATAATAGTTCCTTTCAAAATCTGACATTAGGATAGCATATCTAATATTAATTATTTTTATCCATTACTTTGGTTCAAATTGATATGGTAATGTCAATGACACCTAGAGCATGAACTCCCTGTAGGTGCTGTTTATGAAGTTTAGATGACCCTAACCTCTACAGTTCAGCTGGTGTCCTAATTATGCTGAACTATGCTTTGCACAAAGCTGATAGGAAAACTTGGATCCAGCAGAACTCCTAAGGAGGAAAGGAGATATTTACCAAGAGCTCCTAATTAACTAAGTGTCCTGGCTTGCCAACTGTAAAAATTCTTGTATTGTATGAAGAAAGTAGTCCTTTGATATATATACAGCATATGATGAATCAATCATATTTTTTCAGAAGCATTCTTTTCTAAGACAAAAGATGTTAAGACACAGTTTTAAGGGCTGTAAAATAAAATGTTCCCTCATGCTTAAGTACACTCCAAATTTTTAATAGGTCTGCATGAGAAATCTGAAATATAAGTGTGCAGAGCAAAGTACCGAAAAATGTGGCTGTTTCTAGTGCTGTACATGGTAACCTACCACTCAGTAGCTTTAAGACACAGAGAGATCATTGATAAGTGAAGAGTGTGGATATGCTCGAGGAGTCACATCACATGTGCAGTGAACCCAACATTGCCTCAGGTTGTTGAGCTCACTGACACAGCATAGAGTACCTCTCCCTTGGTGGAATGTGTCAGAGAACCAGCTCTAGGCAAAAAAATGCAGGCACATACATGTGCCTACAGGAAAAGTGGGCTGGTCAGAGCAGTTCATCCCACTTCTGGTAGGGGAATAGTTCAAAACCCCTGCTAAATCTCACTGCCAGGAAAATATAAGAAGACTTCATTAATCATATCTCACCCCCAGCCCAGACTCATGCCTGTGCAAGCTGGCCTCTGCCATGTGTGCAAGGAGCTGAGAGTCTCAACTCATCTCGGCACAGTGGTGCTCATAGATGGTGTCAGCCCAGCCTCATGTCCTGCAGCCCCACTGGAGTCTGGAGTTTGAGCTGTCTTGCTCCAGAGTAGGAGTGCTGTGACAGAAGAATGAATCTCCACTCAAACATTTGGAGAGGAGAGGATGTGACATCTTCCCTCCAGGTTCCAGCATCCCTCCCAGGATGCCAGTATTCATGAGAGATACTTGGATTGAAATACTGTCACTCCTTGAAACCTTTTAATGACACTTGCTACTGAATATTACTCTTTTTTTACTTCTGTGAAATAAAAAGCAAGAAAAAATACTAATATCAGAGTTGTCTTTAGTGAGCTCTTTGTAGGTATCTCATCCTATTATTGGTTTCCTTTATACAATTTTACGCCTTAACAGAACTCACTAGTGAGACTATTTTCAATTCAAGGCAATGAATTAGAAGCAGAATTTGAACAACAGAGATTAAATAATATAAAATTCCTTAGAGCAACTGCTAAGCATAGAATTACCAATCTACTTTCAAGAAGTTATCTATATAATCATCTGGATATCAACTATTGAAAATATTGGCAAAATATGTATTTTTAAAATTATTCTTAATACAATGAATTTTAAATTTCTCATGGTAAAATCACTTTTCTTGTATTTGCGTAGTACAGTCAATTTGAGTGAGGCTAAGTAAAACTGTGACTTCTTTCTCTCAGGTGCATCACAGCAATTCAATACAAACAGCAAAGATAGGTTCATTTCAAAATATGAGAAAACTATTGAGAATATATATGGAAGGCATTTGTAAGTAGAACCTGTTTATGATCCTTTGGTAGGAGTGTGAGTTGAAGGGTACAAGAGGATCTCTGTCTGTAAATGTGAATTTTAGTTAAAAATACAGATTTAAATTTAGGGTTATGTTAGCTATCATATGAACACTTTTAATCTACATAAATCAGAAACATAGTATTCCTGCGTGATGAAACTACTAGCACACATAACCCCAAAAAGCATCAGTAGAAATTACTGTACCCCTTCCTAATTCACCTTCCTAAACCCTGTACAAGTACATGCTATTTTGGGAGAAAAGAATCCAAAAACTCTCTTGTATAAATATTTCAGAGTGTTTAAGAATGTTTGATTAGGAATATTTTTGCATCCTTCCAGCTCTTTCATCATATGAATTTAGCTATATACAGATCACAGAGAGAAAAAAATTCTAACAAATAAAATCCTTCTCTAAACAACTCCAAATTAACTTTCTCCATTCAAAGACTAAAGGACAAACACAGAACATATTGAAAAATTTCCAAGGCTAGAAATATGTGCTAAATATCCTAATGAAAAAACAGCAATCTTTTATTTTCAGTGGTTCAGAGATATTGTTTTGTGACAATTTAAGTATTACTTCTCTGAACTGAAATTA
Source organism: Certhia americana (assembly GCA_018697195.1). NCBI lineage: Eukaryota > Metazoa > Chordata > Aves > Passeriformes > Certhiidae > Certhia > Certhia americana. The sequence continues at coordinate 71,830,927 of CM031859.1, forward strand.
CAATATGGATATTTCCAGCATACATGAAAGACTAACACTGTTTAGTCAATGATGATTATATTCAGATGCACACATACATGCACAGCTAATGGAGTTCTTTATGATGCCTTTCTGCTTGATGAAAATGAGAGACACAGCAAGAATAGCAAGTGAGATTGCAGAGCCAAATGCAATTTATGAGTTAAATCCATATTTATCCATAGCTGTCTGTTCTTTTCACCACCAGATGTATAGTAGACAAAATACTATAGCTAACTTCTACTAATACTACTAGCTAACTATGTAGCTGAATATGCTAGTGAACAGCTATTCCTAGATTCTGCTTTTCTCTTCATTGAGCCAGGTGAATTTTTCAAACTCTGGGTTTATTTTCTGTGAACAAATCTGCTGCTCAGCTCTAGTAGACATTTTCCATAATAACTGTGGCTGGCTACAAAGCCTAGGAATTCGCTTATCAGTACTCTTCTCTATTACAAAGTTCACAGCACAGAAGGGTCTGGAGTGATTAAGAAGCCATAAAAAAATCTGATGAATATTCACTCTTCTTAAATTAATTTGATTCAATGACCTTTGCTTTGTATTGAACTGTGCTCCAAAGCTAATTTTAAATTGGATCATTGCCAGCAAATCTGGATTATGTACTCAAAGAACCCAAACCTGAGACTTGTAAGGATGCATTCTATAACTCTCCAGTTAGGGAACAGGAGTCACACCCTGGGACTGAAAACCCCTGACTTTGCACTGGTTCTGACTGTCTGTGTCTCATTTAACAATCAGACACTACACAGCACATAGAATATCAAGGGTTATGGAACAACCTAAAACTTCATCCTACCAACAGTTATGCCTGGGCTTAACTTTACAACCACATGTGAAAGTTTCTTTGATTTTAATTGAACTAATCACAAGAAGAATGTGAGTAAATGTTTGCAGTATCAGGGTTTAGCAGGTCATGAATTGTACTTTAGGAATATTTACAATGAGTATGAAGCACAGAGAAAAAGGCTTTACCAGAAAACATTTCTAGATAGCAAGCAAGTTCAAGAACTTTACAAATGTAAAGGGCAAAATTTGTGACTAATTTATTTCCCAAAATTATTAATGGATTTTTGCCATATGCAAACATCAGGAATCTATGAACAGTAGCACTCCTGCTGAGTTAGAGAGAAGCACATTTCTGAACCTGTGAAGCATTCTGAATCCTTTGACAGAGTTTCCAGATGTTTGTATGGGGCCATTTAATTTTTTTCTTACGGGCTCTCAGTTGTGGAAGCCTATAAGTTGTACTTCATCAGAGAATAACACCATCTATTTGGAAAACACTGAGATAGTCTCATATGCACTGTAATCCCTGTGAACAAGAGTATTTATTCTACATCTCTTCACTGAGCCCAGAAAAATGCATTCTCTGCAGTCAAAATACCTGATGCGAAGAAGGACCTGGAGGAAAGCCAGCTGGCTTTAGCTCAGCCAGTGTGAAAGGAAGGTGACACATGCTGGCAGACTGAAGCATTTTGAGGAATTGGCAGGAACTTTCACTGCCTCTCCGGTAGATGGCATCTGTCCACTCATTGTCCGAATGCTTTTGCAATCAACTAGACAGCAAATTTTCCAGGCATCATCTTGTTATTCTGCATTTGTGCAATGCCCAGAACACTGGGATCCCAGACTGTACAACCATAAGCTGCTGTGATGTAAACAATTAACAATACTAAGCACAGAGTCTTCCAAGCTCATCTCTGGTTGCAGGTTCTCCATATTAACAGCAGGTATGACATCCTATATCTGTGGCTGTACCAAGGCCGTAGCATGTCCTTATCAAAACATAGCATGTCTTTAATCCCATATGATTAGGAGAACAAAACCTAGCATTACCCTTTAGCCTCAGTCAAAAACTATGTTCAGTAGTCATACTTTGTAAAATAAAGTCAACCTCAGTGAGATGTGCAACACTGACTTTGCCTCTTGTACTAGTGATCGGTTCCACCGGTCTCAGATAAGCTATGCTGGTACTTAGAAAATGTAACCATTAAATGGACTCTCTGATTATCAGAGACAGCCTTTTTCTCAAAGGAAGTAAACAAAGTAATTCTTTTATGCAGTAGGCTAAATATGGAACATGGTAGTGCATACCAGACTATCTCAGTGTTTTTAAATACGTGATGTTATTCCTTGTTTGAATACAACCTCTAGGCCTCCACAACTGAATGCTCTTGAGGAGGAAATTTTTTGCCCTTCTGCAGGGGGCTACACAAAAAGCCTTTTGCAGGCTAACACAAAAATATTTTCCTCAGAAAAATACACTTACTGATTTGAAATCAGTGTCAACAATTTTGACTACATCTTGTTCCTTTTCCTTGACAAGTAAATTAAGCTTATTGCTTGACACTTTCAGTCATTATTCAGCTGAGCAATGACTGACGTTATTACTGTATTACACATTAAGTTATCCAAAATGTTAGGAAGTGTGAAGTACTGCACTGGCTTAACTTTTCACAAGCCCTAGACTCATAATTCTGCGTTTCAGAAAGCCACTGTTTGATGAAAATCACAAAATTTCTAGGGTGATTTATTGTAAGTACCGGATATTTTCAAAATTGATGGGAATTGAAAATCCCACTCATCTCACAATTACTGAAGTGCTCATTTTATTTGAAAACTGGAACATTTCTCCAAGTGACTAAACACAAAGAATAAATGCCTAACTATTGCTGTTCCCTCTTGAAAATATAGCTGCAGATAAACATTCAATCTGAAATGAAAATATTTCTTTTTCCCTGTCCAGAGATTAAACATGAGAGCTGTTTCTGCCACATAATCAAGGAGAACTTGTACCCAAGTACAAAAACACAACAAAATTAGATATCCATTTTGAAGGGAACAGCGTTACAAATCCATGGCATGTTTTTATTCAATTTACTCAATCAGATAATGAAGGAGAAGCCCCATAACATGTGCTTTTGAGGAAATAGTGTCTTATTATGTGACTCCCACTCACTGTCATGATAAGATTCAGGTGTCATTTTTCATTATGATTATAGACCTGGCACACTAAAAGGTTTTCACCTTTTCCATTCAGTTAATATGAGTTTTTCTTGACAGCTTTTAGATTGCAAGATGATAATGATTGCAGGCATTCTGGCAGAAAACACTGAGGTTATTCTATACCAATCTTCCCTTCCTGTGTTGTTTTTTTTTTTTCTTACTGCTTACTCAAGAGCTACAGTCCAGTTGCCCCACTTTATTATGGAATATCTCTCATATGTCTTCACTATACCAGAGATTATTTCAAGATTTTTTAAAAGCATTTCTTGAAGCTTGTATTTTTAAGAATACAGCATCAAAGTTTGTTGAATTAGGCAAACTCTTTATTTCTTTTAGGTTCCAGTGTGATCAAAGTTTCACTCTGCTTACTGTAGGATATTATACTGGGCACAGACACTGCCTCAGTATCTACAGTCACATACCTGGAGCTGTTTTAAAAGGGTCTGTGGTATTTTCACTGTAAACTTTAGATTGTCTTTAAAAGAGGGTAAGTAACTTGATTTTCTTAATACTCACATGTATTTTCTGCAGAGACCACGTAAGAAGAAATAAAGATGTTTAAAAAGTACTGGTTTGCACTTTCTTTTGAATTTCTTGATTACGTTAATCTCTGCATTGAAACATTTCACATAAATTAATTTCCTTTCTTTTCTCTTTACTATTAGGAAAAAAAAATCCAGAAGGAGAGTAAATATCATATTATCTGGTACATCTGTACATCTGGTGTGAGGGAACCTCCTGGGTTGATACAACCAGCCAGATACAGGAGAACATTCTCCTTTCTGGGCATGTTCCCCTGCAGGTGTTCCACTGCTCACACTGACAGCAGGACCCAATGGCACAAAACAGCACAGCAGGCAAGACTGCTGTCCTTAGACATAGGTTTGTTTGGTAAAGGAGGACAGCAACAAGTGAGGTGAGAAACAGAATTTATATTCTTTGACATAGCCAAATGCTGTGAAGCAAATGAAGCCAGTGTTTATTAGTCCTATTGTAGCCCTTTAAAATAAACATAAAATTATAGGTTAATATGAACCAGTGCAAAGAATGAAATGCTATTGCTGAGCCAGCAGCATCACCTTTAATTAGCAAGCTTTTCTCTTTTGTTAGCTGTGAAACAGCTGTGTCTTTCACTGGTATTTTACTAGTAACTCAAATGCTTTCACTGTAATTTTTATAAGCAAATCTGCACATTAAGCAGCCCTTGGGTTATGCACTTATTTTTTTCAGATATTAATATTTCTACTGTAGGTTTGTGTGAAAATTCATTTTGATAAGAAATTATTCCAAATTGAGGCAAAATTAAAGTGGTATGAAGAACTGTGGCCAGATCATTATGAATTAAATCAGGATGAGGAGATGAATAGAAGAGGGTGTGCAGGAAATCAATGTGATCTGCAGAGCCTTGAAAAATAACTTGTAAGACATACTCCCTCCAGAGTAAAACTTCCCACTGGGAGACTAAAATATGCTCATGTAACCAGACAATGGGGGTTAGTTTCGTTTTTTAGTAACTTCAACATATTGAAGTTACTAAATTCAAAAGTCCAAGGACACTACTGTACAAGGTTTAATACACTGAGTTCTCTTTGGAGGATCATCTGCTCTGAAGCCATAGCAGCGCCCTCAGCACTTGCTTGACCCACAGAGCTGTGTAGTGGGGAGGATTACTGCCTCCCCTCTCCCCAGGCCACCACTGCACACACTAGAGGAGACAGCAAGTGCTTTGGGAGGGGAAACAGCCATTCCCCTTCCTACTCCAGCACTATGGGACTGACTAGGAGTGTTCCTGGCCCTTCAGCACGCCTCTGCACAGAATCATCAAGGTTGGAATACACTTTAAAATCATCTAGTCCAACCATCAACTCAATACCAACCTAAATCACCCGTAAATCAAAACCCCAAGGGCCATATCCAGACACTCCTTTAACATTTCAAGAGACAGTGACTTCACCATATTCCTGGACAACTTATTCCAATGCCTAACAACAGTTTCAGTGCAAATTTTTTTTTCTAGTATCTAACCTGACCCTCCCCAGGCACATTTTAAGGACATTTCCTCTCATCCTTTCACTTGAGTCATGAAGTGACACTGGCCCCCACCTGGCTACCTTCTCCTTTCAAGTAGTTTTAGAGAGCAGTGAGGTTCCCCCCTGAGCCTCTTTTTCTCCAGGCTAAACACTCTCAGTGCCCTCAGCTGCTCATCATAAGACTTGTGCTACAGACCCCTCACCAGTTTCACTGCCCTTCTCTTTTGAAAACCCTTCAAAACCTCACTGCCTTCCTTGTTGTGAGGGGCTCAGAACTGAACAGAGCACTTAAGGTGTGGTGTCACTAGTGCTGGGTGCAGGGAGCAAATCACTTCTCTAGTCCTGAGGGACATGCTATCCTTGATACAGGCCAAGATGTCATTAGCCTGCTTGGCCACCTGGGCACACAGCTGTAAACCAGCAACCCCAAATCTCTGCTAAGCACTTCTCAAGCCACTTTTCCCCAAGCCTATATTGACACTTGCTGCAATGCAAGTGCAGTACCCAGCACTTTGCTTTATTAAACCTCATGCTGAGTTGTCCTCATCCCACTGATCCAGCCTGCCAAGATCTCTATGCAGAGCCTTCCCATCCTCCAGCAGAAAAACACTTCCATCTATTTTGGTGTTACCTATGAACTTACTGAGGATGCACTAAATCCCTTCATCAAAATCATTGATAATAAACAAAACCAACCCCAATACTGAGTCCTGGGAAATACCACTAGTAACTGCCCATCAAGTGGATTTAGGTCCATCCTCTACCATTTTCCTGGCCCAGCCATCCAGCCAGTGTTTAGCCCAGTGAAAAGCGCATTTGTTCAAGCTAAAAAAACCACCAGGAGACTGCTGTGGAAGATGGTGTAAAAGCCTTTACTGAAGTTTAGATATTCAACAACCACAGCTTTTCCCTCATCCTCTAAGCAAGTCACCCTGCCACAGAAAGAGGTTAGGTTGCTCGTGCAGGACCTGCCTTTCATAACCCCCCACTGGCTGGGCCTGATCCCCTGGCTGTCCTGTACATGCTGCGTGATGGCACTCATGATGATCTGCTCCATGAATTTCCACGGTACCAAGGTCAGGCTGACAAGCCTTTAGTTTCCCAGACCATCCTTCCAATCCTTCTTGTGGATGGGTGTCACACTTGCTAATTATCTTCTATCCGGGACTACTCCAGTTAACCATGCTGGTAAATGACTCAAAGTGACTTGGGAAGCTCTTTTGGTAGCTCCCTCATTACTCTTGGCTGCGCCCTATCTGGGTGACTAATTGGCATGCAATGTTACTAGCCATTTCCTTTTGGATTAGGGGGGCTTCACTCTCCTTCTGTCATGAACCTCCAGCTCTGGGAGCTGTACCTCACTGCTGTGCCTTACGTCCTCCCTGCAGACCCCACCATGCTCCAGGCAGGTCCCCTCCATCAACTCCACACAGCTGTTCAGCTCTGCCATCACTGTTATGAAGGTTCACACCAGATTTGAACTACCTGGTCATAGCAATTTTGTTAGGTAGTTCTGCTCCATACAAGCCTTTTTGCACGAAGCTCAGAACAATGGTTATAGGCTAATTCAAAATAGCCATCAACTTCAAATGGTTGGTTGACTGCTAGAAGCTTTTGATAGCAGAAAGGAGTATTTTAAGCATTAGCTCATGCAGCCAGAAAACTGATTACTTCATAAAAATATAATCCTTTTAATTCATAGCTCAGTGGACGCAGTTACATGCCAATTGACCTCACTCAATTTGAAGCTCATGGGAAGGTAGGCATGTGCATAAAATTTGCATTATACCTTATCTGATGACTTTAAAAAAAAGAAAGCTTTAGTTATTCAAATGCTTAAGAACGTGAAATAAGGTAAGATTAGTTTCTACTTGTTGCTTGTACCAGACTACACTGAGGAAACTAAGGACTATGTGAAAACAGACTAAGCTAGATGAGGCAGGGCAGTGGTGGTACCTCAGTATTTTAGCTGATAAATACTCTGGTACCTTATGAAATCTGATGCAGTCATGGTCAATAGTAAAACCACTGCATGATAGAATGAACCTCAAAAGGAAAAGCAGTTAAGCCTCTATCACTTTCCTTTTCTTTTAAGATGCCTTTGAAGTGAGACACTTCACATGATGGCTGTTTGGCTGTGGGTGTTGCATCATCGTGGTTTGAGTGCTTCCGACTATTTCCCTTTAACTTTGGAAAAAGATACACTGCCAACAACCAAAAGTAAACGGTACTTATCCACACATAATTCCCCCATACCTTAAATCATGAGTTTTGCTCCACAAAACATAAACTGTTCGGGGTCAGTGCAGGATTATCCCATCAGAAACACAGTAAATAAAGTCATTACAATAGGAAGAAAATTGGGCAGTTAGAATATTTTTTTTTCTCTTAAGTAACACAAAAATTAAATAAACAGATGAGTTAAACTGCTCTCATGCATGATTTGCAGGAGAAAATATTAACTGCTTGAATGCCAAGGTTTAACTAAGCTTAAAAACATCCATAGCTTAAAAGAAGAGCTGAGTCAGTAGTAGGTTATGAAATTAGAAAACAACCAGTAGTTCATATTTAAGGAAGAGTTTTAAGTTTTTGTTGTTTTGGGTTTTATTTATTATTAAGTAAGTTGATTAAGTATACAAGGGACCTTTGTCAAGACATTTCAATTGAGTAATAAAGTTCTAAATTTGACTTATACGGTAGATCATTGGAGTACTACCACAGTGATTAGCAGAGCTTAGGCCCTAGATGAAAAGCACTGAGTTTTGGATTTGGATTGTGGGGAAAAGGAGGCATATAGAATTCAAAATCTGTCTCACAGAGGCTGTGAAAAACTAATTTGGATTCTTCTTGTGCCACCAAATAAACCCTGGACAATAAATCTGTAACTTTTCAGATGCTCCTTTACTCAGTGCTATCAAAACCCTGAAATACTCACCTTTTTATGAGAGATGGTGTAGAATCAAAACTTGTAATGATAATCAGCTGAAGGGAAGGATTGCCAGTAAGGACAGAAATAGGAGTGAAATGCTGATCTTACATCACCAGTAAAAACCTACAGTAACTTGAATGCAATTTATGCATGCTACTGGAAGCCAGTAAGGTAAACTGAGAACAGCATCTCAGGAAAACAAAATATTCAACAGTGAAGAGCTATGTTATTTAGAGAAAACAAAAAAGGGAGACTTTCAAGACTTTTAACAGATTGATTTACTGCATCTGCACTTTCACCCAAGTCAGTAGACTTGGTAGTCTACTGTAGTAGACTGTATTACTGTTAGATACACTGTCATTTCCAAACTATATTTTTCCAACAAATTATCTTTTTGTATGAAAGGAAGCATCACAACTGTAGGAAATTCAAAAAACCCTACATTGTGTTAAAAAAAGGGGAAACTTAAACAAATCAAAATAAAATATAAATAAAATTAGTGGACTGACTTAAATTGACAAAACTATAGCAACCCAGTAAAGTCTGAAAATCCAGCTTGACATTGTGTCCCTTGCTGAAACTTGTGTGCCATTTACTCATTTCTTTGGTTTTGTTAGTTTTTTTCTGTACAAAAGATAAGGGTACTTCTAATTAAAAAATATTATGTGAGTAAAATGACACTTCCCAGAAAACTTTAAAAATTTTTCCATCTAATTTTCAAATTTCTGGTCTGGGTAATGAAAATCATATTATAGTAAAAGCAGATAAATTCCCAAGTCAGGTAAGAATACAAAAATCTTAAATCATATAAAATGCTATCCAAAGATTATCAAGCCCTCACACACAGCAGAGCGTAAAGCAGAGACTTCTTGCTTTCAATGCATATTTTTTAAATAAGAAAAAGATTTGTCCAGGAGACAAATTATCTGAGTAGTCTGGCACTGTCTCTAGTATGCTGTCATATCCTGCTCTCCTACATACCAAGGTCCTTTTCTCCCAGGTTGCTTAGAGCAGAGGCAAGACTAGCTTTATGAACAGGAAGCTTATCCATTTTATCCAAGGCAGGGTGCATGTACGCCAGGGAAGACACATGACAATCAACTGGAGTGCAGAAATAAAATATCATTTGTGCTATTAACAGATGAAATTTAAAGAATTAAATTGTGGTCATTTCAGCCTTATTCAATCCTTTTTCAATTTCTATATTTGCATATGTTTTGAAATATACTTCATTTATTATCATACTAGTAAATTGATACAATTTATAAATAAATATACACCTACTGCAGATTTGTGCTTAAAAATGTTTTACTGATTATAAAAAAGTATGGAATACATATAATGCTTGAAATACTTTCACCCACAGACTCAGCCTGAAAAATTACAGTTTCAGGAACTGATAATTCTTAAGCTTGGATGAATTTGACTCCTGATTTTAGCAAAATAGAGGGACATCTATACCTCATTTCATAATACTGTAAGTTTAGCCTAACTAGCCTTCATGCTAAACCCTTTTAAATGCTCTTGATCAGCTTATGTAGAAAACTAAATTCCTCTTTAACACACCAGTAATCCAAAGTATGGAAAAAACTATTCAAGACTTTACAGAATATGTTAGCTCATCACAGAGCTTTCATTTTACTGTGTAACACAGAGGAGAACAAAAGGTCAAAACACAAATGTTTGAAAACTCTGACAGTGAGAAAATAAAAAAACCCCTTTTGTTTCCATAATATGTGACATTCTCTATACTCTTTTTTGACTTGAATTTCATTATCTCAGAATAACCAGTTTCTGAGAAGGATCATAACCGCAAGTAACCTCAGAAAAATGTTTTGGCTTTAAAAAAAGGACTAGAAATCTAATGGGAAAAATTATTATTATTATTATAATATAATTTCCAGCCCAAACTAAGAGATACAGGTGTCTTGGATCATATCTACAAACATTACACTGTCTTACAGTTTCAGATGCTTTATGTTAGGTTACCTTAGGATGTGAAGACATAGTCTTAGCTAGGTTTAAATAACTGGGAATTTTGCTGTAGACTCCTAGGGACATTTACCTTCCATAATTTTTGTCTTAACAGTTATCAACGATTGCCAAAAACAGCTTCTTGATTTATTTGCAAATTATTGCTAAAAATATTTGGCTTAACATATAATGGGTTCAAATTTTCAGGTGGTATAAATCAATGCAGCTGCAGAACCATGCCAATTTAATCCACTTGTGGATCTACTAGTAGGGTTTATCCGATTTAAGATCATTCCTTTCAGTAAATTAGTTAATTTTAAAATCTTCCTGGTTTTACACAGCAGGCAGTCACAGTGGTTTCACCCAGGGCTACTGCATTTTTGTGGCTATAATCAGCAAATCAAACAAACCCATCCTTTCAGAAATGTATTACTCTTTAAAAGTAAGAATCCAATTAACCTACTTTTTTCTTTATTCAGTCCTGGCACCACTCAGCAATTATATGCTATATTTAAATGTAGACAACACAGATGCAAACATGCCTTTGCAAGGCTGCTTACAATAGAAAAACTGAATAACAGTGATTCATTGCTATTAAAAAGTTGATTCATTTTAGCTATTTGTACAACTTTTTGTTACTTGTTAACAACTAGAAATACTTGTACGAAATCATCTTTCAACCTCCTTTTTTTTCAAAAAAATGTCTAAAGTAAATTCATTTCACTTGATTTAGTGTTTTCATGATAATAAATAAATCTGTCATCTGAAGGCTTGTGCATTTAGCCTTACAGAGAGAGAAAGAAAAAGAAATAAATATCTTAACACAACTGCAAATAGAGTAGCCTCTTCCCCCCAATCACTTCTACAGGCATGTAATTATTCCATGCTGCTGAAGAGTAGGAGGAGGCTCTTCTAGCTAACATATAAGTATTTAAGAAATCTTGGTATTTTCCTTATTTTAAAATAACACAAGGCATTTGGATGTCAAAGATTAAGCAACCTAACATGAGAGAGACCAAATCCATGTCATACATATCAATTACAATAATTATAGGCTTGCCTTGCTGTAGCGGTTTTTTTTGAGCTAACGTGCATGAAATGCAAAATACCATAATGTAAAAAAAATCAATATGCCATTGCCTAACTGAATGAAAATTAATTTATCAAGTACAAGCTTGCAGCATTGAAAATTCTTGTTAACTATTTCACTGGAAGAGTATCTTGATTTTGGATTAATCTTTATTTCTGTACTGTATGAAAGCACTAGCACTTTAGATAAAAAATAGATACAGGAAATCTTAAAAACCTTCACCAGCCCATTCTCCCTCTAAGATTCCATCTAGCAAATGCTTCGTAAAATATTTAGCAAAAGGTAGGAATGACTAGTAAGTGATCTCTTCAACTGCAAAACTTGTTTCTTCAACTTCTGCTCTGCTATAATGTCTTCTAAGGTCTTTTCACTCAGAAAAAAAAAAAAACAAAACCTAAAAAACATAAAACCAAGCAACCATTCAAGTCTGTAACTATGCAAGTCTTGTGTGAAATAATTTGTTGGACATGGTTAACTTGCCACTGGTTTCCATGGAGTTGTAAAATAGCACAGAATAATTTGGGTTGGAAGGGACCTCTGAAGGTTTTCTTGTCCAGCCCCCCTACAATAGGGAGGGCATCTTCAACCAGATCTTTTCATTAGTTTCTATACAGAAAGTGTATCTAGTTGTTTGGGGTTTTTTTATTACACCTTGAAATTAAATTTATTTCATGACAGAGAGCATTAATGTGTGTTCATTCAATTTGCATTTTTAACACTGCTGGGCATAAGCTGAGGATTATTGCCTGACTGTTTCTTCAGGTGACCAAACTAGAATAATTTTCTTGACATGAAAGATCTGCACAAATTATTTACTTCTTTCTGGCTCCTTACAATGGCTGACAGTGACTTGTAATTCTCTCATAACGTGCAGTATCACTAAACCTGCTACACCTCAAGTTATTCAAGCATACTAAAAGGCCATTTGAAAGTTTAAGGAAGTCTACTGACTTCTGTGTAGCTCAACTATCCATAGATGAGATCCATTATGTGATTATAAAAAGCCTGAAAAAAAATGAAAATCCTAACACCATTTTTTTTTCTACAGAGAATAATGAAAAAAAAGTATTATTGTGAGGTAAACTGACCAAGATACTCTTGGAGAAAAGTAAGATAGTTACATTATTTAGACTAATTTGAAGATGGAGGCAAATTTCCCATGGATTTTGCTAGAACAAAGATTATTAAGCATAGGTTAAGTTATCCTGGATATATTTACTTGATTTCCCTGATATAACAGCAACAAAGAATAATTCCACTAAGTAAATGTGACTGCCATTAAACTACTGATTAAAATGGGCCTTACTTTCTGTGACAAGATCCCAAGACCCATATTAACTTACACTGTTCCAAAAGTCAAACACTTCAGCCAGTGGCAAATCAATATAGTGATATCTAAAAGATACCTTGTTTTGATACAGTGTAAGGAATTGCTTTCTAATTTACTGTAGTGAATAAACAAAGCATTGGAATGGATAAACTTAAATTAATCAGTTTCACTGACCTTGGAGCTGGCGTCCTTTGTACAAATCCTTTGTTTTTGTTGGGTGAGCTCTGGCACCATTATCACATTTAGGTTGTTCATACCTGAAGAACAAACAGGGAGAGAATAAAATCAGTCAAGGTTAATTGGATTAAGAATTAATTTATCTCAAATTTTTCAGTCCTCATACCTTATTGTATTCAGGGAATAAGCCTACTTTTTCATTCAGAGGGCAATGCAAACCTATCTGTCTATTTTTCACTTACCTCAAAGAAAACATCTTTACTCTCCTGGAGTTGATACCAAAACCTTTTAAATTAAAAAAAAATATTATCTCATCTAAAGCTCATTCTATTGGGAGGAAAGCTAAAGAATTGCTATGAATTAATATAAAATAAGTTATTTTGAAAAATATATCAAAGAAACCCCACAGAAGCAAGAAAAAACAAGGCTGCCTCCCACCCATAAAACAAAAAAAGTAATAGAAATATTGCAGATAGTATTCATATTGGGAAACACCAGTGAAACAATTTCAAAATCACAGGCAGGTGCTGTTGTTAGGTATTACTGCAGCACTAAATTCATGTGCTACTGTATCTTCTAAAAAAAAAAAAAATAAAGTAAGAAGGGTTAACCATGAATGTTTTGGACAAAAGTAAAATAGTGATAGGATTTCCAGAATAAGGTAATTGGGCTTGAACCACTTGAAGTGAATTTTGAAAAAGATTGACTTTCCACCTGCTATTGGAATATTCTCTCTCTTCTATGCTTACTGAGTTTACTTAACATCACTTTGTTAGTCTAACTGGTAACAAGAAACTGTACTATTTGTACTTCCAACTAACAGTGACTTATGCAACACCACTAGCAATACCTTTTATGCAAGACCAGGAGGCATGGGAGCATCTGCTGCTGAATCTCACTTCTATTATGTCCCACTATCAATGCATGATGTTTTTCACTCACAGACAGAGAGTCTTTCTGAGAAATTTTTACTTTATTGTCCTAAAATATATTGAAGTTGCAGAACTTAGCAGGTAGCATTTCAGAGAAGTTTTTCAATTCTCAGTTAAACTAACATGAATTGTATCTACATACTTGCCTGTGCACATACTGTTCACTGAATCTAGATTCTACCGTAGTTTATATAGCTGAAGTTCTCCTAGTTCAATTTCACACAGTAAAATCACATTTACTGAGTGGCATACTAAAATGTCTTATTTAAATATACTTATCCAAATTTTTTTGAACAAAATATTTCTAAAAACACTGAATGGTGGCAATGTCCTGGATTCAGGTCAGACTGTTTTTAAAAACAAGGCTTAAATATTTTGCTCTTAATTATCAGGCAGCACAGAAAACTGCAATATTATTTTTCCTTTGAGGGCTTAATTTATTTCTACATCATCTGATGAAACTGACTACTGGCCCATCAAACTCTGGCTGCTGCAAGAAGGTACAGTATCATTTTTATGGACATGGGAGAGCTACAGACTCTTATTTACCCTAAAGAATGGCAGAAATAGAAGGTGCTTTGATAACATGGGTTGGATTAAGATATTTGATGGATGACCACTTCAATCAGCCAAGAAAACAGTGAAAGGGAAGTCTCTGAGCAACACTCACTAATGCAGTATCTGGCAAACAGCCTGGCCCCTGATTAATCTGATACCTGACTGCATTCCCCTCCTTCTCTTCCATTACTGTGGCTGCTCTGTGCCTACATTTTATTTTTTGGCCTCTACTCTTCTACCCTTTTGGCTGATATTTTTGTTAAATACACACATAGTTTATCATATACAAACTAAATCTACAAAAGCCCAATAGGTGTTAAAATGCTGCAATGTGAAAAGTCTATGTTTAACTCTTTAAAGCAACTGAAGAAAGAAAACAATTTTAAATTTGCCATACAGGAACAGCCATGCTAAAAACTGATAAGAAAAACAGACTTGCATCAGTTTTCATAGAGAAAGAGTGGGAACAGGATCGCATGTCAGAATGGAGCACTGTCAGGTTAAAATAGTGTTGTTAAAAGACATCCCAAGTTACACTTCTGAATTTAAAAGGGGAAAGAATCTCTAGCAGTAAATGTATATCTAGAATTGGCAAGGGCTTAGGGACACTGCTTTATACCTCTGATCAGTCTGCTGGGAGGCACAGAGATATACTGAGGTGTACAAAGCAGTAGAGGATGGAGGCTTCCACAGGGATTCTACAGTGTGGGCAGCTTCATGAAACAGATGGGTTTTGTTTCTTTTAAAGTTTAGAGAATCTTGTGCAAGTTCGGGGTTTACTCTGCACGAGATCCTAATTGCTAAAAAGTCACATGTGAGAATACAGCCCCGTGGTCCCCACAGAGCTCAGAGGCTGAGGTTTGTGCTGTGATTTCCAAGAGGTATTGGGAGCCAGCTGGTGAGGACTACCACATTTTGTGGGAATGGTTGTTTTTAGCCTTTAAATGCATTAGCTCCTTTTAATCTAGATTTATTCCACAATTTCACCTATGTCTTTGAAGTTTTATTGTCTTAAATGTCCTAGAGAGGTTCTTCATGGACATATCTTTATTTTAACTCTAGAATGAGTTGATTTTTTTTCTGAAATACCTTCACTGACAAATGATTTGTCTTTCTTTTAGAAGACAGTGTATTAGAAGGTAAATGAGATTTAATAACTTCCCTTCATTTTGTGAGTCTTATCTAATGTGACTACATTTATTGAGGTGTTCAGAACATTATGATAAATATCATCCTCATGAATACATTCAAAACAAATAAAAAAGCAAAATGTTGAGTTGTTCTGGCAATAGCTTCCCAGATCTCTCTGTCCTTTCAGTGTTGAGCCTTAGTAATTTGATCCTTATTTACAGAACAGAGATTTCAGTATGCTATGCATCCATCTTTCTACCAGGAGTATTAATGTTATCAGTTCCTGCAGTAGAGTTTTAACATCTTGTAATTTGTAGTTAGCAGTGGAAAACTGAAAGATAATACACCAAATTTTGTACAAGCCCCTCATTCTTTAAACTAGGAAGGACTCATATTCATTCCTTCCATTCTATAAGAACTACAAAAAGACAAGTGCATATTCCTCATTATATTCTGTCCCCCCTTTAGTTCCCTCTGCCTGAGGAAAAAAAGTTTACTGTTTGTAATACTGAAAAAGAAACTAAAATAAAGAAATAATTAATGGGATTCCAGCCCACCTAAATATTTCTCAGAAATGAGGTCTAGACATTCTTCTTAAACTCCAGGCAGTAATCCCACCTGCTTGTTTACCAAGACTGTAGATTCCTAAATACACCAGTCATTCTTTACTTAATATGAAATTCCTAAAACTGAGTACTCTCCTTACCCATCTGTGTTCAGAAATGTCCTCTTTGGGGATATCACTAAATTTTACTTCCGCAGAGCTTTACTGAGGACTGACCTTAAGTTTAACAAAGCTGAAAAATTAGAAATGGTCAAGAACATAGCAGCTGATCTTTTTAGTATCAGTCAGCCGTCAGAGCACTTTTGTGTCTAAACCTTATGCATGGAAAGATTGACTCCAATTTTCCAGCCTTCGAACCTTAGAGACATGCCACACAGTGAAAGGTCTTCCTGCCGCCTCTTCTCCCACAGCTGAGTGACTGTGTAGTTGCCAAAAACAAGAGTCCAGCAGACCAAACAGAGAAAAAAAGAGACAGAGACTGATTCTGGGTCCATAGGTGATTCATCAAGGGGTTGGAAAGACCTAGAATTCCAGTCTGTATGTCAGTAGGAGCCAAAATGGCACATACTGCACGCACACTATACATATAAATAGGAAAGCAAGCTGGTTGATTTTTAAGGATCATCACCTCCAGTTTCATAAATGGTTCATCCTGATATGCAGAATGTGGCAGGAAGCCCACACAGATGAACAAAGTGCACCTAACAAAATTCACATTTAAGAAGGAAGTATACAATTGGTCAGCTGATACAGGAGGAATAAACATTGTTCAAGTGCACAGGGATGGTGTTAGGAATGTTGTAAGGAGCGTGAAGGCAACAACAAGAACTTCTTACACGAGTATCAGCAGCAAAAAGAAGACAAGGGAAGTGTGAGCCTGCTGCTCGGTGGGATAAGAGACCTTGTGACAAAGGACAGAGAGAAGGCAAAAGTACTCAATGGCACCTCTTCTTTGGCCTTTGAGTAAGGCCTTTGAGTAAGACCAGCCTTCAGGAATCCCAGGACCTTGAGAGCAGCAGTAAAGTCTACAGCAAGGAAGACTTATCCTGGGCCATGAAGGACCAAGTAAGGGATTGTTTGAATGACTTGGATATACACAACTCCATGGGACCTGATGGGATGTACCCACAGGTGCTGAGGAAGCTGGCTGATTTGTGGGCCACTTTATCTGAAAGGCTGTACTGACTGGGGGAGGCTCCTTGGGACTGGAAGAAAGAAAATGCCACTTCTTTGTTCAAGAAGGGCAAGGAGGAGCCAAACAAGCCAGAGAGCTTTACCTCAGTTTCTGAGAAGGTGATGAAGTAAATCCTCCTAGAAGCTATTTCAAAACACATGAAGAAGAAGAAGGTGATTGAGAGTAGTCAGGATGGAATTATGAAGAGGAAATTATACTTGGCCAACACTGCAGCTTTCTATGTTTCTATAATTTGCTCAGTGGATAAGGTGAGACAGGCAGATATTATTTATCTTAATTTTAGCTAGGCTTTTACAACATCTCTGATCACATTCCCATAGACAAACTGATGAAGTATGTATGAGATAAATGAACAGTGAAGTGTGTTGAAACTGGCTGAACAGCCAGTTTCAAATAGTTGGGATCAGCAGATTTCAGCTGGAAGCCAGTCATCAGTGGAGTGCCCCAAAGATTGTATAGACAATACTGTTTAACCTCTTCCTTAATGACCAGGATGCTGAGACATGGAACAACTTTAGTAAGTTTGAAGATGATACAAAACTGGAAGGAAGTGTCTGATACACGAAACAATTGTGCTGCCATTCAGAGGAACTTCAACAGGGTGCAGAAATCAGCTGGCAGGAATCTCATGAAGTTAAAAAAAAAAAAAAGAAAATGCAAAATTCTTGCCCCTGGAAAAGATTAACTCCCTGAACCAGTATAGTATGGGGTTAACCATCTGGAAAACAACTTTGTAGCAAGAACCTGGGATTTCCAATGGATGCTGAGTATAAGGCAGCAAAGAAGGCCAGTAGCCACCAGGGTTGCATTAGAAAAAGCACTGCCATTAGTTCAAGGGAGGAGGCCCTCTCATTCACAGTGGGAGAATGAGACTTATCTGCAATGTTGCATCCAGCTCTGAGCTCCCCAAAAAACAGAGACATGGACATTCTGGAGTGGGTCTAGCAAAGGGAATATGATAAAGGAACTGGAGCATTTGATATAGTAAGGAAATGGTGTTGACAATGTTCACCCTGGAGAAGAGAAGGCTCAGGAAGGATCTTAATGTTGTCTCTAAGTATCTAAAGAGGGGAAAGTGATGAAAGGGAAGTTATCTTCTTGCTGTACAGTGGCAGGAAAAAAATGCAACGGGCACAAAATAAAACATTGAAAATTTCATGCAAAGGTAAGAAAATATTTATTTTTAACTATGATGGTGATCAAACACTAAAACAGACTGCTTAGAGATGCTGTGGACTCCTCTTCCTTAGCCATAATCAGAGTAAACTGGACATAGTCCTGAGCAATCCATTGTAGATTATCTTGCTTTGAGTAGGTGGATTGGATCAGAGACCCTCTAGAGGTCCCTACCAATCTCAGCTATTCTGTGACTGTATAATAAAATTATATCAACAAGAACTACCAAAAAAAAAAAAAAAAAAAAAAAAAGAAGTTTAAAAAGAAATGGAACAACACCACACCATAACCCCCACCCCCCCAAAAAAAAACCCAAACCAAAATGTCACAAGGAAAAAACTAAAAAAACTCATATTAAAACAAAACAAAACAAAAAAGACCCTACCAAAACCCAAAACCCAACAAAAACAAAACCACAGCAGAAGCCCCTCTGCTTGATAAGCACAAGAAGATGATTTGGACTCAAATTCGGGAATAGGAAATAAAATTATTTAACCTAATAATTCAAAGAAGGATTAGCACTAAGAAAAAGAAATAGTGAAAAAACCTAGGGGTGGAGAACAGAGAAAAAGCATAAAATGGAGTACCTGGAATCTCTAGAAGTCATTTTTAGAACTTCACATAATATGTACACTCATCCTACAGTTTTAGGATCAAATATAGACTATTATGTTTGGACCATTCATGGACCTCAACTTGCCAGAAACGGCTGATCAACAGTGAATTTAAGTAATAAAATCAAAGAATCCTTAAGGTTGGGAAAGACCTCTAAGGTCATCAAGTCCACTTCAGATGGCATTGAAACTGGCACAGTCTAGACTATGGTATAAACAGCTAGCAATAAATCAGCACTTGAAGACTATGTGAAAAAATCCTCCCCACGAATGTATTATTTTACTGCAAGTGTAGCTTGTAAGGCATGTTTCTTTCACAAGCCTTATGCAAATGATAAAAAAGATTTTGCCTAAATTATAAAAGAGTTATGATTGCATCAAGATACCCATTCTGCCTGCCAGCTCTATATGAGCCTCTATAGCACTCCTACAAGGGCCAAACCTCAATAACCAACCTAAATAACATCCTCCGGAACCTGATATGCGCTTTGCCTGCATCTGCACTATGTGGCTCACAATACTTTGCCATGCATCCAGCTCAGCTATGATGACTGAACTCCATCCTTCTATTAATAACACACTAAAATGATATTTCCTCTCTATGGGTTCCTGAGGAGTTGTTCCATCAAAGCCCATCATAAAAAATAGTTGAGTAGGTTGCTGGAAAACTAACTAAGCATTTCTGAGGTTGGACGTGGTTTCTGTCATAGGCCATCTTACTTGGCTCTTTTATATTCAGGATAAGGAGTGTTAGATTTCATCTGGGATTATCCATTATGTGCTCCAAGCCTTGCATTCCCAGCACAAAACAAGAGTAAAGAAGAGGACTAGGATGACAAACTGCCTCAGCCATTGCAGTGGAAGTTCATGGCCATCTGGCCTTGATTTTTGATGCCTCAAAATATTTCACTTTATAGTGGAAAAAACCTGTATGACGTAATTCAACCAGCAATAAGCAATCTATATGATAGTCCATGGACACTAAGGCATGGTCTTACTACTGCTTTTGAGAACTGAACATGTCCTCCCTTACCTCGTTGATGTACCAGGGATGGGACGTCCTGTGTCCACCAGAACACACCAGCAGTAGCCTGTGGAAGGATGGCACTGCACTGGTTTGTAGAGGCCACCCTGAGCACACTCTGGAATGAACACATTGTCTTTCTGGGGCTGTTTTGCTTCCTCCAGGGCTGACTGAAGTTCCTGATCACATGATGATGCTTTTGAATGGAAAAGAAAAAAGTATTGAAGAAGACAGATGGAAAGAGTCTACTCAATTTATCAAACAGATTTTATATCTTTCTTTGATTGCATATATATATATATTGCGTATCATGTTTGTGAAGGCTTGCTATAGCTCAAATACCAACTACATTGGTTTAGGCTATATATTGTTACTGTTAGAAATTTAGTTTCCTTTTTTCATGCAGCTACTTCATTTTATAGTCCTAATAATGTCTTGAATGACCCCTTTCCTATACTTGATATAGTCTATGGATAAGCAAATACTTTGTGACCTTAAAAAAATCCTCATGCATTCCACAGTCCCTAAAGTACGGATTCTTTTCAGAGAGAATAATAAAAATCCAGCTGCTTAGGACTGCTTAAATGAATTATTCATCTAGATATTCATTTGGATGTTTACATTTTGCTCATTCTTTCCAGTTTTGAAACAACCTCTTAACACAGTGAGAATTCTTCCACGTTTTTTTCTGGTGATTCTGGTATTGGCAATGTATCATTTGTTCTGGAGACCCACGAGAAGAATGCATTTTTATGTCATGCAATCAGTATATCCAAAATCTTTCAGAATGTGTGAAAAACATATCCATACTTTCTCAGCCTTTACATGACACTATGAGGCAAGGGGGAAAGAGGGCCTGAGAAGGCCCATTAGTTTACACCAATCAGTAAAATAACACCTCTGCTGAGGATTTTTAGTCACTAATAAATGAGTACATATGAAACTTCAGAGACAGTAAACAAGAAAGACTATTTATTCAAGCCATTATTTTTTCCGGGACTTTAAAATCAGTCCCCTATCATGTGAAATTTAGATTGTTAAAAAATATAATTCTGAATAATTCCCAAACTGTCCAGTAGGAAAAAAACATTAGACATTTGAAAAGCAAGAATATTAAACACTCTACAGATGTTCAAATTACTAACAGGAAAATTTCAAGCTAGTAGAATTTCAATCAATATGAGATTCTCTTCAAAAAACAGTCATTTTAATGTTACAATTAAAAAAAAAAAGTTGGTAATATTTGCTCTTCTTTCAAACCACTAAAAGGATTTACTTTTTGACTTTTGATAGTACAGTGCACAAAGAACAAGTTGAATCCTGATTGAATATTCTAGTGCATTTTAACAAATTTCTTCTCTAGGGTAATATTGTATTCTTTTAACCACAGAGTTCAGAAAATGCTGTGCAAATTGTAGGCACTGACAGAAATTCACTAATCATGTTCAGAATACTACTACTTCTTGACAGCTTTTTGCAAATGTAAATGTCCAAAATCAGTAAGACTCCTGTTGCAGGGGAAAATTTTCGATGGTAAGAAGCTAAACACCTTCATTCTTTAAATGTCACACAATTCCATCTGTACAATGGCCTGGTTTACAAAACAGTGTGCTTTTTTCCAATCCATATAAAAGATTTTAAAAAATAGAATACCACTTGCTAGTTTGATTAGACAAGGCACAGATGGAGGTCTTTAGCTGACTTTTTTGCTCTTTTGTTTCATATACTATTTAACAGGGTATCTAGAGAAGTTGATGATTTTGCATGTTTTTTGTCTTGGTCTACCCACTGACATAAACAGAGATTGAATACCTCTCAAATTTCCAGTGTTTAGATAATAAAGTATACTTAGAAAATCACTGCAGTAGGGGTAGAAACATTCTTTAGAAAAGGAAAATAGGAATTATTTGCATGTTGAAACCTTCACAGAAATAACTATAGTCTGACAAAGCAGAAATCTGTCACCAACATCCTCCAAGAGGAAAATAAATGTTCTCCTCAGTGAACCTGGATTATGATGAGTACCAAATAACAATCTGTGACAACTCTAGAAAACACCTCACTTAGCTTTGCTGTTCAGTTTTTATGTTTTGTATACAATCAAGCAAAAAAGACCACACTGGATGAAGTGGCTGCCATGAGAGAGAGGGAATAATTGCTCCTCTTTAAACTCCACTAAATTAATGTCTCTTTCATACTGATAAACCTTGAGACCATGCCATATGGTGACCTTCTCTTGGTTTACGTCCTTACAACTAGCAACACAATATGGTAGATGTGCAGGTACTCTTATCACCCCAAAACCCAGATTTGTATGAAAATACACTGGTGTATAAAGACCACATAGTCAGGTCATCCAGATAAAAAAAAATGGATCTGGACAGAGACGGTGTGATGGAAAATTCCCAGTGCAGAAGCAGATATGAACTGTTTCAGCTGTGGGCATAAGCTACATTCCCTCACTTCTGTGAAGTTCTATTTTCTACTGATTGAAACAACCTGTGAAGGATTGCGCTGCTGACTCATGGGCCAGTGTAGTTGCCTCTGTTGAGGTGAATTAGAAGAAAGTGTTAGGCTTAGATAACTGGTCTTTACTGGTTGACTTGCTGAGGCAAATTTTTTGCAAGCTGTTGCGCAAACCAGAAGTTTGTATCTTTTGCACTAGGTCATGTCTCTTCTGGTCCTTTTATTCCCTTATGTCAGGTTTTAAATCTCAGAGGTACAGAAAAGCAGAATAATGGGAAAGATGTCACAGGAGGGCTGAAAACATGACTTATATAACTTTAGGAGGGACAGTCAGAAGACTGCTTGAACTTAACATCACAAGTAAGACTGGAAACAGAGCAGACAGTAATCAAAAGAAGGTTTAAAGATAAAGAGGAAGGACTTTCCCCTTTTTGAAACTTTTAATTTCTTATCTTCCCTCACAGATGGGAAATTTTAACAAGCAGAGGAACACTTAGCACTGGGCTGAAATTAGTTTTCAGATAAAATCTAGATTATTTCTAACAAATTAGGGGAAAAAAGAGAATATGATACACACTACATCTGTCAGTTCTCTATGATCTAAATGACTGAGTCATATTACAAATCTGCTGAACTGAGTTCATTAATTTAATTCAACAAAAGTGCAGAATAGCTTATCATTTTTGTCCTTACACAATGGCTAATGACCTTTAGGTCAGCTATCAGGCCATCTGCCCAAGAGAATAATTTCTGAAGTCTAATGTTTTGTACACTTTTGACTCAACCATTTGTGTCACCATTACTACTTCCCTGTTTGTTTTCCCCACTAGAACATTGCTAAAGGAAAACTGGTCTAAAGTGCTTATCTGTAATCCTGCCTGCCAGAACCAGAACATTAATCCTCTGTGTGATTTCCTGTCTGAGGGAGCCATTCACCCCCTTTCAGACTTTTCTTTCAATTATTTACAACAGAAGTAGTGGAAAGATGCAACTGTAGCCCCGTGATGCTAAGGGCTCTTATCACAAGAGCTACCATACCGCTGAAAATAATTGCCTTTGTAATGTCAGAAGAGTCATGCTCAACAAATGTTCATTTCCCAGGAGAACCGGTGATAAATGTCATTAACTTAGAAAATCTCTGACAGTTTGTCCAAACAATCTGACAACAACTATGAACTGGAACCATAACAGATGGATGCCAGAAGTTCATAAAGTGAACAGTATGGAAAAGGATCAAAATAAAAGTAGGATAAATACCTTACTCATTAAAATGCATCAAACTTTCTATGGAATGTGTTACTACAATAACATTCCTTCTGGGAACAGAAAAGCACTGACACTCCAGTTTCTTCTTTTCAAGGAATGTGCTTACACTGTTGTTATTTTACTTAGTTCCTTCAATTTCACCTTGCCAGACAAAAAGAGATACTTTTCAAGCATCTTAGTAAAAAAAAAAAAAACAAAAAACCATGGCTAAAAAAGTCCTTTTTGTATAGTCTACTATGTTAGCCAGGGCTATAGCTTGGGATAATTTATTTCAGATTAATAAATCCTTCTTCATTTCCTACTCAAACTACATTTTATTTCAGGCTTATAAACATTACTTATTCAACACAGACACTTCAATCACATAAGGAAATATACCTTTTTGCCCAGTTTTACACCAAGAGCCTTTGTACCATCCACTTAATGGCCATTTCTGAATGTCAAAGTAAAATTCTTGCTTACAACTAAGAGGAAGTTTTAAAAAAATGTTACACTTCCTATGTCAGAGCTATTCAATTACTTCCCCTTTCATTCTAAAGATTAGTTGCTAAATACATTTTTCATGTTCTGCTTTAAGATGCCTTTACAATCCATTACAAACAACCAACTGAAATGCTGCATCTTCTGTCCATAAGAAACGTACTTTGCTCGACATTTTTGCCAGGCCTCCCCAAGAAAACAATCTCGATTTCAATAAATCACATTGATTTACAAGAAATTTTTAAAAGTTAATTTAAGTTAATAAAGAATATTTAAATTAATTAATTTTTAAGAAAAATACCTCAATAGGAACAGGATGTAACATTGTAAATCCTTATTTATTAAATACTCCATTTCGTCATCTGTGATGGGCTACCTAAAATGTTAATCAGTATTCACTAGGAAATGTCCTAGAGGAGAATAGCAGTGACTTTTCTGGAAAAGTCATCCTGAATAATCTATTTAACTGTGCATTTTTCTGTTGCACATCTAAAATGCCAAGTGCTGTGTTATGCATGCTAGGATAATCATTTTGTTAGTCTTGTAACAGTCCCTTATTTCTGAAATTCAATCAGTTTTTCTGTTGTGCATTATCACAACTTCTCCCAGCATGTGAAATTTCATGATTACAAATAATTTGAGTTGGTTTTTTGTGCATAAATGTAAATAGCTGTATTTATGTATAAATTTCAGTGTGTTCCGCAGAAACAAGTTGTCAAATCTGTGGAAAATTATAGAGGCATCTGTATGGTACTTTAACATTTCCTGCCACTATACAAACATTTCCTTCCAATTTCCTTAGCCCCACAATGTGTATATAACAAACAGAATTCACTCCAAGAAATTCTGTTTTCAGTTTCTCTCTCCTTTCCTCATTATCATAATGGGCCATGAAAGGACAATTTACACAGCCTGGTTTTCAGAGTAAATGGATCTTTTATTAGGTCTTGAAGCTCAGTGTCGCCTATAGAAAGCAGGTAACAAGAAACCTGTGAACAAAAATACTTCCAAAAGTGATAAGCAAGTTCCAGAGGAGTGCAGTGTAACATTACAAGCAGCTAATGCTACAGTTCTGCCCTGTTTCTGAGAGGAGATACAGACAGAATATAGTCATGGAGAAATTTTTGTATACCTAATTTTTATGACAATTTCTGCTAATCAGAGTGTTATTCAAATCATCTGTCCTAGTTAATTAAACCTAGTTAATTAAATTACAGAAGCTTTGTGCTAGTTTTTTTCAATACACCATGATTAGGATGGATAAACAGTCCTCCTATTGATACCCATGAAACTCTTCAAGAAATTTCATATCTCATGAGAATAAGAATTTGATCCATTTGTTTAGGATGAACCCTCTTTGAACCAGTGAAGTTAATATACCCCAAGGAAACTGATCACAATATGTTTTTATATTTTTTAACTTGTTTTCATAGTATTCAAGTCTCATTGAATGGAATTCCACTTACATTACACTAAATTGTATTTCCACATATAACCGAAATGTCCACTTTAGAAAGAAAGTGGCAAGTGGGATAATTTCTATTCAAGATATGCACATCCTGCAGAAGAGTTGAAGTTTGAATGGCAAAATAGTCCAGTATAGCAGCGGCTCCATCATTTCAACTCCCCTTCAAACACGCCCCTTCAAGGTAAACTAACAGGTTCTGTACCTTTAGCTGACCAATTTCATCACCCAGAATCTATCAATTCTGTTCCTTCTATAACCATAGCTAATAAAATGAGAAAAAAATCCCCAAATTATTTCATTGCAGGAAAGGAGAGATTTAATTCCATGGCTTTCTATTTTTTCAGGGTTTCCAGCTTTTGTCCAGACGTTCTCTAGCACAACAGATTCCTTCTCTGAAGAGGCAGAAGAAGTGGTATAATGCACTTTGAATGCCAACTTCCTACCCTTTGTGTACAGTAAGTTGTTTCCTTGTCCCTCACGGTCAAAGCATGGGCATCTCACAACAATCTTTTCTAAGAAGATTGTTCTTTTTCAAACCAGGACACCTGTTCTTACAAAAATTTGCCTGCCTGTCACCTCTTGGCACTTTTAATTAACCTTGATTCTAAGTGAAATCAAGAGCACCTCAATGTTACAAAAAAATGCAAGAATTAATTTGCTTATGCTACTAGCTTCTTATGAAGGTTGGTCATTAACCTGGATTAAACAAAGAGTATTTATTTACAGGCTTCCCCCTGTAAAAATCCATGGAAAAATAACTATTCAATTCAATGGACAATACATCAAGTCACAGCTGAATGTGTTCATATGAACATATGTTTCCAGTTAAGCGTAATATTTGTTCATGGACCAAGCACTGATTGTAAGGAATAGGTGACATTAATAAACACTCAACCTTAGACCCAACATCTAGATGGCAACCAAAACCTAGGACTAAATTACAGCATTAATGCTCATCTGGCGCCACATGTTTTGATTTATGTTAGGTTCAGATGCGCATCAGCATGAGGGTTCTCAAAGCCTGGAGAAAGCTGGCAACTTTCCTACCCATATTCTTTCTCATTTGTGAAAAAACTTGTGGGAACCAAATATTGCAGGCCCCTTGTGTGCGTTTTCAGAGGGCTCTCAATGTACAGCTGATCACTATTCTGCACTTTTGGAACTTGGGCCGATGATTGTGGCTCAAAAAGCAAAATGCTCATTGCTTCAACACAGCCCTAATGATTAATGTATGCACTTTAGTCCATTGAACAAAGAAGGATAAATCACAGACAGATGCTCTCATTTGTCTATGTAGTTTCACATGCAAAGACACTGCAATACACAAGGAAAATCATCTGAAAATGCACTGAGCCCACTGAAAAAAAGGATTCAAAATACAGAGACCACTAGCCCCCAATTATCTTTACCTGGAAAGAATATAGTCATAATCAATATAATCTACTGGTATACACCAAGATATTCTCTAGTTTTACCCTGGGTCTGAGTAGCCAAGTAGCCCTATATCAAATCAAGATATCTGAAATACACAAATTCTGGTTCTCCCAACTGGCAAAAGTTTTGAGGGTAATAAGACAGAGGTCTGAAATGTAATGGAATGATTTTCTCTTTAATCAAAATCCAAGCACACTTTTCTGCTGGATTCTTTTTTTTTTTTTTTTTTTTTTTTTTTAAGTATCTGATTAAGGGAAGTTTTTGCACATACCTCTGCAATTCTTTATTTTCTTAAGATTTGAAATCCTGTCACCACAGTTACTGAGAAAGACTGTAACCACAGTCACTGCAAAAGAAAAAGAACTATTTTGCCTCAAAAAGCCTGCTTTTTTAGCACACTATTTGGTTGTTACTTTGTTTGCTTGCTTATTTATTTTAGTCAAACTTCTTGGTTAAACAAATGAGAATCATTATGCAAATATTCAAATTTATCCTCTCATAGAATTATAACTAATTTAAATTCATCAGTTATTCATTTGTGATCCTTTTTCTCTTCACTGCCATTGAAAAGATTAAGGAATCAAGCTAGCTACCACCTTTAACCCAAATATAATTCCCTATTTTGCCATTCTTACTCAGATGGAATAAAACAGTAGTGTGAGATCTCTCCTGACTTGAAAACTCACACAGAAATTAGTCTTCCTTCACAAACACAACACAATCAGATTCTAAACATTTAAATATTAGCATTTAGTTCTACAGTCAATAAATAAAAGAGAAACTTGAAGCGATTATACATTAGATTACAGATTGGTGTTATTTCAAAGATGCATTAATGCCAAAATTTTTGTATTAAACTTCCCAGGTCAAATATTTTATTGTACCATCTATGAAATGTGAGAGCAGTAAACCAAAAGCAGCATACCTTTGTTTAATCTTTTACAGCAGTGTGTGAAAGTGACAGCAAGCCTTTGCAAAGTGCCAGGCATGATCCAAGGACTGTTTACACCCTACCTTCTTCAATGGATCTTTTAAAAGAACCTTTACATAAATCAAAAACCATTTAAAGCCAAATGGTCAATGAAATGGCATCAGACTTCACAAGAAGAGTGAAAAATCTGTTCCTCTGAGGTGATAGGATCCTCCTCCTACCTTTGCTCAATTAATGGAAAGTGCATGGATTACCATCTCCAGGTGTCCTTGAAAGGCTTTGTTAACTTGACTTCCCTAACATGAGAGAGGATAATATGCAAATGACTGCCCCATCCTGCAAGGATACCTCTGAAAGCAGTTGTTTGCCAAATGGGATGAAATCTGGTTTTCCTACATAGCAGGAAATACTGGTACATATTATTGGTACATATGGCTGCCTCATCCTGACAGAGCAGAGCAGCCCCACTGTGTTCAAACTGCAAAATCAACCAAACAAAAAAGCTACCACCCAAAATTACAGCAAATGAAAAGCACTGACTTTTCCCAAATACAGAGGCTGGCTGGCCAGCTTGCTATAGCAATCTGAAGGCTCATTCATTAAACAAAATTGCGCAAAGCTATCATTCTTGCTTTATGAGTATATTGACCAGCAAATGTGAGTCTTCTGCCAGTGGAAAAATCTTTTATTTTTCGAGAGAGATTTGAAGTGAAAATAAAGCTGGTTCACTTTTTCCACAGAGCTGTGAAAATGAAATTCTTTGCCAGGTAAGCTGAGGGTACATATTTGTTTGAATAGCTTTGCTAAAAATTAAAAAACAAAATAGGCAAACAGGAGTGCCTAAATTCATACTTTGGCACTTAAATAAGCCATCCAGCTTACACGAATGTTTATTCATCTAGTATTTCCCCTCCATGAAACAGAGGTTGTTTCTCTTCCCTGTTTGGGAAACTGAGATACTTACTCCAGCACATGGATATGACTTTGGGTACTTGACCTTAGGCATTCAAGTAATTTTCCTTTCAGAGGTATACAGTGGCATCTCTGGCTGCAGTCTGTGTCATGTTCCTGCCACTGGTTCACACTGCTAATGCCATTGGCACCATGCAGTGTTTTCCAGCCTTATTGCTTAACTCCTGCCTGAGGTGACTGCACTCCACCTACACTTAATTTTCTAAGTATCAACTCCTTTCCAACCACCTTACAGACAGAACTCCGACTACTGCTGCAGAAGCCAGCAGGAGCCAGATTTCTGTCTGTTTCATGGGAATGCAACCTGAGATGCATGGTTCAAAAATGTGCAGATATGTTCAAAAAATAAGAGAATGTTATTTTGAATTTTGGTAGCTCTCCTTTACATGTGTCAGAGTATCTTACAAAATGGTCAATACTGTCTGCACCTTTGTCTAATTCATAGCAGACTGGATGGGCATTAGAGAATGGTAAGAATTTTGTCATGTGGCACTGAGAAGGAATACAGAGATTAAACATGCTGCTGAAACAGAAATACTCCATTATTTATTCAGTGTTTCAGACAATTACTTTGACAGTCATAATGCAAAAGTTTATGCTACCATTGCCTCTCAAACATGTTCCCTTAAAACCTACCTGGCTTAAACAATTCCTAAATTAAAAAAATTGTAGCGATACTGAGAAAATAATTACACCTAAAAAGCTAACCTACGACAGATGAATCAAGAACTGGCCACTTTTTTACTGTTTTTTTTTTTCTTTATTTTGTCAAAGAAGGCAAGAAGCAGGTGGAAAATGAGCATGCATGTTATTTCTTTTTTTCTCTAATTACAAGGACTGTGTTATGCAATGAAAAATCATTTAACAGAGCAACAAACAAATTCTCTAAGGTGTCTCTGAGGTGGTATCATCTGTTGATGACACTGCTCCCAGAACTCTTGTTCTCAGTATGAGATTTGACAACGTGAACACGAAGCCTGGTCAAAAGGTAACTGCACTGCTTTAACCCTGCATACAGCCAAAGGCTCATCTCAGATTAAAGGCTGTACAAGTCTTTGCCCTCCAGCACACTATATCCAAAACACTATTTATATGGCACGTAGATTGTCAGTTTTCATAACAGGAGAGCTCCAGTATTCAGATAGAAGACTGTTTACTGATTTTGGCAAAGTTTTGTGTGCAATAAAGAGGATGAGCCAAAAAAGCCAGTAAGAATATTCTAATACTAATTCTTTCAGCTCCAATGACTTTTAATATCGTTTTATGTTGCTCTTTCTTTTCTTTTACTTTTGTCATATGGCAATGGTTAAACAGCTCAGCCTGTGCTTTGGTTTCAAGAGCAAAGACAAATCTTTGGCTTGGTTTTACCTTCAAACTTTGGGAAAAAAACAAAGGCAATCTGAATTAAAAATAAAAATTCCAATTCCACCCAGCTTTCATCTCTGTTTTCAAAAAGAAATAGTTCTCTGAAGAGTAAATAATGCTAAATATGATGTGAGAGTGAAACATTGCTATGCTTTTGAAGAATAGTAGACCTACAATCATACTGAAAATTCCAGGGCAAAAATTTCTGCTTCTGTAAACTTGAACCATTCCATTGCATACAGTAGGGACCAGAAGCAGAAAAGTTAGTCCCAATAAAATTCAGAACAATTTTAAAGGCTTCTTAGATAATGCATAGTAGCAAAGACTTTTGAACGAGTAAAATGAGTTTTAAAGTGTCTAAGGATACTTAATCCTTTACAACCCATGATTACTTTATGTGCTCAGCTCTTAGTTTTAAGTGTCTAACATGCCACATAAATTACCTGTATAAATGGTACAAGCCTTGCAAAAGTACTTCCCAACAATCCGTTGTGTGTGAGAGCAAAGAGCACATTTCCCAAAGTATTATTTTTCTAAGTGTTTGCTTGGTATTTCTAGCCCTTTCATACCTGTTCCCATCTTATCTCCCCACACAGACATGGACAACTATTATTATTATTATTTTGAATCTCTGTACAACTAAGGAAGAAAACCCAAAAGACTGGTTTTGGCAGTATTGTTCAAGCCAAACAGATTACAAATATTTAACTTTTACAATGAGCATCACAGGAAAGAGCAATGTTGGTATTCAGTCACCTAATAAGGAAATGGATTTATTATTACTTATGTGAAGACAGTTCTGTTATTGTTTCTACGTATAATGCATCGTGTGCTTTGCACTTTTTTAATTCGGGAAAATTAAATGTTGTTTAATGGCTTGACAATAATGCGAAAGGAAGCTCAGTGCATGATGCTCCCAGGAGGTTGTGAAGCTATTGCAATCAGAGCTGTTGCTAATTACATCTGCCTATTGTTATGAAGCATTTGGGGCCAAACTAATCAACCACTGGCATAACTAATGTAGACCACAAGGGCCTTTGGTGGTACTTGTTTTCATCAATCACAAGGAACAAACACACGCTAGAAAAAAGTGGAAAAGCCTGTGTATTTACAAACCTGCTTGCCTTGGGTCGCATTTGGGAATAACTACAGTACAGTCCCATGGCAAGTACTCTTGAACACTAGTAATTTTACCTCATACATATATATTTTCATAAATATAACATGCAGGAGAAGACACAGGCTCTCCCTTGCATCAAAAGGCAAGGCTATCCTCTTTTGCTTGTGTTCTACATGCATTCTTTTACAATGACACAATGACAGGTACAGTTTGCATAATGAGAAGGAGGAATTTTTCAAGTTATCAATCAGTTGCAAGAAAAAAGATGTAAATCCAATAGTCATGATTTACATGACTGAAACACTGAGATCAAAAAACAAAACAAAAGGTATGAAGTCTTCATGCAAAATTGTAAAAAAAAGGGTGCCTTTTCATTTAGAGAAATAGCACTATTTCAATTGGTCAATACAACATCTTTTTCTTCACTTCCACCTGCATAAATCTGTAAAGCTCTGTATTGTATTCTATAATCCTGTACTAGATACTATCTCAACCATCTCTCTGGTGAAATTTTTCTTCTGCTTGCATTGATCTGTCCAGGCTGTGACAGCCCTGCCCACAGCAGAGCCAGGGTTAGAGCCCTGGAGTTCCTGGCTAACTGCCCTGAATGTAAGCAATGAAACCACGCTGTCTCCCTCCACTAGCTGATGTCAGATGTTTTCACAAACAATATTTTGTAAGCTGCTTAAGTCTCCAAAATGACCTCCTGAGGAAGTGATGTTGGCACAAAACATAGTCCAAGACTCTGAGCAATAGTCAGCCAGACCAACAGCATTGACATTATGACACTTGTATTGAGTTTCATTTGAAAAACTCGAACTTCCACAAAACAACTCACAGCTTTGACTAAGATGATGCTTTCTTACTTAGGAAACATTCTGACTTGGGATGAATTCTTGTTAAGGAAGCATTCTTAATTAGAAAAGTACTGAATTAATGCTGAAAATATACTTCACTACCTTTAGGGTAAAACATCTAGTTGTTCCAACATGTTGGCATCCTTCAGTATCCTGCAGTACGGATAGCACAGCTGGCCAAGGCATCTCTGGAACAGTCTCTGACACTCTACACAGATATCTAAGCAAAAACTGAGAAACAGGCAGTGAAGATCAGCTATTGAGAGGAGAGAAAGAAGACTAAAAAGAAAGGATTGGAAACAGAACGGGAAATTCTCTGTATGTATTCATCCTCCTTCTTTGAGGATGAATAACAGAGACTATAATAACATTGAAGAATGCTCCAATAAAAGCAGATATGAAATAAAAGATTAATTAAGCTTAAATGTAGTACTCTGATTCACAAACTTTTTTAATTATATAGGGCATAAAAAGACCTGAAGCAAGGCATTTTTCCTCTAGCCTTGCTGTGGACAGGGGATACACTACATAGAAGCCACATAGACTCATTTAGACAAGAGTATTGGAAAGGTAAGTGCACCATGGCATCCTTAGCACCATGGTTAGTTATGTGATGCATTCTCTGCGGTGTGAAGGTATTTATGAATATTCAATTTTTCTGAGTATAAATATGATTCAGTATGCAAAACACATCATCTGGTGACAATTAAGTTGTACATAAAGGTAATGAAGAGAAAATACTTTATTCAGCCTTTCAGCAGGCAATACCAGTGAAGTAGAGGAAACCTTGTGCTGACAGCACATTCATTAAAGTCAAGAAGAATTCCAGCTATGTAACAGCAGCAGGATTAGGGTGGACTGTCCTATTGTCACTGATTCAGCAGACTGATATACTACATACTAGCTACGTTAAGAAATGAGTGTGCACTGTGTTTCCAAGAGAAGGGATAACACCATCATTGTTCCTGTACCATTAATGTCCCTATAAAGAGAAAAATTAAAACGAAATTAAAAGAAAATTAAAGAAACTCTCTAGACCTGATTCCACTCTCTCCTCATAAGTCTTCCAGTGGTATTAGTGGTGTAACTCTTTCAGAGTCACTCCTATTTACACTGCTCTGAATAAAATGAGGCTTCATGCCTGCTGAAACTAAATCATCTCCTCCTAGAGTCATTTGCTATTATTATATTGGACTGTTTAGCTAAAGGGATGAACTACAGGATGCGTGACTACAATACAAGTCACTGTTTTATACTAAAGATGATGGTAGGGAAATGGGGAGAAATGACCTTTCAAACCACTGACATTTATACTGATATTTTTGGCTTTGCTGCTTCTCTGTTGTGTCAATTCATAGGAACTTAAAGTCATGTCCTAAAAATGATCTTAGATTGCTTTAAAAATCTGATTAGAAACTGCAAGAACAATAAAACTGTAAGTGCCTTAAGATAAGATACTTATACAGCCAAACAGAAGAGCAATGAGATTAGCAATTTTCTCATTACCTTCTGGTAGTTTGACATTATGACTTCAGCTACATAACGAGAGTTTTAGGAAACTCAGAGAGGAAACAAGATCATTAGTTACTTAAATTTCTCCTCCCCAAACCAGTTAGGCAAGTAAGCAAACAGAAAGCACCCCTATCTCCTTGCCAGCCAGAATAACTGGGCACAGGGATGTTCTGAAAGAGTAAACTGCTCCATGACAGTGTGGTCATGAGCCTCTGCAATTAATCACACCTCTGACTGTAAAAGTCTCCATTGTATCAGCATATGTGGATGAATTCACTAAGCAACAGGTAAACATAACCATCAGCATCAGGCTTTGCCAGTCCTTTCATCTTTTGGAATTTTCTTTAATATGGACATGAAAATTTGGCTTAATGACTGAGGGAGAGACCCAAACCTTCCTATGATTTGAACTTGAACAGATCATGCAATTCTGAGCTATTTTCTTTCTTGCAAAAACTTTACCTCACATTTTGGAGGCACTTGAAGAGTTAATTTGACTTCATACTCCTCTACTTCCAGACCAAATATCAACGAGTTTGTTGCCCTGATCTAACTGGGTATAGTTCTCATTGAAAATAATTCAAGGGCATTAAAAGTCACCCATGTTTGAGGAATTCATGTATTTATAATGCAATCTAGTCCCCACAAAAGCTGCATCTAATCATTCCTTCAAACAGAGGCCAATAAAAGTTCTTTCATTCCGATAAGTTGTTTTTACTCTCTGAAGAACAGAACTGGTAAGTTTAAATATCACTAAGATCTTAATGGAAAACAATGGTGCAAGGTAACTCCCTTTCTAAATGGCAAGAACATAAATTTTTTCATGGCTTGTTGCGACTGTAATTCAGTTGGTTGAAAATTTTTATTTTGAATGTCTGCTGGAAAACCAAGTATTTGAATGAAAAGATGTTTTTCATTCAAAGTGTTTCTTTTTGATTAAAAAAAAAAAAAAAGAGAACAAAACCAAAACTCCTCAACAAGCTTGTTGTTGAACAAACTGCTCACAAATTTGTGTTGACCTTCACAGAGAACCATGCAATCCAAGATTCCTGAAGTGTCTGAGTTTACAAAATGGGGAGGCTGTTATGTTCTACACATACTGTCAGCCTAAGGACACATCGATCAATAAAGGAAGAACAAATGAAGTTTTAACATTAAAGCTCCAACAAGACATTACAATTAATCATCAAGATTTTGAATTTTGAGCCAAAACCACTAAGTTGTTTGAAGATCTTTTTTTTTAATTGTATTTTGTCTTAAAGATGCACTTTTTAGATGAAAGTACGCATATATAAAAAAAAAAGTTCACTAGTAAGTCATGTGTTTTCCACAGAAGGCTGCATTTTAATATCAGTTTGGCATATTAAGCTTTGCCCTCTCTTTTCTCTTGTGTTTTGATCAAGAGAATTTAAGATCTGAAATTTAATTTACAACCTTAATTGTATTTAAACATAGTTTAAATCATCCACTCATTTGTGGATGAGTGCAGATACTTAGCCTGTTGTTCTTAAAGCTAAAACAGGTATTAAAAATAGCTTAATCAAAAACAGTGGTCTGTGTCTTCAACCACTGCTTCTTCTTCAGAAGAAACAACACAGAAATTTAACACAGAAATTAGTGTATTGTGGAAAAAAATACTTAAAGTTATTCCTAGCCAGTTATTCCTAGGCATTGCAGAGTGCAGGGAAAACATAGTGCTGCCTAACATTTATCTGGAGCAGTCTGATTTGAGAGATGACAGAGCACAATGTACAGAGTGCAGTGGAATGTAAAGCAAGCCAGTAATAACACAATAGTTGGGGTATAGATGAGAAGATCTCAAAATGGGTTTATGTCCTTCAGTAACGTAATTTGACTACAAGAGGTTCCCTTGCTCTGATGACCCTTGGTGTGGCTTTGCGTGGAAAGAAGGCTCTACATTGAGAATCCAGTACACTGCATTAAGGACAGGGTAGGGAAAAGGATCCATGGATAACAGCATTAACCTTGGACCTTAACAATCCATAAAAGCAGACACTGCTGTAAAGAGTCAGACTAACGTAATAGCATCATTGCGGACAAGTGGCAAATGCATAGATTTGGGGATGAATTCCACCCATCACAGAAGTCACGTAGGAGATAAATTTCTCTTGCTTTTGTACAAAATGGAAAACACTAAAATTACTGATGAAGTCTCAAGAAGTTCCTGCACAATGTGGCAATTTTGTACAGAATTAAGGAAAAAGCCAAGAATTTTTTTTAAAAAATAATTAAGCAATGCGTGAACTGTAACACAAGCAGTCAGTCTCTTCAACAATTCTGTTCAGAGATACATGGCTTGGCAAATAAGAAATTTGGAATTCATATGTGATAAATCATCCAATTAAAAATCCCTCCATATTTAAGCCACCATGATTAGCCATGACCTGACTCACGAGGGAACATTACATGGTCCTCCCATGGTCTGTATTTCCATTAACAACAGTCAGAACTTTTTTTGTGCAGATCAAGAAGTAGAATTCCGAAGTCCATATAACTGGTTTTCACTTCTTTTTCAAACAAAGCTTATTCAATTATTGGAAGGGTAGACAGCTGGTTATTTGATTTATCCTGATAGACAAAAAAACTGCATTCTGCATAGAATACAGATATTTTCTCCTGACTATCAGGTCACTAGATGATGATGGAAGGTCTGGCAGCACTGTTTACCCTGTTGGAAGACTTATCTTCTACATACCACCCAACAATCATAGTAAAGCCATAGCCAAAACCAGACTGTCTTGACTGAAAGTTTTATCTATTTCCCAGAAAGGTTATGTCACAAGATATGATCCAGTTTAATATGTTTCTGTGCATTAACATGTTTAGATAATTTTTTTATCTGTCACTAAAATATAGATTATTAATCTGAAATTCCTCTTAGGATTTATGGACCTTATTGATGTTTTTATGATTGTGCAATCTGATGGCTGGCAAACTATAGAAAGCTGTGGGTAGGTGGGGGAGTGCATGTCTGAAAACCAAAAGAGAACTTCAAGCAGGACTGTTGTGTCATTTACTTACTGTAAGCAATGTGATATAATTAAAAATGGTCAGGAAAGATTAGTATCTTTTGGCATCAAATTTTAACACATGCAGTTAAATAGAAATTATCTGCCTTGCATAAAACAGGGGTTTTTTTTTCCTCCCCACGGTGGGGGTCCAGTAAAGCCCTGGAACATCCTGAGGATAAAGAACATCAACCAGATGTAAAACAGAGCTCTTTTTTAATGGTTTAGGATGGGAGGATCTTCCACTGTACTGGGAGGAAAAATCTGGAAATGTCAGTGCTTGATCTTTTTTAAGGTTTTGAACTAATATGTAAAATTAAAATTAAGATAAATGAAAGTCCTTTTGAAAAGGATTATTAAAGAATAGGACAGTTCTATAATAAGCATGATCCAGCAGCCTATGAATTAAGAATGAATCATAATATATAAGCAGTGTGGGGAGGTCTGGAAAGTTTAATCTTCTTGGATGACTCTGAGAGAACTGAAAGAAAACAGTACTTTTCCTTTACCAATTTAGGTCAGGCAAGGCAGAGCAAAGCAAGGAAAAGAAAGAGGATCAGAGTATGAAGGGTGATTTTGTTCACTGGTGAAGATCAAAGATCATGAAGAGATTGAAGAATGCTGTTCCCTCTTTTGTAACAGGTAAATCATGACAAGAATATCATTAAAAATTGCTGCTGAAAAGTACGAAAAAGTTCTCTTTTAGGAACGAAGTCAACCATTTACTGATTGGCCCTAGTGGCGTAAACAATCAGTAGTTTTTAAGCTGTGAGTTTTTCAGCTGCCAGGGTGTATCTTGCAAGCAATATTCAGAAAGAATTCTAGTCTAAAACTACTGTGGTTCTTGACAGAAAAACAACAAATGAAGGAGAAATAAAAAGAACTGCCTCCTACACTTTAAAATATTTAAAAATATAACAGTAGTTCATCTAAAAAGTTGTGACAGTGCCTCATGGATCTCCCTCCCCAGAAGTTGCTTAACAATGCAAGGTTTAGATTAAAATACAAATCAGAAATTATAGTTCACTCCAAATAATTAAGTTTCTTCTTCAAATCCAAAAGGAATATTTAGTGAATCAGCTACAAGAGACAGCCAGAGTCTGAGAACAAACTATAAGATTGCTGTTTTGGAAGCTTCCAGTCTTCATTTGAGTGAGCATTTCTTACTAAAATTCCATGCAATGCTTTTCTGTTTAACTGCCATGCACTACTTTGCTGAGAGAACAGGCCAAACAAAAAATGTTCTACCAGCTCATGTCCTTCGGCACCCACAGATTTTACAAGGCCCAAAAGCCAGATCTATGAATAACATAAAATATTTGGACTTGACGCAGATGTCATGAAATAATGCCAGTGCCTTTCCTTGTGCAGTGAACTGTCCTGCTGATGAGCCCAAGGTAGAAAGTTCACAGTAAAAATGTCTGGACTTGAATATGTCTAAAATTTGGCAGAGGCACATTGTCCATCTGTTATTGACTGACAGGATCCATGTGTTGACTTAATAGCCCTTTGGGATGTTTGAAGACATTTAAAAACAATACTTGTGCCTTCTACTCTCCTTTCATGGTTTGACGCTTTTAAGGCTTAAGCCAATTTCACTTCAAATGCTCTGGATTATCAAACCTCTGTTCCAGAACATTACAGATTTCCAATAGGCAGTTGTAATTTTTAGCATGACAATATGACATAGATATACTTCAATAATTTATTACCATGCTTTTGACTTCTCCAGCTACAGCTAATGACTGTATTTACAACACAAGCTTGGAAGTGCAATTCTCATGCTTGAGCGCGGCTCATACTTCACTAATTGTTGGAAGCAAACACTATCCTTAGGGCTAAATGAGCTAGTAACAGGCAAAAAGCTCCAGATTTTCTGTGTAATTCAGCAGTTTGCAATTAATGGACCATTTCTACTCAGGTTCTTTCCCTATGCAAATCTACTTTATGCATTAATTTGAAGTCCATTTCTGAGTGTTCAATATAGGTGTCATATTAAGAGCACATAGAAGTCATCCTCACCTGCCCTTCCTCTATTGCTAAATACAAGCAACTTTGAGAATGGAAGATTAGCCAGGGTTCTGCAGGTCAACACATGACCTCCCAGGAACCCCTTCTCTAAAAGAGAGGCAACAAGCTTCTAAAATACTTTCTTCCCCCTCTTGCCTATGTTCTTTCTTTGCTTTGACATCCATTTTGATTTCCTTCTAACTGTTTTCATATCTCAAATCTTCACATTGTGAAACAAGGCTAATTCAAAATATTTTTAGAAAGCTTCTAACTATTTTGTAATAAATACGTAAGTGGAAACATGCAACTGGATCTTAATTTTTCTTTGCTAGCTCACACAACTTCAACTGCAGGTAATTTATCTTCAGTGAACACTAAAGCAACATCTGGAAAATGCAACAATTAATGAGAATAAATAAAAAGTCACTGAGCTGTTACTCAGTTTTGTGTCTCTAGATTATTAATTTTCCTATGCTTAGGAAGGAATAGCTCCTAGAATTGAAGTAATTGGGCAGACACATGAACTCTTACATTTATTTCCTTCAAAATAATTTTTTTTTGTATTTCTTATGCAAGTTTTTTAACCTTAGGACTGACTTTCTTCAGGATAGGAAAAACAATAAGAAGCTAGTCAGGTTGAGTTTGGAATGAACGCGAGCATCGGAGTATGGTACAAGGTTTGTCTTGATCCTTTCAGGAGGTGACTTTCAGGGAATGAGCAATGCACAAGGATGCCACTGGAACAACTGCCTCTGAGCAAAAAAAAAAAGCAAGCTAACAAGACAGAAACCTCACTGACAACCAACATAGTTTCCATGTGAGGAAAACTCTTACGTACAAATTCTTTGAAGCTGTCAGATGACATTGCAATAAAAACTGCATTCACTTCTTAGAATGTCACTTTATCAATTAATCAGTCTCACTGGCACACTTTGCCAACAGATTCAGACTATACAGACAGATAAACACAAGCAGCTATTTTTTATAGATACACATAATTATCACTTTACATTTCATTATTTTAGTCTATTAAGAGGGTATTCTCAGTAGACACTATACCAACTCTTTTCATTTGCATTTGCAGCCAGTCTATAATACATTTCTGTATGTGCACGTCACTTTTTTCCCAGATGGTGTTTTGAGAATGAAACTCCTGTGGATTGAACTCTCTAGGACTAATAGATAAAATCTTGTAACAGATTTTTTAAGTCCTGAAAATGATAGTCTGTAGCAGAGAGGCAGCAGTAAAACACTACTCCTTTTTGTCAGAAAAATAAATAAAAAGTTATGTGTTCCTTTCACGTGGTGAAGTTAAAAAAAAAAAAAAAAAAAAAAGCCTTAATGGCAGATCAGGGTTTTTCCGGGTCAACTCTATTTTATGATGGATTATGTATGGCTTCTCCAATAGAACTTGCTTAAAGCATATAAGCATAAAGATGGCAGAAATGAAGCTGGCACAAACACTGCATCATGTGTCTGTGTGGTTCAGATGAAATATGAACTATTGGGTCAACAAAGAAAGGCAACAATTTCTTCCTTCTATTTTGGTCATACTGAATTATCAACACAACAAACTGCAGTTTTACAACCCCTTTACAATGCTCATTAAATACACGATCAACAAATGTATGGTCAATGAAAGTATTAATCATCAATCATAAGATACTATTATATCTTTATGGAAACAGAATATGAAAGTATTACAATAAGAGAATAGTAAATAGGTGAAACTGTACTGTATTTTAGACACTAGAACAATATTCAAACATTTTTTTTATCTTGAATTGCTTTATCACCAGAATCTCTAAAGTCTCTAAGTACCTATGTAAGTATATTACAGGTTATGGATGACTTTTTCTTTCCTGTATTTGCAAAATAATGAAATTTTACACTAATTATGATTTATTCTGTGGTGTACAGATTCTACTGAGAAATCACTGAGAACTTTAAGAACCTTTTTGAACATTAAAAATATTATCAGTTAAACTCACCCTATTTATTTCTCAGGAAAGTGCTCCCAGAAGAGACTATTTGAAAATAATTACTTTCAAATTCAAGCTAACAAAATGAATTTGCAGTTACACTGGGCATTGTGAAAAGAATCAAACCACACTTTCTTTGTCTGTACTCACACACAAAATATGGCATACAACCTCTGAAAAATGTCACACACTGTTCCCAAGAATACATCGGCTGATAGAGCAGATGTAGCAGATTTAGCAAGGAGAAACTAAGAGTTCAAAGTCCAGCTTTAAACTGGAGCATTCCTCAAGGAACTGCATTTTCCCTGTTAGGTGATGTTGAAAGTATCTGCACTGTCTTCTCCACTCACATTAAATTTCCACTGAGCCCCGAAGTTTAAGTAACTGGCAATTGCTAAGAGCATAGTCCAAAATATCCACTTTCTTCAAGGCAAAAAACCTTCTGTCCTCTGGTCTTCACAAAACACAAAAGCTCTTAAAGAGTAGTATCTGGATTTCCAGCTGATACTGGTGTGGGATTAAATTCACCTAGAGTACAGACACTTTAATATCAGCTACAGATCTAAACCAGTCACCATGCCTAGTGAGCTCTAGTTACCTAGTCGTCTTCACAATGCTGGGGGTTGTACAATGAGCTGGGTGGCTCTCCAGGCTTCACTGACTGCACTGATTACAGCTCCACAAGCTACAGCAGGAATTTAGACACTGAGTTCACAGACACACAGCAGAGTAGGCTGCTACATTTTGATGTCTAAATCAGAACCCACGTAGTCCCTTATTCAATGTTTTCTATTTATTATTTATAGCTGCTGATACAATTCTTACTTCTGTCAATCTGATATGGCAATTCCGCAGTATTTTCTGTGAAATGGAGAAAGAAATGAGGAGTGCAGGGGTAGTCATAAAATATTTGCAAAGGCACTGTGACATATGTATAAAACATCTCAGCAAGAACTATTTTAGCAATGAGACGAATACTCTATTCTATGTAGGGAAAGAATAAGTATTTTGAAAATCATCTTCAATGTACAAAAAGAGCTAAAATGGAGCTATTTCTACTCAAATCAGCCACTCTAAACAGTGCTGTTGTAACATGATCCAATCTTGATGGCATTTTTGCCAGGAGTAAAATTTTGTTCTCAAAAACTAATAGGTTAAATACAACTCCACAAATGCCTTAAGTGATCAGCAAAGGTCTATTTCTCTGAGCCAACAAAAAGAATATACACTAGAAGGCATTATAGAACATGGATATATAATCCACTAATTTCATGCCTTGCATCTGTGAGTCTTGCAAATGCCATTACTCCATGCTAAATTAATTAAGGTTCATTCAGTCAAATGAATGTACTGTAGAGCTAATATAAACTAGAATTTCCTGAGCCATTATTTTCTATCTTCCAAAATATAAAATAGTTTATGGTTATTTTACTGGCTAATTGTAACTGGCAGGTCATTTGCAGAATAGCAAAAGCTAACCACTTCATGAGGAGTAAAACAAATTTAATGTTTTAACATTAACATAACTCACAAAAACTTTTTCTAAGGAGATTGATTTCTCAGCCCAAGACAAGTTTGTAGATGTCAGGCAAAAACTAGCGAGAAGAAAGCAGTACAGACTAAAATAATAATTTTTTTAATAAGATATTTGTATCTTCCTTGAAATTTTTAGTTATGTTCTATAGGCAGGGCTAGATGACAGTGTTACTTGCACCTCAAGAATTTCTTTCAAAGCACTAGGATTACTATAGAAAAACAAAGGAAAATTTAGCTCATTATGAATAAATTTGGTTTCATGGGTTTTCGTATAAACACAGTTCCTATGCAGAGATAAATTTTCTTCATTTTTCTCAGACAAATACTTTTCAGTAAGCTTTCTGATGGTTGTATGACCAAGTCTGAATCAGAGTTTACTAAGCTGAGTGAAGAAGATGTCTATATTTATCCTTTATATTGAAGCCTGGAAGTGGCAAGACGGCAAGTTTATAATCCACTGGATACAGTGGCAAGATCTTTCCTGTTCTGTGCACGTAACAGTCTGGAGTTGATTCTCTGTGGATGTTCTCAAAAGCTTTGGCACCACTCAGAGAGGTAACAAGGGAAAAATCTTACTTTTTTTTCCAAGACCTTAAAGACCTGCTTACAACAATCAGTGAGGACTGTGATTGTGCTGTTTTTAGCACCTGGATTCACCTTGCTTGATTATGTCAATCTGGAACATCAGATATAGCTACCAGTACTTCCTGAAGTAATTCTGCTAGCCTGGATAAGGCACCACAGTTGTGAGAGAGTCCTGTTGTTGGCAAATCTAACACAATCATTCTTTTGATGATGGGCTAGCAGTCACAACACAGGTAAACTATGCTTCTGATTCCTCTTCTCTTGTAAATACGTCTTTAGAATCACTGGAGGTTACCAGTTCCCAGAAATAAACCCACCATTTTTATTGTGTGTCTGTGTGTCTGTGTGTGTCTGTGTGTCTGTGTGTGTGTTGAAGCTTTGGCTTCCACCAGCTACACTGCAAACTCAAAAAGTCTTGCTTTAGTCTCTAGCACTGTAAAAATTAAACAAACACTCCTAACAGTGACAAGTCTCTATACACATATTTTATGCTACAGAAGTCCCAAAGGAATTCTGTTCTTGCCTACACTGACTAAAGAAATGACAAATTAAATCTCCAGCATGAAAAGTATTTTCAATGCTTCAAACTCTTGTCTACACCATTTAAGGTCCTTCCCTTAAGTGCCTACTGGAATATCAAGACGAGAAAAAATTATTAACAATTATTGCACAGATATAAAGGAATATATATAGCTTGTATAAAAGAATCTTCAAACCCTTTAGCATCTTGCTTTCTTTCTTAGGTTGATTCTTTGTCTTTTCTAAATGCTTTTGGCCCTCAATTCAGTAAAATACTTAAGCACAGTACTTAATTTCTAATGGATTTGAAGCATGGTTTGGGGTCATTTACTGAATCATATCCTACATCATTAATGTTTCCTTTCAAACTATACATTTTTCCACAGAAATAGAAACCAGGAATATTCTCTAAAGTTTATCCCACTGAAAGGAAGGAACAATGAGGAAGGCATCAAAATTTATCATCCAAAGCACTGAATTTATCTGAGTACTACAGAGACTTAAGTCTTAGGACATTCATCTGACATTCCTAGTCCAGGTTTAAAAAGCTCAATTCTAAACAGTGATGAAAATAAGTAAATCAGAATTCCACAATTATTTTTAAAAATCAACATAATTCGTACCAAACCAATGATCAATTTGTAAATAGCAGGTGACTGATATAGTAAAAAGCAACTAACACTGTCTTTCTGATTCCTGCTCACTGACAACTGGCTTCTTATGGGAGTTTGCTTCTTTACAGGTTTTCCTCCTAAGATTTACCACCAAACAAATATAACCCACACTGTCGTTTTACAAACACCTTCTTGCTACATATCACCCAAAAATAAGCAGATAACAAAGAGGAAGATAATTTTTAAAAATGTAAAAAAATAAATGTCTGACCCACTAACAGATGCAAATAGGTGTGAGCCAGAGATTTTAGTGGACTAATATAATTTTAGCCAAGTAGAGTCTGGGCAAAAGTACTTCTCTATAAAAGGAAAGTATGATGCATGAGCTTAGTAAATTATCACCATGCAAATCATTAAGGCACTATCACAAAACAAGAGTGGAAGTATGATGTTTATTAAAATGGTTCATGCATATCTTCCCAGGAGCTTTGCAAAGTAAGGATGATCTAAGTTTCTTACCTGAGCTTTTATTAGTTTTGTTCTGTCTACTCTTTACTTGCTCAGTCCATAAGGTAGGATATCGAGAAGCTATATCTAGACAAAAAAAAAAAAAAGCAACAGAAAATACTTTAAAAATGTTAACATTTTTAAAAGTTATTAGCAACTGAATAGTACATGGCTAGTTTTAAAGAAACATTGATCTTAAAAAAAAAAGGCCACATTGTTTTATATTAGGTCAGTTAAGACCATTATTCATGCAAAGGCATGAATAGTCCTTTCCTTATCCTATTTGCACAGAAGATTGAAATGAATATTTTCAATCAAAAATTATGTCTAATTAAAATAAAAATGTTTTAGTCTGGACTCAAAAATATATAATGGCTGCAGACAAAATTCTGCAAGATTAGTGGTGAGCACTAAGGCAGCCACAACACAGAATCATTATTCCTTATTTAATGGCAATTAATTTCTCCAGAGGTAAATAAGCCTCACAAAACATCAGCCTTAACTGTGATATTACTAGTCATTATGCTGAGAATAGAATTTACCA
The DNA here is from genome assembly GCA_018697195.1 of Certhia americana. Lineage (NCBI taxonomy): Eukaryota > Metazoa > Chordata > Aves > Passeriformes > Certhiidae > Certhia > Certhia americana. Next base: position 71,875,894 of record CM031859.1, read on the forward strand.
TTTGATTTGTCTATTTGAACATAGAGTTTTAATTCGCACTTTGGTTCAGGTTTAAAACCTTTGTCTGCCTCAGTAACAACAATTAAAATTGCTGATACTGGTCTCCACACATAAAATCTCATCTCAAGACTATCATAGAAAATTCACAGCCAGTAAGACTCTATTGTGTCCGTTGTCTTTGTTGTTCCTGAAAAAAGAACAGATATTTGCAATGTCTTGTAACCGCCCCAGCAGCTGTAGATACTCCTAAGATGGCATTTTAGGTTGTGGAATACAATCCATAGCTGCATAGTTTAATACCTGTCTAATACTGTTAAATTTGCTCACCTTCTTCATCACCTTGAGGCTGAGTCTCCAGCGCAGGAGCTGAGGCATCATCTGAATTCAGAATGGAAAAGATTTGCAAGGAGACTACAATTATGAGAGTAAGCTAAATAAGTGTACATACGTGATTGAAAAAAATGATTTGCACATAGCCCCGGCCAGAAAACAATAATTTAAACATTCTTAATAGGCACTACGCAGCGCAGATATATTAAATATATTAAATATATACAGACTATGCTTTATAAATAGATGGGGTTTGAGGTTATGGATGATGAATTTATTGCAAGCTCTTTGATGATGCATGAAGTAATCAAGTTGCTCTCTGGAGTGCAATTCTTCGTTTCTAAAGCTGCACACGGGTACCTATAGATTATAACTGAAAAACCAGCATTTCTAAAGAAATAATTAGATAAATGTATAGAAGAAGTGAGACCTGTGAAAGCAAAAACAGGCTGGAGAGAATGAGTGGCTGCAGACACCTTAAAATCAAATTTTTTTTAAGCACAGAAGGATCTACTTAAGAATCGAGTTGATTTTATAAGATTCACAGATTATATAACCAGAATATTGTTTGAACAACTGTTTTGCTCTGGTCAGCATTCTTCATCCACCCAGTACCAACCGTTACTGCAAGAAAAGAGGGAGTGAAAATTACAGAAATGACAAGAAGATGTGAGTCATTCTAGGTTCAGTAAAACACAGTGGACGTAGTGCTGGAAGAGAAAAATTAAACATAAAAAACTATTTAAATAAGCTTTTGCTAAACAAAGTGGTACCAAAGACCCATCTTTACTTTATTATGTTTTTGTTATTTAAAACTACTGCAGATGTGGGGTAAAAATGACTCAGGAGGTCAAGCTAGTACATATTTTCCAGTCATATTTTCCTGTGGCACGGAGCTAACTCCAAGACCAAGGTGTACTGCAGTAAACAGCATCTTCCGTGCAAAGGTTTTACTGCTATTTCTTGCAGTTTCACAATTGGACTTCAGACCAAAATAGTTTCCAGATTGTTTTCTTGCCGTTTTCATGGAAGACAGAACCAAAGGTAACTGAGAAGCTGCTTCTGGCATGTAGCCTTACCTGGGTAACAAGGGAGCAGCAGCTTTTAGGCTAACACATGATCTCCTTTTCTTCTTGCTACTGCAATTCAGAAGTCTTCTGCTCACTTTGCTATCACCACCACTGTTTGGGGTTTTTTTATAAGTCTGAGTTGTCTTTAAATCATACAGAGGATTTGAGGTCACTCTGGCCTTGGCATCTAAGGGTCATAGTATAGGTCACACCAAATACAGATACCAAGTGGATATTGATAGCAGGTAAAACCAAATTTCCAGCCATGGAATAATGACCTTTATGTTTTCCACAAGGACAAAGCAGCAGCAATGGGAGCTTATTTTCAATGCAAAATCATCTAACCAAGGCATAAGGACATTTCTTTTAAGAGTGTTCATTCTTCATGTCCACACAATGGCAGGATTCTTTGTTCCAATGCTATGAAGGACTGTCACTCCTCATTAGTTTTGCTGGCATTTCTGTGGTGTCCTCTGGGTGGTGGAATAAGACCACTGATTAATTTCAGAGAGGCCAACAAGCATCTTAGTGTACTGAAAATTAAGACATACATTTAGATCATCAATCAGTATGTGGTTCAGGAAACCCAGTACTTCAGAAGGTAACTTACGGTAGGCAGATATAACCCAGAGTGAAGCCAGAAACTGGGTCTGCATTTAAATGACACTTTTCTAATCATCTTTTGGTATACAATTTCAGTTGGTGACACATTTAATCATATGTAATTACCTGAAATTCAGCATAATGTTGCAACTCAGTGATAATCAACCCAATCAAAATTAGCCTCCTGAGCTTTGTTCAAGCAGCATTTAAAACAGTTTTGGTGGAGTTGTAGTTTTTATACCACATATGTTAAATGATTGATATGAATTAGATATCTCACAGCTAATTGCACAATTCTTCTTGGCTGGTACATGTGTACCAGTCCATATATTTAAACACAAACCTGTTTGAATTCTGTTTGCTGTCAGAGTTCAATTACCAAGAACACAGTCCTGCAGCCAGCAAAAGAATCAGAAAAAAAGGATGTGATCCCAACTCTGACACCTGTGCTTTTCACAGTATAAATATTTTCCTTGGATAGAGGAGAGAACTGTGGGGCCAGAGAACATACTTAAGGGAATATATTTTAAGCTTCATTTCAATTCAGTTTAATGTTTAAACTTACAAACACGCAAAGAAAGCTCCTCATCTCCAATATCAGCAGCTGGAAATTTTCTTTCAGTATTGGAATACCCAGAGAAAGCAAGGTGCACAACTACAACAGATATGGCTCACCAGATCCATATCTATGAGACATCTTGGGAAGGGGAGACTGTTCCAGGTTAAGTCTATGCTGTCTCTTGAGGAGAGATCTCAAGACCACACCTTGAAGGTCTGAAGCCTGCCCTCAGGAGTACTGAGAACACTGAACCAGCCTAAGCCTGCTGGGTTTAGGACAATGTGAGCAGACACCCCTGGTTAGTCCACAGGAACACGCGGAGGAAAGAGGAGCAGTGTGTTATGGTTGTTGCAGAAATACTACTGAAATACTTGCAATCTGAGATATAGAACAGGTTTTACTGCATTGGCTGTGAAACTGAAGCTCCTTACCTCGGATGCACAACCCTGGTCCCTACTCTGTGAGGGTCCCTAAAGAATTTGGGATGTCTCTGATAACATTACTGTACTTAAAGCATAAGGCAGTGACCAGTTGGAAGTAGGGTGGGAACCAGGTTAGAAGCCTTTAATGCTGTAGGATTGTGCTGGAGAACAAAAACAGGGAATGAGTAAAATGCAATCATGCCACATGAAACACAAATATATGTGGTAAGAAGGGAGATTTGATAAACTGTGTTCATTTCCTTGCTCTGTGACTGTTCATTCAGGGTTCAGTAGTTCAGCCACCACAGCCACACACAAAAATAAAGGATTCCAGACAAGTTTTTTATACAGAACAGTTCATTCAGTTCAAAGCTGAAAATGGAAGTCCAGACCTGAAGAAAATGGACAACCTAAGGTTAGTGGAACCCACAGTTTGTCTGGAAATACATGAAGGAATAACTTTTCAGTACTTTGTAATTATTAGCCTTAAAGAAATACTGCTTCTTCTAGCCTAACAGAACTATAGTTTATTTAAATGTTAGGTTTATTGCAATACTGCAAAAACTCCTGTAAAAAAAGTTCAATAATATTTACCATGCACCAAACATAGGCATTAAGACTAGAACAAAAATGAGTAACTTCTTTAAAATTAATTTATATAGTGTAACTGACAGAAATGTTCTGAAAGCTGAAAAATCCTTTCAAGTGTTTGGAGAGTATAAACTTGAATTTTGTTCAGATCATAGACATCTCATTCATTTAAATCTACCGGTTATGTCGTATTCACATCAGATTTTGTCCTGCCAAAAAGATATACATCATGACCTATATCAAACAACAACAATCTTCTGGCCATAAATATAAGCCATCAGAATAATTAATCACAATATAAAGCCAAGTGCAGGGTCCACGATGATTGCTATAGAAATAAAGTGAGAACTCCAGTTCCCAAGATTTTGGAACTGCAGAATGCTGTCTTTATCAAAAAGACAGAATAATCTGTCCTCCAGAAAAAGCAAAAAGTATGGGAAAATATTTCAGAATATAAATTTGGGAAAGTCTATAGGACTGAGACTAAAAAAATAAAGTGTCTATGCATACATACATATATATTATGTATGTTTATACTTATAAGTTTACTAAATATCTGCAATGTAAACAAAAAAATAATAACATGTATGCATATATATTGCATATGCAGCTATCATACATCAAAAATTTATATTGATAATTGAAATATACGGAAAAACACAGTAGTGTCTCCCACAGCTATTTTTCCTTCTATTTAAAGGCCAACTAAGATAGTTACCTGTTTTGCCTGCACCTTCTCGTTGTGGCAGCTTCTCACTCACAGAACCTGCAATTGGAAGAAGGAATTAACCAGAGAAATGTTTTCGCTTCTAATATGCTATCTAAGAAACACAGTTCAGCATTAATGGTTCAATTTTGTATATTACAGCAATAAATATCAGCAAATTCTTCCTTTGCAAACCGAAGGTTTTAGTTTTGCCTGACCTCTGCATATGTGCTCAATCCATACACTGCCAGACTTCACTTCTTGGCCATCACAAGTCCTGAGAAAGAGGTAGTGTTAAACACTACATAGAAACAAGCCCAAGAACATGCTGATGTGCTGCAGGATGACCTCTTCCCTTCCCCACGTCCCTAGCAAGGACAGGTTCTGTAGGAAGAAGCATCACCCCAGAACCACTCCTTTGTTCTACAGGGCAGCTCCCTCCCTCTGCTCAGTCTTTCCCTCACACCTCAGATGCTCTGAGTGGCTTCTTCAGCCTCTAGGCCAGACCTGGCTCAGATTAAAAACTGTCCCTTTCTGCTTTAAAGGCTTCACACAAAGCCTTGTGGAAATTCTGAGCTGGTGTGGCAAAGTGTGTGCTGTGAGCTGGCTGGAACACAGAGCCTTATTCTGAGCCAGAGCTGGGCTCTCCGCTCATCCCCAGAGCTGTAGCCCTTGGGAGAAGAGACAGTAGAGGTGAGAACGGAGTAAAGAAAATTACAAGAGATGGGTTTTAACAGCTTATTCTACCATCCTGGACTCCAGCCCAACCCAGAATCCAGCCTTGCTTTCAAGTCATCAAGAAATGGAGAATCCACTAATTTTCTCAGTAGTTTTTCAAGGAGGCACTTGTCCTTAGGATTTAAAATAGAAATCCTTCCTTACTTCTTACTTATGTGACAATACATCCATTTTTATGGTTCTAATTACTAGACACTTTTTAACAATTTAGCTGTCTCTGCTGCATTAAAAATCACCTTTAAAAGTGGTGGTTTTTTCTTTGAAGAGCCACATGGAGTGATCAAAATTTAAAAACATGAAGTCTTTCAATTTTTGCAACACATGCACCTTCTCTTCTTACATGCACCTGCTATGATTAAAAAAAAAAATACCAAAAAACACTCATCTGATACATCTGACAGAAGCCTGTATGTATGTGAAATAATTTAGCTGCCTTAATTTTCTTAATTTATTCCCCCTGGAATTACTAAAATTGCTATGTTTAAAAAAAAAAAATCAAAAACAAAGAAAACCCAAATCTTGCAGCACAATACTTGTGTTCTAAAAGGACAATTTAAATAAGAGAACCCACTAAATCACAGGCCTTGCTTACTATGCTGAACTGATGGTTACTTCAGCAGGAAGTTTAGAAAAGGAGTCTGCCAGAGGAAAGATGCCTAACATTACAAATCAGCCCTGCTGATTTTAAAGCCTTCATAAAAGAATACATGGCAATGCAGCCAAGCTAGTAACCTTCTGATGGACTCAGCTCTTAATACAGCTTTATATATCCATAACAGCTTTATATATCCATAACAGCTATATATATCCAAATTTAAATATTCTTGTTTAGACTTGTTTCCTTTTATGGCAATAGTGTATTTTAGTGTGTTTTCATTATATTTTGTCTGAGTCACCAGAAATTCAATAAACTTAGTGATGCATCAGTATTAATTGAGGCAGAAAAAATAAAATTATTGTCATTATAGGAATTACATCCAAGGGTGTTTGGGATAGCTTGCTCTAAATGAGCTCCAATACTAATCCATTTTGTTCACTCTGAAGAGGAGGCAGATTTTGTATTTATGCTGAAGCCAGAAGATCTGAGTTTTTGGTGCTTGGCTTGAATTTGATAAAAGGCTCAGCTTGAACTCAAATAAGATGTTCCAGTGTTCGGAAGTACTACATACAAAATTACAGGTTTTTCTAATTGCACTAAATACCAGTGATCCAATCTTTCCTCAAATTTCATCCCGCTACTATTAACTCCGTAGCTTCTGAATTTCATTTTGGTGCATAAGCTTATAATTATAATTTTCTTACAAATCCAGATACTTTAGGCCTGACTCTCAGTCACACAAACATTTTAAACAGGCTTTTCATTTGTGAGTAGAAATGATGTCTCAGCAGGGGGAATGCATGTGATGAACTGCTACTGATACCCACGCTGCTCCAGTTTGGAACCAGTGTTGTCTCTCTATACACATTCAAACTCTTCGTATAAATTGAACTCAGTTTATACACAACTAATTTAACACACTGGTGAAACCTATATAATATCCCACATCTTAAATTAAAAGCAGAAAAATCTTTCCAGATTACCACATTACTTCATCTATATAAGAAACAGTGAGAATGACTGAAGTCTGGGAGAATTGATTTTTTTTACCCTAAATTTTCATGGAAAGTTAATGGATGGAGGAAGAGAATAACATTAACTAGTACTAAAAGCTAACTTTATCATACCTAATCTATTTTTAGTAAGAAATCAGATTCATTCTATGAAAATTAATTTTCTGGTTTACTGGGCTAACATTAGTTTTTTAATAGTTTTAGGAAGTGAACAAAAATATCCACAGAATTTCCTATAAAAGAAAACCTGTGCCCTTCATATAGTTCCACCTGATATTTTCAATTTATGCAGCATAAGCTTTTCTTGTTTTCTCCAAATTCAAGGTAAGGACTTATCGAGTTTGTATCTTTTTTCTATCATTTCCTGAATATACTAAGGTAGAAGCACTTCTAGTTTAAGTAGTGATAGGAAGTCGGATTTGCAAGTTTTTAGGAAATTGTGTCTTCAATATCAAGATGAATCCCCACATTTTCAGCTAGGCAGGAAACAAAACCAACTTATAATTTATCTAAAAGTTAGGCAATGCAATTGGCTTCCAAGTTTTCCGTACACTGTAAGCAACCAAATCACCACATAAATAAATATCTTTATGGAATGACAGAGGATGAGGAGGGATATTAGATTCAGAAGCATTACTTTAAAAGGAAGAATTTAGCACCATTCAAGCTTGTACACTTGCTTAAACAGCTATCTATTTATGATTCTGATAATTCTTTTTTAAAGGCATTCATGTCTTAGTTTATTGCAAACCCCACAATTCCATCCAATTTTACTCTAACAGCATCTGAGGCACAATAAATCTTCCAGGGAATGTATTGTGAATTTTGTGGTTTGTGATTTTATTATATTCATTTTCCAGAATTCTGATCATATGGGACTGGGCTACTAATAAAAAAAAAAAAAAAAAAAAAAGCTGAAAGCCTATTATTATCTAGTTTAGATATTGATTTCTGATCTCCTACTAAAGAATATTTGATATATAATCACTGAATGCAGATATTAGGAAAGGTAAACTCCCCCTACTATTCCTATCTTACCTATGGTTGTGTCAGACTGTGTATGTATAGGCAAAGTACTACATATGGGGACCAAATATTTTGATGACTCAAGGATGGATATTTTTCTGCAGCTAACAAAAACAATTTAATGTAAATTTTAGAATTTCATTGCCTTCCCAAATATTTTTGTTCCATCCTATTATCTGATCATAATACTAAATGGAAAAGTTCTGAATTTCTAAAGGTGCTTACTTGTATTTTGGACATAAAAGATGATTACGCCATCTTAATCAAAAGGTAGCAAAACTTCTTCACAGGAGAATAAAATATGTCTCCATACCTCTGCGATCTCACTGGCAGGAACCCAGCATATTTAATGGGGCATAAATGCCCTACAATCGGCAAAGACTGTATTTTCCAATGATAAAATAACACCTGCTTCTCAACTTCTGCCCCATTTCTCAGGACTCCCTGCCTATGGAATTTCTGTAGTTCCCTGCAGTGCTGATAACAGAGATGGAGTGTTGTAAAAATGTCCTTTTTTTATGTCTGGTGTTCTTTAGTGAAAGTACTGGGAGACATTCATCATTTTTAAGGAGCTTTCTTTTTAATGCCGTCATGGGAATGTGTTTGATTTACTGTCTCTCTCACCATTGCTCCTGCAGTACTGAAGACTATTTTCATGGAGTGCAACAGCATTTTGAGATTTATCATGTGTGTCTCAGCAGTACCAAATGTTGGTGTGGGAAAAACTGAAAAGGATAGAAGAATAACCTCTTTCAGGTAAAGATATAGTAATTAAAGCAAAGGTTTACATAAAACAGTTAGAAAGTCCTGCATTTTTTAATGCTGCTTATGACCTTCATTCTTCCAAATCTTATGTCTCTTGCACAAAAGGCAGCTTAAATAAGAGCAACAAGAACAACTCAGTGAGCAAGAAATGGCTCAGGCAACCGTTGTTGATATGTAAAAAATATATATGGGACACCTTTTGGACCTGATAACTTTAGAAAACATCATGCTATTCAGCTAACAAGCCTTAACAGTTAGGGAAATGTAGAGGTTGCTTTGCATATCCAGTATCACACAGTAAATGGGAAGCATGGATAAGGGTTGGAATTGCTAAACCAAACTCCTAACTGCCTATCCTAAATTCTGCTCCACATTTCCTCTACTAAAATTCAAATTCTGCCAGACTGACATGTTCTTCTTTCTTATTTCTGGGCATTCACCAAAGGTAGCATCACTGGGGGGAAATGAAAGGCAAGAAATTATCCCATAGTTTCAGAACAGCACAGTTGATGAGACATGTATTTGAACCTTATCTGAAGTTGCTGAAGAACTAACCTAGAACTGAAAATTAACTGAATATTTTTCATTAAAGCAAGAAATTTTCATACATTCCATGGTAGCACATTACCTATAAGAAAATGACTAGAAAAGCATCATAATTGTCAGTACAAATTCTCCTCTAAAGAAAAAAGGTGGCAAAAGTGATCTTGGGAGAAAAATGTATGGTACAGGCAAACTGAGAAATTTGTATAAATGTCCTTGAAATAACTATAGCGTCCAGCCTGAAGAATACACAGAAGTAGTGAAAATACAGAAACGTATTCTGCTGGTGTCAGGATGCCTCCACTGCAGGGATCTGCCTGCACATCAAAAATATCAAGGTAATTCCTGCATCAAGGCTAGCAAGACACAGTGTATTGGACAACAGTATTCTGTGACACTAGTTGAAATAGGAATATATCTATGCAACTTCAGCTGACACACTAAAGTTTCAGTTCTAATTCCCGTGCATAGTCATACTAAATAAGAAAGTACAAAATGGAATCAACAGTGATCTGGAAAACATCAACACTCTTGCGAGGAAAAAAATCCCCCAACTCTGTTATCCTAAACAGATGGCAATTTTGAATATATCCTTGGAAATAGGCGAAAGATGCAATAGTGCATCAGACTTTCATTTTGCAATATATGAACTAAGTTTTGCTTTATTATACCCCATAACTTTCTGAGAAAATCTCAGCTGTCTTCTCTGTTGAATGAGAAGGTTTCTCCGGATCTCTCAAAACTGAGTCCTTAGCCAATACCACTACAAAATCACCTAGCATTTCAAGTCTTACTTCCAAACTCTTCTGTAGCTGTACTTCTTTCCTGAGGGACAAAGGAGAAGTGGTGAACAGTAAAACATGAGAGCACTGATACAAGCAGGGGATGATATGTACAGAGATAATCCCACAGGGTCTCATAACAACTGAAAAATTACCCATAATCTTTCCCTGGATCAAAATCAGACTCTGAATACTCACCTGTGCCCTGGAGCAGTTCATTTATCTCTGAGCTACTAAATTCAAGTACTATTATGACCTTCACCTTAGCTTTGCTGTAAAAAAATTCCCTTCCCACCCCTCCAAAAATGAGCAGAAGCAGTCTGGCAGCTTATCTGCTATGCACATGAATATACCTTTGAGAGGAACTAAGGTTAGGTTCCTGTAGAGAGTTAAAGTAATTCTCATATTAATCGATTAGTTATCTGGGAACTACACTGCAGATGTTCTTCAGTAATACCAAAACAAATACAAAAAGTGCATATGGAAAGTAATTCAACATTTTGAGCCAAAATAGTGCCATGTGTTATAAGACACCTGACAAACAATTATTTATTGAAATTTCAGCATAACTCTTTTTTCACTAATGTCAGTGAAAGGACAGGCAGGGAGAAAGCTAAAAATGGATTTTGCAGAGAAAGAAACAAATGTGCACTCTCAGAGAAGCCCTGGCTGTGGACATGTAAAAACATCTCTACTCAAAATTTCACTGAAGCACATAAGTGCTGCCCCAGCCATAGCATCACAGAATCACAGAATTGTTTACAAGAGACTTCAAAGTTCATCTCATTCCAAACCTCATGCCACGGGCAGGGACACGTTCTACTAGATCATACTCTGATTCCCATCCAACCCGGCCTTGAACTTTTCCAGGGATGGCACATCCACAACTAAAGAAGACAGATTCATGTGTCTTCTGAAGATGCAGATCAGTCATAAATTATGACACTAAAATGAATACACATTTTCCTCTATTTTAAGGTTTCTGAATATTTTATATTGTTTTTCACAATTGAGTCTTGCTTCACAGTGGCTTTTCAGACTGGATTAAAAGGAATATTCTAAAGCGTATTATTTCTGGTTTAAGTTCACCTACAGGCAAGATGTGGAAAGATTATGCAAGTCATTTTAACTAGAAAGACCTTAAAAGTATTAAAATAAAACCTCTATAAACTTTGCTGAAACTTCCGCAGTGGTCTCTTCCTTTCTCCATCTCTTTATTAAATACATCGATGTTGTTCTTGAATGATTGAAGTAGATCAGGACAAATAAATTCCCTGATCCAATTTGTTTTTCAGCTTTGTTCCCACTACAGGATTAGCTTTTTAAATCTATTTCTTCCACTTTCTGACAGAGAATGGTGCTGCAGCACAGATAGTTATACAATAGATAGAGGGTATAAATATTTGTAGAGCTGTTTCTGTACAATTCTCTAAACCTCAAGGGGTGTGAACAGCAATTCTGACCACCATTCATACACTTAGGACTTATATTTATCATCAGTGTTAATGAAATAGGGTCAGAAGCAAACCCCTGAAAAAAAGAACCTGTTAATTGTTCTGTCGAATGACAAAAGGCAGCACGCAAGGTAGTGAGTTTGATTTGCCAGTTAATTTCTGCAGGTAATATTTTCATTTTGCTCTTAATGTTTTTATTTCATTCTTATTTCTCCTCTGGATTTGGTCATTCGTGGAATGTGCTGTAGGAGCTCTTTCACTGGGCTATGTTACAAATGGGCATTCCCACTAGGTTTTTCTCCTGTACTCTAAATATTTCCATTATCAAAAAATGCAAATCCCTCTGAAATGTTTTGCTATGAGTTTATGTGCAAGAGAGTTTATAACATAAAGTGCTATATCAGCAATTCAGTCACCTGGTTTCATATACAGACACATAAATATGGTGTATATGACCATTGCATAAAACCTTCAATAGCTAGATTAATGAAGAAATAGAGTAGATGGATCCCAGAATCACAGGAAATCTTAAGGTGGCAGTGACCTCAGACTTCATGCCCAGCTACATAAAAAGCTAGACCAACTTTCTCAGAGCCTCATCCAGCTGAATTTTATCAAACCCCAAGGATGGGGAATCCACAGCTTCCACCACCACCTATTTCTGGGCTGAACCACTCTTCCAGTGAAACCTTATTTTGCTTAATTAGTATACTCAGATGCCACAGATAAACTGCTGTTCAGGACACACTGTCTGTCATAACCTAGCCAGACAAACAAGACTTACCTGGGCAGCGGGGAGTTTTGTGGGCCACAGCAGTACCACTGATAGGACGGCCATTGGGAGTAACACACCAGCAGTATCCAGTGTAACTATGGCACTGAACCTGTCAGAAACAACAAGAACCATGTGCAGCTGGTCAGACATATGCCTGTTATCCCACAGCATTCATGGCATGTGAGTGCAGAAACTCATCCAGCAAAGTATATTGACAAAACCTAGAGCAATAAACCACAATGGGCCCATCTCAGTCCTATGTATCATTTTTTAGGATAAACCATATTTCAAGCTAAGTGTGGTAGGTCCTTCAGAACCAAATGGAAGAGAAAACTATTGAAATGTGAGGTTGTTTACACCCTGTCTTAGACGAGTGAGGTGCAGGTGTTACAAAAACCTCACAAGGAAGCTCCTCAAGGGACACATAAACTGTTCCTGAAACAAGCAATCCTGAATTTTTCCCACATAGAGAACATATTGTTCCACCCACTGAAGGAGCAGTACACAGTGCTTCTGCCAGCATTATTCATATCCCAGGCTGTCAGAAAGGAAACTCTTAGAATTCCACTTAGAAATCAATTGCATTATATTTTCTAAGGGCCAGTATCACTTGCCTCATCATGCTTAAAAAGAGAAAAACTGTCTTCTGCACAACTCCACAATCAAAATGCAGTACAGAGGTGACAGAGGTGATCACAACTGGAATATATACGTCATGATAAACTTCTAACGGTGTTCCTTCTCAATTCTGTGATCCAAGTACATTAGTCTCAGACCATATGCTTATGAAGAAATTCAGCAGAGAATAAAGAAGGAGTCTGTACGATTCATAATTTAGCACTTAAGATACAGACTCCAGTTGAAAGATTTCTGGTTCAAATCACAACAGATCACAAATTCCAAGCATTTTACCATCTGATGAGTATTCAGGGGGCTACAAGAATGAGTCAGCTACCTCATCCTAGAAGAACAGGGAGTGTATTACATGAACAGTGGTAATGTTTCGCTCTTTTGCTGGCCAACTGCAAAAAAGAGAACAAGGACTCGACACATAACACAGATTTTCCTTCCATTTTTTTTGACGTGTTGGCACAAATTACATTTAATTTTGAAATTACATTTCCCTTCATTACATTTGTCTCTTCCTCACCCTTTTCAAACACACATACTCTGACTTTCCAGTCATGCAAGACACTGAATGAAAAATTTTCAACCTGACTATATGTGCCGTCATCATTGCATTCTGGTATAAATACTTGTTGAAATTCTTTGCGTGCTTGTTCTTGGGTGTACTTTCTCTCAGCCACACATCTGGAAACATCTAGAGAAAGGGAAAAGATATGTCAGTTGGATGATGCAATATGAAAAAAAGATAGGATTATGAAAAAGACAACTCTGAGACTCATGCAAAGAGAATCAGAATTTTAATAAGTGAAAATGTATGATCAACTTGAGTTTTTTTTAAGGAAGAGAACCAATGCAGGACAATAATATCTGGACAATGACCCATAACTGGGCGATGAAATGGAAAGATGCATGGATGGACAACCTTTCTGTTCCAAATGCCACCAAGGAGTAGAAGCCCAAATAGGGCTAATCCTCTCAATTTAACACAGCAATAGCTGCCACACTGCACCCCACAATAATCTTTGCGAGCTGGTGGCACCAGCAGCTTTCTAGTACTTCAGGAAGGCAAAGGAGGCAGCAGGAGCACAGCTGCCTTGTATTTCCTACTTACTGCAATTAGGCAGCAACTTCAGCTGTGACTACAGATGTTCCCACCAAGCTGGTAAAAAAGAAGTATATATACTGTATAGTGCAAAGACTTATTGGGAAGGTGATTAAATAATAATTTTGAACATGAATGATTCATATTATGCTAAAATTTAATGTGACAGTTTATGATTTAAACATGGGACATCAAATCTACCACGTGGTCCTTTTTTGTCCACTGTGAGGTTTCTAGGGCCATCTCCTTCATTACTTGGTATTGCTCTCCATTCAAGAGATCAAATAGCAAACCAGCCAGCTTTAATTTGGTGTAGTTTCTATTGTCTAATAAACTATATTATCTACTACATATACTTTATTTCAGTTAGGCAGCCAAGAGCTTAAAAAAGACATATAACATAAGCTGTTGTACCTTTTACACTACTAATTTTAGCATGTTGCTGATGCAGAATCAGAACTTCAGAAGCTGCTTGAGCTAAACAATTTCAGGAAAAATGAGAGTACCAGGCAAGCTTAAGGTAGTATTAATGACTTCAAGATGTGACTGCAACATCTGAATTAGAATGATTTCAAACATACGAGCAGCAAAATCTGCTGCTTCTGATCCCTATTTGGTTTAAAGACTGACAGAAACTAGTTAATCCCATTTTAAGGCTAAAACTGTGAGACAGGGGTATTGTGGTGATTCATTAATGCTTATGCAGTTCTTCAAAAGCATGGGGGCAGCCTTTCAAGTCCGTGCAAGTTGCAAATTGAACAGAATCTGAACAGTGAGGCAACAGCACTCGACAGAGGTTTGCATTCCTAGGAGCACACAGGTGAGCCAGCAGAATTCCCAGTCCCCCAAGAACCTTCTCTGTGCCAGTATGATCCAGACACACATTCACAGAACCAGCCTGGAAACTTAGTGGAACAGCAGAAGATCCTTTTTACAGGGTAAATCCTTCACTTGTCACCTCCAAAGTGCTTTGGACAACTTACCTGGCAAAATTAGCATTAAAAATTCCCTGCAAGTCCAAGGCAATCTGGTGTGGAAGTGTAGCATAATGAGGACAGAAACCTGTCCTCAGCATCTGCTTTCTAAAAACAAAATTGGGGCCCCTTAATTCTAATCTTCCTTTTTCCCTCCCAGTCTTGGATTCATGTGCACTAGTTCTGTGTGTTACTTTACTCTTCTCAAAGGAGTACTATGAGAGTTCATGTTGCTAACATGCCCCAAATACAAATAGTTTCTCTTTGAAAAGCTATGTTTCAGTCTTAACATCATTAATTGTATTATGGTGTTTCAGGGGGGATACTCACATATACCTGAAAGGGAATAAGATGTTCAAGCATCCAGAAATGTGAGAAAGAAAAATAATAAGGAACTGAATTAATTTGTACTATGGTACTTTAATAGTTTGTTTCTCCAAGGGAGAAGTATAGCAAATGTACTGTGCAGCTCAGGTAAAATCTGTTAATGTGTGCACTGCAAATGTTTTTTGGGGGGAAAAAAAAGAAAAAAGTAACATTTTAAGCTAGCTTTGGTGTCGTAAGCATTCTTCTGAGCATAGTTTGGTTATGCAGTACTTAATAACATGTGGTTTTAATGTAGCTAGTATTTTAACTGAAAATAAATCACTCCTTTGTTGGACCTCTGTCCTCGTTTTTCTAGAATGACATGTGGTTTAAATGTCTAAAAGGAAAAGTGATATAAATTCCATCACATAAGGGCTCTGGTATAGTACCAGTAGGGTTGTAAATTATCTTCAATAGTTGAATTATCATGAAAATATGCCAAGAAGAGAAGTTCTCCAAAACTGTCCATCACTTGTTCCTATACAGCCTGATGCTCTAAAGACCTCCTATTCATGGATGATCTAATATGCTTTAAAATCAACAGTCACCAAATTTATTGGAATGTAAAATTCACATTTGAAGTCTTATTTTGTATTATATAACCATGGAAACATTTAAAACCTGTTGGGCATTACTGTCCTTCAGTATATGCAAAAAAAAAAAAAAAAACATGAGGAAGATCTCTTATCAAGTTGAGCATCTGAAAGTGTATAAAGTCAAAATATTATTTCCAGTTCTGTTTTGTTTGTTTGTTTGTTTGTTTGCTTTTTATTTCAATGAGATATTACTGCAGAAGAATAATTATGACAGACTTGAGGTCCAAACCTGACAGAAGAAATGTAACTGGGTGATTGAGATAAAAATAAATATAAAAACATTCATACTCATAATATTAATGACCATTAAACTATTAATTCAGAGGAGCTAAATTCCTTCCAAATAAAAAAGGGATCACTGAAGAGAAATTATAATATTTTCAATAAATTTTTAAGATTACACCATCTTATCATCTGCCTCTGTGCCCTGGTTGCAATGCCTTCAAAATTTCTAGCATAACTTCCAGCAATTTTTCCAAAGAAAAAGAATTTAAGATATTTAATGGCTATACATTTATGCAAAATAATAGCTGAAAGTATGAAAAAATTATTTCCTAGCATGACTGGGAGAAAGGCTGAAACATGAGCTTACATCAAAATACCAGACAAAAGATAGTTGTAGGCAAACCTTGCAGCTCCTAGCATGCATAAATAAGTGATGGGTGACATCCTAATCCATAGGGAGAAAAACCTTCCACATGGCCATTGCTCATTACCATTCAGCAAAGACAAATCTGAGATTCACTGTACAAAGTCTCCTTTGACTGCACACAGACTAATCCTGTCTACAGGCCCTTCTGTGCACCTTGTAGTAGTGCAGGTAATGGAAATGCCTCACATAAATCTCACTCAAATTAACAGGATGAGTCTAGACTTATGTGGTTTGCCAGAATTTCGTTTACATAAATGAATCAATCAACAAGTAAGTACATCTAAGGGGAGGGGTACCAGTAAAATCTCTCACACACAGGTTCAACTTTTCAGTTTATCTAGGACAGGAATCATACAGATCAGGATGGACCCTCATTATTTTGAAATGAAGACCAAGAATGAAAGGTGATAGGACTGACCTAGTACCTTTGTTCTGATTAGTCAGCCCACAGCTTTTCACTTTTCAGCATTGACCATGAAAAAAGCAGTCAAAACTCTTATGAGGTGAGCAGTGTCCCTCTGGTGACAAACTCGAGAGCAGATGGGACTCTGAGGCTGCTGGGTTTTGGAAGGATAACAAGCACTGTGTAATGCTGCAAAGCTTTTTTTTTTTTTTTTTTAAATCTGTTTTTTTTTAAACTTCTGGAACTTTCTATTGGGAAAATAAGGGGCTTGAAACTATTATTGATTTCTCACTAGAATTCCCACTATACTTTATTTCTCTTCCTAACTGAAGTATTAATAAGGAAGCCAGCAGGCTCAAGCTGGTATATGATCTAGTGAAAAGACCATTAGGTTCTAAGACCTGTTAAAATCATATTAAAATGTGGCCTAATTTGCCTATGAGAAGAGTACAATGAGAAGAGCTAATTTTGCAGATATGCATGTCCAGCTGTAATTTGGAATTGTGTCAATGACTAACTCAGTGAAACTTTATCCTCTCAACTCCAGGTAGATGGGGTTTTACATCCCACAGCCTTGTGGGGAATTGGAAAAAAAATCTCCTGGCATAGAAAGTGAGCATGAAAATGCATGAGTTTACCTTAAAGCAGCTCGCTGGGACTCTTTTAGCTGTCAAACTGTATTGGTACAAGGTCCTTTGCATTTTAGCACAGTATGTTGGCCAATGTGTTGATTGTACCTCTGTGACTTAGCACCAGGACTGAAAAAGCAGTCAGAGGTTTAATAAGATGAACATATCTTGAGGCGTACAGCAGAAGACAAAAATGTGTGTATATGGGAGTGGACAGAAATACAGAGAACTTAAGAGAGCACAGACTTGTAGCTGTTTGGGCAGGTCTTTCTAAACTCCCCAGGTGACAATTCTGCCTTCCAGGGGAGACCAGTCTCCAGAAGGCACAAGCAAAATAAAAAGTCATCTTAATTCTGATCTAAGTTTCTCTGTGCAACAGGAAAAACTTTCACCTATGAAGTGGTGCCACTACATTGCTGCAGGACCTTCCTGAGATAGCACTGAAGTCAACAGGAAATTCTGAAAATAGAGTTAACCTCACAAACAGCACCAGCCTGACTCGGAACTAATCTCATTTTATGCTTTATTTCCAACAGTACAGCTCCGAAAACACTGAGCTTCAGAGAAAAAACATGCACCAACTTCAACTCTGCTGGCTAATCCTTGAATAATATATCAAACAGAGGGAAGTTTATTACTGCAAAGTAGAAGCTTATCATTATATCAATGACACAAACTCGTCAAGGGTGTAAAAACCATCTCTAAGGTGACATTCAGTACAACTGATTTACAGGAATTTTTGGGGCTCTACAGAGAGTTCTAACCCAGATTCTTTCATGAAAAAGCGAACAGCTTGCCAAAAGTATAGATAAATCTCTTGCAAAGGTTTCAATTTAGTTCATCCGGTACTTCTTGGTTTGCTATGTATCACAGTAAGAATAAAATACCTTTCTCAGTCCCAATACATGGAGCAAACTTTGCTTGCTTCACAAGAGATTACTGTGTTTGACACAACCTTGTTACATATTTATGCAAAACATATACTTCATCCTTTACTTAGTTATTTTATTACAGATTAAATATTCTGTTGAACATATCAGAAACATTTACTACTTTGTAAAAACTATATGTAAAGTGGTTAACTTAATCATTTGGAGGTTTCCTTGGGAGCTTCTCAGAGTTAGGTGTTCTTACACTAAGGAGAAAGTTTTTCTAAAGTTACATGGATGTGAACAAGCAGACCTAGTGAAGACATACATAATCCAAAGAACTTTCACTGTCTCTCTTTGTATCTCAGTTTTGCCAGATTACCTGTCTACAGGTAAACTTAGAAACATGCAGTGCATGCAACAAGCTATTTCAGGTTACCTGTTCACCTGAGCACTTAACTGAATTCTCCTAACAACAAATCAGAATTTACTTCTGCTTCTGTGCTTCTTTCCCACTGCTATATCCTTTTGGCAACTGGTAGTGTTATGATAAAAGTCAAACCGTCTTAATTTGTAATTAATTTAGCACAAAAATTTTATTCAGTGCACAAGACACCACTTGGTTTATATGGAATAAACCACTCATGAACATTTCCCATTAAATTTGACCTAAAACAATGTATATTGTAAAGAACTGATTGTCTCTAACAGCAAAGCAGATAAAAAGCTGTAGCCTCTAGTGATAGGAAATACGTACCAAACTATACATGCTGAAAGTATCAGTTTTAAAGATGCAAAGATATTAGCCTCTTGGGTTGGAAAGGATGTCAGCAGAGACATTTAGCCTGACACAGCCATAAAATAATGACTTGCTGCTTCGTGACAAGAGCTGGCCAACTCTTTCACTATTTATTTTTATAGCTGCTTTCTGGATTCAAACAAAACAGCAGAGCAATCTTAGCCTAAACTCTTCTCTATTGGTATCTAACAGACAGAGCCAGGCAGTGTAGGGTTTCTTTGTTATTTTCTTTTTTGCTTTTGCTTTTTCTTTTTTAACCCCACATTTTGCAACCACGCAGCAATTTAGATATCTAAGCCCTAAGATAAAATAAGGAATGCTGTGCTGGATTCCCTCTTGGCACACTATTTCAGTTTGCTAACAGTCACATTTGGAGTGCTACAGTCTGATTAGAACTGAAACAAATACATCAAGAAAAACTAAAGCAACAGCTTTCTGATTTTTTAAATGCCAAAGGCTACATGACACTTTCTGAGAAGAGCAGAGATTTGATAATTTGAAGAAGTCTAGTTTGCTAATTCTTGCACTGAAAATCTGAGAAGGTTAGCAACTGTCTGTGGTTCCTAGTCTTCAGTGCAGTTTTATTGCTTTAGCACTCTCCACTTCTTTTTTTGAACCTTCATTTTTATATGAGGTCTGAAACTCAAACTGAATATACAAGAGCAGAAATGAAAAGTCCACTAAAAAACCCCAAAAGATTAATTTCAAATCAAATTTCTGTAATGCATTTTACTTTATGAAGATCCATGTTTTGTGCATAAGAATGCCCTTTCATGCCCTATTTCTGTGCAGTCTGGCTTCAGCAAAATCTGCTTGGAGGGCTATTATCAATAAAAATTGATGATTTTAAAAGAGATAAACTTCACCTCCAGAAAACTGTGGATATTATCCCAGTGTTACTTGTCTTGTGTTCTAAGTATCACTAGATACTTTTAAAAGAGCAGAGAATGCTCCACAAAAATATTCCAGATGTACTTAAAACTTTATTAATTTCCATTCAATAATTACTAAAATGTACAGTCAGAAGCCAACTCCACTTGCTTTAAGAGATAACACAAATCGTAACTTCTATACGTAGATATCTTTTTCACCAAGGTGTAGAATATTTTGTTTCTCAACACTTTTATTACAGTGGCTTGATGTGTAACATCTTGATGTGTAATATAAATGAAGACTCAAGGACAAAATGAGGCTGGAGCTAACAAGTGTTTGTAACAGGATTGCCAGCTTCACAGTCTGGAAACTTGCAGTCATCCTGCAGATTAAACACAGTGTCTACAATAAGAAAATATGTCTGAAAAAGGAGGAGACAGCTCCTAGCTGGAAGTATGTTAAGACAAAAATCTGCCATATAATCAGTCTTCCTCCTGTAAGGTTTATTTTCAATAATCCCAAAGTTAGTACTACTTCTCAATATATTCTTCTTTTAAAATGTTTTTCAAAATAATGAACAAACCTGCATCATTCTTATTTTCTTTCCTCATAGTAGGTGAGAAGAAAACAGAAAGGGGAGAGGTGAAAAGGGAGGGCTGAGGACATGTGAAAACTGTTTTCAGTGTACAGACTCTGCAAGGTCTCACTCTGTTTAGGTTTATTTTTAAGACTGACACCTTAGTCCAGTCCAACTTTCACTCAGTTAGAAAAAGAACCATACCTACTCTGTGCTTTTTTCCCTCTCCAAACAAAACATTTTGGGAGCATGTTCTACCCCCCAAACACATCCCACAGGGCTGCCTTCCAGGCAGCAGGTGCAGCAGCCAAGCCAAGGTCCCTGCCCAGACTCTGAGCTAAGGGACGTGCTCACGCACCGCAAGCACACGTCACACCCACCTGGCTCACAGGCAAACCTGAGCTGGATGGCAGCCTCCATGGGAATTCTGGAAAAGGTGTGCACTCAGAAACCAAGTCCAGCATTTACAACCCAGTTCTTTAGCTAATAGGCAAGAGTAACGCTTCTCCAAATTATGCTTGGATTCATTAATTATGGGACCAAGATTAACTTGTGGTCTCAAAACAACTACTGCCCAGCAATGCCTTCCTTCTCTTCACAATGGGAAAAATCCTATTAGCATTTTTATCCAAAGGCAAAAATTTCAATTTATTTAAGCATGCTTTTAATCCCTTCATTAACTCATTGGACTAATAGTTTAAATGAGTGAAACTTTTCACTATTCCTGAAAGTCCTAATTTAAAGAAACAAATTCTGATCATTTTCTTCCTTAAGGAAAGCAAATAGTAAAATACCTGTTTTATGAGAAATTTCACTCATATTTTGATACGCTTTGGTTCTTTATGTGACTTATGAGAATGAAGACATTACCTTTTTTTATATCTATGATAGCTCATAAAAGAAAAGCATTTTTAAACAGTGAGGCTCTTTAAGATACCATAAATGAATTAAGCTAAACATGGTCTACCTAGAGTTTCCAAAGGAGAAAGGGGATCTACATAGGTACAGAATAACGATAACACTACTCTGTGTGATGGCTCTCCTTGGTGCACTCACAAAGCAGTAAGTCACTCTTGGGGCCATCTCTGCAAATACTGAATGTATACTCAAGTATTAGACACATTAAATTCTAAAGGCCTCAGAAATTAAATATCACTGTGTAAGCTCCTACATTGCCATTTTTAGTAATAACCACTCAAGTAATTTTTTCAAGTCCAGTTTAGCAGTTGCTTATAAATCCAGGTTGCTATTGCAGGATGATAGTGAAGTAAGGAAATGTAATGTGAGCTGACAGTGTAGATTTTATAGTGATTGACAAATTGTATCAAAACTCCAGCCATTAGAGAAGTCTTATTTTAGTGAAGTATTGGTAGAGACACCACAAAATCCAAGTACCTCAGCTGGGATATTTTAAGAACTCTGTATTAGAGCAGAGCTATGCTGGCAAGATGGCACATACGAATTTGTTTTTTTCATTGATCACAATGCCAGAATATCAAATACTATTACTAAGCCACTTGCTTAAATACATTCAGAATATTAGTCTCCAGAGCCCCAATTATGGACCAAACTACCTCCACTTAAAAACACACTGAGAAATGAAATTAGCTTTCTTAATGCTATTTAAGAAACAAGAAGAGAAATAGAAAAGGAAAGAAAGTTAAAAAAAAAAAAAAGCTGAACAGCCTTGAACCTGTAAAAGAAGGCACCTCTGTGCATGCTGCCTGCTGGGAACAGTCCTTGGCCCATCTTTTCCCTGAGCTTTTTTTCCCTTTTCCCTAGGAGAGCAAAGCTGGCCAGTGCCCAAAGTGCAACAGGGAGCCTTTACCACCTTGCCTGCCTGGCGCTCATACTGTCTCCTTGCATTGCTTAATTAATGTGTGCAGACATAGCGTCTATGTCTTTCTGAGCAGTTTAAAAGCAATTATACTGCTTTCCCACTTCTTGTATGTTTTGTTCCTTTGGCCATGCTGGGCCAGGTTTACTGTGAAGCACTTGTGTGTGCATGTGGTTGATCCACATCACAGGTGATATTTTAACAGTTCTAACTGTTAAACAACATGAGTAGTATTTCTCAGCTGTCAGCATACATTTATTTAATAGATTCGTAATCTCATTGCACAGTAAATGTCTGTGTCAAGCAAATGGCAAATCTCCAGAACTTCAGAATTAAGATTTTGTTTGGAAAAGTATCCAAAAATGTGGATGTTCATCTACAGTGTACACAGATTATTTGAGATCTTAGAAATTCCAAAAGCAGGCTGGAAATTTTATAAGATTTTAACTTCTTATAGCATTTCCAAGCTTAGCAATGGATTCCAGCAAAGGCTGGAAGTGGACTTAAAATATATTTTAAAAAATCATTAAATTAATGTCATCAGAAAAAAAAAAAAAAGGTAACAAAACAATTTGTTTTGATGCTTGTTTTGCTAAAGGTGAGTTGTCTTTCAGAAATGAGAGCAAGGTTCAGAGTTCATTCATTTTCAGGTTTGTTTAAATTGTTTTGATCTCTGCTGCAGACATCAAGAACTAGAAAAGAAGTACAAGGTAAAAAATTGTTTAAATTATGCCATTCTACTGTGATCTTTTAAGATTTAGGATCTAAGAATTGTTTCCTTTGCCGTGCTAAAGAATTGCCTGGGATGAGCACTCTTGCTGTGAGTGAAACTTGAATTAGAAAGGAAACAAGCACAGAGAGAGCAAACTATCCCTTTGTACTTTTCAGTATTTGAGTGTTCAAAACCAAACAGATGAGAATGTTGAGAACAGGTGAGAAAGAGAAAAAGAATCAATATAAATTTGCCATTCTCAGGAAAAGAGAAACAGAAAAAGTAGACATATGTCTGCTAGTTGTTCAAAATTCCTTATGGATGTAAAAAGAAATCATAGTTCTGATGGAAGATGATGAAAAAGAACTGATGGACTTAAAATTATTCCACAAAGCTATCAACATAAACAGTTAAGGTCTTTAGATTTCTACTGACTAGACTGAGCCAAACAAAGAACTAGTCATCATTAAATTAATAAAAATGGTATCTGGAAATACCTCATTTTCAGAGATTTTTGTGAGGTGAAAAAGGATTTTTTTCAGAAGACAGGAGGAGACAGACTTAAGATTGCCTTTTTTGATCATGGTGGATGATTATCACAGCACAGATTTAAAATAGGGCAGTCAGGAATCACCTCTTTTATCCCTTCAGAACATCCACATGAAAACGTGTGTTTCTCTCCCTTTTACCTGTAAGCTCAAAAACTTGTTTCAAAACCAATGCTTTAATAGGGAGTTAGGGTGGGTGTCTGTTTTTTCAGAGGTACAGACAAACACTTCCAAAAGGATCTGTTTTCATTCCTACATAGAATGAAAGTAAATTCTGAAACCTTAAGAGTTGTTTTCTAATGAAACATCACTTTTTGGTTAGCCCTACTAAAACAACTCTCTGCTTTTTGATGAAGCACCACCTGCCACAACAAATTTCACCACTCAAAAGGTCTTAATCAGAGGACTTCCTTGGCTCTTTCAGAATGTTTGCTATAACTATCAGAACTATCCGTAGCAATGCTAAAACTGAAACTGCAGCTAGACCAATGAATCATCATTTTCTTCTTTAAAACTTGTTTTTACAGCTTGAAATATTTCTGATGATTGCAGCCATAAGTAGGAATAAAGACACTGGTCACTTCAAAATTTAAGACTGCTTTACTGAATAAGAAATACTATGAAAATGTAAAATTAAATGAGCGCTGTAAAATTAAGTCTCACTGTTCTCTTGCTGATACTCACCAAATACATTATTGGCAAGTATCTGCCTATTATCAATCAAAGGAAAAAACATTTGATTGAAGAGAACATGATGTGTGCCTGCTATCAGCAATATTTAAGATGCCTAAGGTGTCTAATTCCAATTCTACAATTCTACTTTATGCATTAATAAATAAACAGCAAATGAGCTCCTCTCCAAATTGCAGCTATTGACTGCAGAAATATTTGACAGCATCACTGAGGAAACCTTCAGTAGAGCAATTCTCATCTTTATGAAGAAAATTTCTTGCAGATTACTTTTTCAATATGGTATTAAAAACAATAAAGAAAAACACTCAAAACTAATTTCCATAAAGCTCTAATGTATAAAATGAACAAATACAAAGTGCACAATAATTGTCTCTGTCATTCATGAGTGTAACAAAAGCTTTGGCTCAGGTAGCTTCATTATGTTATCCTTGCTCACCACAGTAAAAAGATCCATCAAGTAATACAATGGTTTACTATGAAAGGGCTGAAGAATGAGGATACTGTTTCATCCCAGCAGAAGATGAGACAGAATAACTCTTTGAAGCAGTCTTGGTGCTCCAGACGTTTGCAGGAGCTAATGAAGAGAGATGATGTGGAAAATTGCCTCCTACAGGTTGAATTGGTGTGGTCCCTGGGGTTTTCTTTCCACTCCCTACCTCCACTCCCTGCCACTCTCTTTAGGAAAGAGAGAAAGGGAAAGTAAATCTTTATGACCACTGCTATTCTTAGATTTTAGAAAGATCACTGTGTTGGGAATCACCCTACATTTCAGTAAGGAACTGCATTGTTTAGCACCACACTACTCTAAAAGTTAAAAGATTTAACTGCAGATATTTTGTAGGGTTGTATGTCACGCAATTTCTCTAAACAGAGATCAGAAATAAAGGAGTGGAGGATAGAGGGAGCAATGGCCTGTGGGATCTTTATGCATTGCAAAGATTTTTTTGGTTTTAGCTTTTTCTCACTCAACCCACCCAACCACCACTATCCCTACCACACCATGTGATTGCAGTTGGGAGGACTTAATTTGACCATCTCAAATTCAAAATACCAAATTGTACTAGACAAGAAACCTTGCAAGATAACAATCCTAAGAGTTTCTCTGGACTTTATTGTGATATGCTCCTTCCAAACAAGGATCTGGCCATGCAATTTCCATAATAGTGACTTACTGAAAAATAATTGGATGTGGGAGTCACAATTTTGATGAAGGCTCAAAATTAATCTATCTTTAGACAGCATATTGTTATAGAAATAATAGGATTGATTTCAACCCACTTGCTTTTAGAAAACTCTTCAAGTCCAGCACTCTGGGTTTTTAATTTACAGACATTTCAAACACTATTTTACGGTCTATTATTTTTCATTACGGTCAAGAGAAACTTTGATTTTCTCACCTTTGCAGTTGCCTCGGTAGGCTATTTCTAGCTGAGGGTCTTTGCATTTTGCTCGTTGAAACTCACATCGGGACAGAAATGTTCTTCCATCAGATGCACAGAGTGATTTCTGAGGGGAACCGGCACAATCCAGGCTGCACTCTCTGTCCTTGTCTTGGTCCACTCTCAAAAACTAGGGAAAAAAAATATATTGTTGTAGGAATGTCATTCCCATGTGAAAACTGCTCTCTGGCCCCTTCCCCAGCAAAGACATGCAAATATATCCCAAAATTGAAAAGAAAGTTCTGCCTGTTTTGTCTATTCAAATCCTAGCCAATTTATTATATCTGGGGTTATTCTACTGCTGCTGTGAAATGGCAGTGATTTCAACATCTCTGTAACATACACTAAATCCAGTATCACAATTAGAAAGTCTCTGAATCTCTTTCAATCATTATGAATCTCAAAACAACTCCAAAAATTTGGAGTTTTTGGAGTGAGAATGGTGATGGCAGAAACAGTCTTCACAACCAAAATGAGACAGCAGTGGATGCTTGTCTATTTTATTAGATATGTACTAATTATTCTACGATGACATGCCAAAAAGTCTGTTCTAATACCCAAGTAGGATTTTTAACATAAATATTCTCATGGTGGATTTCAATGTGCCTCTATCTAGTTCTGACACAAAGCTACACTGAACCTGACCTAATTGTTCATCCCTCCAATGCCAAGACTGCAAGGCTCATGAGTTTGGCATCATCCTTGGCACTGTGAAAAGGAGCTTCTCACCCCGAAACATGCTGCCAAAAAAAAAACTTAATCAGATCTGATGCCACTACATGCCAGCCAAAAACAAAGACAGATAAAAATAAAGGTATTACTTTATCTTATGAGCTCTTGAAACGCTGAGACTAGGGAGGAGGTGAACTCAGTAAGTCCTCAGATAGATTTCTCTATCTTGCTTCTTCTGAACAAGCACAAAATTAAGCAAGGCATGCAGCTACCAGGAGGTAATAATTCTCCTAAGCATCACGAGGTCCCCAAGAAAAGAGCTGCATCAAGCTAAAGCATTGTTTTCATTGGTGCTACTTGATCACTACAAACCTCAGGCAGAGAAAATTTTGAACTTAAGATGAGGAACTGAAATTAGGAGGAAGAAAATTTCAAGGAAAAAATAAGAGGACAAAGAGTAGTATTTGGGATTAAAAAAAAAAAAAAAAAAAAAAAAAAAAAATTCTGCTTCTAGTTCCCCTGCATTTTATTACACATAAGAAATATATAAAGTTATAAAACTCCATAATCTTCATACTTAAAACTGTGGTCTATTTGCATCTCCTGTCATTTAACATGAGGAAATACAGATGTCTTTCTGGAGAGTCTGCATGAAAATAGAGATTGTCACAAAGGTACACTTTAAAATAATAGTCATATGGCTGGGCTTTTACCAGAATTTTTATATTTTAGTGGCACACTAAGATAAAAAGGAAAGCTTCCTTTTCCCAATGTTTTTGAGCAATTTTTCACTTTTAGGAATCATTAATTTCAGAAGCAAATTACTCACAAATTACACACAAACCCCAAATCTTTCTCCAAGGAATCTAGCTACAGAGTTCCAGAAGTGGAGGACAGATGTTCCTCCCATTTCAGTGTTATTTTGCAGATCCTTCTTGCTGACAGA
Source organism: Certhia americana (assembly GCA_018697195.1). Lineage (NCBI taxonomy): Eukaryota > Metazoa > Chordata > Aves > Passeriformes > Certhiidae > Certhia > Certhia americana. The sequence continues at coordinate 71,903,183 of CM031859.1, forward strand.
AATTAAAAATTAGGTGAGCTGAGTGGGAAGGGAGAAAAACTGAAATTCTCTCCCTTTACCTGCACAATGAGTAACAGTGAAGACAGGCATCCATGATTCTGAACAACCTTCAAATCATGTTGGTCTCCAGGGCTGGCCCAGGTGCCCCAATGAGATGCACTGTGGGAGCCCTGTGAGGTTGTCCAAGCTGCCCTTTCTTGCCTTGGAGGCATCTGCAGGACTGTGAGACTAGGCCTACCTAGGACTATGAAAAGGACTTCTCAATGAAAAATGGTCCACATGGGCCCCCTAGCAAAAAAATTTGATCTAGTCCTCTGCTTTGCCTCCCATTTCCCCTGTGGATTTTGGTGATGGCAAGACAAGTGATTTCCCTCTTTCTATTTTGTGAAGAAAGTCTGAATACAGTCCTTCTGTGTGTAGAAGACTACCCCTCAGTAATGGCTAGGCACTTTGCCACCCTTAATTTATTCTCAGCAACATCCCCGTTGAGCAGAGAATTAGTTTTCAAAAGCACAGGAAGGCTTCATGACCCACAGAAAATCATGCAGCAGATCAGGGGACTGAAACCAGGCACCAGAAGAAAATCACACACAGCAGCAGTCTAGCTCCTGTGCCATTTTTTCCTCAGAGTTTCTTCATTTGTTCTGTTTTGAACTGTTGCAGGAATAAAGATGGGTATGCCTGACAGTAACACTGTGGACAGAAAATCCCTTTAATTGTCCAACGAACAAAATCCACTCCCTTGAGAGCATGACAGTTCACAGATAAAGCTGTATTTTAAAGGGCATTTATCCAAAGAGTTTTATTTAAGTATTTTATTATTTCAAAGCCTTAGAGGAGATTAGGGCAAATTAAGAGTTCAAGAATACTCAAACAACCTGGAAAAGCTGAGGATGAAGACATACTCAGGAGACAAAAACCACTTGAATAGCTCATTGGTTAGCCAAACCTCACTAGAGAATTTGGGTTGTATTTCCACCAACCTAGTGTAACTGAGGGATTTAACAGCAGGAAGGACAAAAAGGCAAGCAATTGTAAGGAAAGAAGGCATGAAAGAGTGACTAGCAAATGTACTTAGAAAAAAATATACAGAAAACATGTTATTGACATTTGGAATACTTCATTGTCATCTTTACTGCAGCAGTATAAGATGGTACAAGTCAGTATCAGTATTGCTTGCTCACAAAGCCAAAGGAATTGATAAACACATCAAAAATTGAAATGCTGAAACAAGAAAGGGCTATGGAATTTCTCATAAGATTTGCTACTTGTGCAAACAGGAACAAGCACATTCAGTGACAGAAAAGCTGGGATCACACTAGTGCACATCTTAGAGCTGTACTTTCCTGTGAAAATAGTCCTTTTGATTAAAATATGATAGTTCATAGAGAGAGAAAAATGGTTCAATATGGACCAGAAAGTGACTCACTGTCAGTATTGGTTCATCTATTTCTGTCTTTGAATTCATTTAACAAACGTGTTATTGTACAAACATGTGATTCACTGAAAGACAAGCTTAAAGAAGCATTTCTGTTGAATGCTGGTAACGACTGAAATTAGGCCAACAATAGTTCACCAACCTGAGCTGGAATTATTTTGAACAACCAGCAGAAAGTGGACAATTATGGTTAAACCCTATTAAAACCAAAAATACTTTGTTATTAACAAAGAGGTGTTCTAGCCCTAATGACACAGAAACCAGCCTAGTCATGTTTCAAAAAAATTGGTTTCAACTAAAAATTATTCCACATGATTAAGAGGCATGACTCAACTGGAATTGTTGTAACTTATCTTCTTCTTTACATTTCAGTATCATTTATTTCAGCCTTTCCAAAGCACTATACTTGAAAAATCCCAGCTTCTTCCAAGGGGCTTACTGTTCCGCACTAGGCACTGATTTAATTTCTCATGTAGTATTTCTGAGAAGAAAGAATGAAAATGGAGCTATAACAGAAAAATATTTGATTTCAGGTTTACTTCATTAATAAAACCGAATCACTAAAGTCACTAGATATGTGTATCTACTTCATAGGTATAAGCATTTCTGAAATATTATTTACTGTCATATATTTCTGGCACCATGGAATTCCAGTGTTTTCCTTCACTGTCTCACACAGTGAGAATCTTAATACTGGATGAAATGTATCACTGATGGTCCCAGTGATCTCTTACTGAAGTTCAGAGTATGAAGTAGTAGATGCATGAAACCTTGCTTAAACTGTAGGAAGATATTTCTGCTCTGTTTTTTGCTCTACTTCCTGCTCTATCTTTCCCCTTTGTTTTTGTCAGTGGTGCCACATGTGGGCTATGGACAGGCAGGTTGCTTATGTCTTCAGCCACAAGCAATGTGTTGCAGTCAGTGAGGAAGTTTTTTCCAGTACCTTAAGAGTATGGAATTGATTTCCTTACTGTGCTATTAAACTATTTGTCAAAATAGCATGTATATATAACCTTGCTCACTGCTGTGGCGTAACACATATCTTTACCTCACACTGTTCACTCTTATGCAGGGATTCAGTGTCATTCCCTCTGGTCTACATCCTGCAGCTACATCATCACAAGGGCAGAAAAGGTCTTCAGATGAAACTGAGTCACACGCACACTTTCGCATTTCTGGTGCACAAATCTGTGATTCCACACTCTGTAGTTCAGAGAAACTCTCCTTGTTCCTAAGCAGATGACAGAGTATAAGGTGAGAAAAATGGTGCTTGGCTGGAGAGCCAACAACTGGATACACCTGCAAGCTGAACTGCCAGTCCAAGAAAGCAGAAGAATCAAGACCAGTGCTACAGTGGGCCATGGGGAGCACCAACATCTCTGTATTGGAAGAAAAGCTGACAATAGACACACTTAGGCTGAGGTTTTACTTATTAGTTAGTATTAGTTGTTGTATTAGTTACTGAGTTAGTTACTGATTCTGGCTCAAAGACTCTTAAACTCTTAAATAAGGGGAAATGCTCTACTCTGCATTTCATAATATTGCGCACAGCTGTGGATTTTGTCTTTAGTTTGATAGCACTGTTTGACTAATCTGAGCAAGGCAGGACAGTTTTCCTTTTTTTTTTTTTTTTTTTTTTTTTTTTTTTAATTTATGCCAACTTGTCTCTAATACTTGCAGTCCTGTAGAGACATCCTTAACACAAACAGGCTGCAAGTAAAGCATACTCATAACTATGCTAAATCTATTTTTAATCTGTCCTAATATAAGTTTTCTTACTCAAGCTGAAGACCAGGAAACCACTTTTTCTGTTTGTGGATAGAAACCTCCACCCTTTTCTGTAACACCAGCTTGGAGTATGTGGACTACAGAAAAGACAGACATTCAATTCCATGGATTTGGATAGTTCATCAGAGGTTTTTAAGCAACTTTTCTGCAATTTACAGATTCCTTCAATTTTGACTGTACCTATATACCCTCTACTGACACTAGGTATTTAAGCAGTCAGAACAGGTGGTTTTATTTTTTGTGAGCCCTTATAACTGAAACACAGACTTTCCCTTTGACCAAGAGAAAACTGCTTTCAGAATCTAAAATACAGTTCAAGATTGCTTGTAAAACAGGAGACTAACACTTCATCTTGGAGGGCTGAATGCCAAAAGGGCCTGAAAAACAAGCAGAAGGGAGAAAATGGATGCTGGACATTAATTATTTGCTTGGAAAAGCCTACTACAGACTACAGATTTGAAAGGCAATTTCTTTATTCTGCATCTGTTTACTGTGAGATGTTGAACAGAATGGTCTGACTTCCCTGCTGCTGGCACGGAAGGTCTGCAAACAAACTATGGAGCAGTGCACTCTAAAGAGAGTTTTGTGCTGGTGAAAAATGTGCTGGTTTAACAGCAATTTATGTAGTCATGCTGTTTCTGTCTGATAGCTGCCTGACAGGCAGATGTAGAAATCTCCAAGCTAGGAATATTTTGCTCCCTCTGGGTTTGTCTGAAATGGAAAAATGAGTTAGACAACAACAATACATGTGTGCGTGTGCATGTGCGTGTGTGTGTCTGCATAAATGTATGTAGGGTCTATATCCACACATGTAAATTAAAATCTGTAAAGTCATATTCCCATGTGTATTTCAGAAAAAGGCAATGATGTTTAAATATCCATGTTATGCTCTGCCTAGGAGAGCATTCCAATCAGCTAGTCTGTCTCAATTAATCTGCTTCATTGAAACACCACTAATTTTTTCAATGTTTATTTCTTCACTCTTCTCCCAAGGAATGAAGCAGAAGGTGATCTTCATGGGTCCCTTCCAACTCATATTCTATGATTCTAAATATATATATACACAGAAAAAAGTCTACTCTCATCCCAATGCCATGGGAAAGCTTTCAGCCTTAGTACTGAAATGGATGGAAAACATAAATTCTCTCTGTCCTTGTTATTAAGGACAGTATCAGAAGATACCTTCAAAATACCCACTCTATGTAACTGCTGTACTCAACCAATCTTTAACAGATTTGTTCATCTTGCACTGTGTCACTGAAGCAAAATGGTCATTAATGACTGTTCCATGACAAACCCAGAGCTGTGTACTTGAAATTGTGACCTCCATTTGTTTACAAACATACAGAACATCACCATTAAGGTTAAGCTTGTGTGGAAGAATTTACACAGAAGCCATTACACACTGGGCCTGTGTAACCTTGAGAAAAAATGACTGAGAGGAGACCTCATAAATGTGTATTAGTACCTAAGGGTGGGTGTCAAGAGGATGGATCCAAGCTCTTCTGAGTGGTTCCAAGCAATAGGACAGGAGGAAATGGGCAAAAAGTGATGCACAGGAAGCTCCACCTGAACATAAGGAAGAACTTCACTGTGCAAATGACTGAGCACTGGAACAGACTGTACAGAGAGGTCGTGGATTCCTCTTCACTGGGGATATTTGAGAAGCATCTGGATGCCATCCTGTGCAGTGTGCTGTAGAAGAACCCTGCTTGAACAGCAAAGTTGGACCAGATGCTCCACTCTGGGCCCTTCCAACCTGACTCATTCTGCAATTCTGAGACTAATCAGATATGATTCTGATGAGCCAGAACATTCCCATGCTTGCTATTAAAGTGGGCAAGGCCATTTTCACTTACAACAAAGAATCTCATCAAAACATTTCAGTGCTAACAGTTCTTGTTGTGCATCAGAATCTTCCCATTATATTCCCCTACCAGACAAGTGAGCAGATTACTTAATTTAATGAAGCTATCTCAAACTTGAGAAAAAATGAACAGTCTCAAGCTGAGCCAAGGGAAATATAGGTTGGATATTAGGAAAAAGTTTTTCACAGGAAGAGTGATCAAGTTCTGGAATGGTCTGCCTGGGAAGGTGGTGGAATCATCATCCCTGGACGTGTTCAAAAAAAGATTGGATGCTGCACTTGGTGCCATGGTCTACTTCAGGTGTTAGGGCATGGGTTGGAGTCGATGGTCTTGAAGGTCTCTTCCAACCTAGTGATTCTGTGATTTGTTCTTAAGAGATCATTATCCCTGTTAGCACAAAAATATTAGTGACCCAGCCACAAGAAAGCAGCACTCTTCAGGGCAGCAAGCCATGAATGATCATGTTGTCAGAGTGAGGAACTAATTGTATAGACTACAAAAACTAGAAATTAGCAGCTTCAGAAAAAGATTCACCTGCCTTGAAAAAGATAGGTCACATCCTAAAAACATCCCTTCTATCTTAAGAAGTGGAGAGTGAAAAACTAGCTCTCCTGTAATTGTTTCAAGTCCTATGAGAATAACCTATCTCAGAGCATCAAAAAAAAAAAACCCCAAAAAAACAACAACAAAAAAAAAAAAAAAAAAAAAAAAACCAACAAAAACAAAGGGGAAAAAACTCTCAAAGTCCCAGGTTTCAGACAACTAAAACAGAGATGGACTCTAGGTTTCAAAAATAACTTTATCAAAGGTCTCCTGCAGGTTGTGCATTTGCAGAGGCACACAGGAGGCAGAACTGTCTCTAATACCTGCTGAGACACTGTTTTATTGAAAAGGACCGTGTTAAACCTTTGCACACAGACACCCCCCACCAGCACTACTTTTGTTTCATTATATTTCATGAAACTTTTCATGTGTAACTTATGTGTAGCCTCTTTCCTATAAAATTTAGCCAGGGTGATTGAAATAAACAGCTAGAGTATGCAATTCCTGAGTGGGAAGTTGGGTTTTGGGTTTGTTGGGTTTTGTTTTTTGTGTTGTGGTGGTGTTTGGGTTTTTTGTGGGCTTTTTTTAATCACCCAAGATTAGTACTAAAAGTCAGCTCCAAGTTACCCACCTATCAATTAGACAGGGCTGTGCTTTAGTCCCTCAGTGCCTGGAGTGGAGTAGAACTTTTGGAGCCTCACTGCCAAAACTACAGTCTCCTCTTGTTACGACCAGCACAGAAAATTATTAAACAGGGTTGTGCTTTGATTGATATGTTTTGCTTTGGCATGTTATTTTTTAAATGTTTATTGCTTTAACAGGTGTTTTTTTAAAGTGACCTCTACTTTGCTGTATTGATGGAGGGATAGGGGGAGGGATGAATGTCAGCACATCCATCATTTCTTTTTACTGCTGCTTCACAAATTGCTAAAAAAGGCAAAACATCTCAGTTGTTCAACCATGTAAACTAGGAAGGACTAGGCTGAAACTGAAGCAAACTGACATACATTCTTTCTTCCTACAAGAACAAGGAGTCCAAACCTACTCTTTTTTCCTCTTTGTCTTAAAAAGAAACTTAAAGGTAGTGAAACCATACCTCTTGAAGGGCTATTCTCCTCAGTGGCTTAATTCTAGGATCTGGTTCCATTCCTACCAACGTAAATACACACACCAACAGGAGCAGGCTCAGGCTCCTATTTAGTAGCACTCAGCCCTGATGAATCAGCCTTTCAGAAGGACCTTTCCCTGATTCACTTGGATGCTTCTTTAGTACAGGCCTTTCAAGCACAAAGCACTCACTTCAAATGAGTCACACCAGAAGCTGCAATATTTGAGCATCAGAAATAATGTATGAAAAATATTTTGGCATTGACCCTATACAACTAAAAATAAAATAATGGTCTTAATTTCAAGACATGATAAATACTATAAGTGCACCTAAAACAGACTTTATCTGACTATATTCATTCATTTTCAAGATGAGGACTTTCATGAAACCACTTATTTTTGCAAACTGATCCTAATGTATTCACTTTAGAAGAAAACAGCAAACACATTTAACACTGTAGATATTTAGAAGTAATAAAAGTGCACCTCAGCAAGGGTGAATGATCTGTAACCTTTTCTCTTCTTCCAAGAAACAGCTGTGATTTTTTTTTCCTTTTGCAACATCCAAAAAGTTAAACAATATTGAAACTTATGGTATTCATTGCCTGAAAATATGCATTGCCTGAATGTTAGATTGGGACAGAAAGCATGACAGACAGAAAACAAGCCAGTACCATCTCTATGTATGCATAACTGTAAGTTAGAGAGAGCTCAGCCTTTTTATTTTGTCAGCGTCCAGTGGCATCAGTTCTCTTAGTTCCAGAGCACTACCAGCAAAGGACATTGGTTCAATTGAGCCAAAAACCTACATCTATAAAGACATCTGGTTACCAGAGACAGGACAAACGAGCATAAATTTAAATTGAAACTCAAATTGAAAGGGTTTCTAATCTGAAAATATTCTGTTCTGCATCTACTACAATCCACTAGTTGGTGATTGTGTCATGTGTCCACTGCTCTGCATTTGTCCCAAGTCAGTGGTAACTTCATGCCCTTCATTCTTGTGGTATTGTTATTCATAATCTTTTCTTTGGCTGGTCGCTGTCATTTATAGTGTTTCTTCTCAGTTGCCAGAAGTCACACAGGGAGAAAATAAACAGAGAAACTGTGGGATGCATTGTCTATGTATTGAATTATCCTCTAGTTTACTTAAGCTTTTTATAAGTACTGACCCAGCTTTAAGAATACAAGTGGGCTAGCACAACCATCCTGTTAGCCAGTTTCCTGAGACACAGCCAATCTGTTTGGCTGATATCTTTCATAACCTCAGCAACAACTTGGGAAAATAGACAAGTTTTATTTCTTAGTGTTGCTTAAAGGTCGCTTGTTTGAAAAATACTCTGGCTTCCAAAATATTGAAAAGCTATTTAAAAATGCAAATAAAATCTAAGACCTAAGTCAGATCTCAGTCAACATTTCTATATTTGAGAGGTTTATTTTAGAATTGAGGAATATCAGTACACATGCTTTAAAGTGTCTGAGGTATCTTAAAACAATAAAACTAAAGGCAGTGACCTATAACTCAAAATAAGACACATTAGGTTAAACCTCTGTCACAAATGCCAGAAATCTCCGGCATACAGGACATGTAAAACCCTGAAAATGAGCTTCTAGATGGACATCTCCAGTGTAAGGTATCGCTATTCCTGGAATCATGAAAGGGGGACTTCCTTTCCAGCTCACCTTTGCTCTCCTTCCCACCACATGCTGAAGCAGCAGTCCAGCTGCAATTATACTGAGGGATGTCAAAAAAAAGAGAACTTCATAAGAAGCACTTACCTCTGTGAAAAGGAAATCGTTCATTAAAGGAATAGAGGGACCCCCTCAAAAGCTAAAGTGAAACAGTGCTGGATGTTGCATTGCAGACTTGTAGGGAACAATCTCCCTTTGTGGGGGACAGAAAGGCTCAGCTAAAGAGGGCTTTTCTATATCTGAATTTCTATGCAACTCTATTTAGCGCCTATCACGATCGACAGGCAACTGGCCACTCTCCATATGGCTGGTTGCCTTCTCTTCCTAGGGAACCAAAGAACACAGAGACATCTCAAATGACGAAGACACAGTATGAGACAATATCACAACAGAGCATTTCTTTTTATAATTTAAATCAAGTAAGCAACTGATTCACGCAGGGCAGAAACTCGATAAGACATCAAAGGTCTAATCCCCAAGCCATAAAGCTAACTTGCTGACAATAACTGCAGAGTTCTAACTCTCTTACATTTATCACTGCCATCAGCTCCTTCAGAACAAAGTATTTGGGAAAGAAGGCAGGCAGCTGAGTCTGGGAGGCAGATTTTGCTCTTGCTAAACTGTTGATCTTAAAATAACATGTTGCTAGGTTTAAATACTGTCATCTTTAAAAAGAGGAATCATGCTAAAAGCAAAGGGTTTAATAGTACACATTTAGAATATACAAGGGTTTAACAAGCCAGCCTAATGAAAAAAAAAACAAACACTTTCCACAGGGACATAAGAACCTGTAAGCAGTTTTCTCAAACCACTGGCAGCTCTATTTCCTCTCAAGTTTGGAGTTTTATGGAACTCTTGTATGTTTGTTTGTACATTGGGCAAAAACATTTTTCCTTTAATTTAAACCATTGTTTTCCAAGGAAAAAAAGTCATTAGGAAGCTATTTATTTCTAATTATTATGAAGACTTTTTCAAAAGAAAAACCCTTAAATACGAAAGACAGAATTGTGTGCGCATCTAGCAGTGGATAAAAGGGGCCAACAAACCATGATCCAAACCAGACATAAAAGAATTTTTCCAAGCACTGTTTCACATTTTAAGTGGCCTCTGCTTTCTTTGTCAGAACTTTTCCATGTAGTTCTTTGCCTTCTACACACCAGTCAGCAAGTAGCTTTAAAATCTGTCCTAAAAGATTACCCAGCAATTCTAGGGATGTTAAATTATCATACTAGCAGTAAAACCCATTACTTCCTTTCTACCACAGACCCAAATGTGTGAGACTTTTATCATTTTTGATAACAAAAGGAATTCTTATGGATGACAAACCAAATAGATAAGAATTTGAAGAGCTTCCATTTGAGTTTAGTGAGCAAAAACCTCACAACAGTTGGTACAGTACCAAAAAAATTCCCAAAAATGCTGTAATGACAATCAGACATACTGTATTGTAGATGAAGAATCAACAATAGAAGATACTACTGCACTTCAGAAGTAAAAATAAAAATGCTGGTTTTAAACATAGTAGACCTGTGAACAGAAAGAATAAGACTATAACAGTTTATTGAGATCCTTTTTTCATAAAAATCACCCATGTCAAAGATTTTGTAGAGTTTGGGGTTTTACAATGGTATGCAATCAGAATTAATTTTTGCACACTTGAGGAAGCATAGACACTTTGTATTTGTGATAAGAAAATGATTGTAAGTACTTTGAAAATACAACATATGATGAACCCCAGACCTCTAAAGAACAGGTATTTAATTTTAATCATATTTTCTCTCACCTCACAAAGTGAAAGAATTAAGGCCCAGCAAGTTCCAGCTCTTACCAAGAGCTTATATATAAGCATCATATTTTTACAGCTCAAGTGTGAAGATTTCTGCAGTCTGAAGTTCTCTGATGCAATATTTTATATTTGTGGTTTCTAGTCATACTTAAAAAATCAGCGTATCTTTCCCTCACAGATTATTTTTGTTGGAAGCCTATAATTACCCCATGTTACACATATTTTTTATATGCATTGGAATTGACCAACAAAATACAGGCAGAGGTGGCACCTATGAAATACTTTCCTATTTCACTGTGGAAAATGGCTCCCTGATATGGTTTTGCACAGATTATGGCATTTGGAAGGATATTTAGGAGAGCCCATTCCATTCTAACAGGCAAACCCACCACACCAATTCCACATCCTCTTCCTCCCAATGCTACACGTTGTTGACTTCCTTGGAGCATGGAATCTGGCTTTCACAAATCCTATTCTGTCTTTTAGTGCTTGTGAGGTCAAGCAGAGCAGCCTCTGCCACAGCTTTGTTTCTCTGTTGCATCTAGTGGCCTGGGAAGCCAGCAGTCAGTTGGCTAGTTTTGACCACATCTCACTGACATGGGAGGAAATAGTGATACCATTTTTTTAAAAAATTAATCTTTTTTCCCTGTCATCTGCCTCACAGAGGAAAAAAAGAACATATTCCACAGCAGATGCTGAGGCATTCTTACCTCCCTTTATGTTGTTGCTTGAGGAAAAGGAACATCAGGTGACTGGACTAAGAACAATGGCTCATTCGCCACCATTCTCTGCAGGGAGACCTTGGCCAGCCACCTAAGGAGAATTACAAGCCACCCACCACAGGATACTGATGCTCTCTGTGGACAGCACTTGACCACATTTAAACTAACCCAGATAAAAATGATAAATCACAGCGTAAATATATTCAACCATGAATATGGCTTGGCCTAGATGAACATGGGTATTATTCAGGCACCTTGGCAAATGTAAATCACTGTTGTACTGTTCAGAAAACAGGAGAGCAAATGTTTTATGTGAATTCAGCATGCCCATATTTACTACTGGAGAGGCCTTCTTCTCTTTAAGATGTAGGCCTGGGGGCATAAAATTTGTCCCATATCACCTAGAACAGATTTCCTTTGATACTTAAGCTGTCCTCCTGTCAGCTGCACAGTCTGTCACTTGACCTGTTGGATGCCATACACTAAGCTTGTATCCCTAGCCACCTTCTAGAGCACCTGAGGCCTCTCTTAATTAAAGTTCCCTGAGGTCTGTCACCTCTGCAATCTACACCACAGTTCTACCTGCAGCTTACTCAGAGCAACATCATTAGCTGACTGACACATCTGCAATAGGACAGACTGACACATCTGTCATTATCACTGTCCTGGACCCAGGTTCACAGGTAGAAAACTATGTTCTGCTACAAATCTGTCAGATATAAAGAGGTGCCAAAGTTTGCTGATGCGAACAACTACAAATATTTTGTGGTATTTTTTCCATTATTGAAACAACCCATAGAAAATGGCTACACCTTTAAATAATTCTCTCAAAGTCGTGTTTTAGAAAGTTCAAAATCTAAGTCATCTGCAGCTGCTGTTGATACCCAAATATACATTCTCTCCACAACTTGCCATTAAAGGAGAAAATTTCTGCTAGCATCAGTTTACAGATGGTTAATTTAGTCACAGAGATGTGGTGACTTGTTTAAAGTCAAAGAGGAAGTCTGTGGCAATGATGGGAATTAAATACAGGACTCCAGAAACTCCTTCCTGTTTTTTAACCACATGTGTCATCCTTCCAAATGGTCTTTCCTACATAAGATTTAGTCATGGCTGAAATAAGCCTGGTTCATTAACAAGCCAAGGATATGGCAGGATAAACAGCATGAGTCCTTCAAAACTGGCATATGGGTTTTCTTGTTAAAAATGTTTGAGGATACTTTGTAAACTATTTTATGACTTTCGTTTCAATTTAGGAAAAAAAAAAAAAAAAAACAACTCTTTGTTGAATGCCATTTTTAATGCAATCTAGGATAATGTTCCCAGGAAAAAAACACAGGCTGATCTGTTTGGACTCTGCACACTATTAGTTCTCACAAGTCCTGTACAGTGTGGTACTGACAGGGTTTTTTTAGTTCTTTCAGGGGAAGTCCTGAATTCAAGGTCTCACCAAGTTCTTCGCTTCTGAGCTTAAAAGACTAAAGGAGAAAAATAATTTAGTTTGTAAGAGATACATAACTGCAATGTTCCTTCTTAAAATAACCGTGTCTCCCTCAAAATCAAGGCAATATTTGTATTCTTTCTACCCATAATGAACTGACTAAATCACAGACATATTTTATCTTAGTGCTGCTTCAGACATACCCCAACAAAAATCATACTATCATTACTTGTCTTTGTGAAGCATTTCATAAGCCATGAATGAAAAATACAGTAACAGCAAAACATTAAATAAGTGCCAAAGCCACAAGACCAGGCTCTAAACATGGCCACAGACTTGATTTTTGCTTTAGCTCTCTGGGGCTTATTTATGACTAAGCATTAAGTACTTCTATTTTATATGTCAGTTTAGCATAGTGTTTTGTTTAGTTATGTGGTTTTTAGCTTTTAGAAGCACCTCAGTTTCCAGATATTTCTTTATGTAGCTGTCAGACATAGAGAAACAATGACAACATTGTTAATATGTCCATCAAAACAGAATAGATATGATACATTAAAGTTTCTACAGCAAACAGACACTGTTAAGGCAGAGGCATATTTTTCAAGGTTTTTCTAAACATTTTTCCTTACCACTAATTTGTTTAAAAGCTATACCTCGGTGCTTCCTCACAGCAATATTTCAACCAAATTGCAAACTGATCTGAGAAAAATAGGAAACACTTTGACCAAGAACATGTTCCTTAACATATATACTTCAATATTTTTTTCTCACAGTTGGAAAAGCAGAGAGAATTAGCATGACAAGAAGCTGATATCATAATTTATCTTCTGCGCACCATGCTTTTAATATCACAACAGCTTTCAGGTAATCAAAATAAATGGCAGTAGGAAGTCTTGAACACAGAGTAGGTAAGATGTATGCCTGTTAGCTGCTCTTAAAGGAATTAAACTGCAAATTGGCTAAACTCTTTCCCTCCTTGCACTAAGTTTTATTAAGGAAACTGGACTCTGCTTGAAGCTGAAAATGTTTTGTTTCTGTAAAATACTGTTGAACCACAAGAGGATCCAAGCTAACTAAATATGGAGCAAGACATGTTTTTGTATACCAGCCCAAAATATTCTCTTACTGATTCATTGGTAACTTATGACTGGTTTGGATATAATCTCAACCAACCATCATTGGTTTTGGGAGGTGAAGTGACATGAGTCAACTGTAATTAATATGATAAAGAACAGCTCACTCTTATTGCTTAAGTCAGTCCAGCCAAAGCTCTGCTTCTTGCAACAATTCAGTTGCAACCCTTAGAAAAGGCAAATACAAAGGGCCATAGCACACTCCACTTACCATATGACTTCTTTCTCCCTAGCTCAAAAGCATAATACTCCTGTCCAGATGGATGTGAAACATAGTATCATGTTTTCATGTGCAAGAATGCATAAAATAACAATAGACACATACAGTATTTTTTGATATGGTAGATGTGTTGCATACATTGCTTCATAAATTGCTGCTGCCCATTACTAAACATTCTTCTTTCTTTCTCACATTTCTAAGTCTAAAAATCATGTCAATCAAGAGACACTCCAGTATCTTTCAGCACAGCTGACATAACCCTGCACAGGAATCCAGCTAAGACCTTGATCTTTGGCTTCAGGAATGTCATGTCCAGAAAACACAAAAACAAGCACTGGAAGTGACATAAAACTATTTAAAAATACAGAAAAAATGTAAGAACAAATTCAACCAGTGAATTTTAAAACTACATTTTATAATTCCTGAGGAAATACTATAGACAAATGTCAGGTTTTAAGCTGAATCTTGAACTCCAGATAAAGGAGTGAATTTTAAAACTACATTTTATAATTCCTGGGGAAATACTACAGACAAATGTTAGGTTTTAAGCTGAATCTTGAACTCCAGATAAAGGAGCAGGTGACCTGGTGCAGACAATAGAAAAGAGATGGAATCCAAAAGTCATCTACTGTTAAACATATAAAAAACTCCAGTAAAGAGAGAACAAGTGTTAAATCTGGGGGAAACTTGATTCTCTTGAATCAAAACTGAGCAATGAAGAGTCTAATTTAAACCTTTAAGCCTTAACTAAGTTGTCAATGTGAGAGAATTACCTAACTATAAAGGGGTCTGTCTTTAAAGATTTCGGGATGTTCAAGTTTCCCCAGTCACGACGTAGGCTGATGTTTATCTTTGAGTCTTCATCAGTTCTATTGTTTTATTTGCATGTAATATGCAAGCTGAACATTTTTATATCAAGTTGTATTCTTGCACAGCATAAAGAGGTTATCAGCTTGAATATCATAGAATTCTAGAATTGCCTGAGTTGGAAGAGACTCACAAGGATCATTGAGTCCAACTCCTGGCCCTGCACAGGACCACTTCAAAAGTCACACCATGTGCCTAAGAGTGCTGCTGAAATGCTTTTGGAACTCTGTCAGAGTCAATGCTGTGACCACTTCCCTGGGGAGCCTGTTCCAGTGCCTGATCACCCTCTGGGTGAAAAACCTTTCTAATATTCAACCTAAATCTCTCTTGACACGACTTGAAACCATCCCCTTGGGTTCTGTCACTGGTCCACAAGAGTGAAGAGATCAGTACCTGCCCCTTCTCTTCCCCTCACAGGGAAGTTGTAACTGCAGTAAGGTCTACCCTCACAGAAGACCTTACTGCAGTTCACTCCAGGCTGAACAGACCAAGTGACCTCAGCTGCTCCTCATATGGCTTCCCTCCAGACCCTTCAACATCCTTGTAGTCCTCCTTTGGATGCTTTCTAACTCCTTTATATCTTTTTGACATTGTGGTGCCAATCCACCTCTGATGAATAATATCTGATGTATTCTGAATAGCAGAAATATAGTGTTAAAATAGACTTGTTTCTTCTGTGTTACTTGCTTAAACTGCTCTTAAGATACTGAAAGAACAACTGATATCTTACAAAATTCATCTGTGTTCTCAAAAGAACTTACTTAGTCATGTATATTTGTGCACAAAAAGAAAATCTCCACTGTTCCTTCTAGGGTTCACAATGCCTGCAATCTTTGAAATACCGCTTTGCTCAAGGGGAAGCAGTCTATGATTGTTCATCCTTTCCTGCCTCAAAGTTACAAACTTGAATGGCCACTTAAAAGGAAGTATCAGGATTTTTATGTTCCTCAGCCAAGACCTAGTACTTTGTTTAAGAAGAGGTTGTAGATCTAATCATCTCCTTGCACTCTATTTTATTACTTGCCCAGAGCCACCTGAAGTACCAGTTTCTTCTATCTGATGGAAAATGCAACGTGACATTTTGTGGAACTTACTGTTTTCTCTCATGCTTCCTTCGTGGATTATACTTTCATGCTAAGCATTACTGAACTGGTAACTGCATGGATCTTACCCTTGACTGACCCTGGTTTGTATTGCTCTTGGCTTGAAGAGGCAAGAATGAACAACCCCCAGTGAGAAGTCTGACCATCTTCCTCCAGGGGAATTGCAGCTGTGGAGAGACCACATACATCTTTGGAAAATACAAATCTGTAAGGCAGTTTCTCATTGCTGGCGTAGTATAGTGCAAGTCAGATAACTTTCACTAGTACAGATAAGTCAAGTCACCTCTGATGAAACAGAAGAATAGCAATTGCATCCAATTAAAGCTACAGATAAAGGAATGGCAATTTATTTTCATCCAGTGAGGATCTAAAAACAAAGATTAGATTGAGCAAGCCTGAAAAACTACACAGGAGCACTCAACAAGAGGGTTTTACAGCAGTGCTTCCCAGAGTTCCTGTTTCTGGCCAGGATAAGAAATACCACAAGAACAACCACAGTTTAATCCGAAACTGGATATGCATACAAGAATAATGAAGATGGAGGGATGGGGAATGACAGACACAAAAACACAGGACTTTTACAAGCTCTGTCCAACCTAAAGAAAGGCTTAGGTTTCTTTATAGCTCAAGTTCGGTTGAAACCTTTATGTAATTCAATAGGGAAAGCTGGAGTGGAAATCAACACTTGATCCAGGTCTTATATTCTCTTTACCTCAAATACTGTATAATGTTGGTACCTAAGAGCTGATGAGTGATAGCCTTAAAGGTGAGAGGCAAACCGCACAATGGGAAATCCAGTGAACTGACAGGGTGCAACAGGACATGGCTACAAAACGTGTGAGGAGAATTCACTGGTTGTAGTGGATCCTGGAAGAAACCAGTGAGGTGGGAGAAAGATGGGAAGGAGGATGCAGCAGTGGCACTGAGCACTACCTTAAGAAAAGTGTCAAGTGGCCATTGTACAGAGCAGCCATTCCAACTCATACATGTTTGCTAACACACCTGCATCCCATTGTTGTACACGCACACAGTTTCTTCCTAAAATGGATGAATACAATGAATACATGTAATTTCTGTATTATTAGCAAAGAGACATCATAGGGACAGCAAAGACCTTTATTACGCATCATCTACTGGCACTAGTTTCACTGACTTTAGCAAAGGTACTCCTGATTTACATCTGTGTAAAAACAAGTCCAATGTGCTCAAGGAAATACTCTGCACAGCTGGGACAGTTTAGAAACATGAAATAGATGTTTCTAACACCATGTGATTAAAGAAAAACCCAAACCACAGAATTTAGATCTGAATCCAAATCGTCCTCAAGCTTGGTGTGTTTTAAATCCAAGATTTTGTTTTAGACCCTTGTCTATATAAATTGTAGCAACTCAAAATTTTCTGTAATTTTAACTAATATATCACACCGAATACATCAGCACCTACTTTGGATTTTAAAGGTGTTGTGGTAACTGGTAAATTAAGTTGTAGAACATAAGCAGTAAGTACTTTTTGGTCTAGAACAAAAAGGAAACGTGAAATAAATATTTTAACAGGCAAGTACCAACTTGATGTTCAACTGGAATAATAAATTTCATTGTCCATAATTCAGATGTGATCATTAATCTGGTATACCAACAAACACATGATCATCAGAAAAACTCATTCCAGAGTTCAGCTGTAGGGACACCTGTGACAGAACTCAACATTTTCCAGCATGCAAAAATCATCATGGTTCCAAACCCAGTTTTTGCTTACAGTTAGAGCTCTGCTTCTATGAAAATTATCCTATCAACCTCAGCTATGTCCCTGCTCAAATATTTATGGAAGACATTTGAACTCTTTTGATGTCATTAACAGCAGCAATCCCATTTCCTTCGACAGGACAAGTAATTGAATGCTTACACATTAGAAAGCAGAACTTACCTATTATGAAAAAATGACAGAAAGTAATAAACTAGCAAAATACGTTTCATTCAAGCGATCTGCCTTAACTTCCAGCAAAGGCAAAGATCCAATAACTTGAAGCTGAAGTTAGAAAAATTCAAAATACAAACTAATTTTTAAAATCTGAATCTTCTTAATCAGACGAGTCTACATATCCTTAGTATGAATGAGAACAGGAGCAGCCCATCTAGGAATATGTACATGCTTAATACGTACTTCTCTAATAGCCTATTTTTTTCTGAATTTCGAACTGTCCATCTTTTTAAATGTATATACTGAAACTGGTTGTATAAGAAGTAATTAACCCAGTAATAAAATTAAATCATCTTTCCACTCTTGAGAATCAGTGTCCAAACCAAAATATGTCAACTATGCAGTTTGTTGTGGGAAAAAAATTTCTTTCCTAGAGTCTAGGCCAGTAATTCCACATTTGAGAAAGTGCTTTCAAATTAAGTTAAAGGTCTACTGACTCCAGCCACAGATGTTTTCTCTCAGGGGTGGTACATACTGGCAACCAAGTTGACAATTCAGAAATATTGGGAATATGCAAAATAAGCTTTCATTTCCCCTTTCACTCTGAGCTATGACAACCCAGTAATTTAAGTTTTCGAAGTAGTGTAGTCAGACAGCTTCAAATCCTCTCCTTCAGCAGGCAGTACTGAAGAACAAAAATGCAAAATTGAAGCTCTGTGCTGGATGTTAGCACTTACCGTAACTAGTTGCTAGCTAGCCTTTTTCTAAGTGCAACACTTTCCCGACTAATCAGTATTTTATTTTTCCCCAATGAAAGAATATTCTGCCTACTTTCTCCCATTCAGTTGCTTTCATCATTTCCATAGATTTTGCTCAGGTAGCAAGAGGAACAAGCCTAACAAGTCTCTGGGGAGACTTCAGAGCAAAACCTTCAGAACAAATCCCTAGCTTCATCCCAGCCAGAAAAATAGCAATGCTTACAAGGATATGATCGGATTTTCTCAGGTCCACCTGAACATTCTTATAACAAAACTATGTCTGTTAGTTAAAAACAAGTAGTGCTATACCTCTTGCTGTCATCTGAACACAAGCACAAAGAGGGTGAACAGAAATATGGTCTCTCGAGACTCCACATCAGCAGTGACACTATCCATCAAAATAAATCTACAAAAGCTGGAATTGTTTCCAAACATCCATAAATTAACTCCAATGCCTCAGAGAGATCCACACGCCAACACCTGTCACAGCCAGATGTTTTTGTTTGTTCTGCAGGAGTAAACTCAATGCTTTTTCAAGAGGGGAAAGCTGTCCTGGTGTTTTTTGGTTAAATGGGGAACTTTGATACATCAGCCTGCTTGTGTGTATATCTGCATTCTTATCTATCTATTCAGAAGTAGCTTACATGTGAAAACCTAAGTTTGTTAGTAGTTTTGTGGGTTTGTCATAGTTTCTTTATACAGGCTATGTGACTTGCTGCAGTCATTTTTTTTACTATCTAACAAAAATTTTGAACCTGGAAAGATTTGGGAATAGATCTATTTTAGTTAAAACATATCTCAGTCAAGGTCATATTGCTAAGGAAGTGCATAGAAATTTCCTAAAATTTCCCTTACTACTGCTACTAATGTGATTATTACATTAAATACAAGAAAAACACAAATTCAGATTTATAGAAACAAATTATATTATTTTTACTAAGTATGCTGTGGTTCAGTAAAGAACATACTGTTTCATATGAGAGCAAAGAGGGGAGCTACTGTTTTACCCAAAGAGTGCATTCACTAAACTAAATTATTAGCATTTTTCCTCAATCAGGTAGCGAGAAAGTAAGAAACAACTTCTCCATTACACAATGGCAGGAAAATTCACCTATATTTGATTCACAGATGAAAGTAACATCCAAAGCTTAATTAAAATCTTCCATTCAATAATGAGATAAGATGAAAAATGTCAGTTGTTTCCAAGAAGGCCAGGTGACACTTTGTCAGCCCAGCTGTTCCTCTATCAGCCCAGCTGTACCTTAAGAGAATACACACAGATAAAATACAGCTTTCTGGAAGCAGATGATCTTGATTTTTCTGACCTCTGGCTTCTTTCAATTTTTTTTTTTATTAAGGGTGATAAGTACTCATAACAAAAACCCAAGCATGTCTGCAATAATTCTTCACTCTGGCACAGGCGGGAGACTCAACTTCTTTAGTGTGAATAAAACAACAAGTGATGAATTCACACACTAACAATAACTGTCTGAATGAAAATTTCTGTGGTCTTTTATTGTGGCTCAAAGAACCAGGGAAATGGAGTTCCAGCAATTTCTGTTTCTGATGGGCACAAAGCAAATTTTCCAAAACTGACAGTGTGTCATCCACAAAAACAACTGTGAAGTGGAATTGTGCTACCCTGCATGAAGAAGAGTTTTAAATACTGCAGCTGCCTCTTTGAAGACCCAACTCTAAACATCTTTTTGGCTATTTGTCACTAGAAAAGATAGCTTGTGGAAGTGAAAGATTTTAATACACCTGGAAAATATTTTCCCAAGTAATTGATTCATTTTAGCTTGTCTTTTAATGCTGGTTTTTGGACTGGTAAGAAGCCATTGTAAACTACATTGGTGTACCCAGCTGCGTCTTTTTCTTACAAGTTACACAATTTAGATTAGCAGTACCTAAAAGGCGGAAGTACAGAGGGTTATTTTCTTCTAACAAGTTGATAAACTTCCCCACACTGTGCTATTGTCTCAGTGGAAACACACCTACCTACTGCTTGCCGCTAGAGAGAGTTACAGTTTATGTTTTAAACTCATTTGCCTCTCTAAAGGGTAAATCATTAACTTGATTGATCAGTACATTGACGGGTCATATAACTGGGACAAACAAAAGTTAAACAAACTTTTTCAACACTGGTAACTCAAGGACATTTCCTTATAAGACCAGGACCTGAAAGCATCCAGGTGAGAACAGTGCTCAAGGATTTTTGGCCTTATCAATGTAAAAATCACTTGTTATGTTTCATAGAGAAAAGCATTAGCAAGACACTGCGTACCTGCAGAAAACCAGACTGAACACAACGTGTTATGCATCATTTTCCTACGGGATTTAAACTTTCCCTGGACGATAGATTCAGCAGAGAAAGGCATGCCCATCTGTGTTTGGCTGAACTTCTAAAAACTCATAGTAAAATCCTCTTTTCCTTTATTTTGTAATTTGTTACTTCTAAGATCCAGGCAGCACCTGGGATTTTTATTAACTGTAAGCCTACACAGGGAAAATGAAAATTTCTTTAACTAAATTACAGCAATTCAGTTGATTTGTTTTAGTGCAGGTAATAGACTTTGTGGTGAAAATGCTCAGCTTCAGGAATTTTCCTAGCAGATTAAGAAACAATTTATTACTTTATCCAGTGTTTTAGCCCTTTTAGATTCTATTAATAGAAAAGCTCCACGGTTACAACCTTAGTTTCTTCGAACTAGTGAACTCCATCCAGTCTACAGGAGTCAGTAAAGTGTTGCTAACGATAGTGCTTTTCTTCTCAAATAGGTAAGAGCTTCAGAATTTCAGGAGAAAGTTGGATGTCAATCTCCTCCATTCTAAAGAGACAAGAAAACCAAAGACACTGATGAACTCTTGCAAGGGCCCATTTGTAATATAACCTTCAGCAGGATTTATTCTCCTGCTCTTAAAGTGAGCACACACTGGGAAGCATTATCTGTCTTTTCCCATCAGGAAAGGTAGAAGTTTCATCTGCTGACACCTTAGAATATTAAATTTTTTTTCCTATGTTGAAAATCCCCATTCTATACAGGATGTCCTAGTGTGTTTAGCTATTTTAATTTCATCCTTGTAACTGAACAGTTTGACGACTAGCTGAATATTATGGACACATCCAGAATCACTGAGAAATGCTACTCATCATCACAAAATACAGCAGCATCTGACAGAAGACAAAATAAATAGCAGATGTCAGTAATCCACCACTGTATTCCCACCCATAAATACTACAGGTCAAAATCTTTCAAGTTGCAGCTGTGCAACAACTTCCATTTGAAAAACGATTTACTGCTATATCGAGAAAAAAAAAAATCATTTTGTTATCTAATGTACATATCCAACAGCTTTAATCATAGCAGTGAAATAAAAGGAGGGCTTGACAGGTGTGCAGTGGCTGGTATTCAGCAGAATTCCCTGAAGTTTCCTTTTGGGATACCTGCTGCAAATTCACTGATGCAGGATGCCCCTCTATGCAACAAAAACTTAAATACACAGTAGTAGCTTAGGAATATTGGCTCTGTGTACACAGCAATTTTGAGTGAACTCACAGTAACATACACATGGGATATAAAGGCTTGAGACATAACTCTTCCTTTTTTCATTGTTTCTCTAATGTGGTTTAGAGAACATCTTTTCAACATTCTTCACATCCTCCCCTTCCCACCACCCCCAGAAACAGGGGTGACATTTAGTTCTCCCAACCATGAACTTGTGCAATGAATCACACAGTGCTAAGTGCAGGAAAATCCTGTTTCCTGAAAGCAACCACAAAGCTCTGAGCACCAAGGTTAAGTTTTGACATGCAAGCTGGCATCAAATGCACCCTACAGTTCAGTTCATGTAAGAGTTCACCACCATATAAGATTTTGCTGGTGATTGCTCAAATTGAGTAACACAACAACCTGCCTAACAAATCCTCTCCTCCAACACACTCTTCTCCCTAAGGGAGGGCTACATGGGCAACAGAGCTTTATGCTCAGATTTTTCAAACCAAAAAGACAAGGTTGAAGAATTTCAGTTTCCTCTGGACAAATTCTCATTTGTTCCTGCCGAACAGGTTTCTGCTGCCACTAGACCAAAACAGCTTAAGAGAAGCACTCACTTTGGAAGTGCTTGGAAAGATGGGATGTTTCTCAATTCTTCTTTCCAATGTCTCCTCCGTATGCCACAAGCAGGATTCCAACAGGTTAAAAAAGACCAAGAAATACAATTTAGCAGAGTCCTTGACACTGACACTGCCATAGAAGGGTACATAAATCACCCCAAAAAGCACTTCTAGGAGTTTCACACTTCACAGCCTCACGCTTGAGAGTCTTACCTCACCCAGACCTGGAGATCTTTGCCCTGAATACATTAGATGTGAAGTGGACAGGGCATGGAGGTGATTGCATGGGTTCTGCAAAGGGTGCTGCCCCTCTGAGATGCCATTGCTCAAAAAGCTACTCAATGTGTGTACAGTAATAGCCACAAAAAAATGAGACTGAACCCAAGAAAATGGACATTCTCCTCAAGGAGATGGCTGCAAAATAAAAGGACTTAAAGACATCAGCTGACATCATGAGAAGACTTTAATTCCCAAATTATTAATCTATATTTTCAAGGCTCCTGCAGTATAAAAAAATACTGCTTAATTGACCCTCTGAATTCCCTTCCTGTTGGTACCTTTAGCTGAGGAATTAAACTGTTTCATAAATTATAGTTTGTTAGTGTTATTCAACACATTATATATGGCACCTAAAGAAGGCATAAAATGTACAGAAGGAACAGGCAAAACTACTCCCATTCAGATCTACAGCACACAGGCTGTGTTCAGCTTTGGTGAGCAGAGGGAGGGTACAGGCTCCTTTCCCACTAGAAAAACAAGTATTTTAAAGTCATGTAGAGTAAAATTTTCTTTAGGGATGGTCTCTTCACCAGATCTTGTTTCTAGCCCAAACACTTAATTCAAACCAGAACATATCAAATATTGCCTTGATTATCTAGGTAGCAAGCACTATGCACTGTTGTCACCACAACAGACTGTCTCCTCAGCATATCTGAGCTGCCAGTCACAGAGAAGTCATCCATTGAAAGCCCTCCTGAGAAATCCCAGTCTGTTCTGTCAGCAGCAGAACTGCGAAAAACTATGAACCTATAACACAGAGCACTTAGGCAAACATGCAATGAGAGTCCTGCCCCTTCCCTATATCTCAGCTCCACCAACAGCTCTCTCAGACCCTTCCCAGCCTAATATATCAGACTCCCTTATACTATCAGCTATAAAAAGGCCAGGGGAAGAGCTAGCTAAACAGAAAACTACAGCAGATCTCCTTCACATAGAACTTGTGCAAATGGAAAACAGGTTCTATTTCTCCTTTCCCCATTAAATACATATCATCCATCTGATGTGCTACCCATAAGTTCATATCAGTGAAAAAATCTATTTTTAACTATATTATGTTAAAAACAAACAAGACTATTGCAATGACGTGTCAAAATCTCCACTACTTAAAGAAAATCTCAGTGAGGAACTGGATGGATCATTCAAGGTCAATACATTTATTGTCAAGGCAGATAGGATTTACCAATAAAATTTTTACCCCACATAAATCCTTAACATGTAGTTCCTGTACAAAACTTGAATCATTTCATGAGCTACTGCCTATCCTAAAGAAAGATACCAAAAGAGGCCTAATGTAGCAAAAATAATCAGTTAGCAATGAAAATTTCCAGGACAACTGTAAGATTCTAAAATTCTTCCTATTATTTTTTCAAGTCGATCAAAGATATTAACTATGAATAAAAAATCAGTTTCAAATCCCATAAGTGAGTTTGGTTTAGTGTTCAACCTTATGACCAGATGTAACAGTAACATAAATTACTTTGCAACTGCTTTTAGTGTCTTTCAGTGTAAACATTTCTCCTAATGTCTGGGAAAAATCCTGATATGCTAAAGTAAGAATGTGAAAGCAAAAATATTTCTCTTGCAGCAAGAAATAAGAAATGGATACTTTTTGCCTTTCTTTCTTCGTTCAGGGAGGAGAAAATGTCAGAGTTTTCTTGTTGTCTCAGGAAAGCTGATGCTGGCAAGCACCTTTCATTTCATAACTGCAAACACAAGGCATGAAATTTGATCTTTCATCAACATGAGATCAGTTCTTGTGGTCCAGAACTATTTCTGACCAGACCTTGCAATAGAAACTGATTTCACTAGGGCATTTTTGGTCTGAGTATCTGAAGGCAAGCCACATGTCTGTTACCTGCAACTTGCTTATTCAGTTTAGTCTTCTGAAATTTGAAAACAGTGAAAGATGTATGTGACAACTACAAGCATGGAAACCACTGGCAGCCCTGCACTGCCTGCTGGGGAACTGTACTGCCACGTTACTCGATGCAGGTGGATATGTTTACTCCCTGTTGCTTGACTCAGAAAACCACAGCAGCGTGGGCACTCTGCCATGGTAACACAGCTACACTGAGCTATGCCGTCTCCAACTACTAGGAGTGTTCGATCAATACTTAGCTGTGCAGTGGGGAAATAGCTAAAAAGCACCTGTCCCCCCTTCACTTGGGCACACAGGTGTGCACATAGATACGGACATGTCCCTCTGCAGCTTCTGTCTTTGGCAGCCAACCCATGCTTCAAAAGGTTTACTTGCACTTCGTGGTTTATAGGGCACGGAAAGCAGGGAAAGCAATGTGGAATGTGTTGTTTATTTCCTGTAATAGCTTGCTACTCACACCTAAGAAGATTGTGGAGGGGAAAACTTTTCTTACAGGCTGCTGTTGTGTCAGATACATGAACACAAGCTGTCAACAGTCTGGTTACTGCTGTCTTGCAAAACAACAGTCAATATGATGTACTCCTTAGGCACACTGGGTGATTAGCTGTAAGACTGCAGCATACACATCGCTTCCACAGTCTGAAACAGCCCATTACATGGAGTTGCATTTTTCTACAGTTGTCTTCAGATTCTCTGATCAGTCTTATCATGACTTAGGGGATGATGAGACCCTTCAGTTTTGTATTGTGCTAGCTTCTTTGAATTCTTCTTCTCTAAGGGAAAAGTCTTCACTACAAATAGCAAAGCAACTCCAGCACAGCATATGTGATCAAGTGAGAAGTTAATTGTCTCTACTACCTGTATGTTTCACAGCACGTAAAGTTATAAAATCTGTGTTATTGAAAGTACAGTGTAACTCAATGTCAACTAGAATGCAGAGGTGATTTATTGAGGTGCTTATGCAGACACCAGCCAACCCAGTTTTGTCCTGTGAAACTAGAAACAACAGCCTGGCCCGTGCTTGCCTTAGGTTCGTTTGTGTCACCTTGCCCAGATCAAAAACTTGGCTGCTAAGATCTTTCATCTGAATAATTATTTTACAGATTATAAAGATTGTACTTTTTAGGGTACACTCTGATCACTAGCACTTAAACATGATGTTGGATCTCCATGTACAGGTCCTGAGACATCCTGAGATAATGCTCTTCATAAAAGTCTGGCTGTCTGAGCTCAGGATCAATGGAGAGACAGCACAGCCCACTGGCAGCCCCTCTTCCCTGGTGTCCCTGCAGAGGGGCTCCCATGTCGTGCCGAAGAGGCAACAACCCAGCTGAGGCTTATCCCCACCCACGGGACCTACTTTCCAGCTAAAACCTTGCTGCTTGGCCTCTGCCTGATCCACTGCTGCTGCCACATTCCATCTTCACCATGGGCTCTGCTCATCCATGCCCATATTCCAAACTCCCCCTTAAAAAGCAGCCCGTACCCAGGGAGGCATCTGATGCCAGGGGCTGGGGCTGCCCCAGGCCCCCATGGCTGCCTGCTCCTGGTGGAGGGGGGGACAGGCTCTGCCTGCCCACAGGGAGCGCCCACTGTTCCCATTCACTGGTCCTCACAGCACCTGAAACTCTAATGTAGACATCTTGCCTTTTACATTACATTTTTTACCATATTAAGAGGCACAGTTGTAGTGGTTCAAGTAAAAAGGAATTGGTCCCCTGAGAGGAATGTGTAATGATTTTCTTTGGACCAAGGAAGGGAAATTCATTTTTAATTGAATAATATGAGAAAAAAGCTTTACATGTGCTAATTTGTTGGACTCAAATGTGTTTAGACTGGGGTTTTGGGATGTTTTGACATTGGGTAATTAGGGTAATTGGAGAAAACATCAGGACTATTTTGATACTAAAGGTTTTGATATGGGTAAGGTCACTCTGACACTAAGATCATGGAAGTGATATAAATGTAAAGGAACTTGCACAATGAAACAAAGCAATTTTCTATATAACACCAAAGATACCTTTAAAAATATATGAATTAAATAGCTTGAGATTTTTAAAAATGGATTATTTGAGACATCTCCCAAATCACATCTTTATTCTTCTACAGATGATTATATCTGCCATGCAAAGAAGACTGTAAGTATAAAAAAGAAAAACAAACTGTGATAATAAAAAATAACAGTTTTACTTTATAAGTACTTGGCTTTGGTCATAGTTACTTGCAGACTTTTTTTTCCCTGTTTCTGCAGGAATAAATCTGCAGCTGCCTGTGAACATTTTGATATGCCTGGTCAGAAACAAATTTAGCACAAATAATAATCAACAGCTTGACCTGTCTTATCTCAGTCTTTTGTTAATAATAACAAAATTCAAATGTCAATTTGTCTCATACTTCAGATGTACCTACAAGACAGTCCTGCATGGCATGACAATTAGCCAATATTTGCTATGCTTACAAGTGTTTCATGAACAGAGCCTGATTTTATAAAATATTTCAAGGCTGGAAAATATTATCTAAAATCTGCAAAATCCTTGGACATTTTAGCTACTCTGTATTAAAGCTATGGTTTTTCTGAACAGAGGGCTTGATAAGCTGGTTTTTTAAATGAGCCACATTTATGATATACATCCAATTTTCAGCAAAAATAGATTATTTGCGTATTAAAAATGGTAGAGGAACTTCTCAAGAAATTCGCAAAAAAAAAAGAGAATAGTGAATATTTCTATATTGTCTTCAATATTAAAATAAAATGGTGTGATTGCTAACAAGAAGCTAAGTCAGAGAAGTTACAGAATTTGCTAATTTTGCAGAATACCTTTCAGATTAGAAAAGATTCACAGAAGCAGAATCAGTTCATGAAACTTTTAAAACTGTATTAATTCCTGTTTAGCAGATAACCTGTTACTGATACAAAACTATAATTTTAGTAGCCTGCAGTTTCATCCATGTTACGCTGTGCATTAAATATTGCAGCTGCTTGACGTTCCTTCCAATTAAAATCCTTCGACTTAAAAATTGCTAGATTACCTGCATTTTTGTCTTCTGTCATCCCTCTTTGGAAACCAATCTCTTTTGCATTACTACACATTTCTGGAATACAATAAGAACACTTCTCCATCACTTTAAAACTTAGCATTTTAAACACAATTTCAATAAAATCCACCAAGTTTACAGAAAACTTTCAAACAGAAGAGCTGTTTTTTAAGTGTTTTCTCTAAAAATGCAAGAATTCATAGGCAAATTGGCTTTTAAAAAACTTACTTTAAAAAGCCCAAATTCCTTTTTCTTTCTCTCTTTATGTTAATATTGTTTTTAATCATTTGTAGTTTTGATTACATGATTCTCATCATGAGAGAAAACATTCAGCCATTCATCCAATCAGATTAGCTAGGAAAGATTTCACATGCTTTGTTATTGGTAACAATTTTTTTTAAATCTCAGATAATGAAAAGTCATCTATCCACAAATGAAGGACATTAGCTAAAAGCAAACAAAAAGACCAAAAAAAGGAGTCAGTACATGCATGTACATGATCAGGGCAAGAGGAAAGCACTTTCCCTAAGCTCCCTGGAGCTAGATGGCTATCTTGTATATAGTATATGATATTGATTGACACATTCTTCTTTTGTGCTTTTCTTTTTTGATCCTTCAAAAATATATGTACCTATCTCTGGATTTGTGTGACTCTTCTCCCTCTATCTTTCAGCCCATGTTACAGCTGATACAATTTTCAGCCTTTCACAAATGCTCTCTGAGTAGATGAGGAAGCCATCCTTTTCACCAGCTCAGTTTTCACTGGCCCTGAAGAACTACAGAGGGGATGGTAAATAAACAGCAATAACTGGGCAACTGCAACTGCAACTCACAGCCACCTAGAAATAAAGGAGCAATATTTGCCAACATTTTTTGAACCAGCTTGTCTCCTGTGGCTCTGAGGGGCATTACAGGCACACAATCACCAACCTGGCCTTTACCAGAGTATCAGGATTACCTACCAATCCTTAATATATATTTCCTAAGAGGAAAGGGTCCCAGAATAATTCCCAAACAACCGACTACATAGAGTGGGACTACACTTCACCAGTCAGATCAGCCACTCTCCACAGGAAAAGGGGAAGCGTCCATAATGAAGCTGAGTGAGGCTGATAAATTACCCCTAGGGTAACAGAGTACTGAGTATGTATTTTATTAGGTGATGAGCAGAAGAAGTGTAACATCTGTATTCACAGTCCATCAGGCTAAATTTGCCAAGTGTTCAATTCAAGTTCACTTTATTTGAACAACACCATAACAGTTAAATGGATTCCCATGACACAGATCCCAATGCAACATGGAAAATGAAACAGCAATAGTGCAGTGGTGTCCACCTTTGACATGAAAAATTCACTGAAAGAAAAGGTCTCTCTGAGAGACAGCCGACAGTCAGCAGCTAGTTAAGATAGCAAAACAGCAAGCTGCAGAGTTCCCTGGGCTAGAAAAAGCTTAAAATCTTGATCAACGTGCTCCCACAACAATGCAAGTGACCTGAACACTGAAAGACCAGCCCTTCTTTTCAGAGCATCATTCACAGCTTCAGGTTAATGGACACGAGGGAGTCCTGGCCACATTAACTGAAGTAACAGCACAGACTTGTTTCACACAGTTGCTAAGACAGGGGCTGCCTGTTGAAAACACAAAGTCCTTCATTCTGTATTTTCATAGGCAATCTGCAGGAGTTTTAAAACAATGTGCCATCACTTCTGGACAACATGGGAGGTTTTCAACTAAGGAAGCAGCACTAAGCAGCAGGAACCTCACCTGACATACTGCAGTCGAGCTCAGGCAGAATTCCAGGCCATGGGGGACAACAGGACTGATTGAGAGGCATGAGCTTGGAAAAAGAGTGCACTGTGAAACCAACGCAGACTGAATGGGCTTGCCCAGATAATGCAGTGAGAATAAATAACAGGTATTTTAGCACTCCCAGTTTCATGAGCTTTTCTTAATGATTGTGTTGATGAACCATACACATACACAACCTTAGGTCTAATTTAACAGAGTTGTATGTGCAACTAGACAATTACTGAGGTAATATGAATAATTTGGAGATTTCCTTATAGGTTGCGTGTAAGAAAATAATTCAACAAAAAATGTGTGCATGTATTTATAGCCCATTTTATTTATAACCCATTTTATTTTGAAACAAACATACTGGTCTTGAGAGGAAAAAAGAAACAAAAAATTCTGAGACTCAAGCTTTTTTCTTCACACATTTTTGGCATGAGCACAGCTCCCCAGACTGTTGACTTTAACTGCTGTCTCTCCCAGGTTCCGCTCGCTTCTATTTCAACTGGTCCAGTGCTTCCACCATGCTCAGGTATCTATCAGCCAATCACTATCTCCCAGAAGAGCCTTTGGAACCTTCACTGAGCATGTTGTTTAAGACCAGCTGTGTCTTGGAAGAGATTGCACCTTTTCCACAAAGACCAAAACTATCGTATTCACAGGGGGAAAAAGAAGTGATAGTCTTATAGCAATAGTTTTGGTGGATACCAAATTTATGGATACAGGATTTATCAAACCCATAGTAAGAGCGGGAGCTATTATTGCCCTGAAAAGTGAATGACAGGATTTTAACAAGTTTTATTTCATGAATTAGTGGCTATTTCAATGGACCTTTAGGTTCTATAGTCACATGCATTTGTCAACAACATGTAAGAAGGACAAATATAACTACAGGGTTGATTCAAGAAAGTAAACACCATCTGATAGCAATAAAGAGGAGGGAGAGGTGATTTTACACTCTATCTGCCCAGCATATCCTCAGTGGTATCCTTTTGATCAAATTATACCTGTATATACAAAAAAGCTGCCAACACTGTTTCTGTTACAAACAGCGCCACCACCCAGATACATACAGACTAAAAGATTTTATCACACCTCCAGGCTTCATATCCAAACATGCACATTGACAGTATCAGTTACAGGCACTTCAATTACCTCCAAGCTCCTCTGCATGCTCCTGCTCTTATCAGGTAGATCCATAGTTTCCCTTGTTCCAGACTCAAGAGGACAGACAGACAGATGTCCAATTTTGTCTTGCTCAAACTCCCACTGGACTCAGCAGGATTTATGAAGAAGGCTGGACACACCCATTATAAAGACTGTGGAATATTAGAATTCCTATTGTGCAATTCCTCATCTTGGACCCATGTACAGCTGAACCTGCAGCTCTTGTATTCACGACACACAGGCCACAATCAGAGATCTCCACTTCAGCTGAGTGCCAGTCTCAGGCATTTCTGCTCTCCCAGTAATACAGGGATGTACAGAAGCAAATTACAATCAAAAGCAAATTTGATATTCCAGAGAGCCAGGACAGAAGCTGCAGTTGTGACACCCCTCTTTAATAGGAAGGACTGAAGCATGGTGAGGCAGAATAATTTCTCATCTTTTAGAAGATCAGAAATTACTGGCAGGGCAAACCATCTCACTTCCCCTCAGCCATGCTACTTCACCATTTGATCTGCCTTGAAGACACCTGGCACACATCACACACCTTTTTAATCAATACAGGACACAGAATGTGAGCATATGACATATGCAGCCCTCAGGCTATTTCACAGTCACAACAAATGAAAGGAATTTAGGTAATCAGCTCCAATTATACTTTGACAATAGCTTCTAAATCTCACTCCACTGAACAGTATTTTAGCAAAAAGAGAAGCAATAGAATCACAAAGTTTTAAAAGATGTTGGCCTTTATTCAAGCAAGAAGCATCAGGTATAAGAAAGGGAAAGTGAGTCCAGAGTCCAGGCACACATGCACACCTGCTTTGCTGTTGTTGACAGCAGATAGCTGCAGGGCTCTTCCTGAGAGACATCCTGCATACCACAAAAGAGCTGGAGAGTATGAACTGTGACCCCCCTTCAACTTTGATAGACTTGTCATTTTTTTTCAAACTTTTCCATCCATCATGCACGCTCTTTCTAATGTTTGTCTCAATTTTATGAAGATCCCTGGAGGGAATTTCATTGCATCTCTGACACTGCTTTAATTGCTGTCAGCTGGAAATAGTGAGTTTTTTCAAGTGATTGGTCTATTTGTAACATCCTAATTTCATTGGAGACGTCTGGTTGCTTCTTACTTCTATTAAATGAGTGTGATTTCCTGACATGGTTGTAAAATGAATCTCACTTGGGAGTTTCCTCACCCCCAGGTGTGTTGAGAAGACTCAGGATAGCAGTTTTTAAATGAATAATTTACTTTTGTAACAAGGAAAGATACTGTGTGACCTTGTGATTTTTCCTGTCATAATAAGCAATGCAGGCAGTAAAAGATCTATTCTGTCATTATTTAGAATGATAATCACAAGAGCTACTAAAATAAAATCCAATATTGCCTGAGGCAGTTCCTGAAGTGACCTGATCTGAGATTTGAAGGGAGATGGTATTCTTTTTGTTCTTTTCAGTCTTTAGATTACACAAATTCATCAACTAACAAACACAGCTGTCCTGTAGCACTTCCAACACAGTCAAAACCTAACAACTTAGAAATCTTGTCAAATGAAAACTAACACTAGACTCCTATACATCATTCCCTTAGACAAAAACACACAAACAAAAAATAGCAGATCAAAGCAGTCAGATCAAATTATGTAAACTTCAGGGGGAAAATATCTGACATTCTGATTTACCCCAAGGGAACTTTAAGCTTTTATGGGGGTTTTCCAATCATTTCTGGAAAACAAAAGGAATAAAAGGTTTGCATGGGAATGTATATAATGTGCCCCTGCATACACATAGATGACTGGCATGGGTCATGTTAAGGTAGAAAACGGCAAACTAGGGAATTTATTGCAGCTGCTGGATACAACACTCTGAAGCCACAGAAAGCCTAGGAAGAAGTTCTGTGCTTCTTGCTAATGCCTGACATCTCTCTGAGTTTGTCAAGAGAGCCTTTGGACCAGGTTTCCCAGAGGGTGCTTGGTGCTGCTGCTATAGAGACAGAGAGTATACTCAGAGGTGGTGAATGTAGGAGTAAGTACAGATCTCAGCCCTTTGATCTACATTCACAAGATGGCAATATCTTTCATTCAAACCCACCTCCTCCTTTGAAAGCTAGGGAAGCGTAGTGGGTAGAGAAGCTTCCAGCTCCATCTTACCTACATGCAAAAATAGGAAGAGGCATCCAAACATTCACATTTTTCTTTGTAGGAAAGACCAGGCTGCACTGAATCAGGGCTCTTTTTCTTTAGAGGAGAGTTTTGCACCATGAAAGGAAACACATACCACAGCCTGAGAACCCCAGCTTTAGGGCAATGATAAGGTTGAAACACTAAGCTCTCACAAGTCAGGAAATACCAAGCAGATGACACTTGGCTCTCTGCACTGCGCAGAACACTTTTGCCAACAGCATGACAAGACCAGAGGATAGACAATTTTGCTGATCACTTCCTGTAATGTTACTATGTTACTTGCTCCAATTCTTTACAAAAGATACAGTAGGATCAAATATATGTGGGGTTTGGGTTTTTTTTTTTTTTGTGTGTGTGTGTGTGTGTGTATATATACACACACACACACATATAGGAAAATCTATACAAAATAACCAGCTTGGAAGCTTGGATAACCTGCAGAAGTATGTAAACACTGCAGGTGTCCTAAGGAAAGATCAACTGGATGTGGAAGGAGAATATTGGAGAAAAATCTACAGTGGCCAGAGAGAGCTCAGTCACAAATGTGAGTCCCAAAGGATTCCAGCTTCCAGATCCTCTGGGCTCACTCCTAACAGCAGTGTTTCAGCTCTTTTCTTTGCTTTCACCCCAATACTACACATATTGTGAACCTGTGATTATCTCTCCAGTCACTCTACCAAACCAGCAGTGTTGTGTCTACTGAGCTTTAGTGATTCTGCCACCAGCCACAGAGATGCAAAAATTAATCTCTATCAGCCATTTAGTCTTGGTATCAGATCTGGCTGTGTCATCTTATAGGAATTACCCTGACTCTCTAATTGCTGTACAACTCTCCTAGTCTTGCAGCTAAATGAACGTAAACACTGACACTTCATAAGTGAAGTACTTGATACCCATTTTGCAGTGGAGAAAATAGCTGCACTAGTCACAGACAAGTAGACATTTGAGCTCTGCTTTTTGCCATTTTCCCTTCAGAGTGAAATCAATTATCCATGCATGAATATTGCCTTGTAGTTTTATTGCAAATTAATGGAAGTCCATTATCAAGCAATGACAAAGCTTTTGCTCTGGGAGTCATTCAGCACCTGGAAAAGGGAAGCTTAAACAGAAAAGCAATTTACCAAATGAACACTTCTTTAAAAAAAAATTTTCCCTTTCTCTCAGAAATTTAATTTATGGAACCTTTCAAGAACAAAACATGATGGAAAGATAAAACCTCTTGTTTAAAGTTCAGATTTGCAACTAAATCCACTTAGGCTGAAATCTATCAAAAATTTGGCATGCTTGGAAACTGCCGTCCCAGGAGGACATGGTCTGAAATACAATCCCATTAAATACAGTGTAAAAAATAAGTTGCCCACTTTGTTTTGTCTTGCTCACCAGAATTTATGTAATAAATGCTGCAAAAAGAAACATTATGGATACATGCAATGAAATTAATATGCCCTATACTTTCTGTAGACTGAACCTCTCCTCATGTCTCACAGCCAAGAGCATCTCCTATGTTAGGCCATATATTCCCTCTTGTCCACACCAGCCTGCTCTGAGCTCTCATGAATGCTAATTCACATTAATTAATGTCAAGCCATGCCATGTCATTAAAGACACTTTTTTTTGCAGAACTCTTTTCTATCTTTCAATAGTTTGCGTCAAGACTTTTTCCCATCTGAGATTTTTCTCATTTGAGTTCCGATCTGATGCGCAACTGAGTGGCAAGTGTTGAAAGATCAAGGTGCCCAGCTGTTTCCTTCCTCCTCTCCCGACTAAAGCCAGTGGGGAGGGAAACCAGGGCTTCCCCTCCTTTCAGCCCTTCCCAGAGAAGACGGGGCAGACCGCGCTGCTCTTGCTCTCCCTCCCGTGGTTGGATCCCTGAAGTGCCATGGAAGAGGAGATGTGACCTCCCTGCCCCTGAGGACGCTGTGCAAGTGGTGCCACCGCTCTGTATTTGCAACGGAATGGACAGGGGGAGAAACGGAGATCTGTATAGATCCTCCCATCCCTGCTTTTTATTTTGCGTCACTTAAATCTTTGATGGCTCTCCTCCAAAAATAAGCCATCCAATACAACAGAGATAATTTACTAAACAAATAAACCTATGGTTAACTTAAAGCCTGATTTAGTTTCTATGTTGACAATCTTTTTCAATTCTGCACCCTCTTGTGGGGACAAAAGTATCTATACAACATGTGCTACCCTCGAGTACATCATACTTATTTCAGGACCAGGTTTCACTTATTTGATTTCATTTCTTTGATAGAAATTTTTAGTTTTAAAAGTGACATTTGCAACAGTGTTTTTTCACTCTATAAGACCCATCAGCCCACACGACAACTGCTTCCTGGACTTGAGCACTGTTATACAGCACTAAAGGTAAAAAATGAGGATGCACAGTGACCACAGCACTAACAAATATAATTTTACAGAGCCTGGGTCAGTTACAATTGACACCCCTTTGTTTGCACTAAGCAGCATCCATGTGGACACTACAGCGAATGAGAACTGATTAAAACACTGTGATTAAATGCAATAAATAATTTTTCACCTGCACAGATATACCTTTTAATATAAAAATTAACTGAGAAATTGATAATTTATTTTTAATTAATAAATTAACAGAGAAAACTGAACCAGAAACCATTGGTAATTTGTGTTCAACATGTCCTCCTGCTTCTAAAAGAAAACCTCCTTTTAATTTTAAGAGCATTGCGTTCGCCTCACTGTTCCAAAGAGGAACCCAGTATGTTTGGATGACAACTGAAAATCAGGATGAAGACAAGGGCAATGGAACCAGGCTGGCATGCATGCATCAGCCTCACTGAGAAAAGATTCTCACATTTTAGTATCACCATTTTTCTGACATGCTGCCAGTGCCATATTTCTACCTTGTATTCTCAGAACAGCGTCCCCAAACCCAAGATTCTACAATTTGCAGAAAGATGTCACTGTGAAGAGCAGCATGTAGCAAAGAAAAATATTTGGGAAGCAATTCTCTAGATGGCATGATTTAGGTCCCCAGCTCACACACTTTGTATTCTGTGATACTCCCAGATTTAACAGAATTTCTGTACAAGTAGACAAGTTGCAGTTAAAATATGGCTAAAACTCATCCTACAAAGCAGTAATGAGATTCAATGGCAGATTTTACTCTGACTAACTCAGCCATTCCTCCACTTTACTCCAGATAAGAGCATGAAAAAGATAATGGAACTGAGGCATTGCCTTCCCACTCTGACATCCAGAACACCTGCAATCTGCAGTTTTTTCCTGTACTGCAGCTTGCTACATGGATCATAGTGAGTCCATCCTGAACATCAATAAAATTAATCTTTATCTGCCTCTACTTGCATGTCAAAAATGTACTGATTATCTCTCCTGAGCTTTTATGAGCTCACTGTTTACTCACTGAGAGTACCTTGTTTTCGTTCTGAAGAAAGGTCGGAATATTATAATTGCATGATAAAGGCAGACCAAGTAAAAAGACTGTGAGCACTTTATGGCAGCAATTTTATCCTAAAAATCTACAAAATACAGCATGAAGCCATGACTTAAAGAGCATTTGCATGTAAATACTCTTTAGGTGTTGTATGTCAGATTCACAAATTTGTAGCGTATGTATAACAGCTAATTTCTATTTAGTTTAAAAATTAATGCCTAAAAAACAAGAAAGTATATTATTGAAATACTCAAAGCAAATTTAAGGCAACACAAAAGAAAAAAGTTATCTTTACTCAGCGACTCAGAAGATGACACAACAAGCAGCCTAGAGTAAATGAAGGAAAAAAAGCTAGGTTTTGGATAGGTATGATGTAAACATTCTTGAGCAAATTTTCGAGCAACCCACTGAGCAAGTCAGGGAGAGAGCTGGAAAGGATTGCCTTCAGGAAATGTTTTCTCTTTCTGTCCTGACCAGAATTCTATTTGCATTCTCTATTAGCCTGGATTTTCAACAGCTGATGAAATACTTAGTGGTCATTTTTAAAAGGTAATAAATTAGGGAAGGGAAAAAAAATCATTGAAGGGCATTTACTAATTTATCAAAACTATTTCTTCTGCAAGGACCTGCTAAAATTTCCATTTGGAAGCCTGACTTCACAGGTTCTGTTTTAAGATGTGACACTGCATTAGCTTTGCTGCTTGACGACCACTGATAATTTGGTAAAGTCATATTAATCCTCTGATACTAAGTGTTATCACACCAATTTAAAAACTAGTCCATATTCTTTTAGGTAGCTTTCACTTCCCCATAACCAAAGTTTGTATCCTTGTATCCCATGTGCACCACTGCGCCACTTCACTACAGCAATGGTTGTAAATCAGACCAATTCCCTATGTACATGGGGCAGCTAGGCAAAAACTGAAAATCTTCAGAAAAAAAAGAATTTTTATGCTATACCTTCTATTCTCTGCTTAGTTTCTTTGCTTATAGACAATATCCTGCTACATCTCACAATCCCTCCTTTTCTTTCAGCATAAATTATTCTGTGTGAGATTAGCACACTGCAAATTTTTTCTGAAGCATTTTCTCTTTCCAGGTTTGCTTCCAGTGTTGCACTAGAAAGTGTTTTATCTGCCACTGTAGATAATATTAAGGCAGTGATTAGCAATTAATAATCAGAAGTGGATAAAGAAATGTCAACAGCAGCATGTCCTGTGAAAATACACAGGGCCATTGAGACCAAATGACTGGCAACACCAGAATTTTGCTGTAGAAGACAACAGAGGGGCAGAGAAGGAGGCAGCATTCACAAAGTCAAAAGCCACTTTGACTATATTAATTTGGAAGAAAGCATTAAAAATTTTCATTGTGAATGTCAACTCATTAAAAATCTACCTCACAACACAATACTGAATCAACCAGAAAATTAAGATGCATTTGAGTTTTGATTCTAAAGAAAACACAAAATTTGTGGAAATCCCTGAGTCCTTTGCAAGATACAACATCCTTTCACTCTGCAGATTGCCCAAGACTGCTTGAATTTGTTCAGATAATAAGTGTCACTCCTGAACCAAACTCAGACCTTCATAACTGTTCAAAAATAGGTCTTTGATTCCAACTCTTTCTTACTCAGTTTTTAATTTTCAGGCGCCTCTGCACTTCCTGGTCTCAGGCCTGACAGGAAATGAAGTACCAAAATACCATGAAAATGGCTGCGCCTGTGGTGAGGCTGGTCTGGCTGAAGAAATGGAAACATGAGCAAAGTTCAGAGCGAGCCAGATCTTGAAAAGCCTGGTTTCCAGACTAGCAGGGTTCAGATAGGTTTTGGATAGCAGCTAAACCTTTGGAGGCTTTTCAAAATGAACTAAACCTTGAGGTTTGCCCACTGTCAAGAAATACAGCTGTTCCTCGAGGTATTCAGTAGGCAACAGGGGGCCAATGACAGCATCAAAAGTGGCCACAATATGCATGATCTACTTCTTTTTGTTTGCTCTGTCCTGCTCTTCCATCTCCACTTACATTCACTTCTACTCTTCAATTCTAGTTTTAAAAATCTTATGGGCATGCAGTCAACTGGCCATCTTCATTAATGTCTCACACATTATAAGGTGCAGTTTATGGTGGCTGCATGCACAAAAATGACTTCTGACTCCTGATCAAAAGTTTGCTGATGCTTTCAGTATCAACTCCCACAGGTTTTGTTGTTGTTTCTTTATTAAGAAATGTCTTGAAAGTTTATTGCTAGGAAGCATTGTTGAAAGTGTTTTATTTTCAGAGCTGATGTACCCTTGGTTGTACCAATGCCCATTTGCAGTAACAATGTTGTTAGGATCTGGAGCCACTTACAGTTTTATTTATGGTCTTGGTTTTTCAGTCACAATTAGAGTAACTTTTCCAAATGTTTTGGTTTGCAGGCGCCATCCAAATGGGTCCTTAACTTGGAAAGCTTTGATTGTGTTTAGCTTCCCTTTACTGAACTACCTTAGTGGTCCATCTTATATTGGTCAGTGTTGTGGAAGCTATCCAGCGCACTAAATGGTACTGAATACTCACGAAGCATGTGCCAAGGGAGAAAAAGAAAACAATTGTTCCCCGAAATATTCAGCTGCTGCTGAAAGAAACTATTAACAGGCAGAGGTGTTCATTTCAAGAAGTAATTTCTAGCAAACTTTCTTCCTTTGTAAGATCTATCGATTGTATTGAGAAAAACACAAAGTTCAGCAAGGCTGAAAGAATAAATAGTTTGTGGTATGTTGCAAGTCATCAAGATTTTAAAATAAGAAACACTTGTATCCTATTGTTTGTTGAAGTACATACACACACACACACACACACACACCACTGCAACTGAGATAAAAGCAAAGTTGATGGTTTCAAAAATGCAGTATAAACAATGGCAAAGTGTGCTCCTAAGTGCAGTGATCATAAACTTACTTATTCAAGGAACAAAATGAACTTTCTTCAAAGCACTGTGTTTCAAAACAAAAGTACCTATATCCTCAAGATATGCACAATTACCCTGATACAAGAAGTCAACAAGGCTCAGATCTCCTCAGTTTCATACATCCAGAAAGAACGGGTGCATCTCACAGAGCAGAATAAAAATACATCATTGCAAAGATATTCCAACAGTGTATTAAAAAAATTTCAAAGTGCTACCTGTTTTTCTATAAACGAGGTAAAAGGACAAGGCTACTTAAGATATTCTGGGGAATATAAGAATGTTTTACATTAGTATTTGACACATGGGGAGAAAACAACAGGAGCAGCCAAGCTGGCTACAGTCCCTCCAGATCTCGTGGGTACTAATGAGACACCTCTCAGCCTACCTTTCCATAATGAAAGCCATTGTTCTGTTGACAGTATTTGTTCACTTGAAATAACAATAAATACAATACTAAAGAACATTCTCCTCCTGCATATATCCCTGAGGCTCAGTTAGCAATTAATAATTGGAATATTACATTTCCCCTCATTTTATCTATTATTGCAATATGGTCCTACTCAGGAGAGCAGAGTCCAGGAGCAAACAGTAACTGTGGTGACAAGAAGCCAAGACTGGTACAAACTCAAAGCAACTTTGGACTTTCTCTAACCCAGTGAATGCATAGAAACTCTGAAATGCTTAGACCCATCTCTTAGTGCACATCATGGCTTCCCAATAAAGATTCAGGTATGCATCAGCCCATCTCTCATATTCCTTCTCTACCCTGGCACATAAGTTCTGTCTGGGTCTACAGTTTGGGCAGAGAGGGACAGCTTACAACACTCATATGCACTTTAGATATCTAGATATCTGGTCCAGGGTACCAGACTCTAGACAGAGTGGAGCATTTCAACTACCTGCTGACTATTCTGATGCATCTGTCTACTAGAAATCGTCCTAATAGCTGTTATGTGGTAGGAAACCTGCCACAAACCTTGCAAACCTGCAGTCACATAAGACTGTTATCAGAAATCTCTTGGAAATATTGTATGAAAACTCTGTAATTTATTGCTATTGGACTATTGCAAAACTTCCAACATCAAAAAATCACATATTCACCTGGACTATAGACATGGGTGGTTGTTGTAGATATTTCTGCCCAAGTGAAATGCAAAAATATTATTCCTAACTAAATGGGAAACAGGTCTGTAAACTACTGAAATTTTCTGAAAGTAGCACTTGATCCATTCCCGGAGATAGTGAGGACATAAAGTTAAAAAACAGCCCAGAGATCTCTTTATACAGATGAAAATCTTAAAGACAGATGTTGATATCCTCCCTCCCTGCCATGCCAAGACCCACTTTGTTGCTTAGAGCCCAGGCAAAGAAAAAAAAACTTCTGATCTATATGTTACCTTTTGGAAAACAGTAGGGTTAGGGTTAGAGGGAACTGTAATTTTATTATCCTGTCTCTGCCAAGGTCCATCTTATGTCAGATTTACCACTGCAGTAAAGGAGACTGTATCCCTGATATTGCCACCAACTGTCAAGACGAGTATACCTGTGACAGTATTGTCATCAGGGATGTGCGTTCCCTCTTCATGTTCATCTCATAGTTTTCATAAAACTCAGATCCACAGTGAAACATGTCCTGTTCCCATGACCTCTGGTTATTTATGAAAATTACAGCCTTTATCTGTGATTCTTCCAACCACAAATAAAAATAAAAACTGCCTCTAATGTGTAGAAAAGAGTGGCCATTCTCAGTTGCCACACAGTGGTACAGCAGGGGAAAAAAAGAGCCATAGACTTTCTTGTTCTTTCTACACAGCTTGCGTTTGTTGTTCCTTGTAATTATGCAGATACTTTGCAAGAACATTTGAGAAAGTTACATCCAGAAAGGCGTTATATAGTCTGCGAGATACAAGCAAAATGTCTACAGGAGTTAAGAATGATTAAGCGGTGTGGTATTTGTTGCTGTCATTTGTTGCTGGTTTTTTACTGTAATTTGAATAGGTAAGTACAGAAATAGTAGAAATAAATCTGCCTCACTCAAAGTTCAGCCTTGTGGGAAGATGTAGAAAGTATATGTGCATCAGATGTAGAAAGTATATGTGTGTGTGTGTGTGTGTGTGTGTGTGTGTGTGTGTGTGTGTGTGTGTGTGTGTGTGTGTTATTTCGTTCCTATGGGTGTCTGCCTGTCCATTACTTGTTTTAGGGAAGGATTTCCAATGTAGTCTAGTATTTGTATGGGTGAGCCCTTCCCATAAGAGCAGAAAAACTAGCATGAGCTCACTATCTACAGTCCTCTACTAAGAAGACTAGCTACGCCTAACAAATTGTTCAAGTTCATTTCAGTCTGAAAGCTTGAGATATTCAAAACCATTACCTTTTTGGTAGCAGAGGCAGACAGTGGGAATTCTACCAGGAGTAACTTTTCTGCTCATTGTTCATAAAGATGCAGACTACTATAAGGCACAAAAATGAGTAATGCACACTCAGAATTGGTAAAAGAAGAAACAGCGGGACTCCTAACATCACTCAGATAACAGTGAAGTCAAATATATTTGCATGAGTCTATGACATTTAATTTTTGAAGAGTTGTCGAAGTGCCCGTGGATTTTTCTTTCCTTTTGTGAGGTAGACAACCCCTCACTGAATGAAAAGTACATTCTGCAGTGATTTATATCCATATTTTAAACGACTTTAACATCATTTGGGTTATGTATCATTTAAAGATATTATAACAGTCACAATCACTCTTACTTTATATTTGGACAAACTAAGGTTTGGTAGCATTTCCAGTTTACTTCCACACTAATATTTAGAACTCTTCTCATGAATAGAAAAAAAGAATATTACATGTCCTATCTTGTAAATTATGTTTATACATTTGTGAAAGTGAACTTGAAAGTGAGTTGCAATGTTAATCTGTTTACTAGAATAGTATATATCACCTGACAGTCTAAGGGGGCTTCAAATGAGGGTCTTAAAAAGAAAAATATTAGGATCACTTGACTTTATCTGTCCCACACTTTAAAATGCCACATGCAATAAAATTCATGGAGCAAACTCATTCCTGTGAGGTTTTCAATTAGCAGCTTCTAATCTACAAATCATTTAAGAGGAAAAAAAAAAATCCACTAAACTTAGACAACAAGGGAAAACTTTTCCTGAAGAATTTCAGGTATGAACAGCTCAGCCTTCCCCCATTGCCATTTCACCTTGAGCTGTCCCTGTAGCATCTTACTCAATAAGGGGGGGGGGGGGGGAAAGAAAAAAAAAAAAAAGAAAAAAGCTCAACTCTTGAGATTTTACAGAAATTTTCTGAAAGATTTAAACAAAATAGGGTTTATTTCACTTTGCAGCTGCCTGTAACTTTACCATAATAAACTCTAAGCGCACAGCCTTCACCAAAACACTTAAAAACAGCTTGAAAGAGGTATTCGCTGCCCGTTATGTTTACTCAAGCACTTGTTTAAAAACACATTTAAGGAAAATGTTTTCATTTCTGCAGATTGCATTAATTATAGCTTTGCAAACACTGCAAGCTCTACAAGACGACTGAACTGAGCTATTAGCTGCAAACCTCAGGTCTTGGCTAGAAAAGTGGTTATGGCTTATTTAGTAAGCCTAATGAATTGGCTCACGCATCTCTACACGGAGTTCCATGTATAGCATCATGGAGCCTGGAATAGCCAGAAAGGCTTGTTTCATGTCGCTTTATAATTAAAATAAAATCGGCCAGCCCGAGTCGGTCCAAAACCAGACCTCACTGCAGCATTATTCCTCTTCGGGCAAATAAAAGCATTAACGGGGACATTAGCGCTGGACCGAAGCTCTGCGGGGACCCGCAGTAAACCTGCACTTCGCAGCGGCGGGCCGCGCTCTCCCCGGAGGCGCTCGGCGGGGCGGCGGTGCCGGCTGCTCCCCGGGCGAGCTGTGGCGGAGCTCGGAGCGAGCTGCTGCCCGGAGCAGGAGCAGCGCTCGGCCCGGCAGCCGCGGGCGCCCCTCGCCGCCCGGGGGCCGCATCGCCCGCTCAGGTGCTCCCGGGACCGGCCCGGAGGGCGCCCGGCGCCAGCGGCGGGGTGGCCTTACCGTCAGGGCGGAGAGCTTCTGTGCCGGCACGGCGGGGAGCAGCTCCGGCAGCAGCAGCAGCAGCGG
The DNA here is from genome assembly GCA_018697195.1 of Certhia americana. NCBI lineage: Eukaryota > Metazoa > Chordata > Aves > Passeriformes > Certhiidae > Certhia > Certhia americana. Next base: position 71,946,544 of record CM031859.1, read on the forward strand.
CACCCACATCCTGAGGCGGCGGCGGCGGGCACGAAGCGGCTGCGGGTAGCGGAGGACGGGGACTCTCCTTGGGATGTCGCTCCCCCCACCCCCTGACGCCTGCTTTGGCTCCTTTTCAATCGCTTCGGCTGGGAGGTCCCAGCTCAGGTCCTCAGTTTTCTTTTTCCCACCCCAGTCCTTAAAATTTGTGGACGTCTGTAAAGCTGAGAGGCAGCACTTTCTCCCTCTCTGTGTGTCCCTCCCTCGCTCCTTCGGGAATCAACCCCGGCTAGGAGATGCTGCCCCAGCCTCTCCTCTCCCGGAGCCCTCCCACTGCCGGGGGAATCTGCCGGACGCCGCCGCCTCCCCCGGGGCGCCGCGCCTGCCTCCGCCTCGGGCGGGCTGCTCTCTCGCCCTGGGGGTCCCTTTCTTTCCCTTCCAGCCCTGAGCCCACTGTGGCAGGGGAAGCGGGAGGAAACGAGTGGGATGGGAAGGGAGGACCCACCACCACCACCACCACCGGGAGCACGCGGGCAGGCACTGCCGCGGCTACGGAGGCTGGCGGTGTGCGACCTCTCCGAGCCGCTCTGCCCCTTTTCCTCTTATCCTTCCCCCTCCCCAGCCCGGCCTCCGCTTTCTCCTCCCAGACCCACAGATCCTCGCCGATTAACCCTCCCCGATACTCCCGGGGGGACGCCGCTTGCTTCCCCCGCAGGGTTTATTCCTCCCCCGGACCCCCGCCTCATGCTGAATCAACGTGTACAAATACCGGCAGCCGCTGGCAGGCGGGGTCGGTGGTCCCGACCCCCTCCCCGGTGAGCCCCGACCTCCTACCGGAGCGCCCCTGCCCTGGCCCCGCCGCGCCTCCCGCCGGGCACCGCACGGGGCGGGAGCCAGGCCGGTGGCATCCAGGTTTCTGGGCTGGGACAAAAGCCGGGTGGCAGCTCCCCGTGGGGCAGCCGGGCGTCGCCATGGGCTGCCGGGGGCTCCAGCACGGCGGGGAGAGAGCACTGCTGGCCCAGGGCGGGATAGATACCCCGGGGAGATGCGGAGGTTACGGGGCCGCCACTACGCGTGCAATTAATACCCGGTGAAACTTTCCACCCCAGAGTTTTGTGCTTTTCTTGCTCATTTCTTAGGAGCCAAATAGAGGTCTGTTTATATTTCCTTACTGTGAAGGATCTTCTCGTCCCTGCAGCCTGAAAGAAATGCTTTCACTACAATTTTCTGGTCACTGGAGTTCCCTGCTCCTCCCGGGGACCCACAGCTCGCTGCCAGCCTGCAGACATCCCCACAGGGGATGGTACTACCAGGGACGCTGAAGCTGTCAGGGTTCGCTTTATTCTCCGTGTATGTGTGTGTTTGTGGGAGAGGACACAAAAGGGCTTTAGGAAGGCTGCGAAGTGGCACAATCCCAGCACAAGAGTGACAATTTCTTCAGGCATTAAATCTGACATCCTTGCAGGCTTTGTCACACATGGCACAGTGAGGTGGTCAGGGTAGAGCATGCTTTCTAGATCAGTAGCTGCATGCATAGTGAACCAAGGTGGAGAGAAGTAGGTATTAATTACAGAGAGATTTGGGTGCCCTATTTGAAATACCTATTGCTGACTTTTTCAGATCCTATGTTTGATGGATGCAGCCAGCAAAGTAGCCACAGCATCACTAGGTCTCAATGAGAGCGTCACAAGAATTTGAAAAGCTCCCTTTTTCAAACAAAACTTTCAAAAGGTTTTGTTTTATATAATGCAATTTTTAACAAAGTTTGCAACACATCTGTGTGCAAATGGCCTGTAATATCTCCTGCACTTTCTAAATGGGGAAAAGAAAACAAAGCTGTCATATTCTATCACCCAGGCTCAAGCATGTTTGAGGCCCTTCGCTGCACCAGACTTTTATTGCTCTCAAACTAGCAACATCTCTCATAGTGATAATAAATTGCCAGTTGCTTCCTTCGGCCCTGCAATATCTTTTGCCAGCCTGGGCTTCATAGCCCTTTCCTCTCAGCTGGGTGAATCTTGGCAATGTTGATGTGTCTGTCAGAGACAAAAGGAATTTTTTTTCTTGTGACCATGACTAGCCTCTTTCATACCACGAAGTTATTCACCACATGTACAAATTCCTATTTCCCCCATCTTTCTAGTCCTCTTCCATGTCTCCAGTACACCCCAGTTTGTTTCCCAGTTTAGGTCCATGTCATCTTCATTACAAGCCCGTCCTTGCTTTCCCTTTTCTTTCACTTTGCTCTTTGTATCTTGTTAAGCCCACAACTCCTTCGCCTTCAGTTCAGCACCATGTGCACTGCTGGCATGTAGCTGGGCAAAGGCAATTCATGGCCAGCAGTCCCTTTGCTCCTGGTTTGTCTGTCAGGACATGCTGAATGACACAGCAGTTTGGATTTGACATTGCTGAAAAAATTACATTCTCAGAATTTATGAAAAATATATCTAATGAAAGTGCAGGGTTTTGAGGGTTTATAACTTAGGCAAATGTGAGTGGATTTACACAAATTTGACAATAGCCAAAAGGCCAAAATTCTGTAAAATGGCCAAAATTCTGCAAAAGGCAAGTTTACAGTACAGAAACTGTTCACATTATAATTTTAAAATAGAGATGATTTGCTAAAATGTACACTATTATTTCCTCTACTGTCATTTCCCCAGCTTTTTTTTTTTCTCAAAAGAAATTGAAAATGCCATTTAAAATTTCTTCTTTTGTTTTTTTGTCCCCCCATCCCAGAAGATAATTCAGCCTAAAGTAGGTATTTTTAGAGGAAAACACGAGACCAAATGATAAAAACCTAGCAAGGTTTAAGCAACTGAATGTAGCATTGTATAATGTAAAAGATAGAGTGGTTTTAACAGGCAGAGCTTCCAGCACCATGTGACAAGAAGCCTACCTGCCTCCAAGAACTTCCAGTCTGATTAAAGAGGGGCTGTAAAAAGAGAAAGAAAAGTTTTTTCCTTGCTATAACCAGGGAAAGATTTTGAGAATTGCATCAATACTCCTTACAGATGTTGACCTCCCATTTAAAAAGGAGACAGCTTTCCAGAAGGACTCGTAGGTCTGTTCACAACATTACGCTGTGAGCCATCCCCTCTGCATAGATGCCACTGAAGGAAAACTTTGTTTTACTTTACTTGTTGTAGTTTGTCAGTGGTGGGTTTATTCTGAGCTCAGCCCTCAGCCCCCACAACTAGACATGTTTGGAGTCGTGTTGGAGTCAGTTGCCACCTACCAGCAGGACCATGTCCATAGTGGATCTCTGCTTGTACACAAGTCTCCTGAGGTACTACACTTCCATTCACATAATGAGACCCATGCATTCTTCTCCTCCCCTGAGTCTTTTAAGAGCTGTTGAGAAAAGCAGCTCGTGTTGCTCAGATGGGGAAACCTCAGGGAGCATCCTATATAGTTCAATGGCAGTGGATCCAAACATACAGGAAATACACAGCAGAATTTAATGAGTGCTTTCATTTCCTGTTTCTAAATGGGTCAGAAAAAGTAAAAGGGAATTATCTTGCTGCTATAGAATTGTGCAGGCTGCTCTAGAATCCTGTGGATGGTTTCCCATCCTGCATTAAATTCAACATGGTTGTTCCAGTAAAGATTTTGGAAATTCTGATTGAGAGAAAGGAAAACTTATCTATCTCTTGACTATCAAGACTAAAGTAAGTAAATCCTCTTGTTTACAATATAGCATTGTAGTGACAGGGATGGACTGCTATAGCCAAGCTGAGTTACTTGGCAGGAGTATGTAAGCATTCAGGAGTCTTCGTATCAGGATCAGGTGTTGTTTGGCAGAGATTCTTTTCGGCCTATGAATTTTTGGCACCCCTATTCAAAGAATTACAAAGCAGATTCTGTGCTCACACCCACTTTTCAAATTTTCTGCTTCTCAAGCAAACACACTCTGCAACCTCACTTGAGATGTACCAAACACTTGATTTATTTTTGAAGTTTGAAAAAACAAAATGGGAAATAACATTAAAACTCAAGAAAGCAGTTCTTGTAATACCTAGAGAATACACAGACACTTACAACTTACATGTAGATATGCAAACAAGTACAGAACAGTTACTTCCATGTTGTGTGACTGGGACATACCTTTCTCTCCTGATTTTCTACATTACTGAGTATCATGAAATCCCAGTCAGTGACAGAGACTGCTTGTGTCTGTAATAGAGGTAATTTATTTTTTTACTTGTAGAGCATTATCTCTTAGCTTCTTTTAAACAAAGATACTAAATCGCACCCAGCTGATATCAATGGTAAGTCTCCAATGTCTCTAAAATGAACGTGGATGTAAAGTTCACAAATAGAAACCTGAGAAACTCCAGATCTACTGCAATTGTGGTATCAATGAACTGTATTCATGAGTTTTCATATTTGATGGGGGTGAGATCCTGTATATACCATATGCTTAGCTTAAAGGAACAATAAAATCCCCTGCTGTCTTACTTTGTGTTTGCTGTGAGTAGTAGGGAAGATGAATTCCAAAAACTAATTAGGAGTTTGTGGGATTTCTTAAAAAAGCCAAAAAATTGCTCATTCTTTTAATTAATTTTTTAAGTAGGAAATGGTCTTTATAAACTTTAAGTTTTCACACAGCTGTGAGCAAGCAGTTGATGACTGAGCTCTGTTCTGTGCCATGTGAAACTTGGAGTTTTTAGGTGTTTATAGGAACCAGAGGCTGAAATTCTGCTTTTTGAGGGTTACACAGGTGAGCCAAACCCTCATCCCAAAACACCAAGGCCTATATATTATTTGATCATTAAAAATAAAATCATCAAACTGATCTTTTAGGGAGGGGACAGAATATAGAAGTCAAGTCAAAAACTGTGGAGGCACAGACCAGTGTGTGTGGCTGGATGTCCTTGGGAAAACAGCTTTGAAAAGCATCATCCTTCAGTTAGACTTTTTGGTTTCAGCATGTTGCATTTTTCATTATTTGAGCTTACTATGTGGAAATTTATCGCATCTTAGTGAGTAGTCAGTATGAGGAAGAGGACTTATACCTCTTCAGAGCAACAACAACGGCAAAAATCCCTGCACTCATCTTGACAGGAGACAAGTACTAGTAGCATTCCCACTTGCCAGAGACACAGTTCTTCTACACTGTCTCCGTCTCTCAGTGCCAGTGCACTCTTTAGACTTCTCAGAAGACTGCTTATTGCAGTGCAGAGAGGGGCATTGCTGCTAACTCCCTCACCTTCCATGAAATCAGAGGTTTAATGAGGGGCCTCTTTCACTCAGGTGTGGAGCCTGGGATGGCATGGCTGGGATGAAAACCAAACCCTGAAAAACCATCTGGTGGCTGAGTTAAAGGAGCACTGATGGCAAGAAGGATATGAACACCAACAGAGGCAAGAAGGATAAAGAGAAAAAAGCCAGCCTTTTGGAATTGTTGTTGACAAACCTGGTCTCCTGCTTGACTGTCTGGAAGCAGCCACAGGATTCTGCATGATTCTTGGAGCCCTGGACCATGCTGGAGAGAACATCAGCAGGAGGAGCACTGTCTGCAGGGGGATAAATTCATCTCTAATTCTAGCATTTATATTTGCATCAACCATTAAAATCATACAGATAAAGAGCTATCGCATAAAGTGGAATACAGGCTGTAAAATGCTTTTCTGAGACCCAGGGAAATAGATGACTTAAGTGACATAGGATGCAACAGAAAATAAGAACACAAAATAACACCAGAAGATCTAAGACATCAAGATTCTTGGGCACAGAAATAGTATGTGTTTATCTATTATTAGTATTATTATTATTACCTTTCCATGGTCAGACTTATTTTGCTACCATTACCTGTTTTCTGTATGGCTCATCATCCTTTGGAGGAAATACTTTTTATTTTCAAATAAAAGAAGGAACAAACAGTTTAAATGTGAAAATATAGGAAAACATCTTACTGCGAAGATCCTGACCAGATCTCAGAGATGCACCACTTCAGCATCCATATTCCCTGCTACTTAAAAGAATAGGAAGAGGTTCCATTCTTCTAATCCTAAGACATTAAATGGAAATGCTTTCACAAGAAAAGTGTGGTATTTTACCAGCGGGAATTTCATGCAGTCCTGAATGTGGAACAAAAAGCTAACTTTAGTGTGTGAATATTTTTTATTTCCAATCCCTAGCACTGACATTAGTGTTGTGTACCAGCCTGCTATTTCAGATTTGTAAACCTGTTGTAACCCAAACTCCTTTACATTGTCACTCATCTTCCTCAGCCCTGTGTAAGTGGAGCTCTGTGGTCCCAAGACAGCTGTCTGTGCGCACAAGGTGTTTGCAAAGCCTTCACCACACCTGGCAATCTCACCCCAAATGCCAAGGCCAAAATGGGCCCAGTGCCAGAGCCACACCATCACTACTGGCAGAGATCAACCCAGGACAGGACAGAGGTGAAGCTGCCTGAGCATGCCATCCTTGTCCCTTGTCCCTTCCCATTGCTCCTGCCTCCTACATAGAGGATTTTCCTTTTCAGGACACCTTGCACAGAGATTAATGTATTTTAAGACATTAGGAAGTATAAAACAAACAGACATAAGCTAGTTGTTTCTTAGCCCTTCTGCCCTTCACTCCTGCCCCCTCTTTTCTTTGCACACAACAAAGAAAAGTGTATTTGCTCCTTTCTGCCCTCCATGACTGTCCAAGGAAAGTCAGAACAAATCTTCTGTGGTATGTAAGAAAACATAACTCATTACTACAAACAACAGCCTCATCTGCAGGGGTGAAATACTGGCAATGCAAGAAAGAGTGGGGACAGGATCTTGAAATTGGGGGAGAGCAGGAATATCTACCCAGCAGGCCTTACAGAGGGTGCAGATCTTCAGTAGATCCTGCAGCCAGTTTTTGAGTTGTCCTGAGGTTGTATGCAGAGGAGCAGGCACTTCTGGTGGGAAAGTAGTATTATCAACATGCAGTGGTCTGTGCAAAAATTGTTACACCTGGCCTAGCAAAATTTAGCTTTGCAGTGGGTAGCAGTGTCTTTCAATCTACCGATAGTCATCTTTTCTTACCTCTTAACATCTTACTTACTTCAGAAGGAGTAAAATGTTGACAAATAATGCAAAAAGATCATTTAAGTCTTAAAGGAAAAAAAAAAGAAAAAACACATTTGGGGAAAAATGCCCATTTTTCTTCATGTTTTGGCTTTTCATGAATTGTTTTTACCCAGCTGGTAAGTACAGGTACATTCTTATAGGTGCAGTGCTAACAATAAAACAGCAGGTTAACATGGTAATGGACATGACTACCTCTCAGCTTTTAATCAGTTCTTTCCTTTACAGTTTATTCAGTATTTTAGAAGCTGTGATTTTCATGTACTTCCCATTGCATACCAAAAGCCAGTGGTTGCACCTTCTGCCACCAGTTTGTGTTTTACTTATGCTGACTACTAAACTAATTAACAACCATACATTTGGAGAATGCGTTCATAAGTGTCAAGGTTTCTTCAAAACCGTTAAAAATTTGTAGAGTAATGTCAAGAACTCATTTGGGCATGTGTTGCTTTACCACTTTAGAGGAAAGACAATATTATTTTTTTGTTTTAAACTGAAGCAAAAAGTGGCAAGTTTTATGGGTTTTGGCAGGCTGCTTTTTGTTGCTAGCATTTCTCCTTAAGCTGAGTAAGTGGTGAACTGCTGGCTCACCATGTCTCTGGGGTACACTGAGGTACAGTGTAAAGAGTGGGGCAAATAGACAAATTTATGGCAAGAATTAAGTGGAGAGATGTCGTGAACAATTGAATAAGGAGCTGTTGGCTTAGAAAAACAAATTATCAAGTCTTTTTTGGGGTAAGGATGACATTAGACCAAAAGTTCATTTCTCAGACCTGAAGAAAATCTTTCTTTTTCATTGTGATTTTAAACCTCTGACAGGCTTCATAAACATTAATCCATAAGGTGTTTAAAATTTTGTCTGTCAGCAAAGATTTGTGCAGGTTCTGTGGCTTGTATTTATTTCTATGGAGTGACTATGGCGTAAGAGAAAATTCTTGCTTATGAAATGTAAACACAGGTTCATTTGAGAGACAGTGATAGGAATTACACTAAATATTTAGTATATGATTGGTTTCCACTGGGAGAGCAAAGTATTTTGCATTGGAAGAGATACAGAAAGAAAAAAAAAACCGAGAAAGAAAATCCAGTAGTTTCATAACTATTTTTCTAAGAAAGAATGTGAAACAGTATCTGTAACTGGCACCTTATAACCCTTAGGTCATTTGGCCTTTCCTGAGCTCACAAGAGTCAATCAGAAGTTCTTCAGGGAAACAGAATGTACATGTGTTTGTGCCAGTACACACTAACTTTTAAAAAGCTATGCTTTTCACAGTGTGGGGGCACATCAATTGCAATAATATCCTTGGCAGGAAGGATTCCTTGGGCCCCCAGCAAGTGCTTCCACTGACAAGCAGACAGAACTTTGCCCCTCAGCCAAAAGGCTGCTGCTTGAAATATCTGGAGATAGAGGACACCCTTCTTCGAGCTCCTGTGTTGCCTGATTGACACCCAGCTCTCCCACATCCCATCCTAACCACCAGCTGATCAAAGTATTCTGGAGAAGCTCTGATAGATAAGCTCAGAAGGACAGAAGCATCTTTTGGTAGTCAGCAGGGCCAGGACTGAGGAGACTTTTCACTAGGAGAAGGGTTAAGATTTGATACAGCTGATTTGAGCAGAGCACGGATGTGCACCTTTGTCTCCTGTGTGCCAGATGAACATCCCAAGCAGCCAGCTAATGTGTAGCCCTGCTTGGTTTCTCAGGAGAAGTTTTTTGCTGGAATTCTGCCTCAGAAAAAAAAAAAAAAAAAAAAAAAAAAAAAAAAAATTGCAGCTCTACTGGCAAAATCCAGTTGGGTTGCCAGGATGTGTTATTTCATCCTTGGAACCGGCACAGTGTCAGGAATTGCACCACCCCTCTGGGGTTTATTGATATAAAAATTCCAGCACAGCTATACTTGCATGCTCCTTCTAGTGTGCACTATGCCTGCGAAATAGAGTATTTGAGAACTTTTGGCATTAACAGATTATTTCTTTTTAACACATTTTTACAGAAATGTGGGATAAACACTTGAAATAAATTAGGCTAACAAATTCAGTGCCTAAGCAAATAGTACTGGGGGCTTTGTTAGACTGGGGCTGACATTAGAGTTAGGGAAGGAAAACAAACAACAGTGTTACTTTTCTTTGAGGTTTTTTCTGTGGCCAGACCTATTAGCTACAGCTAGAATCTGCAAGTCATCTCAAAAAATACCCAAGTCATGTACTGTCATTTGTTCCTGTAAATCATCTTGACTTCAGTTGCGTTCCTCTGGTGCAACTGAGAACAGAATTTGGCTAAGAAACATTGGGTCTGCTCTTTTCCCCATAGGTTTTACATATTTCATATGAAGAGGTCTAACTTAATATCAGATAGCTCATCATCTGCCACCTTGGCAGTCAGCATAAATCTCCTAGGGCAGACTTGGTACGGTTAATCTCAGTACAACAAATTGAGGGAAAATGTCCAGGGACAATCTGAAGAGAGAAACATAGGACAGGTCTGGCTTTCCAGGTCTTGTTACAACAGGTCTTGACTATATAGATGACCCCTGGAAGCATGGTCAGTTTGTCTTCAGCCTGAGAAACCATGTTTGCCCCATGTTTCAGTACCTCAGTGCCTAATCCACACCATTAGGATGGGTCCGGAAAGCAAATTTGGGTCCAAGAACATCTACTGTCCTTGCCACACCATTTGTTCCCCAGCCATTTTTTTTTCTGTTTCAATCCCACACAGATCTGAGCTATTGCTTTTTCTTGACTGTGCTTTCCTCTGGTTTGGACGCAGGACTTGGCTTTTCTCTCTGAGATGCCTCACTGCTACAGGTGCCATTACAAATATTTTATTTGCTCATTTTCAGAAACCTGGAAAGTGAAAGAAACTGAGGTAGAGCAGAATGCTACTTTGCAAATACTCTGGAAGGTATGTCCAACTTGGCACTGCGCTAAGTCATCCCAGTTGGCTTGAGAGCAGAAAGCCCTTTTCTCTCTCAAAGATGAAATCTGAATGTCTGCCAGGTCCCTGTAATTACAAGCCCCAAAGAGTGTCTACTCTGGTGTAACTAGAGATCTATGGGTTTTGGCATTTCATGTATCCATTACCACTTAGTGCTGCATCACTGGGCCAAGATGGGAATTTCCTTTGTGGGGAAACCTCTTTTATTAACAAAATGCGAACCACATTTGTTCTCCAACATCAATCTCAAATGGCTAATTTCTTTTCGTCTCCCAATACAGAGCTTCTTTTTTCATTCTCCTAGGGAATATCTCTTCTCTCTTGTTTGTCTCTGCCTGCATGTAACTCTGCGTCAGTATACACAGTAATAATTCCCACTCCAATACAATGAATATGCCTTCTGAACAGCTTGTTAAGGTCACTATGGGTTGAATCAAGGTTCAGGCTCCTCAGATTTGTCATGCCTGCCCATGACTAGCTGCACCTCAAAGCCACACCCCACCACATATTGTCACACCTATTGTATGTAGCAGTGAGGTTGTAGGGGGGTCCTGATTGCTGACCAGCTGGAGTCAGAAGTTAGGAAGAATATCACTGGCTGCAGGCTGAACCAGAATCTGTTTAAAATCTTCAAAACTTGCTGAGAAGATATTAAATACTCAGATGACTTGCTGGTGCTGAATGTGATCCTGTTGGCACCTGCTTCTCCACTATACAGTAGGTGGCAACAAAAGCACATTTATATTGGAGTGTTGGTGACATAGATGTACAGATTGTGTCTGAAAATTGATTCACTAGGTATGATAGGGTAACTCTGATTTTCATGGGCCCTTATGGAAGAGTTCTCAGATGCTTGTATAATGCAGGTTATTCCTGCCTTTCGTGTATTCACCTTTCTCCGTTCTTGCCACAGTCAAGTATGGATCCACTGCTGGAAGACAAGTCTTTGTCTGCCTGTGATTGAAATGTTATCACAGCAGGTTAAGAGAGAGTTAGATTTTGAAGAACATTTGGCCAAGATCCTTCTTGTCCCCAGGAGGAATCGTGGGGAGGGTTCTGCCTTGCTAGGGTCTTACATGATACTGTTGGAACAGTGACTGTTGCAGACCAGGGAGTGTGTTTTAATTTTTTTATTTTGTTGGTGGGAACACTGCAGAATAAGGAATTCCCTTAAGGTGAAGGAGAAAACAATACAGCAGCTGTTATAAAACCATCTGACTACAGACATCCTTGTACACACAGGGACATTTGCTCAGCTTCTGTTCTTTAACTTTTAAGATGAAGCTAAAGGAGAGAAAAGTGAAAAAAACCAAAACAAACAAAATAACCCCCCATAAAAGTAACAATGTAGGAGAATGAAGAATGAGCAGCAGTTCCTTCCCCAAATAAGAGACCAAACCTGTTCAGTGAGTAGCAGACTCTGCCTCTGGCCTCAATTCTGATGAAACACCTCACATCTGGTAAACTGTGAGCTGCAGCTACAGATTTCCCTACTGCCAGTACATGCCAGTACCACAGGTCTCACCTCTTCAGTGTTCCTGGCAGCAGGTAATGCAGTTGATCTCCTGTTATCTCCTGTCACAGCTTCTCTGTGCCTCCAGTACCTGGGCAGTGACATTCAAAGGGCATTTAGGACCACAATCACTCCAAGCCTCTAGTGTTCTGTTAACTTCAATTGGAGTTTTCCAGTGGAGATCAGAGATATTAACAGAGCTGAGAAACACAATGTTATAAAAATCTTGTCTCCTTATGAATAACTTAAAAAAATTGTATTTTAATAAGCAAAAAGCATGGAGAAACAGCCTTCATGTGTTTGCCACTTGCCAGTTAGAAGCCTCTGTGTGCAGTGATTTATAGTTTATTGCCAACCACACTGTCATTGAAACTTAAATTTATTTTATACCAGGAGGTTTTTGCAGATTTTGAAAATATTTTGTTTTGGTCTGATGGGACTTCTTAATCTTTTGAGGGGTTGTTGGTTTTGCTTTTTGTCCTTTGCTTTTGATTTGCAAGTTCCATCCCTTCCATTAACCTCCCTCACCACTTGTTATCATCATTTATGCAAATATGGATATTATTTTTCATGCGTATAAACAATTTTTTTTTTTTATGAACTGTAATCAGAAGGGATTTCTCTGTCCTTCAAGGAGTCAGCCTAGGTGGGTTTTGGATCTCTCTACTGGAGCCTGAGGTCCCCAGCTAATTTTGAATAGTTGAAATTTAGAAGAAAAGTGCAGCTAAAGTTTCAGTTGGTTTGGGCGTTTAACCAATCACTAGGTCAAAAACCTAGTCAGGCAATTCCTTTACTTCTTTTGATTGTTCAAAAGCAAACTTATAATTACCTTGTTCACTCGTAGCTTCACTGTCTATCCATGAGATTACCTATGTGGGTATGTCCCCAAAAGGAAAAGCTTCAGAAAACTTTCATTAATGTCCAAGAACATAGAAGGAAATGGAGTTGCAAGCATGTATATAATCTTATTTGGATTGTGCATTGCAAATCAAGTAATATGTGCCTTGATGAATTCTGTATGAATGTATGTGAAAATGGTAACTTTTGGCATAGTATAGTTATTTTTTGACTTTTAAGCACCCAAAACCCCTGAACAAAAACAATGCCACGTGACAATAATCTTACTATGAAAACAATAATATATTTAAAGTTTGAAGATAGACACCAAACGTGGCATGAAACAAGCTTTCCTTCAAGAAAAGCTGATTACCACTAGTTTTGTCACTGCAATAGGTATTTTCTTGTTACTGCTGAAACGTAGAAAACCATTTTGCTTTTTACATTATTTGTAACTCAGTCCCTCACTCATGTTAATCAATGACAGAGCTTCTGCTGATAAGAGCTAGCAAAAATAAGAATTATTCTTAGAAGTAGAGACATGCATTTTCTGTAAAATATATCTCAAGTGATAAGACTTACAAACTGTATTGAGATTCCTTTTCTTTTTTTTTTCTTTTTTTTTTTTTTTTTGTGGGCTTTTTGAGAGGGTTGGGTTTTTCAGATTATTTTCAAACACGGAATCCCCCAGGAAATTTCAGTGGAGTTGCAAAATTTGCAGCGAAATGTTTGATTTGGTCAAAAAGCCTCTTCAAGATTAGATTAAACTATTTCAAGCAGTTTTACTGTAGACTCAAAATTGCGTCTTTAATCCAATATAAGCTCTGTTTAATGAAAGCCATCTGCAAGTCATATCATTGTTACTCCTCACCCCATTCCTATTGCTGCTTGAAGCATCTCTGTATTGGCAGTTACTGCGAGCGGCCACCGATTTCCAGCAGAAGCCTTGTAGTTAAACCATCAGTCAAGCAGCTGGGATTTCTACTTCTTCCTGCCTCTCCTGCTGGCTCGTACTGCATGGCTGAGCCAGTCGTGATCACTGTGCTGCTCATTTTGCCCATCTGATAAGAGGATATTGTATCTGCCTGCCAGGTGTGTTGTAGGGACACAGTACTTAATGTTTGCAAAGAGCTGTTGTGGTACTTGATCAGAAATCCTGCAGAAGGGCAGAATTTCACAATGGAGCACAAACTCATGTAACAACATTAAATGCTTCTCCAGTCTAAAAAAGTTTTGCCCAGGCTACAGTGAAAGGAAATGATGACTAAACTAATTTAAGATCACCCAAAATTTTTGTTTCCACCCCTGTGCTATGTTTCACAGCCCTTGTGAGATCTTGCTTGTGCTAAGATCTGTTGATGGGACCGTACTGTCCTTAACCTATACATTGACCTGAATGAGAAATAATATTGGGAAGAGAAGACTTACTTTTAACTAGATAAGTTCCCTGATCTACTTCCAGCATCTTCCAGAAAAATTCAGAGTGGCACAACTGACAGGGCAGTGAATTGCAGTACACAGGAAGGGACAAGCAGATGAAATGGGTAGGAGTCCTTAGATTGACTTTACCATTAAACCCTATTGCCAGACAGCACCTCAGAGAAGCCTTCCCATACTTGGTGCCTTCACCATGCTTCATGCTCCACAGCAATTCCCAGCCCACTAATTAAATGCCATGCTGCAAAGAAAGGAGTCATAGTGATTCCCTCTGTGGAGCTGAGAACTGGGCATGCGGCACTGGAAGGAAGTGGCTCACCACAAGTAGATTGGACAGCAGTAAGAGAGCAAATCTGAGTGCAAGTGTCCTGCACATTGATTTGAAATCCCATTCTTCTTCCATGCAGCAGTATGCATTTTAGATACCTTTCCACTCTTTCTGCGTCTAAAACACATCCCTGACTCCATTTCACCTGAAATTTCCCATGAGTGAAGTGCTGTGGGTTCCCTGGAGAAAACTGTTTTACAAAGATTGGGGAGTCCTTGTAAAACAGTCATGTAGGGTACAGGAGTATAAAACTAAAGCAGGGAAGTTTAACTGAAAAATAATTTCTTTTTGTGTGCACTTAAACTCCCAAAAATAATTTTTGAAATAATTATCTCTATATATGTTGCCGTTATTACAGAATACTCACATTTAAAAAACTATGAAAACACTTGAGACTAGGTTTATGGTGAGCTTGTCATTATTGTGTCTTGTGAAGGGAGCTTCAGATGTGTTCATGAGGGATTCTCTGGAAGAGTGAGGATCTGGGTTGCATGTCTTTCTAAAGATACTCCTCCAAACATTTAGCAAATCTTTTTCATGGTGATCTGAAGGAACAAATCTTGTTTTCCAATTTGCTGCATTTCAATCCTCCTGAATATAATTTTTGAATATTTATTTTTGAATTTTCCTTAAATTCAGGTAAATGTCTGAAAAAGTGACTTTAGGGTCACTTTCGTGTGTTTTAGTGGTTATGCATATTTGTCTACCTCTCAACAGCATTTTCCAAGAGTTTTTTAAACAGAGAATGGTCCAAATAGCAGCAACATCAGACAATTCTTCTCTTTTTCCTTATCCCATCCCTCCAGGGAAAAGAAAAAAAAATATTAATTAATCAAAGAGACCTAGGAGGTTAAATTCTTCATCATCACTACAGTATGCTGTTGACAAGGAGGTGTACTCTTCTTCAGGAAGGGGAGTGCCTTCCCCTGACAATAAAATGACAGCTCTAATTACCCCATACATTTGTGATTTGCTTTGGAAACTTATTTTGACACATGCAGAGACAGAAATTGGAATAGCTTAAGGGAGAAAGGAAACCTGTCACAGATGTGAGTGGCAGAGCGAAAACAAAAGATTGTGAATTTCCTCTTTGCCAGTACAGATCTCTGGGTTGCCATCTTTTTTTCACAGCAAACTAGGGAAGGAGAAATTCCTGAAAGCAAAGCTCTGTCTTATCAAGTGTGATAACATCTGACAAACTGTACAGATCTTCCCCACTCCCTTCCCCTCTCTTTTGCAAAAGTTGGGACTGGGCTAACGACAGAGTAGCAGGTCATTGACCTATTAGCCTCTGTGATCATTTTACCCCAGGCCCTGAATGATGTCTGCAGACAGGTCCATTGGGAAAGAGAGGCAATAAGGTCACCACCTCCCCATTTCCTTTTTGCCGCTATCTCTGCACCAGCAGCTTCTCTGGGCTTGACTTCTCCATGAGTAATTGATGTGTTGAAAGTTAAGCATGTGCTTAAGTGCTTTGCTGGAGTGGGGCCAGCATGTGCTGCACCTGGAAAGGTCTAGTCCCGGGCAAAGGAGGGGCTGGCCCAGAGCAGCTGCCCCTCTCTCCCCATGAAGCTGCTGAGAAGGCAAGCGAGCAAACCACCTTTTACCTTGGGCGCCAGCCCAGTGCAAGGAGCTGTATGCCACCCATGCAAAATCTGCAGAAATACAAACTCCTTTAACATGATAGATGATTTTCTCTCTGATGTTTTAGAGAAATGAGGCATTTGTCATGATCTGCGTATGTCTGGTTGTGCCTGACCACTCCTGCCCCATCTTCCAATGAATTCATTGATCAATTTGATGGAGGAATAGCAATCTCTGAGAAAGTTAAGATCCTCCAAATTTCATTAAAGTAAGCAGCCAGAAATAGCTGCTAAGGCAGAGAAAGAGCCAAAGTATCCTCCAGCTGCTGAAATATCAGAATCATAGTCAATGATATGACATGTTATTGGGAAGCCATTCAGTCTCAGTGCTTCCAGAACAGCTTCTGGGTCCCATATTCCCTTAATCAGAGTGTTTTGTATGTTGACCTGACTATTAGAGTTGGCACTCCTGGGAAAAAAAATAAGAAAATTTTTGAGGTCTTCTTTTGAGGAAGACCTCAATTCTTCCAGGTCCCCAATAAAGCTGAAAAGTACCTCCTGTATTAATAATCAAAGCAAAACAAAAGGGGGAAAAGGGTTTAAATTCTTTATTTTAAAACTGTTTGACCAGTACTCAGCAATATTGTGCAAACCAGGGTAGTTCTTTGCATTACGCTAATTGAATAATAATTCAGCTTTTCTGAATTTGAGTAAGAATTATATACAAATTTTATGTTAAAGATACAAACCAACTGAAATATTCCCTTAAGAACTTACTTTAAAATTTTAACCCTAAGTGATTCATTCCAGTGCTCTTTCTTGGATGCTGAAAAACACCAGGAAGAATAAGAGTAAGATTGAAGTTACTTCTCCTGTAAAGTAGACTTGAAAATAGCTTCACAGACTTTTTATTTAAAATATTATGTAATACAAAATGAAAAAATTGATGAAATGAAAAATTATTTTTTAAAAAAGTGTTTTAAACCTCTCTGAACAGATCAAATCCAAACTCAAAGTTTGCATTACTAGAAATTGATAGTCAAGTACTTATATTGTTTTCATATTGTCTCTTTTTAGAGAGAAGACACTCAGGAGGGTTTTGCTAACTTCATAACTTAAGCTTCCACGGAAGAACAGTAACCTTTAATAGTATTAACAGTAAACAGTCTAAAGAAGCTTTAGCATTTTCAAGAGCAGGAGTAGTGAGCGGTGATGCCTTTGCTGTTTCACACAGAGCAGGACATTACACCAGCCCACCCTATTACAACTACCAGCAGTATCACTGTGCTTTGGTACATTTCTGTGAAAGGCCAAGTGCAAGGCTTCAAAGGCCCTGGAAGTCTTCAGGTGCTCCTACAGACACCAAGTAGTCCAAGGGCCAATGCTGTGCTTCAGAAACATCTGTGTAAAATTATCTGTGTAAAAAAAACAGACAATGGGGATTCATTCAGCCACTTGTTCTGAGGTACAAAAACGTGGGAGCAAAAGCATTTTCTAAGGTTTGTTGAACATGCTTGAAATAAACTGGAACATGTAGCTGGTTATATTACCTTTAATTGCAGAGGTGCTGAAATGAGCAGCTACTTCTCTTCCCCTTGAAAGGGAGGAAAAATTAGAAGCAAACACAATAGTGTTTTCTTTTAATGTTACCTCTATATTCCTCAAATATATAGATAAGCCAGGTTCAGCATTTGATTTCATGTCTAGGAGTCAAGGAAAACATAGTTCTAGGGTAGATATGGGCTTGATCCAAAGTCCACTGAAGTCATTGGCAGCATTTCCAATGCCTACAGTGAATTTTAGATCAGGCTGCATAGCTATAAATAAGATAGCTATAATAATAATAATAAGATAGAAGATTCACTTGTAACATGAAAATTCATGTGAAGTAAGTTAGCACAAAAGAGTAAAAGTGGAACCAAATGACATTCTCATTATCTCAGAAAAGTATTTATAGGAATTTATAGTTTTTAAAGCACTGGGGTTTTCTTTTAGTTTCTCCCTGTGTTGTGTTGCCCTGCAGAGCACATATGGCACGCTGCAGTGATTATGTGTCTTAAGCCTCTGGTACCACTCACTGACTGATAAAGAGGTCAGAGGGGGAGTCTGGGTGATGATAGTGGAGAGAAATGTTCCAGAAGAAGACTTACAAAGGGCTGTGAACTGTGGAAATTCACTCTCTCACTGTCACCAGCTATTAGCAGGGCCATTAATAATACAACTCTCAATGTATAGGTGCATTAGCTGTTGTCATGCTCTAGTAATGAACCTTCCATAGGATAGAGTGATCGGTGTCTTTATACAAAAGGATAGTAATAGGCCTGTACAACTTCTCTCTTCCCTTCACTCTGACTTGCAGAGAGAAAAGAAGTAGCTCACACACACTTTTCTGAAGAAATCCTTACTGAGAGATTTTTAATTTCTTTTATGCATCAGACTTTCATATTGTTTGGGGCAAGTGCTGTACTCACTGATTTTAACATTTCTGCTTTCAATGCTAATGTTCTACATGTCCTCCACTTAGGATTTGGAAATACTCACTGACGGGTTACTTTTGTTTGAAACTGTATCATCTGATACTATTTTTATTCTCAAATGCATGATTTTGGTCCCAAAAGAAATTGTATAAATTTCCCTTACACACACAGTGGACACTTCTCACTATGTTGGTGATAATTCAGCTTAAGATTTGCAAATCGGTCAATTTTAAGCTTCACAACAGAACACCAGATTTTGAAATTTTAAAGCTTAAATTATGTGAACAAGCAACACTACAAGTATCTTATGTGCTGACCTGGATAGAAAATTGCTGTCAAATTCAAGTGAACCTTTAAAACATATTTTATTTCATATTTGTTCATAATTCAGTATATGTCCTGTTCACAGAGGTACATTCTCTATGCAAAACAGGTACTTTTAAATTGTCATTATAATGCTTTTTTTTTTTTTTTTTTATAGATTTTAAAAGGTTCTGATGAGAAATATGTTTTCCTTGTAAGAGAAAATTGTCATTTGGGCCCTAGAAAGAAAGGGAAATAAGCAGCTTGGAATGAGGCAATGATAAAATGCAAATTTGTGGTTGAAATAGAGAGATGTTTGGAATATTTCTTTATATATTTAGTGAACTCAGTAGAAAAATGGTCTTTAAAAAAACCCCATGGCATTCCTATTTCTGTCTTATAGATCCTAGTGTTGATAACCTGAGCTGAAATACAAAGATCCAACGAAATCTGTGAGGTGAGGATATATTACAGTTCTGTGAGCAACTCAAGTGATATTTAATTCTTTGGGGGAATATACCAATTTGTGAATCTATTTCAAATTCCAGAAAATCAGAACTGAAAAAATAATCCAAGAATTTTCTATAACTGCAATGAAATAAATACACTTATGCCATTTGCTATTTTCCTTTGACATTTCAATCTTTCCTTAAGCATCGAAGTGGCTATATTTCACTGTCATGAATGCCCAGAGGAAAGGAATTAATAAAGTTGATTGAATATTCTCCCATGAGACTACTGAAAAAAAAAAAAAAAAATGCACGTGTAACAGTTCTTTCAGGAAATGCTTTGCTGTTTATCAAACTCAGATAACAACAATGACATCACATGATGCCAGAAACCTGTCACAACCAGATTCAAATTTTTGCAGATAGGTAATTTATGGTAAACAAATTTTGATGCAAGTATATTCAGGGAAATATATCAGTGGAAAAATTTTAATATTTCTGTGGGTTGTCTGAGAATCAGAAAAGATGTCTGGAAAAATTAATACTTTATACCTTGAATTGTTTGTTAGCAAGGGTCTTAAAACACAGTGACAATGGAAATATTTAGCTGGAAGTTTTTCAGAGCCTTTCCATGATGCTTGTACAGGCATGCCTGGTGCACGTCTGAACTTATTGTCATTGTAGTTTCCATCCATCCCAGTAAATACTGGGAATGCCATGTTTGGCCTTGGCAGAACCATGGAGGTAGCACAGCAAGACAAGTCAGTAGGTGGAATTTCTTTGACTAAAAGCAGAGGGAGCTTATGGTACAGCATTTACAACAAATAAAACTTTCGTGTTTCTAATGGGGGACTAGGATTTGATGAGCAGGGGAAGCTAAACACTTCCTCCCATATTTTTATTAGATGTTGACCAAACACCTGGGAAGAATCCTTCCATGTATTATTTTCAATGGAACTAAATAAGCAAGAAAAATATTTCGATCTGGTGAACGGATGGGTAAAGAAAAACGAAACAGGGATGCCCCTGGAAGGAGGCATCTCCTCACAGGAAGTCAGTGGAAAGATGGTATGTGTATGTGTTTGTGCCTGTTTTCTTTGGGTTCTTTAACCCCTCTCTACTATGGAAAGCTACAGAGAAGAATCTGCTGATACTGCATTTTTATTATCTCTTAGTTTTGGCTCAAGCACTTGATACCGATGACACTGTCTATTTTTCTTAGTTAGCAAGACAGGGTCTGTTCAATCCTCCTTGCACAGAAGATAAAACCATGCCTGTCTCACTCCAGTTGATCTAGATCTTCTCTTAACTGCTGTGCTATTGAAAAGGGATAGGTTAAACACTCTGCCATGTACAGTACATGATAGTGCTCTAGTGACTGCTGGCCAAGGACTAAAAAGAAACTATATGTCTGGATTGCTACTTTTTAGCCAAAAGCAAGCTCCGTATTTTGACTCATCATATGGTCCCCCTGCTTAGTAAGAAATGGGAGAGCTCTGTTGTGCTCCAAGCTAGAGGCAAGAAGACAAATATTTTCCCTCTTATCCTGGAAGAAAAGTAGACTGTCTTTCCACATGCTCTCTTTAACCTTTGCTGTTCACCTTTTGGTCCCTAAGCTTATTATAACAGCTCAATTCCTCTTATGAAATCACTGTCTTATGTCTTCTGTTTGTCTGGGCCTGTATAATGTCAGAGGCTTCAGACTTTCAGGCTGGCCAGGATGAAATCAAATCACAGCTTTCTCAAGCTAGCTCAGACTCTCTGGCTTACACAGCAGCCATTAAATAACTGTTCTTTGTGAAGCTGCTAGTCTAGTACCAGTGGCTGGGGAAAATCAAAACAAAATAACACTAAGTCTTGTGGTTGTGGAATGACATCACATGTGTTTGGTGTCACACTGGGCACGTTGAGTTGCAGTTTGTTTCCATTCAAGCGGCTTCTTTGGCAGTCATGATATGCTGATGTGCTGTTGGAAATGATTGTTCAAGAGAAGTCTGTGGGGATGATATTAATGAGTGATTCAGCAAGACTCAGACATTTACAGAGTTTGCTTTGGTGAAGTAGAACTTATGTTTAAGGAGAGAAGAAAAATGAGGAAAGAATGTAGTTTATGGAAAAGACACGAACACGACCATATGAAAGAAAATAAGCTGAGGAGAGAGGAACTACAGGACAGAAGAAGAAAGGAGAATGATGGCATGGCACCAAACACACCGAGAGCACAAGAGCTGACACTGAAACATTAGATCTTGCTATCACTGAGATAGAAGAAAGCAGCATACTTCTACTCTATAGCAAAAATGTCAGATGGGGAATTAAGCAAAATGCTCCGTTTCAAGTGGTCTATGAGACATTGATCTTGTTTAGGGACCTGGACCCTGATTTGTAGGTCTTGACATAAAACAACAGAATTTATCATGGAAAATATTATTTTAATTTCATGCTGACTATATGAATTAATCTCTCACTAATTATAAATTAACAAGTAATTAACCCCCATTTTTTTTCTTTTGTGCAACATCTGATGTTAGCTGTGTGTCATAGATCTCAATATTCACATCTTATGAAAAATTGCATGTCATCTGCTGGCTTACCTCAGTTATGGTCTGGACACCTACAGAGTTGATAGATGGTCCTGTTAGCAGCTCATGTGGCCTGTAAGGGCCTCTCATCAAGCATGATTGAGGAGATCTGCATTTATCAGTCTGCAGCTCTTTAACCTGTTAACACCCATTCTTAACAGGATAATTTAACACTTAAAGTAACCAGGTGAAAAAAGTTCCTAAACTAAACTAGAGCAAATTTGGTTGGCCGCCGTGAGGTCACATTCTTTTCTTAGAGTGCTTTGATCCTACTACAACATCTCTGAACTCCCTGGTTTTTTCCTTCTCTTCAGTGGTGTAAACCAGAATCTCAACTGCACTATCGTTTCTCTGCAGTACAATCTACGAACGTGGGAACTAGAATTGGAAAAAACTTCCAGGTGGGAAGAGGAGCTCTAGATGGCTCTGGTTCAGCCCCCACTTCTTAAAGCAGTGATACGAATCTGCATCCTTTCCTTGCATCTGCAAAATGAACAGCCAATTCTGTGACTCACCTCTTCCAGAAACCTTTTTGGATCCGTAGTTACCCACTCATTTCAGTGGAAAGTACTCCTACCAGTGGTCGAACGTAGAGCTCAGCTTTGAGCCCACTGCTGGGAGAAGGTAAGACAGACAGCAAATTACCTCCCAATCCTCCTCTCTTCCTTTGCAGAAGATCAGCAGGGATAGCCTTTCACCTGTCATTCTTAGCAGGGACATTTCATCATGGAAATGCCTCCTACCTACTCACCAGTAGATCTGTCTGCCTGTGAGTATCATTTCCTCCACTGGTCTGCCAGTACTCCAGCCTGTTGATTTTTTGAGCAGGATGCATGGTTCATCTAATTGCTCAGGCCCTGAGGATGTGGTGGTGAGCATGTCTAGTTTAGTCCTGGAGAGGACTCTGAGCTGAGCTGACACAGATCAATAAGCCATTTGCTTTATTTGCAAATTTCTAATGGTAGCCAGAGACTGACTGGACACATTTAATAAATAATTATAAATAAATTTAAAAAATAAATAAAAAGCCACTTCATTTCTTTTGAAATTAATTGGCATGAGAAGAACTCACAAGGGAGCTATGTAAGGTTTTATAGAGGGGTATTTATCAGAAGCCAACACTTGTCAAAAGACAGAAAAAACCCCAAACCTATTGCCAGAACTTTGTTTCTTATTCACATGGCTCTTCTGCATTAAAAATCAGCAAATTATGAAGTCCAGACATAAAGAAATAAAAGGATTCCTTTGCTCTGAATATAAATTTGTATTTCTTACTTTTCACTCTAATTTCTCCAACTTGCAATGTCTGCAATTATTTCAAAACATATATTTAGACTGATAGAGTAGAGGAAATAAGGGTATCTAGGATAAAGGGAGAAAGTAATAACGGGGAAAGGTTAAAAATTTTAAGAAAGATGAGTGAACACTTTGAGGTGTTGCAGAGGTATAGCTGTTTTTCCATAGGCTTGTTCCTGGTTTGATATGCTTTGTACTTACATATTGTGTTTCTTATTCTCTTGTGTCTTAAGTTATATCAGTTATCTAAAGTTTGCAGCTAATTAAGGAAATAACATTGATCAATTTCGGTACAGCAGACCTTTTTCAATATGGGAGTCTTCAGCTGAAACAAGATGAAAGTTCCATCACCTTTGTGCTGACAAAGGTGATCCAAGCATAGAGAGCAATTTACTGTTTTCCTTCGAATGATAGATGCTATTCACATAAAGTTAATATATTTATATTTCTGTTTATATTTATAATATGGTTGCCTTTCTCTTTTGTTTCTTCGATCCATTCAACAAAATCAACTTTTCCTGAAATGCAAAATATTTCTTTTTCCCCGGGCGGTTTCTGGGAGCCTTGTAGCTCTGCCTTTTCCTTGGGCTGCAGTGACACCTAGCGCGCACACCTTAAGGCCCGAGCAGCCTGTGCTTTTTGGCTCGTCCAGTTTCGAGTATTTTCTCGTTATCAGGCAATGCCGAACAGTGTCAGCTTCGTCAGTGCAGTCACACCACTGTATTTGCAGCAGCTTGGGTCTGGGGGGCAGGGGATGGGAGTACCTGCAATGGGAGCTTTGGTGTGGCAGCCTCTCCTGAGGGAATGCTGGACGAAGGGGATCAGGGCAACAGCAGCTGTGTCTCACAGCTGGGATGTTCCCACATCTCAGCTCAACATGAAAGTGACATTTGGGTTCCAGGCTTAGGGAGGCTTTTCTTTAATAATAAGAAATGAAGAATCTGGAGTATCTCCAATTTGGTTTGTCATGTAGTTTACAGGGTAGTAGTCCCAGTGGGATTCACAGTTCCTGGTCATGATTTTTCTTGCACTGTACATGTCCAATTCTGGCTAGTCAGAAGGATCCTCAGAAAAAGCAGGACACCACTAACCACCTGGTCTCTTCCACCTAACATCTATATAATGCACAAGTGCTGCTGAGTTTGCAACCAGAGCCCTCAGTACAGTAAAACCAATGTTTTCCCCTCTCCAGCCCAGGGCATATATTACCATAATTTCTCTTCAGTCTGTCTCCACCACACAATGCTTTTCAAGTCACCAGGAATCTGCCCAGAGGAGGAAATAACCAACAGGGTCTCTACTCTTTCCTCCAGGAAACATCACAAACAAAATCAGGACCCCTACTTTGCCACCTTTGATTCCTGCTATTATCAGCTGGCTGGTATCCTAATGATGAGGAAGGCAGGAGAACTGCAGCCTGTATTAAAAAAAACATATCATCACAGATATCACATAGAAAGTATCTTCCATTTGACAGTTCAGGAAAGTCACACTGCAGGGTGCTCTCAGTGGTACCACAGATTTTCACCTAACCAAGCTCTACTTCTTCTCTTCCATAGAAATAAATCTCAGTGCAATATGTTATCTCCCATGGTTAGGTGCCATTTCTTCTGATTCTGTTGTTTCTTGGAATTACAATCACTTTCTTCCCATGAAAGTCCCTCAAAGCATTTTATTTCATTAGTAATTTTTGATAGTACTCTAGTGTTTAGAAACTGGGTAGTATATCTTCAAGTAGACTGTGAACCTAGTATCTGCTCTTGCATTACCTGCCCAAACATCAGAGAAGCAACAATTCTTGACTGTTGACAGACAGTTTTTGTAAACATCAGCTGTGCTCAAACCATTTGCTCACACACTGGTCCACTTCCAAAACAGGCCTCAGCCTTTCAGGAGGGATTCTTTTGCCCCACACTCCTTGACTACTGGCTCCATAAAGCTGTTCTAGGTTTGTAGCCACCTTTTTCTCTCAGCTTGTATGAGATGGTGCCATTTGCCACTGGTGGGGCTGAAAAGTACCATTGGCATCTCTTGGCCAATCATGGTAATTCTAGAATCTCAGGAGGGCTCTGGAGCCCAGTCACTGCATCCATGATCCTCCTAGCCTTGACTGCAGGATGTCTAACTCCCATTACCCATTCTCTCACCACACAAGTGTGGAGATGTGTCTCAGTTCAAACAGAAATACCCACTGCTCTGCCCCACCCCTTAGAGCAAGCATAAAACTGAACGTGGCTCTGTAAAGCACACAGATACTGCACATCTTTCACCTTCAACTGATAAACCACCTTGATACATCCATGGGATCACTCCTTCCCATGCAGAAAAACCAACACATCTGTTCTTACACTGTTTCAGGTGTCAAAATTTCAAAACGAATTTGAAAGTCCTTTTATTATTATGACACTTCTACAAAATCTGTTTCTTTTTAACAGACTCAAACTCAGCCTAGGATCTGGAAGACAAAGCTGCATTCCTCTGGGCTTGGGACTCCCCTTCTTAAATGTGTGGCAGGGTACTTGCTCCTTTTGTGCTAACCACTGCTGCTCAGTGCCTGATTGCCTTTCTGCATCTCCAGGCAACAGCAAAGGTTGCACAGATGTCATAAGGTACAACTTTTAACAGGAGCAGCACCAATTGCTTCACCAAAATCATGTAAACTACATATAAAACCTAGAAAACTACAAAATCTAGAGTGTCCTGAATGGGGTCCCCAGGACATATCAGAGGGAATCTTTTCTTCCAGCTATCACTGTCCCCTGAGCTTTGCAATGTCTGCCAGGACCAGGAGGAGCTGCCATGTACAGGGAAGATCTTTCTGGCCTGGCCAGTCAGCAAAACAGAGCTCAGACACCTCCATTAAACATCCCAGCTGGAAATATTTTCAGCCACATGATCTGAAAGCAGCAGAAAGACCCTGTTTACTTTCCATGTTGCCCATGTAGAGATAGGGATGTTTTAAAACTTTATTCTGCTAACCAAGGGAAGCAAAAGTGATAGCAGCTATGACAACCCTTATAGAAATTACCTTTTCCAGAAAACCCTAGTTCCTTTCTGAAAGGGATTTCAGCTCTCGTTCTCAACAGAAGCAATGCTTCTAATTCTAGTGGTTGTGGAGAAAAGCTAAAAAATATATTTTAAGTGTATCATACAGGATCAAAATTAGAAGGCAAAATATACAAATACCTTTTTAAAAAGAAGGACACCGTCTAAAACAGTCTCCTTCTTTTTGAAGCCTGGATAATTAATTACATGAATTTATGCTTTGCATTATTGGAATTGTCAATTGTTATTAGATACCATACTATAAGAGGAGCTCTGAGAAGAAATACATTTCCCTTTTTTTTTTTTTTTTTTGTTGCTATAAAGCAAAACACCTCTTTGTAGCCTTAAAATGTTGTTTGCCATCTCTTCCAAATTCGAAACAGTAGTTCTTAAAAATGGTGTTACAAAAAATGTGATATGGGCAGGTTTACTGCTTGACTTTCTTGAGTTCTGCTTCCCTCTAGGGAATAAAATATTTTGTTTCTGAAGGGCTAACTGCTTATTTTTTCTGTGCCAATCTTACCAGCCATAAACCATGGATAAGAACTCATCAATAATGTGAAGCTAATTATATGTTCCAGCCTTAATGGTTTTATGATTCTATAACACACAGAACTCCACGAAATCTTCCTTGAACACCAGAGATGTTCGAATCTGTGTAAAATGCATTGAACATTTTTCATTCAATTGGCAGCATTCTTTTAGATTGTCCTGCTTTGGCCTCAAAAAGCTTCAGCTGAGCTGTGGCAAGGACTTGTCACACAGAACATCTGGAGATGAAATAACATCCATGATGTACTTTTTCAGCTCTTGGCTGAATGAGCTGTACCATGAAGCTTCATCCATGGGGTGAGAGCTACCAGCTGCCAAGGATACAAGTGTGACTTGGAGAAAACTGGCTTCACCCCAAGAAAAACCCTTGTTTAGGTATTCTTAGGCTTATAAAGCACCACATTTTCTGTTATTTAATGCTATATACAGTAATCAGATATGGCCACAATATTTTCTCACATGTGCCCTCCACCATGGGATTGAAAAATCAGATCCACTGTGATTGAAATTTAACATTTTCCATTGCCAGCAGAATCAGCTTTTCTTGGTGACAATAATAGCACACTAGAATATTCTCAGTCCTTTTGGCACAGAAAATCCTGCCCACATGTTGCACTGTGATGTGGGAGACAATGGGAGAATATAACCAAACGCCTCTCCAACATTTCTTTTTGCAGAGTACACAAAAGTGTGAGTAGCTATGCTGTCTGCTCACAGCTGTCTTGGTGAAAAAAAAATACAAAAGTTTGAAAAAAAGGCGTGTAAATACTTACTGAGGTTAGTAAAAATAGTATAATCTGTGGTGATTGCAACCCTTGTCAAAACTTCAAAGGGAAAATCTGCTGCTTATTTAATTTTTTTCTGGTACAGCTATTTAAAGCTTCTTGATTGTTTATCAAGATGTAGCTAACAAGTCTTTTCATAGCTGTGTGACTTCTTTGCCACAGAACCACATTTATCATGCCACTTTTTTTATTTTGCATTTTTTAACATTTTGTATGCATTACTCTTGCACTAAGTGAAGAAAAAAAATGTTTGCTCACTTTGGGAGGTACCATCTGGTTTGAGTATGGTCACGAAGAGGAGGAGGAGGAGAACGGGTCTCCTCCAGGAGGGAAGCAACTCGAAAAAGTTGCCAGGCTGGAAGAGGTCTGTCCACGCAAAGCCACCCCACCGGCCCCATCACATCAGCCAAACCCAGCTGGCACACGGCAAAGGCTCACGGAGGGCTTCGCGCTCCCGCTCCTGCCAGCCGGGATCTGGGATGCAGTCAATAGCTTCTGCCCTCTGGTGTGCTTTTGCAAACATTGCAGCAAACGGTTCAGGAGCACAGGATACCTCCTAAAAACACCGGCAGATGTGCAGGTTATATTGCTTCCGCCAGAGCTCAGAGAAAGCAAGCCCGTGCTGAAATTCGAATGCCGCCAGGTTAACAAAGAATCTGGAGGCTACACTAAAGGCCTTTATCTTTTCCGTTTGAAAGTAATGCCAATCCCTAAGACACAAATGAGTGTTGGCTGGTAGAACAAGAGTCACACCTACTGCAATCACTATTGCCCCACTGGAAGCTTGGCCATTTCAGTGGGCTTGTTTCCCCACTGTGCTTGTGTCTTCCTTACCATCAGTGCTGATGGGAGTTGTATGTGCACAGCACAGCTGAAAATTTCAACTTTTTTTGTGTTTTTGCTAACTTAAGGATATCCTCTTTTTTTTTTTTTTAATGCAAGCATTTAATAGTAAATTCTGTTGTTGCTACAGAATTCAATAGAGCTGACTTTTAAAAAAACAGTCAAAGACTTCAGAAAGGATGTATTTCCCTCTGTTTTTTCAATAACTCTTATGATTCTCCTGTTCAGTTTATGGAATTCTTTTAGTTTCATCTCTATACAATTCTAGGAACACCTTCTATATTCAGTGACTACTACCATCTTTTAAATCTTGGATAAAATGAAAACTACATTGCCTACATATTTGATCCATCCTTGCTAATAAGTGGATTAATTAATAACATGAAAACTTTCATCTGGTAAGCTAAATTACAGCACCAACAAAATCTTGCTGCAGTGTCAAGGGATACCAGAAGTTCATTCAACCCATCTAAAATCAGACTTACCCTTTTATGCTCAGGGGATATATAGATTTCCGGTAATTATAGAGAGGGTTTATAATTTTGCCCCAAGGGCATGTTACTCAGTTAATCTTTAAATGAGATTAAACTGGAACTCATGTGTGGAACTGCCCAGCTCTTCTCAGCATGCTAGCCAAGGAGCATCTGAAAAATTGTGCTCAGACATAATGCTGTGTAAAACATAGTCTGGCTTTCATAAGTGGCCTTCAAATTAAGTTTCTGTGGGAAGTCTATAAACTTCAGTTCAGGGAAAATAAACTGCTAGAAATGGGAATTCCTTTTTTTTAATCCTTGAATATTTTTGCAGAGAAATAATTATGCTGTGCTATATTAACCAACACATATGCATTATTTCATGTGTCTTTAGTTTTCAAATGCCTTTCCCACAGTGCCCTAGTCTCCTGCCAACATTTCATTTCAGGCCACCAGAAGATCCTGCTTCCCAGGTTGGCACATTTCTCCTCAGCCCAATGCCAAGAATTCAGACCCAGGTTGCAATTACCAGAAGCCTTTCAGCCTCCAAGTAATGCTGAGGTGAAGAAAGCATTTTAAAAGTGCCATGCTAAATAAATAATTTTAGTAGAACCAAGATTGTTCTTCTGATCTCGTGTAGTCAGACCAGAATTAGCAAGCATTTTATTGCAGTGAATGCTGTTCTGGTGAATCAACACTACATGCTTTGCGAAGGGTTTGTAAAAATGATTAGCATTTTCAGCTATTTCCATCTGGAGAGGTCTAGATGAAGGCTCATATTCCAAAAGTGCTGAGTATGAGGGAAAGATGAGATTTAACTATGAAGTTCAAATGGGCTGTACATGATTTCCAGAAACCCCAGGATTCTGAGCCTGTTAAGAGAGAAGAGTTCTTGGGTTATGTTTTGAAGCGGAGTTTGGGTGTATAGAGACCTTTAAGACAAAAATTGAATTGTTTCACCTCTGCAGTTAGGCAGCACCTGAGCTGTGGTTTACAGGATGAAAACTACTACACTTGTAATAATTGTACTTGTACTTTAATTCTTGCTTAAACACAATTCAAGATATTCACTATTTCTTCTCATCCAGTAAGTCACATGCAACTTCATCTAATAGCAATCGTAACATTCACGGAGTTAGTGGAATTTCTGAACAGGATGGGAAAATCCAATTAATTCTTTTCTTCTTTACAGAAACTTTGTGTTGTACTAACCAGCTTAAAAAATTGTAAGATACAGCTCATTCCACCAAGGTCAAAGAAGCAGGTCACTTTTGCATGGCCTTGGCAAGGAAAACCTAGAATTAGTATCATGAGGAGTGTGCAGTAACTGATTGGTATTGCTCAGCTGACAGGCTGTTATTCACAACATCTTTTTTTTTTAAATATGGCCCACTTTCCCATAACATAACTCTTTAATATATTACTCCTGGAAAAGTGGTAAATAAATTGTTATATTTTTGGATGAGATTTCCTCAGGGGATAAAACAGTCTTACGGAAGAGTATCCCCTCGAGGGAATACACCAAGACTGACATGTAACAATAAATAAACATTCTGCTGCAAGCACTTACCTCTCTCCATTAGGAAGATATCAGATTAAATAGCTTAGATAGACCCAATTTTTAGGTAACTGGGCCTACGTAAGCTCAGTGATTCTTGGTACTATTCTGTAAATGCATCCACATATTTTTCTATGTAGCATGAGCTATATAATTGTGAGAGACATTATTAGTACTAAGAACTAGAATAGATTTTTTTTACTGCTGCCTACAAAAAATTATCAGCACACTCTTTCTGAAAAAAATATTCCTAAATGTTTTTGGGGTTCTGAAGCTTTCTCTTTCATAGCTTGGAAACTGGTCTTCTTTGCAGATGCTTCAATTTTCACTAGTCAAGAAGACCCAGGGAATTCAGCAACCCTTCTCATTCCCAGCATCTGACAGTGATTCAGAATTTATACAGAATTACATTTTGGTTGTACCTTTGGCAGTGTTCCAGCACTGTAACTGTAGGCTTCACAATTTTCCTTTAGTGAGCTTGCTGTGAACAAGCTGTGAGTGCTGGCTTCACTGAGAAAATCTAAGAGGCAGAGTAGAAAGGGAAGCAGTGGGCAGATATTTCTTCTCATGCAAGGCTATTTTGTCTGTACAAAATTATGCAAGTGGGAAACACTGTACCACCAATAACTTTCAGGAAACTCTGGTAGATTCATTGACACAGCTTATGATTCTGTATTTTTAAGAGTAAGTGTTCTGGGAAGATACAGGGTCATGAGCCAAAAGTGTGTTTCCCAGGGAACTGATCCCAGTGGACAGGGAGAAACTGAACTAAGGAAGCAGGATGTCTGATGGTGGGGTAGTATCCCCAGCATGCCCATGTATTTCAGACTTTTTTGAAGAAAACACTTAGAAGACATTTTTAATCTGTAGTAAGGCAATAAGAGAGAACACATGGAAGCAGTAGTTAAAAACTTTTTCTAAATGCATATTTCATGTAATTGCAATGCAGTTTTCAATTCCATCTATGGGATCCATATTTTATAGTTAACTCTTCATTTAAATTCCATGACAATATGTTGGATTTTTTTTTTTTTAAATTAATGCCATATTGTGCAAAATTTCTCTGCAAAACACCTTATGTATCTTTACATAAAATATGGTCTGACTTTCAGAGCTATTTCATGGTATCACCATCTACTGATACCTATAAAATAGGTAGAAAATTAGTGCTCCATAATTTTGAAGATTAGGTTGCTGACAACTCATACATGGCCAACATATTCCAGACAATTTGGGAAAGAAAGTGAATGTCTAAGACTTGTCCTGATTCTGTCAACAGATTGAGGATGTGTAGATGTGCATACTTTGGGTGCCAAGAATCATTATGAAGAGCACTGGACACATGGTTTGTAATACAAAGTGCTTTTATTTTTGAAGCCCATCTTCTTTAGTACATTCTTTGCTTGAAGTTGGGAAAATTGCTCCTTTGCCAAAGGATCTAATTCTAATTATGTCATATGCAAACCAAATTTTGAGTGTTTCTAAAAACATTTCAATATATATATTAAAAGCTCCTGCCAAAATATTTTCCAAGAGAAAACACATTTTGCCTAGGAATTAGAAATTTTATGCAAAATTTTCCTTTTTTTTTCTTTTTGCCAAAAATGTGTTTTAATATTTTAGGTTTCAGTAAGACCCAGTAACTGTACTGCATAAATATGCATTATTTTAATGTCACTTACAAGAACAGCTATATCCTGACCATTTCTGTTTTGAAGCATCATTGAAGTGATCTCAATGGGCCATTATGAGCTGCAGTACATGATTTCAGTAATAGTCTGACTAAAAGTTGAAATATGCTTTACTTTAAATAGCATTAACCCCACCTCTTAGCTTAGGTATTGACTTTAGATGTCCATCACTGAAATGCCTGTTTCACTCAGGTCAATTCCCAAGCCAGTGCTGAAGAGAAAAAAGTATTCAGCAACAGTGAAAGCATAGATGTGTTAGGTAGGAAAGAAAGGGTTTCTTCTTCACTGCTACCTTCCTTTCAGAACTGTAGATTCATATTCAGCTGTGGGACTTGGACTATGAAGTAAGGGTTAAGAAACAGAAGAACAATGAAGCACAATATCCAGAACTATCTGGGATAAATAGATTGAATTCTGACTTGTTCCCAGCTGCCGGGCTGTATTTAATTTTCTTTATAGTAAACTGTCTATGGAGGAACAAGATGAAAGATTTTCTATATTAGCAGGAGGATACTCAGAGGTGCTTTATTAGGTTTCAATCCTGGAAGAACCCTCTGAATGAATTTTTCAAATATTTTATCATGAATGTCTGAGGTGTGATTAACATCATCTATGTCTCTAAATATATGTCCTCTCAAACCTTTGGATACCTCTGTATTTTTGAACATGAGTTTCATTATCACAGTATTTTTCACTGTCATGTTATACCCCTCTCTTCTCAAAAAAAAATGCCACTCAAAAATTTTACTGCTCCATTTAATGCATGTTGTAATACTCAACATGTCTTTTCTTTGAAATATTTACAAATACAACTACAAAGCTTCAAAATTAGGTAATTGATTTTTTTTTGCAAACAAGGAGAATGAACAAAGCCATCCATACTGATCATACAGTCTTGGTGAAAACTTTTCTCTTGATCCCAGGACTTTAATATACTGAATCATACACAACTAGCATATTTTTGAGGGTTTTTGTTTCTATTAATATAAGCAAATCTTCAGGCAATAACACTGGTCTGATTGCTCTGCTGTTGTGTTTTCACAGTTTGCAAACAATTATGTGTCCTCAAAAAAAAAAAAACTAAAACAAAAAACCCCCCCAAAAAACCCACTAGAAAACACTGTCCAACAAGAAGTCTGTGGACTATTTCCAACCTGTCCTGATGTTTCAGTTCATCCTTCCCTTTTCCTTAGGATTCCAGACAGAGAAGTTCTCTTATAAATGAATATTGCTCAGGCAGCCCAGATCTGCTTCTTATCAGCCATCAGAAAGTTGGAAGTAGGTAGGAAATCACACAGGAATCATTGAGGAGGGTACAGGGGCCTCCCTCTGCATTTCCCCTCATCACGTTCCAGCTGCAGCAGCCAATGTGCATTAGCTGGAGAGAAGCCAAGTGCACAAAACCAACCCCTGTCGTTAAACACTGGTTCAGTCTCTTGCTAGGAAATTTCAATGCAGAACCACATCTGTGCCTTTTGGAACCTTAAAAATACATGACAATTATTTCAAGAGTGGGGGAATTCAGGGCAAAGGTTTTTGAGTACTTTTCTGATGGAAAGACCTAAATGACACAGTGGCAGAAAATGCAGTTTCTGCAAAACACAAGTTCGAATTCTGATTTTCTGTTCATTTCCAAAAGGCTAGGATCACTTTGGCTACAACTATTTTTATGTGCTCATGCTGATAATCAGAACACCTTTCTAGATAATGGGAAGTACCTTTCCCATTCATAAAGATGTGAAGTACTTATCCTGGAGGACAAGTAAAAGTTGAAGTAAATGGCTTTATCTTTGATGTTCTTGATCTAATATGAAAAAACCCATAAATATGCAACTGAGTGGCTAAGAAAAAGATGTTAAATACTCCAAAATATGTTTAATTTATATGTTTAACTATATGTTTAATAGTTTTTAAAATTTTCAATATTGTTTTAAAAAATAATGAATGCACAGCCTTCTTAGTAAGCTGTTTTTGGACAGAAAAGATATAAATTCTGTATTTTTCAAATAAGGAATAACTTTCTTGGTAAAACAACCAGAGGGAATGCAATAAACCTGAAATGATCACCACTGAATTGAGGTCCAAAGCTCTCATTACAGAAAGAAGTCAAATTTCCTCCCCCAGCCAGAAAGACTGTGACTTCCAGCATATCTACAACCACTGCTGCCCCTGTCTGGGTATGAGGGAGATGGATGCTGTATATCAGTGCATGCACAGAGTGCTGAGTCTACCCTGTTCCCTTTCAGTGGCCAGCCAGGGGATTGCCCCTTTGCCTTGCTGTGCCTGCCCTGCCTTGGGTCAAGGAGAGCCTTGAGCTGGGAAAGTCTTCTGGAGCATGAGGGCATGACCCAGTGGGGAAGAAGCCTGCAGCAAGGGTAGATATTAGCAGATGCCTGAAAGAAACAGAAAATGACAGAGCCAAGTCTTTGAAGCAAAAAATTCTTTCTTAGTGACCCAGAGACACCAAGGGTGAGGTTGTGCAAGACAGCTGGGTCAATCTGAATGCTTGCTGCCAGCAGAAGTGAGTGTTTTTGTTGTTTCAGAAAGCTGGGGTGTCTAGCAAACAGAAGAGCTCATGCAAAAAAAGGGAGCAGACAACTGCAGTCAGAAGAGGCAAGTAAGCCTAGCCTTTGGGGTAGCCATGAGCTCAGATTTCGAAGGGGTATTCAGCCTTCATGGGGCCTGCTGCAACCCAAAATGCCCCAAAATGTTGCTGGACTGAGACAAAGAATGTG
Organism: Certhia americana; assembly: GCA_018697195.1. Taxonomy (NCBI): domain Eukaryota; kingdom Metazoa; phylum Chordata; class Aves; order Passeriformes; family Certhiidae; genus Certhia; species Certhia americana. The sequence goes on from CM031859.1 coordinate 71,981,012, forward strand.
AGGAGAAAGGTCTGTTATATTTTTATGTTCTCATTCAGAAGAAACTGAATTTTGTATTGTAAACATTGACTGTCCTAGTTTAGCTAAATGTAAATGTAGCCTTTAGAAATGTACAGTCCTTTCAGTGATAGTGGTCTGTCTACTGTAAGAAAAAAGGTCTAGTTAAGATCACCTCTATAAGATTAAGACAACTGCAGATCCTTTCACAATTAATTTAAAGATATCCTAGTCTGGATTACTTGGGATGAAAGAGGCCAGGGAGCAGCTCCACAAAGTAATTTGAGGGAACATTTGTCTTTGGCAGGGATGGGAAGGCAACAGTAGCCTATATGGAGCCACAACTGAAAAAGAATATGTGTCCTTAGTCTTTGTAAATGGCACTTTATCACTTCACATTCAGAAATGTACAATCAGCCCCTTAAAGCCTACATACAGTCTCAAAAAAGACATTTTACACAGGAAATTAAACCCAATCTGTATAAAAAAGCTATATAGCTTCAGATCAAATAAAAAAAGATTTGCCCTTACTTCAAAAAGGCACAAATGGGGCAAGATATGAATTATCTTCTGAAATATAATTTTTTTCTTCATTCTCTTTAATGGGACTGAAAGTGAATACAAAGTAAGCATTTTACTAGAAAAAGATAGCTCCATGAACTATAGATGAAACTAAATTAAACAAAGGAAAAAGATTTAAAACTGCATGCCTTAAGAAGGGATTTTCATTACAGACAAGGTTTCCAGCTTGTACACCCACAAGCATACATAGACTGAGAGGTCAGAAGAAGGAAAACCTTTAAGCAGGGAAACATTAGTTGAGAAACTATAAGATTTCACAAATCAGCAATGACTGATGACTGTATTTCTAGAAGGAAATCCAAAACAGCCTGGAATGACAACTTCGTCTAAAGAACTATAACTGATCAATTTCTGAAAATAGTTTTTTTAAAAATTGGATGAGTCAGTCAAAAGTAACAGTCTTCACAGACTAAAATGATATTGGTTCCATCCAAGGCTTTCACTAGTTTTCAGAAGAGTTTCTCTGCAAATATTACCTTGTCTCCTAATAACTAAATCCAGTTTCAGCCTTTTAATCATCAAGAGAGTCTCAGCTCATCTCCCAAAGTCATATTGCAATAATTTCTATGAAAAATGTTGTTTGGAAGCCAAAAGTCTTTATTCTCTGTAGACCTGAGAGTTTGCTGCATCCCTTTCAGCTTACCCACAATTCACCACCACATCATCTAATTAAGTGAGTTGAATCTTGACCATATTATTTTTAAAATAAGCCACATAAAGCATTTTCTAACACAGTTCTTTTAAGATTGGTTGGAAATTTGAGATTCTACAATTCAGACATCAAATTATCACTAAATTTCCTCTGATATTTACATAAGATAATTTTATACCTTTTCTGTCAGAGAAAAAAAATCAAGCAGAGAGCATTAAGGAGATGTAATGCAGATCAAATATCATCTCCTTCTTCTTTTTTCTTTTGTTTTGTTTTTTTTTTCTTTTTTTTCCTTCAAATGGCCTGTTAAGTGGTTTATCTAAGTGATTTGGTGAAAATGTGAAGGTAACCAATAAATCCAAATGCTGGGGCTGAAAGGCATGGGAAGGGAGAGGAAAAGGGTCCAAGAGGCTGGGTGGCAGGTGAGCCTGTAACTCCACCCAGCACCATTACATCCTGCAATGAAGAAAACCTATGGAAGCACCCTCTGCCTTCCTCCAGGGAACAAACCCTGCTCCTGTGCCTCCACAGAAATCTGAATTCATCGTTAACCAGTCATGGGCGTTATTGCTGTGTTATGTGCAGCCACACAATTCTGTACTGCAGCAATGGACACCATCAGGCAAGAAAGACCCATTTCAGGAAGGCTGGTGAGAATCACATCAACACTTCATCACTTCTGGTTTACAAGACCTGTTGAGTTGGTTTAAGAGTTTTCAGATAGACAAGAGCCATAGTTGGTGTTATAAAGTTGTTTCTTGTATGAATGCATCAGTCTGAAGGAGAAAGTCCGGAATGCTAAAGGTCTATTCTAAAGTTTTCTGTCCATGCCTCAAGCATGGGTTCTCGAGGCCTCTTCTGGGACAGAGCCCCTGGCAACAGCAGGAGTTTTGCAGCCTTCTTTTCTTCTTTCTTCTTCTGTGTGGATGCATGCGTGTGTGAGTGCATGCAGGTGAAAGCAAAAGCAAGCAAAAACAATCCAGGATGCATGCAGGCCCCAGATGGGGGGTTTTAACCATAAATCATCCAATTAGCTAAAACCACAATTCTAAAATACCTATTAGAATTCAACTTTAAAATGTGAAAGGCAGTGTCAGTTCTTACACATCTTTGCAGACATTTGCATATATTGTTTGATCTCTTCACATACATAGCTCTATCTAGGAATGCAAACAATATTTTGGTATGTTTTGGTTTTGTCTAGGACTGAGCACTGAACTGTTAACTAGGACTTAGGGTACTTTTACCCTGTTAAGGCACTTAAAATGTATAAAATTTATTTCTACTTACTTAAACTTAACTTTAACTTACTTAAAACTAAAATTTCTACTTCATATTTATGTAGCTTAATATATTTTAATTTCTTTAAAAGTTTTAATGCAACTTCTACACTCTTTTCTCCCTCTGAGAGTCCCAGAGGTGGTCTAATTTCTTGCAATCCAACAAAGAACTTCAGAGTTTCCAAAGTTTCTAGGCTGCTAAGGGCACTTAAGCTGCAAAAAATCTTTGCAGAAGAAAAAGCCCAATCAACAGATCTTAAGATGTCACCTCTTTAACTTAATAAAACCCTTTTGGATATTTCAGTGATTGTTTTTCCAGTTCTAGTCAGGCTTGTTCCCTTGTTTAACTCCTTGTTCAACTTCTTGCAGACACTGAGATTACACAGTGTTTTATGTTGTCTAGATAGCTTTTGATATCACCATATAAGAAATTATATAGGGCCTGTACTATGTAACAATGTTGCAAATTCCAAAAATTACAGGTCATGTTCGCTTGCCTAGTTTCATCTGTGGAAGTCCAGAATAAGAAAAAGTCCTACTCTTCTGAAAATGGAAACCTACAAACCCAGAATTGTCCGGTTCAAACAAACATACTTCTCCATGCAGAGCTTTTTCACAGTGTCATGGTTTAATGCAAATTTGGGAGAAACTCCCCAAAGCCCCTTCAGAGAGCAAACCCACATGGCCCTTCCCCCCCACCCCCCAACCAGTTTGGGAAGGATTCCTCGGAGAGAAGTGGAAAGAACCTGTTTATTTAACAGGCAGAGCACCCCCCAACACACAAAATGAGCAATACCGGATGACAAAACTCTTTCACCGTTCTGAAGAGATAAGAAATTCAGAAAATCTCTCTGGGGAGTGGTCACTGTGCTGTTGATCACTCTGGCACTGGGGAAGGACTGCTGCAGACCACAAAGTGCAAACTCTTGGTGTTTCCCAGGTCCCAGTCCAGAGCAGGTTCAAATGGTTCCAAGAAAGGGGAAAGAAAAAAAACAGTCTGGGGAAAAATTGGACTACCTAGCTAAATTTAATAACAAGCAGAAGCAAAAGCAAGAGCAAAAAATAAAGCAAAAGAACACGTGAAATCAGGAGCAGCAAAGCAAGAGCAAGCAAGCAAAGCCAGCAAGCAAAAGCAAAAGCAGCAGGCAAAAGCAGCACTATATGTCTGTGTCCCTCTGACTATTATCAGCAAGCTGATAACAAAACCAAACCAAAACTTTCCAGAGCCAGTCTTGAAGAACATACTATCCAGCCTAAACAGAACAGACGACTGGGGATACAAGCCTCATGTCACCCCAGGATACACAGGTGCAGCACTTGCACACACATTTAGAAAATCTGCCTGGGAAGCAGGCTTTTGAGTGGCCCTTCAGAGCTGAATCTGCATAACTCCCAATAATCCCTGCCACACAGACAGGGGACACAGGGCATGGCAGCCAGAGCACATCCCACTGTCCAGACAGGGGCACAGCAGCTGGGGCACTTGGGCAGCCCCAACCCAGGCATCAGACACTCTCCTGGGGAAGGTGATGGGCTGAGGATTGGCCAGGCTGTGAATGGGTCCAGTTTGGCAGGGCCAGGAGCCAGGCAGGGCAGTCTGTGAGGAGCTGAAGCCTGATCCTGCTGGGGCATCAGTAGAGCAGGGGCTGAGAGCCTGGAACAGAGGTTGACATGGAGTCCTGGGCCATGGGCAGGGTAGGGGTAGTCCCAAAGGGCTGTGCAGAGACAGTCAGCACTCTGATTTCCCAGTTTTGTTAATTACATTTACAGTTGCTGGTTGGTCAGTATTTAATCTTAGTTCAGTGTAAGAGTCCTGCTGGTATATCTGTCTAGGAATATGGCAGAGGAATCCTCTTCCAAGGAACTAAATTCTGTTTGCCAGACAGACCCCTTCTTGGCTTTTCTGCTTTCCCATAAGACTGTTTGTGACAAGGGGTCATGCAACATATTCTGCATAGATGTAGCAAGGACTTCAACTTCAGCAAGGAGGGTGTGGAAAACATACCTATTTGTAATTGTATTTATTGCCAAATAAATGCCACTCTCATTGTTTAGCTAGTTTAGTTTTGGGTCATCATGGGGCTTCTTTCCTTCAGTCCTCCCATTTGAATGTCGTGGTTCTTCCTACTTGCCACTTACCTTCCCAGAGTCCAACAGGAGCAAAACACTCCAGAAAGCATAATGCTGTTCATTATATAAGAGTTAATTGATCTTTGAGCTTGAGAAGTTCCACCCTTTGCCCTACCAATATGTGAAGTTTGCCACAGTGTCAAAGGCCTTTCTGACCTGCCAAAACCATAGTAACTGTGATCTATCTAAACCCAGACTAATATATTCTACCTGTACACAGACATTTGGTAGTTCAGACCCACACCATATATCTGTGTCAGGTCCACTCTGTGCCAGAGGAAAGGCTCTGTGTTGGCCCCTCTGTCTCATCAACCAGACCTGCATTCATCGTTTCAGGCCAAGAAGCAGAGACAGGGATGCCACCAGACTGGTGCTATGATGTCTGTGCACCATCTCCCTCCAGAAAGGATGCCAGGCCTTCACTTGAGTAACACATACATTTTATTTGGTTATATCAATCAAAGCACAATCTCTAGACCCCGGACACACCTAGGAATTGCCTACCAAATTCTTGGAGGTGCCAGGTAGTTCTCAGAGAGGTTTCTCTCTTCTCTTATGGGAAGGGAAAATGGGGACTATCCGCTTTTGGAGAATCACCTTTGGAACATGACTTGCTGTCATGCTATTCATCTGCTTATTTTCAGTCCTTGCAGTACACATCATATTTTATCTTTGCTGCCATCTTTGTTCCTCCTAGGGATTCTTGAAACTTCCGGTACATTTCTTCATTCTGAGCTTTTGAGAAGACATCTCTCCAGTTTCCAACAACCCCTGTGTACAAGCACCAAAAACAGAAGAAAGATGCTCCAGAGAGCAAACAATATCTAGGCAGCAGTGGGGTAGAGTCATTTGCTACACAAGGCAGGAAGGATTGTATTTATTGCCCTGAGAGGTCTGATTGCCTGGGAGAGGAAAGATATCAAAGATCAGAAGCAAAGGCTGTAGCCAGATAACAGGGAGCACTGCTGATTAGCTGCCTGCAAGCACTCCCTCCTAAAAAGGGGATTTCCAAGGTGACTTCATGAAGATTTTACACAGTAAAAAGGGGAAACAGGTTTTCTAACAAGGGAAAGCTCATTTGTAAATTACTTCCTCTGAAAGGGGAAATATTTTGTGGTCGGTGGCAGACGGGAGAGTGACTAAATCCCTCTTCCCCCAAGGAGTGGTAAAAGAAGTGGATTTTAAAAATCCATCTTGCAGTATTCAGAAACAAAAGACTCTTGAGGTCATGGGGAGCCGGAAGGCTGACAGAGCTCTCATCCTGACCCCAGGCCTGTGAGACACCATCTCTGGGACCACTACTGACATGTCCATTGAGAGGAGACAAATAAAGCTCTTGCTGAGTAGGTAACAGGAAGATGTCTTTGAAGCCAGCAGAGCAGTGAGCAACGCATTCGCTTGAGAGGCAAGAGATTCTTATTCCATTAACACACCTCCTCCAAAAGGTGATTTTCCTGAAGTGACATGTGCAGCCTCATCACCTGAACATCAGGAAACAGCTGCACCACAACCCCAAGTACTCGAGTTACACAGATCCCAGGAAGATTTAGTGCATTACTGACACCATAACCTCACCAGTGCTGGCCCTTAGCTTTGCACCTCACTTACCAGGGCTGCTACAGAACAAAACAGCACAGAAGCAATGACTGAGGACAATTAAGACTGGCACTCTGATAAGTTTCTCACAAACAACCCCCAAATCCTCTCAACAGCAGAAGCTTTCTCTACGGGTGGCACCACAGGAGAGAACTCACCCAAGACGTGAATAAGTTCACAGCTAAGTAAAGTAACATACTCAAAACCCCTTCTGGAGTTCCTTCAGAAGGTAGATCTCCATTTGCAGAGACTTACCTTTCCGGAAGAGGATGTCCCCAAACTTTCCATGGGTTTCATTGGATTTTTCTTTCATAGCTTTGAAACTGGTCTTCTTGGCAATTCTGGAAAAATCTTCCTCACACAGGGAAAATCCAAAGAAGGAAGCAATCTTTTTCATCCCAAGTATTGGGTCCTGCCCAAAGGAACACAGCACAGAGGAGAAACCAAGAGATTTGACACTGTAGCTGTGGTGTGGAGCCAACACCCTGTGGGAAGCCCAGCAGGGAAAGCTGTCTCCTACAGTATCACCAAGGAATTCCAAGAGCTCTAACAGAAAACCCTTCAGGAAATGTACACATGCTGGCCTCAGTTTCAAGGGCTTTTCTTCATTCCCAAAACCTGTGCCTCTGTCAGATAAAACTCCTTTCACAAATAGGCAAGGTTATCCTCCTCCTAACCTCCCTGGGTTTCCCTCAAACATAATAAATAGTAACTCAGAAAGGCACATCCTTCTAAAGGGGCAGACAGACTTTCTCCAACAGTTTCTACTTTCCCACACCCATACATATCAGGAGGAATGCACAGCACACTCATCAAGGAAGAGCTGGGTGAAATACCATACCTCTTTGAGTTCCTCATAGCTTATTGTCATGATCTTCTCGTTGTCAATGTATTTGTTCCATTCCACTAGGTGGTCAAAGTAGGATCCCCAGGGCACTGCAAACAAAGAAGAAGCATAATAGTCTAGAGTATTCCCCAATACAGGCCCTTAACCAAATAAGAGGAGTCAGCCTAGACAGGTTTCTAAGTGTGGCTTTAGAATGGTGAAGGGCTGACTAGCTCAACATTATTTGTTCTTTCTTCTGATGTCAGTGCAGAATGGCCTAGGTCTGGTCACTTGAAAATCATAAGCTCTCTTGTGGGAATGGAAAAGTCAGGCTAAAGCTTTCTCAGGATCTCTCCTTTCTAAGTGAGAGACAAAACTCTGATTCTCTGGTACCTCATTTCTGCCATAACAGGGCCCTGTCTGCCTGTTCTGGGAGTGCCTTATAAGGTATGCCACAAAAGGATTCCCATGCATAGGGCCCTGTGTATGCCCCTGTGTATGCCCCTGATATTAGGAGAAATGCCAGAAGATGTAGGGCAAAGTACATTTTCCATTCATGAAGTCTGCAAAGTACTCATCCCAGGAGGCAAATGATGGCATAAGTGGTAGGTTATTGCTGAAATGGTAATAGGAGACAGCCGCGTCCTTGGGGTTCCGAACCAGCACAAGGATCTAGAGGAAGAAAACAATTTACTGACCAAAATGCCATCTTCTCAACACATCACATAGAGTCATTGAATCACAGAATCATTTAGGTCATTAGGTCCTACCATTAACATAGCACTACCAAGTCCATCACTAAACCATGTCCATAAGTACCAGATCTACATATTTTAAAAATATCTCCAGGAACAGTGACTCAAACATTTCCCTGGCAGACAGTTCTAATGCTTGGCAACCCTTTCCATGAAGAAATTTTTTCTCATATCTAGATCTAAACCTCCCTCAGTGCAACTCGAGGCCATTTCCTCTTGACCTGTCACTCATTACTCAGAGAAGAGAGCAAGCCCCACCTGGCTACAGCCTCCCTTCAGATGGCACAGAGTGGCAAGGTGCCCCCCAGAGCCTCCTTTTCCCCAGGCTAAACAACCCCAGTTCCCTCAGCTGCTCTCCTACGACTTGTGCTCCAAACTTTTCACCAGCTCCATTGTCCCTCTCTGGACATACTCCAGGATCTCAGTGTCCTCCTTGTAGGGAGAGGCCCAAAACTGGACGCAGTACACAAGGTGTGTCACTTACCAGTTGCCAAGTTCTATCACTACCCTGGTCCTGCTGACCACACTTTTATTGATCCAGGCCAGGATGCCACTGGTTTTCTTGTCCACCCAGGCACATTTCTGGCTTATGCTCAGTCACTGTCAACCTGCACCCCCAGATCCCTTTCCACTGGGCAGCTTTCTAGCCACTCTTCCCCTAGTTTTTAGTGCTGCATGTAGTTGTTGTGATCCCCATTTTGCAGGACCCATACATTCCTTATTTAACCTCATACAATTGGTCTCAGGTCATTATCTGTTCAAATCCCTCTGCAGAGTCCCCTACCCTCCAGCAAATCGACACTCCCACCCAACTTGGTGTTGTCTGCAAGCTTACTTGTCCACTAAAATTCACCAGATCATACAATTCTAGTCTAATTCCTTTTCTTGAGTAAGAAATGAGAGCTTTGGCAGATCACTGATTGCTAACGTAAGCTTCAGGCTGAAAACATGAAGCTTTTAAGTGACTCCCTCAAGACAGTTCTGACCTAGTTCCAACCCAGAGAAATGAGTTCATGATCTACTGAACAAGAGCCACAAATAGTCTCTAGATGTACCCTAGCTTCTCTCTGAAGTATTTCCCAGCCTGTGGTGGATTTTCCACAGGTACCCTGGTTTTGAAGGCACGTTAAACCAGACAGAATTATTGCTTGCCTTGCCCAGTTTTCTGCCACCAACCTGGAAGCATCTTTCTGAAGGAGATCTGATAGGACAGTGACACTCAGCAGCAATCCCACCAACAGCTAGCAAAGCTGCTGCTGAAAGAGATTGTTTTTTTACAGCCTTGGCACACAGAGCTGTCTCTTCAACCTTGGAAACATGGCTGTGTACTGACCAGATCAGGTGAAAATGCATAAAACACCTCACACAAAAGCTAATTTAGGGTGGAAAGCTTTTGCATTGTGATGCAATGAGAAGACTCACCTTAGCCTTGCTTTGAAAAATGGATGGAGGCAGGAAATCAGGTCTCAGATGGGTTACTATAATTCTTCTAGAAGGAAGCTGCTTCATCCTCTTTAAAGAAAGTGAGAAGAAATGTGATGAGACAGAAGAAGCTTATTCAGTGAGTTGTGCCTATTCAGTAATTGTGGGTTATAAGAAAAGGTGAGACCAGAGAAGAATCTTATCCCTTGGAAAACCCCCAGGGATGCACTGGTGGCATAGGCTTCTGCCAACCTCTGCCATCAAACACCATTTCAGGCCTAAGAACAGGACACCCAATACAAAGGTCTTACTAATCAAACTCACTGGGTCTATGGCAGGAGGACCCTGTGCCTTCTCAGCCCTGTCTCCCATCTGAGGCCCTCATATTGGGACACCAGAGGCACATGCTACTTGTGCAGACCATAGCTGTTGTTAAGGCTCTAGGACCTCCATTACCTCTGAGATCAGCCATTGTCTTTCAGCTATTACTACCTGTAGGAAGAGCAGTGACAGTATTTTCAGTTCCTGCTTACCTCATATATCCCAGGATCCCCAAATTCTAGGCGCTGAAATGTCTCTAGCTTCTTTTCAGCATTTATTCTCTCTTTCATTTCCTCTTCTGTATATTTGGCATCTGCCAATTCCTTCACCATTTGTTCAAGCCAATTGGTTCCTGAAAGGATAAAGACACCAATAGGACATCCATTCAACTTCACTTTTACATGTAAACCTGGCTGATGGTATCCTGCCAAATGGGTTTCAAGTGAACCAATTTGGCTCAATGTTATACTTTAACCTTTCAACAAGTGTGTGTGCTGGCTTTCACTGCAATAGAATTTATTTTTCCAGCAGTAGCTGGTATGGAAATATGTGTTGAATTCGTGCTGAAAACAATTTTGATAACACAGAGATGTTTTAGTTATTGCTAGGCAGTAATTACAGTGTCAGACCCTTCTCTGATTCTCACACTGACCTTCCAGAGAGTAGGGTGCAGGTGCACAAATTAAAAAGGGACATAGATGGGACAGCTGTCTTTATTTTAACACATGACTCCTCTCACTCTGTTTCCCTCCCCCATCCCATTATGGGTGAAAGAGTGAGTGAGCTGTGAGTTGAGCTGTGAGTTGCCAGCTAAAGTTAAATCATGGCCCTGGTTAATAATCAACAAGGGTATGCCTAAAGTCAATAGGGGCACAGCTGTTAAGCAGATACTGTGAAGCAGTACACCCTGTTTGATTCAGAATCACATCACATCCCTCAGTAGAAGCAGAAGAAGATCTTTGTTTCTCTTTTTAAAACTGGTACTTCTTAGTTACCTCGCACTACTCCCTGTGGAAATGACTCAAGCGCTGTGTGACTCCCAGTACGGAGACAACTGAGTAATTTCTTGGCTGTTTCTGCTTTCCTTCCACAGTGCTGTCTTTGGGAACACTATTCCCTCTTCCCAACCAGCCTCAGTTTATGGTCTCTTCATTATTGATACAGTTTGGCCCCATTCACAATTCCCAGCTAGGCTTCTGTAACTGGCAGCAGAAGGGTCACCAACCAAGCCACCAGACCATCATGTTCCCGACACCGTCTTTGCACCAGACTTAGTTGTCTTGGCATCTGCAGCCTGGGAGAACTGGTGGTGAGGGACTGAGTTCGGAGAGCAAAATCTCGGTTTACAACTAAGACCTCCTGCAGTGTTTAGGTGGAACCTCACTCATATAAACCATTTCTGCTTATGTACAGTTCTAGAGGCTGCACACAAAGGTGATGGGATAAGGCTCAACTTCCTCTTTTTCTGAAAACTACATATTAAGATATTTCTGTAAAGTCAACAGGAAAAAAAATTAAGGAGTCTTTAAGGCATACAGTGAAAGAGAGAGAAAACATGTACAAATCCTTGTGTAATTCATGTCTTTCCCTCCATTTAGATACATAGGAATCACCTGCATTCTGCAATACAGTAAAAATATGGAAACAGCAGTTCTGCTCTCATTAGCAGGATATATTCCCTGTATTGCTCTTGCCGAGAGTAAGGTAAAAACATACTTCCTTTTATTAGCAAGTGTAGTAAAAATATCAAGAAATGTGATTATCCTGCTTTAGCTGACACTGGTGTGTTCACCATTTGAATATTGTGTGCAGTTCCTAGACTGAAGCACAAATGATTTTGAGAATCTGGAGAAAGTCTTGTTGAATTTCCATGAAACTACTGGGAGCTGGAGTAAATGAACTGCATAGAAACGCTTGGTTTGCTCAGGCTGGAGACAGAAGTAAAAAGGCATGGGAGACTGTCCCTGCAGTCTCCCACTACTGGAGGCAATAATGAAGATGGAGACTCTCACAACAAGAGGTCTCAGTGCATTTATGTAAAACAAATAAAGAAAAACCCAACCCCCCCAAAAAAATCACTATTGTAGGAAAACACTACAAAAGATTTCAGTGGGTTGTGAATCTCCATCGTCAAAACTTTCAAAACCTTTCTGGACAAGGTGTTCATCAACCAAAAATAACTTTGAAGGTTAGGTCTTTCCCCTACTTTGAGCAGGAGGTTGTATTATTTGAACTCCAGATATGCCTTACAACTTAAATTCATGATTCTTTGAAGTTAGTCATCATCAGATTTTCTCAGGAATTATTGCTGTTTTAAGTGATGGAATTAAATAATCAACTTCTTGATTGTAGTATTATGTACCTGACTAGTGATCAAGAAAACACTTACCTGATTTGGGATAACCTACTAGAATCACATCATCGCTCCTGGCTTCAAAGGATTTCAGAGCTTCCATAGTCTCCGGGCTGCTAATTGTAGCAGGGTATAAAATACCTCTGTAGGAAAACAGCAAGTCTTCTGGGGCCATCTTGTCACCCTCTGAAAAACATTTGTCCACTATTTCAATGATTCTTTCACTGTTTCTGGTCATGTCTGTATCCCTGTATAAATCTTCCCAAAGAGATACAGACTGTCTCTCCACAATGCAGAAAAGCTTTATGCAACGCATGACTAAATAGGGCAAGTGTTCACTCAGGGATCAAGGTACAAGTCATTGACCAAATCTATATTCTGTTAACCCCTTCTGACATTACAGAACTCCATGGGGACTGACAATAGTGACATATGGTCTTTGCTGCAACTGATACTAGGAACAGGAACTATTGGGGCAACAACTAATGGGATTCAAAAAGACCTTTAAAAAGACCAAAGAAAGACCTGTAAAGATTATTTCCTGAAATATTTATAACTGGTGACTAATGCAGTGCAATTTGTCAACTGGACAAGGAGCATGTATGTAGTGAACACCTGGACAGTGGACCTCAACCTGGCTTGCTATTGACTCCACCAATGGATAAACATCCCAGGATATGGGTTCTATACCTGTGATGGCTGTGTTCTGCACCCAGTCACTGTAAGGCAATGTCCAGAGCTAAGGACAGATATCACTTAAACCAGACTTCTCATGATGAAATACTCACAACTGAGTATTTTAGGTCATCAAATCCTACAGGAGGGACACTTGCATGTGAAGTTTTAATACTTAAGTTTTGAACTAGCGTGAATCAAATTCTACTTGTACTACTTCACTTTCATTTCTCACTCCGCATGTCCATAATTTAATCTTTGCATGAAATTGTTCCTTATGGGGTTGTTACTTGTATTCTGGGTGATACCTTTTTTACAAGATAAGGAGTGCTGAGATGGTGAAATGTTTATCCCAACAGAGACAGGCAAAACAGAAAGCTGACTAACCCTGTGAAGGGGCCTTTACACTCTCTTTCATGCCTTTGAATACAGTATGGGTTTTGTTCACTACCCAGATACCAAACCCTTGTATCATATCCTTGTCTCTTTCTTCATAAAGGGATGTTGGACACTCAGTACACCTATACACAATATTAATTAAACATGAGAAAGTATCAAATCAAACTCATAACTGTAAGACTTGGAAGATTGCTTAAAATTACCTACAGAGAATAACTTAAAATTATTTTTCAGGTCTCCCAAAATGCAGAACCAACAAAATAGACAGTTTCATTAGAAACATTTTCTCCATCAGTGCTATTTTACTCTTAAAACTTGAAGACACTGTTTATATATAATGTTCATACATTATGCTTTCTGTAAGCTTTGTTTTAGTAACTATTTTCAGCTTTTTGTCCATTTATTAACTCTGCAAAGGAAATTGCAAAGGAAAATTTCTTCATGTTTTCCAGTACTAAAGAGTAAGGGCATCAAGAAACTGACATTTTCTTTTCTCAGGCCAGCTGCCTGTGAAATTTTCTTTGGAGCCAGCTTCCTGAATCCTGAGGGACCCACATCACTATAATACCTTAGCAAGAAATTTAGCAACCTGTCACCTGAGCCACAGGAGACACGAGTGCCTCCATGTCCTTTAACCCTTGGACTCCACTCTCTGCTCATGAACAGGGTCTTCAGTGCTGTCACATCCAAACATCAGTCTGCTCAGGAGCTGCAGGCGTAGGGGGTCAGAGCAGCCCTGTCTCTCTAGAGAGGCTCAGGGCAACCAGGGATCCTGAGTATGCCAGCAATCCAAGTCCAAATCCCAGCACTGTCAGTCCAGAAGCCAAAGTGTCTTGGGGATATGCAGATCAATGAATGTGGAACATCTGCGGTCCCCAGGACTGAACTGAGTTGTTCAGTCAGCCACAGGAAAATCTGCCTTGGATGGAAATACTGTTGTCAGGAGCATTTACAGTACACCATAAAGAGAAGATGCACCTTAACTGAAGACTTACCCTAACTTTGCTTTGGAAATGGATTGGGGAAAGGACATGAGGTGGAAGATAGGTTAATATAATTTTTCTGATTTGTTCATTACCTTTAATGCAAACAGACAAAAATACCTTGAGAGATACTTTTCTTTTTCTCTTTTTGACAATTGGTAAGAACCTAGAAGTAATAAATTTTGAGAGCCACTGCTAATGTATCAGTCAAATATGTCTTACCTTCAAAAAAGATTCCCAAGTTTTTCTGAACTGATTCTCATACTCACTGGCTTCATCTCTGCTTACTTTTGACTCTCTCAAAATGTTACTCATGCATCAAGTTTACTTGCCTACATTAATTTTTTGACATAGCAGCTTGCCATTTCCATCCTCCCTTCTTCCACCTCCTTATCCCTGAATTCAAGGGCCCACAAAATATCTCTAATGGACAAAAAGCACATGAGGTGTTACTGCCCTGAATAGCTCTGTCTTTCAGAGTGAGATTGCTAAGAGCACAAATGGACTGAATTAAAGCCTTGGGATAACCCAGGAGAGGATAAAAAAGCAAAAACAGGTCATGGTCTGGTTTTCAATCAGATCAGCAAGAACAGAATAAGATCTGAGCCCTTTTTGTTTTTTTTTTTCTAGCATTGTCATCATGTCAGTCCTTGCTAAGTGTGATTCCTCAGGTGTTTTTATGCCAACTGCTGCCTGACTCTTTTACTCCCATCAAGTACCAGTTCCTTTGGTTTCCCTTTTCAAAATACAGTTTTACACTTACTTTTAATAAACTTTTTGCTGCTTAATCTCCTCAATTTGTTATGTTTCAAATTGTTTTGCCATTTCTCCTAGTACTTTTAGTGCCCTATTTTGATCCCCAGACTTAAAAGTCAGTCATTTATGATACAGTATATGTTATTAGTCTGCCCACCAGTGTTATAAACAATATTTAATAGTACCAGGACTCAATACTAAAGGATATTGTTTTAATTGCCCTCCCAATTTTGCTGTCAACCAGTATATGCAGTGTGACTATAAGCATACTATTGCAACCAAGTTCATAATATCCATGTAAATAAGTGGATATTCCTGAAAGTATTGCTACTGCTGACAGTGCTTCTGAATGCCTTTTATTGCTGTTGTATGAATTTCTAAGAACTTAAGTCTACTTTCAGTACTTTCATTTCTATAACCACTTTTGTACATTGCCATCTCTACATAAATTTGTATCTTTAGTCACATAATTTCAGGTCCTCGCTGATGCTTTCACCTCTTGTATTTTCTGTCAGTGGCTTATTCAAGAGGTAAGTTATTTTAAGAAGGATCACAAACTTCTTTAACATAATTTAAATTTACTATTTCATTATCTTCAAAATGTTCCATGGTCAGTTGCTTCATCATTTTTCCTACTACATTTCTATGTATCAAGTTCAGGTGACTGTTCTATTTTGAGTCTTCCTTCTCAAGTTTTTAAACACTGCTTTTATGTATGTTCTTCTCCAGGAATCTGGTACCTTTCTGGCTGCTTACAGATAACTTGTAAATGTTCAAAAATGGCTTGCAGCAGGACTTTCTGCTGCTCTGCTTTTGAATCCATTTTTTTCTTTCTAAATATTCTAAGTATTTCTTCTAGCATTCCTATTTCTTTATAAAACTCTACATGTCCACTTATATCCATACAGAACCAACCAGCTGTAGAAGAATGAGACAAAAAGACTTTGAATATTTTGTTCTTTCCATCTGTATATTTTATTTTTACATCTTATCTGCCTAGGTGATTGAGCTACAAATTGGGGGGGCGTGGGCATGGGGGTGGGGGTGGATTCCTGTTTATAGTTCAGCTATACTTACAGAACCTTATTTTGCCTTTTTTTTTCCTGAACAGGTCCCTGGACAAGTCTTAAATACTGTGTCTAGAGAGATGAATGCCAATGGCAGTACAAGAGAGCTGGGTAAAGCAATTTCTCGCACCATCACTCTTGACAACAACACTATCTCCACAGAGGCATTTTCAAGAAAGACACAGACAAACCACAGGGGTTCCAAGGGAGTACCACAAAGTTGAGAATGCTCAGAGATGACCTCATCACAGTTTCTAGTACTCAAAGGTCAGCTACAAAGAGGACAAAGGCTCCCTATTCATGAGACACTGCTTGGAGAAGAAAACAGGCAGTGGGTTCAAATTGCAATAGGAGAGGTTTAATCTTGATACATGAAGTAAATTCTTTACAGCAAGAGCAATAATTTGCTGGAACAATGCCTCCAGGAACATGGTAGAATACTCATCACTGGAGGTTTTCAAGGTATGATATCTAGATAGAATCACATCTAGGCTTTCCTTCCTGAAAAAGGTTGTACCAGGTGATTTTTCAAGGTCTCTTCCAACCTGAGCTGGTCTGTGATCCTATGAAAAGCAGTGCCTCTGAGTAATCTTGCTTGTTAACATCAGTCCATAATCTGAAATCCATCTTGATATTTTGCATTCAAAAAGATGAAAAGCCTTAAGAATGCTGATCCGTATTTCCCTTATTTCTCCTCCTTCTAGCTTTGATTGAATTTGTGCTGAATTCATGGAAGATCTCCTTTGTCATTAGGCTTCTGTCATATCTCTATTTTTGCTGCTGATATTTTCTGTTAAGTTGTTGCCTGATTTGAAACATTTTTGAAGAAGAAAATAATCTATGTACTAAATAATTATAAATAGTCTAGAAACATAGAATTTGGCTAGAAAGAAAAGGGGCATTTCCTTCTAAGTGACAGCTGTGGAACAGGTTGTTGATGTTTTTGTAAAAGTGATTAGTTGACATCTTCTTCAGCAAATGGGTGTAGCCAAAGATTTCACTATAAAACAAAAGGCAGTTTCTTTTCACTGTCCCTTTAAAGGCTGCTGCAATGATTCTTGCAGCAATTCTAAGGTGTTTGGATCATTTGACACCTAGTTTCTGAGTGTATAGCATTCAGATGATCTGAGTCTGCCTTGAAAAGTTCTTGTTCTAACCACATTTCATTACTCTTCAGGCTTTGCAGTACAAGTCATACTTCAACTTTTTTCCGAGTTTAGTTCCTGCTATATGTTCTTCAAATGCTTTGTCCATTTTTTCATTCTGATCTTCACTGAAAAGTTTCTTCCAGTCACTTACAGCACCTTCAAAGAAGCAAAGAAATTCTTGAAAACCAAGAAATTTTATTTTTTAGTCTATAGATCTGTTCCTTTTTATTGCATTGTATACTAAATAGTGTTGATCCATTTTCCACATTAAACATTTTTCTACACAAATATAATTTTGTGAAACCAGTGGAGTTACATATATGCAAATAATCTTTTTCTAAAATGCAAAAGAGCACCTCCTCTTCAGGTGACTGTTTGCAAAAAGGCAGCTTAAAGTCCTGTTCCCCTGCATCTTTCTCCTCTAGTCAGTTATGACTGGCAAAGTGGAAGATCATGAAATATTGATTAAGAATCATCTGCCAGGAGGCAGAGCTGTGTTTCTGCTCCTTTGGCAGTTTGAGTTTTTATCCAGTTACTTCTTTAATGTAAAGTGCAGAAATAGATTCTGACAACCAGGTTTCCCTTTTCATGTTCATGTCCCCTACACTACACTGTAAAAGCTATTCCCTTTTGTTTCCTCTCTTGTGTGTACCTGAATTCTTGCTTGCTTGGCTTAGTTCTAAAGTGTAAGAGTGAACAGGCATTTGGCAATGGCCATTTCAGAAGATTTCTTTACTCTCCTCAAAAGTGTGGTCACACCACTCTGGTTGAGTTTGGCCCTGCCTGCTCAGGTAAGCATCTAATGGCTGGGCAATTGGTGATCCAGGCACAGAGGTGGAGCGGAATTCTGACACATGACTGTTCCTCCCTGCTGCCAGCCATCTGTGAGCCTCCAAAAATAGCTCTGCTGTGACAACCTTGATGAGTATCTTCCTCACCAGTTCTCCTCGATTAGTCTTCTCAAGCAAAGCAGTGATAACCTGCTTGATGCTAACTTACAATATTAATATGAGTGCAAGAGAAAAAACCAGTTGGCCCAAGTTCTTGAGAGCGTGACATTTCTACCTCTGATCTAGTTGTATCTTCCTACCTTTGCGGAAGAGAACATTGCCCATTGTCCCATGAGTCTTCTCTGAGTTTTTCTTCATTGACTGGAAGCTGCTTCTCTCTACCACAAGCTGGAGCTCTTCCTCAGTCAGAGGAATTCCAAAGAATGAAGCTATGTTTTTCACACCCAGGGCACGATTCTGGAAAGAGGAATGTAGCATATGACATGACTTTCAAACAAATTACCCCACTTTCCAAGGTGCTTACACTTCCCTATATCTCTCTGCTGGCTGCATACATAGGATATTCATAGAGTTCACTAGGACTACAGTGGTCCATAATGTTTCTCTTCTCCATAATTATTTCAGAGGAGATATGAGCTGCCTTCCTGTAGATTACCAAATATTAGATATGATTTACAGGTGAGCAGAATCTACACTGTTGAAAACATAAAAGCTCCTCACAAAACAAATTACATGGGATTTTTATTTAAAATTATTTGGGTTTATATCACAGATAAATAAAAAACAAGAGACATTTTCACAAGCAAAATTTAAAGAAGATTTTTAGGTTTGAATTTCACCTTTTCTCCCTTTAAAACAAGAATCTATTTCTTACACTTTGGATAGCCTACATGCATATAATGGTGAATTGGTACAGGAAAGAATGTCCCTTGAAGTATAAAGTATTTGTAAATATTGATAACTTTACCTCTTTTAGCTCTTCATAAGTTATTGTCATAATGTTTTCTTCATCAGCGTATTTGTTCCATTCAGTAAGGTACTCAAAGTAGCATCCCCAGGACACTAAATATAACAAAAGAATCTTAAAATGCATCATAAATTAAGATTATACAAGTTTTATTCATTAAGTTGTCTCAGCCAAGGGCTTTATTAATCATGTCTATATCAGAGTTTACACCCTTCTGTGGGAATGGGTTTTGCTCCAGGCTCAGGCATATGATACCATTTGTAAGTCAGAAAAATAAAACTTGTTAGTATTTCAAGACAGCTGTGAGTCCACCAAAAAGCTATCATCTTGCAGACCATCTTATAAGACTCCCTTAATCCACTCTAAAACATTGTTGAGCCCTGCCTTCTGCTGACCATGTGCTACTCCAAACTCATAACTTTATACTATTCTTCTCTTTTTTAATGCATTGGACTAAGTCCACTTTTTAATGCACTAGACTTAGTCCAAATAATTCCTTTCATCCAATTTGGCATGGAGGTGATTATATATCTCTATGGACACAAGATGATGGATATAGGAGAGTAGGGGTAAAGGGGACCCAAGATAGAGATAATTAAGAACTGCTTCTTCCAGGAAAAATACTAGTTTGCACAAGTTAAAAAGTCTGTGGAAGTACAGTTCTGACAAACATTTATCCTCAAGAAGTAAGACAAGTATGGTAAAGATCAAATTTCTAATTCTCTGTGTTTAATCTCTGCCTTTTGTATTGTAAGCCAAAAAATCCTAGTGAAGCTGATTTACCAAAGTACAAGAGCTTTTAGACAAAATCAAATAATTGGATAATTGACACAGACAGAAAAATATACTGTACTTTTCTTTGTCATGAAATCTGTGAAGAAATCATCCCAGGTCTCATAGGAGGGAAGAGCAGCCAGGCCATTGGAAAAATGGTAAAAAGATGCAGCTACATCTTTTGGATTACGAATCAGTAACAATATCTAAAAAAAAAATAAAATAATTATTTATAGAGAAAGACACAGCAGACTATGGCATTAAAAAATAAATATTAATAATATACTTTATAACTGCATTTGGGGGTTTCTAATACCTTGTGTGCTACTTGCAGAAGTAGCAATTCCATTCCCAGTTCAGAAGCTACAGTATTTAACTTTGCTTTGGTGCCATGAGAAGATGGTTACTTATAATTCTTATCTTTTACAGATTACCCAAATTATTTATTCAGGATCTAGTTATGTTTTGCTCAATACAAGCATAATTCATCATTTAAGTAGCAGGAAAAATTCACAAAAATATAAATTCTCCCTGAAATTTGATACATTGAAGCCCTCACTTGCAACAATGCCATAAAATTCCTCTCACAGAAAATCATGTCAAAATACATTTTGCCTCTGGAGGATTTGTTCAAGCCCTGCAACTTTCTTGTGGAAACTGTTACAAAGATGCCCATAAGGGCAAAATGAGGTTAAGAGATGAACGGCAATACTTAAATAGTCATGGAGAAATGGCCAGGCTAATCACTGAAGTGTGATTCTGAAAATTGACAGAAAAGTACTACACTGGTTTTAAACATTAAAATCAGCACTCACCTTGGCTTTGTTTTTGAAGATGGACTTGGGAAGATTTTCAGGACGGAGATGAGTAGCCATAAATCTTGGAGAAGGTAATTTGATCATTCGCTTTAAGGATTGGAAGGAGGAAAGTGAACAGTTCAGTTTGTACAAGTATTCTTTTCATTAACCTATGCTAAGATGTTGCCATAATAAACTTATCAACAGTTATTGGCTGATAGAAGTGGGTTTGTTTTTTTTTTTTTTTTTTTTTGTGAGTATTGCCCTGGGACAACTCAGAGCAATGGGCTGCTCTGAATAGCTATAGATTTTCAAAAGCCCATAAACAATTGGAAGAAGACTATCCATTGTTAGTTCTCTTCAGTGATAATTCTCCTCAGTTCTGTTAGACAACGGATCAAATCTAGAGGTAGGGTACAGACTAGCTATATGTGAAAGCTGAAGCATCTCAAAGACTGACAGAGGGGATGAGGAGGAAGAGCTAGTAAAAGAGACAAAAGCTAGTACTTCATTATTTGACACTTCATGTAGTTCTTAAATACAAAAGATGTTGAATTTCTCAAGTTCTTATGTATCTCATGGATATATGCTCCTCTCACGCCCACTGAAATGTGCATTTATCCCTCAGTATTTGACAGTCCAGATGAGATTGCCACACAAAGAGAAGTGGTAAAGTTCTTATCAAACAATGGAATAATTAATACATCATATCTCAGTATTTGAAGCACATAATTTTGATAATTTCCATATATATTTCTTTTCCCACCTCATATTTCTCAAGATCTCCAACTTCAAGGTAGGGGAATTCTTGTTCTTCAGTATTCACACTGCTTTCCCTACCCAGTGTTTTCTTTTGAGATACAGCTATCAGGTCAGTTAAGATTTGACTTAGCCAGTTTGTGCCTGAAAGAAGAAAAATGCAAAATGTCTTGTAAAACTTTTAGAATGAACAGAAATGGATTTACAGGGGAAGCCGAGAGGTGGTAGTACTACCAAGTGAGTCACTTGGTCTCCTTTCATGTGATACAATCACAGCTGACTATCTGGTCAATCACCTCCTAGGGTCCTAACTTTGCTCCTCATCAGGATGTATTTCTGCAACTTCAACAGTTCAGTACACCAAAAATTAACTAGTATATTGTAAACTAATTAATAAGGGAAAACAACAACTAAGATTCAACTAAGAAAACCTGCATTAATATAATAAATTTTATTGTGACTGATATAAGGGAGACTGGGATGGAAAAACTTAAAACATAATGTATTAAGAGTTTTCTGGTGTGTTGGATTATTTTAGGAAGAAAGATGAACTACAGTACTTCTACATAGGAGCAGAACTAGATCTGAAAATTGTGCACTCATTTTCTTTAGTAATAGAAAAAAACTCTGTGGAGTGACATGTCCAATATTATCTTTAATTTATTATCTCAGATTTATTGTCTTCTTATTAAAAGATAACAAAGAGCCTGCAAAGACCTCCCATCTCTAATTCACCATTTCCTGACTTCTGGACACTGGGTGCCTACATCTTTCTCAATGGAGTCTTAATTCCATTCAGGTGCGTAATATTTCTTCAAAAAGAAAATATAATAAAAAAGAAAAAAAAACCCTTCACAATCCTGTCAGCTCTGTGCCTGTAAGGCAGTGTGAACCAATTGCTGGAAAAGAGAAACAGCTAGATTAAAGTGGTACATGAGACGCATCTAATCCAAACCTTTAGCTTTCATGTGGACCAGTGCTTTCAGGCAGAAGGAGCAGATATGCAGGGTAAACTTGCAACCCTAGCAAAGATCTCCTCTTGATTTCCCAATTATTAAAGAACAGTGCAATCACTTCAAGGATTACAAAAATATTTTTGATAGCTATTTCCTGACATCTGTGTGAAGTAAACGAAAGAATATTCAGCATTTGAAGGTACCAAAAGATCCATTCTGTGTAAAAATATAAAACTCTTAGCTTTACAAACATAAATGTGAGAGCAGATCATGTAATATCAAGAGATCTAGTTATCTCTGGTGTAAAAAACTGTATTTTGATTTTCTCCAATTTTACATTTAACTTCATAACTATGAAAATTAAAGATAATAAAAACTTTTATATGCTATAAAAAAGAAAATCAGATTGTTTTCCTCAGTCTTTTGGAAAATTTCTCAATAAAAAAATTAATTTGTTGTACATTTTGAAAGTGAAATCAGTTTTACAAAATTTTGTGGACATTCTTAATTCTATTATTTAGCACAATATATATTATGTATTATATAATACATATTGCATATATTTAGTATAAATCTTGTTACTTGCCATTACAAACCTTATTTATTAAAAAAACTAAAGTATATTCACCAGATTTAGGGTATCCTGCCAAAATTACATCATCTCTTCTGGCTTCAAAGGACTCCAAGGCTTTGAATGTTTCAGGACTGCAGAGAGTGGTAGGGTAGACAATTCCCTTGTAAGTAAAAAGCAGTTCATCACGTTTCATTGAGTTGGCAGCTGCTATTGCCTTATCTATCAAATCAGTAAATACTTTCCTGGAGTTCTCCATCCTTCTTCTCTCTCTCACACACGCAGGCTCTGTCACACTGCGAAATGCTATGTAGAACGAGAAACCCACAGACTGTCCTTTAATAGGTTCTTGGTTTGTTGTTTGGGATTTTTTTTTTCCTTGACCCTAGGACCAATAATTTGCCGCTTTCTGAACCTGTGGACAGATATGCAGCTCTAGTCAAAGTCCTTAATTGATATTAACCTTTGAAATCAATAAAAGTTAAACATCAATGAACAAGATAAGCAGCCAAATACAATTTCATTCTAGGATAAACATCTTACATAATTTCAAAATATCATGTTAAAAAGTCTGTGATTACAACACAGAGTTTATAAACAGAATGTAACAAAATAGAATCACATGAACTGCAGATTGGAATTAAAGTGTCATGATCAAAATTCTCAAGGCAGTTCATCTCTTTTCAGTACTCACAGCTGGAATTTTCTTTTTTTTCTTTATTATATCACTCATCATTCTCACCAAAGTTAGATAAAATGTGTTTGGATTGGGAAAGAAAATGTTCAGTGCAGTAGAGACTGAGCTGTGGACAGTCCTGTGAGTGTGGCTTACTGCTCTCTCCAGCTGGTGCCAAGGGACCATGCACTCTTTGGCCCATCATCAGACTGCACTGCAGAGGTCTGTTTTTCTGGTGGTTACACAAAAATTACTCATTTATATATTTCTTTAATGAGCTCCATCATTGTTTAACAACTGATCAGTCCTTAGGGAGTTGGTAATAATATAACCTCAGCTGCAGTGGTTCATGTTTATCATGCACTTCAGATGATGAGCTGCTGACTGCACTGACCCCAGTAAAAGAACTGGCTTTAGGCTCAGATTTAATACTTAAGCCTCTGGCAAAAGGATGGATGGGTCACAAAAAACAAGAAAATATTTCCTCCCCCAAAAGTTATGTCAACAATTTACATGCCATCCTTTCTTATCTCCATTTTTTGAATGTTGCTTGTTGAGCATTGGGAGGAAGAGGACCATCAACTATGTATCTGCATGCTTTTGCCATTTGCTCTCCCTCCTTACAGGGTTTCAAACCTGGTCCCTCAGCATAATACAGTGCTCATGGGATGATCTAGCCCTACATTTTACATCTACTTTTTCCAGTCCATACAAAATCTTTTGCTTTCCCCTTCATCTCCCTTCTTTCTGTAAAACTGCATGAACTTAAAAAGACTGCCTATGTATGGGCATAATCTGAAACAAGTGGATATCATATGGCCTGATCCTCCATCTCATGAACAATATCTGTGCCAAGAGGCAGCCAGCTAGCACCACCTGCATCATTTCACTGACATCAGCTAAAAATTGCTGTCCTATGAAATACCACCTTTGCTGATTCTTGATGTGAAACTAGCCACCCTAGCAAAACAAAAAAACAGCTTACTTAACTTTTCTTCCTTACTTTCACTTGGTATTAAACTATCATGGATTGAAGATAAGAAAATCTGTTTAATTGGTTTTTACCTGCTGCCAAAAAAGATTTGTTGGGACAGTCCACCCCAAGGGTGGAAAAAGAGGGAAAATAGCCTGTAAAATATTTTAAACTACAGAAATAAAGTGTACTTCACACAGTAGCATAGTATTGGAGTAAGGTTTCCAAAATTTAAAAAAATACTCCAGAGAAACTTCCAATGGATTTCCAGTGTATTTTTGCAAGAAAGGGCAGTCAGGCCAATTATCCCTGGGAAGCCTATTTTATCCTTAGGAATCAGAAAAAAAAAGCCTAACGCTGTATTAGTGAAGAAAAAACTATTAGAAGACATAAGTCATGAGGAGGGTTTTTGAGGGGAGTTAAATTTTTTGATGAAAAAAAAAAAAAGCAGGATCAAGATTTGGTAATGTGAACCTTTGAAACAGCCATCTGCCATGACACCTGAGCTAGCAGATGGGAGGAGTGTACCTAGCCCTACCCATGTGACACAAGACCCTCTGATCCTGCTGAATAGTGAACCCAGAGACTGACAAGAAAGCATCATTCGATTTAAAATTTCTATGAAGCAGCTTTTAAAATACAGAGATTAAAAGCATATTAAAAACAAATTAAAGGATTTGATTATCTCTGTATTGATGGCATATGTTGTTCAAGCCACCACAGTTTCTCTGAAGGTTTCTGACTTCCCATGCTTACCAGACGTGGTCTTTCCTGGTTGTGGAGCTTTGCAGAAGGAGGCTGGTGACATTTCTGTGATAGCTACAGGACAGTGCCAGCTGGCTCTTACATGGTGGACTGATCTGCTTATGCAGATCCATTCCCCTGTTAATGCACAACCTCAAAATGAGCCCTGAGAATCTGTGCTCCGAGGTGCTGAATAAGGACAGTGTTGGGGTTGGGTTGATTTCTGATGAATGTTTTCCCGATTTGCTAAGAAGCTAAGGCTGGGAAGTTTCCCTTTTCTTTGGTCCCTGTCTTTCCAAACCAAGACAGATAGGTATGTTTTTATAATTATTTCTATGATCTGAATTTATCTCAGTCAAACTCTGGAGAAGCCTTTCATACATTAGTCCTGTAAAATAACCTGCTAAGATTTAGATAGTCCCACTAAGATTTGTCAATTCAAGAAGGTAGCTTAAAACTCCCCTGATCATTCATCTGCACCAAAACAAAAAAAAAACAACAAACAAAAAACAAACAAACAAAAAAAACCCAACAAAAAACCCCCAAACACAAACAAAGCAAACAACAGAAAACCAAACCAACCAACCAAACAAAAAAGCCTGCAGGGGTAGGGACATTCTCTGGGCTTCTGTGAATGAGCCCATGAAAAGCAGGGCTTAAAGAAGAATTTTCTCTATAGTGGAAATGTCATATGTGGCATTTTCCCTTTTGAGTAATTTAGTGTGTGTATGATCAGAGGAAAGTTAAAGCCTTCAAACTGAGGCGGGGGTGATAGGATGCCTTAAGTTATGTGTCACAAAGGAGCACCGCAAAGCAATGAAGGGGGAATTGAAACAGTACCCTGCCCAGATACTCCCATGAAATCAGCTCATCAAAGGCCTGCCTCCACAAGCTCAGAGGAACTCAGGAAGAGAGGAATGCAAAAAGTGAGGCAGAGAGTCCTTAAAAAGGGACTGAACTCTGTCCAGGACCCTCTTATGGATGTTCCAGAAGAGCTTCAGACACGGGGTTCTGGTGTGAAGATGACCCATGAATATGATCAGGAAAACCTTTTAAAGACTGGCAGGGGCTGCTGTCTGTGAGTTTAGGCATATAGAAAAATGCAGAGGAACTGCCTTTCATGCAGCACATGACTATTATGTCAGTATTACACAAAAGTTATGAAACTACTGCCACTAAACAAACGATGTACTAGTGTGCATGATACTACTAATGTTGACTTTACAATGCAGAAAGTACTGAAACAGAGAGTAAAATAACTAATCCTCAGTATAAAATCAGGGTTGATTTTCTTGACTTCTCTAAAAATCTTTTGGGGCCAGAAAACTAATCTGTTGTAAAATTTTCTAGGATCCTCCTTCATCTTTTCCTCTTGAATAGTAGTCTTCTTCATGATGATCACCTTCCCTGACCAGATCAACATCAGAGTAGTCCACTATAGATTGTCTACAGATGCATTGCCTGCTCTGTCTTTCTTCTACAGAAAATTTCCCATGTCTCTTCTAAACTTTCCTCTCAACAGCTTTATTTTGGGCTCAGCTTTGCAGTCTCTGGAGAGTTTCCATTCATGTAATCCCCTCTCTGGAAGAAGGTAGGAAATAAGCAATTTTCCACAGTTTTCATCATCTCTGTTAGTATATTGGCTGGTTGTCAAAGTTGCAATGGCTAACTGCCCTCTCCCTCCCGTTAATACTACACGAGATAATATGAAAGACCAAGCCAGTAAATACAGAGAATGTCAGGACACACTATGCTGGAGGAATAATTTTATACTAACCTAAAGATGTCATATGTATGTTAACAAACTCCCCAAACCATCATGTGGTCTCAGTGATTACAGAGTAAATTTTCTTCCCAGTAGCTGGTAGAGTGCTGTGTTTTGCAGTCAGAGTGAGAATAATGTTGGTAACACACTGATGTTTTAGTTGTTGCTATTAGTGCTCAATGAAAGACTTTTCAGTTTCCCATGCTCTGCCAGCCAGCAGGTGCACAAGAATCTGGGAGGAAGCACAGCCAGGACAGTTGACCCAAACTGGCCAAAGGGATGATCCATACCCCACAGGGTATCATGCACAGTAAATGAACTGGGCCAGGAAGGGATGGTCACTGCTCAGAGATGGAATGGGCATTGGTCAGTGGCTGGTGAGAAATTGTGTTGTGCAGGTCTTGTTTCTCTTGGGATTTATTCTTTTTTTCCTTTCAGAATAATTAGTTATTATGAATAATATTATTTTGTTTTTATTATAATTTATTTCAGTTATCAAATTGCTCTTATCTCAACGCACAGGTTTAACTTCTGTCTGATTCTCCTCCCCATGCCACCAGAGGAAGGGGAGGGTGAAAAACTGAATGAGAAGTTGTGTGGTACTTAGTTGCTGGCTGGAGACAGCCTGACACTTAGTTGCTGGCTGGGGACAGCCTGACACACTAAAAGAATTTTATTTCCTTGCTTGTCTTATCTGATCTTTCCCAAATATATTGGCAAAATTGGTTTTAAAAGTTGGAATTCTCTGTCTAGAACTTCAGAAATAAATGTGAGGAGCCAAGCTTGTGACCTCAAGAAATCATCTGTTCCCTCATTGTGTATCTATACAACTTGACCTTAAAAGAGGAAGGGGAGGAAGGAGCAAAGAAGAATGTCACAAAATACTCACTGATGATATGGAAGACTTTCTGATTCTTGCAAATGCACTAATGTCCTGTTACCCTCCAACCTGTCATCATTCCCATTCTGGTCTATGCTCCTCAAATAATCAAAGCTCTGGAGCCATTAGTATAGAAGTAATTATATCATTCAGAGTGTAATGTGACAATACAAATGAGGCAGAATATAAAATGCAGTTGTAAAGTATGCTAAATTAAGCTGATTAAAAAGGCATTTGAATCAGATCATCTGGATGCATTAAAATAATTAGTCCTGTCACATTCTTTGCAAAATGAAAAAGACATTTTAATTTTCAATATATGAATTAGAATGCACAAATCAGGATTTTCAATGCAACTTGCTCAGTAGAGCACATGTGAGACATCAGTGGGTATATTCTTGCAGCTCAGGTCTTAAGAATAAGGTGAAAATTAAGTATGTTCACAGAGAGAAGAAAATTTAATTCCTTTTCTGAAGATTATTTGAACAGGTTTTTTTTTCCACTTGAATTATCAAAGACATTTAGTTTTATTCAAAAATCATGGTACTATGAAAGAAAATCATGCAAGAACAACTACAAAGTGTTTCCTCTCTAATTTTTCTCAACATATGTTTCTCAGTGGTTTTTATTGAGTTACAGTCATGGCACTGTTAATAATTCCTTTAAAAAGTTTAAAGTAGAATTGATAGCTAATGGTCTGTGGGCTAATTCAAATGCTAATTGTCTAGCTACCAGGAATATGTGGGCATGACTAATAACAACCTATGATCTTGGCCCGTGTTCTACCTGCTGCCCTCTGAAGCACCAAGGGATCCAACTGAGCTTCACGTGGTGTGTTGCAGAGAAAGACAAGGGCTGGAAGCAAAGCTGGGAGAAGGACATAGAGGACATTTGCATCCATTCCCTCCTACCCTTACAGGGTATGGAGAGGAGGGAACAGGTCACCTGAGTTGATGTAAAGGAACAGAGAGGGAAACAAGACTTTGAGCATCTCTTTCTTTGAAATACCTGGTTAACCACTCTGGTGTCACCACTGTGTGATAACTGCTTTTCTGCTGCCTCCAGGCAGATAACTTAGCAGCACAGCTCTCTTGATAGCATCACCTCTAACAAATCCAAGATCACTCCAGCGTTTGTGCAGCACTGAGCCTTAGCAAACAATTTTTTCTAGAGGAACCACTGCAATACAAAGAAGAGACTGCATGGAGACTGCAATACAAAGACATCTAACAACTTTCTCAGGGGAAAAGCTGATGCCAAACAGGCAATTCAAGCCCTGCAATACACAGGCTAACAGAGCCACTGTATCAGTATCTGGCTTCCCAATATGTCTTCTATGGTAACCATATAATCAGATATTTCAAGTCTGAATACAGGTTCCTCACAACTGTCTATCTGTCCTCCCCAGATTCATGCAGCATCTCATCATTAACAAATTGATTTGCAAGATCCCTGAACTTTATTTTCTTCCTGAGGAAATCATTGCTAATGAATACAGAAGATTATTTCTGTAAAGATACCTGCCAGACTAACTGAAATTCCTCTGCAATGTCCAGACAATCCCCAGAGCCAAGAATTGAGCCCATTTGTGTGCCTGCTTGGCCTGTCTCCCAGGTGTGCTCTGCTGAGGGACTCTGCTCAGGTGCGTTCATCAGGGGCCAACTGTCAAATGCTCAGCATAACATTTTAAAAAAATTAAAAACCCTTTTTTTTTTTAATCCCATCATAATTTTGTCTTCTTTTTTTCTTATGGTCAGCAGGTTTGATCCATTTCATCAATTAATTCATTTGAGCTCCAGCAGGATTGCTTGGTTCTCACCTTTTCTAATTAGATTCCATTCAATACCTCCAGATTAATTCCAAGAGGGGAAAGGGTGTTCATATTCCACTTGCTATACCTAGTACTGGACAACTGTTTCTTCAAATCC
This sequence comes from Certhia americana, assembly GCA_018697195.1. Taxonomy (NCBI): domain Eukaryota; kingdom Metazoa; phylum Chordata; class Aves; order Passeriformes; family Certhiidae; genus Certhia; species Certhia americana. The sequence goes on from CM031859.1 coordinate 72,010,535, forward strand.
CCAGTTTGAGGAACTTTTATAGCTTAGAGTTATTCCAAATACACAGTACCCTTTGATCTCAGGAAAAACACAGACATAAAACATGAAGCTTTCTCCCTTCTTTCTATTTCACATTACTTCTTTCTTTGTTTCAGACTCCCTCATCTTCACCATTCACCTTTTTGATCCTAACATGATCTTTCATCTTTCTTTCCATATTCCCTAAGTCAATTCCATTCCCTATATGGAGATTTGCTCCACTGTATAAAGTTGAAGAGACTTTACATTCAAAACAAGATAAAAATAGTCAGTAGTAGCACATCTCACCAGACTCACTAATCTGTTCATGAAATAAATTTCCACATATCATTTGGAAAAGACAAGATTTATGTCCCTTTTCAGGTCAGCAATTTATGTTACATAAGTAATTTTCTGCCAACATTTATGGATTTTCTTTTTCATAGTAACCCCAATGTTGCTGCCTTTGAAGAATGAATGCAAATATTTAATGAGAAAACTCGTAAATACACACAGCTTTTACCATCCTGTTTTACAGTATTCTTAAACTGATGATATTTTCCTTGATGTACCAGGGAGAGCATTGAGACACTGTTTTTGAAGATCAGTCCTTCAGGCCTTTCTCTTCCAGACAATAATTGAAGAGTCCTCTATGACAGTAAGATAGCATAGTCAAGTGGGGACAGTTGAGTTTAAAATCTGGCTTGAGAACTGTGTTTTCCATTTTATATAGCAATTTTATAACAGCTGTAGGTGTAGACTGCATCAGAATTGCTGAGATCTAAAAGTCAGTGCAACAAGACAACAGAAATGCTTCTGCAAGTTAGTATATTATTTTTTCATTTCTCATTAGTTCCAGTGCTGCTCCCACACTTAGTCTGTGTTTCATGACCAGCAGCAGAAGGTACTTGGCAACTGGGGTCCTTCAAAGCCTCAGGAAGGAGTGAGGCCACTGATCAGAGGCCATCAAGACTAGCTTTGCTGGATCACCCTTTTCTTCAATGAACTGATGACATATTTAAAGTTTAAGGTTATGAATGGATTTTATCTGAAAGAGGCACAGACAAGAATGATTACTATATCATAGAAATAATTTCAGGTTAAATAGCACAATCCCTTAATGAAGGCATTATTATACACAGACCAGATTGTTTATGTTTCCCTAATTAGGTCTTAACTGCCACAATTTCCAGATGAGTTCTCACTAATCTTTAGTAGCTGTTGACTTGGGTAAAAGTAGAGTGATCTCCAACTAGGGTGGCACATAACAAGTACAAGCACATTGTGGAAGTGGAAGAAATGCAAAAAATATCCTTTTCCCCAAAGCTAAATACTATCAGGTTGGAGAATTGCAGAGTGAGGGAGAAATGAAAAATATGAAGAGAGGGATAAAGAGCTGCTCTGAAGAAATACCCCCATGAGAGAGGCAATAGATTCTACATATCAAAGCACTCTTGCATTAAAAAACATATCTATTTTTATGAGTATTGAATCTTTATTAACTGATTTGTGAACTTTTTTACTCCATGGAAATACTGATGCAACACTTGAAAAGAGCAGTTAGCAAAACCTGTCATCTGTTATGTGGGGAACTAACTATTGCAGAAGAATACTTGCATAAATGCATGGCAGATTTCTTGGAAGTACTATCTACTTGTCTGGATGGTACCAACAGGACAAAAGCATTTGTGGAACCACAGGTAAGACTGAGCTTCTATAATAAGGCTCAGAGCCACGTCCTGTCTTTGTCTGCAACAGCCAGTAGCAGGGGAAAAATAAATTTGCCTCAGAATCTTTAATCCTGGTCTGGAGGAAAATAATTCTGCTCAGTCACTGCATGAGCATTGTCTATGCCGAGTTCTATCAGGTTCCTAAGGCTGCAGAGGTGTCCTTCACTCCCAGGGAAGGCAGAGCTGTCCTTTAGGCCATCTCACCAACCTCATAGGATCAGCTGCTATTTCAAAACTATCTGTGCTTGGGCAGGGTGTGCTTGTGGAAGAATAGCTGAAGGTTATCTGGGAAGTTTCTTCTGAGCTTCTATGAAAACCCCAGAGGTCAACAGCCCGAGAAGACCTCAGCAGACTTCCACAGTCTGAGAAAAGACGCATCACTCCCACAGAGAATCTCTACCTACCACACACATTGTACAGCAAGTTGTCTCAAGCTCCCGGCAGTGTTCAAGTGAAAAGTCTCAGAAATCTGGGATTAGTGGTTCATTTTTCACTTTAGTGCATACTTGAGTGAAGGTAAAAAGTAGCCAAGGCCAAAGTCTAGGGCAGGAACATCTACCCATCACTCTTCCACCTTCATGCCAGTCAGGTAAGTACCTGCCCAGTCTCTTCTTTACATTAGTGTCTTAATGTGTTAAGCAAACACTGGTTGGTTACAAAATATTCCTAATATTATCAAAAAAAAGATGTTATCTGTAGGTGACTAAATGATACCACTCAGTGATGTAAACATCAAAATTATAGCTAAGGCTCCACCTCCAGTTTCCAGGAACAAACCCTGTGGCAAGGTGGGTCTTGGATATGTTAGAAATCCATGAAAAAAAAACAAAGCAACACTAAACTGTAGCTTTACTGTGTAGTGAGGAGACCAAAAAAGCATTATTCTTCAAATGACACACACAAACATCATCTGTTTGGTTTATGACAACCATTTTTATTAGACTAAAAAAATAAACCAGGAGGTTCAATCTGGCACGCTATGAATGATACCTGAATCAGATTCACATTTCTGCTGATGCAGACTTGCAAAGAAGCACATGGCCTGGCAGAGAATTTGCAGAGCAACTCTTGCTTCTAGATATGTATCAATATTACCCAAAGCTATGAAGACATAGGTTGACATTCTGCCTTTAGGAAGATAATTACACTTTAAACTGAGCTACTAATGTGTTATGAGCTTCTTTCTTAACAGTGTTAATGAATATCTAATTCAGATTTCAATTTATTTGAAGCATAATTATGAGAGCTTAACTGTTGTAGAAATCTTTTTTGCCAAAAAGTGACCTGAATTGATAGTTGTTAGAGAGGTCGCTAGGTGGAAAATACACTTCACTGCTCTAAAAAGACTGATGAATTCATTAATATAAGTGGAAATTGAATATTCCATTTGAAAGGTATAAAGCAAAGCAGTGCCATTAGATTCCTCTTTATGTGAGTAATTATAATACTGTTCAATAAATTAACGACTAATCAGTATGTCAAACATCTTACATTTAGCATTAATATCTGATATACACTGTAGATACTATAAATGCAGCTGTAGTCCAAATAGTACTTCACTTATCTGGCACATTGACTTTTGTCCTGTACATCATGATTACAGTTCAAGAAATAATTTCTTTAACAAGGTTTTACAACACACATCAGGTTTTACAACACACATCATATTTTAACATGGAGTGCTTGCTACTAAGTGCCCCTTGTACACTTCCTCCATTTCCAAACTATGCTTTCCCTCAAAAAGCTTCCTCCAGTCAGTAACATCTCTTACGAAGAATCCTTATTGACACTGTAAGATTTAATGCACAAAGGAAGCATTATTCACATCCCTCAATGTAGGATATAGTTTATAGGAAGTCTAAAAGTCTGCAACATACAATAATACACAAGAAAATAAATTAGACAGCTTTACACCAAAGTTTATGGTGGAATTTGTTTAATTTGTAAGTAAGAGTATCACTGTCCTTTCTCATTCATCGCAAACGTGAAATAAATATTTCATAGTTGTAAGTGCAACATCATAATTACATTATTAGTAATTACTATTATCATGATTGTTTTTCTTACTGTTGTCACTATTATTGCTACTGTAATGCCTGTTCTGATTATCATCATTATTATGACAACTCCCTTTGTGCAGCAAGAAAACATATCTGACTTAGGAAAGGATGACTTGCTAGGATGACATCATCTCTTATATCTACAGAGGACCATATACCTTCAAATACTTCAGAAGCATAAGGTGTTTGGGGTAGGCAGTCACCTCGTAGGTAAAGACCAGGTCTGTCAGCAACAATCATTGATTTTTTTCAACACACCAGCTAGAACTGTTTCAGACTTTTCTGTTCCTTTCGCTTTCCAAAATTCTCCATTGATTTTTAACAATCAGGGGCAGCAGAGGAAGGCACAGGTTACTTATTCATGGAGGATTTTTTCTAGTAATGAGTGTTTCTTTACTTGAAGGGGCCTTCTCAAGTAAGGGAAAGGGCAGCTCTTCACAGTCCTTCACAGAAAATGATCCTAAATGAGCTGCAGCTGAGTCACTTAGAACTGTCTCACTGACACCACTCCACTTGGAAACGCATCTACTTCAGAGGAAATATAAAGGAATCTGTTTTTAATGGCAACTTGAAGGACAGCTAACATGCATCATATATTGTCCGGTGTTAACTCCAATTTCATCACTGTTAACAGGGCCTCTAATAAATGGTCATAGAACGTTGAACATTCAGGGAATTAGGCTTCATACTTCACCTGTAAGTGACTATGATAATATGGCTGACTAACCTTGGAAGAATAGGGGTCTTCTTCATACACACTGAGTGGAGTCATTCAGAATACCCATATGTGACAAACAGTGTAAGACTCTCCGTTGATGGTCTTTTCAGTTAACTTCAGCAGCACCAGAGCTTTGGGCTGGGTATGCAGATCAAGAAATAGAAGGTCCAGAACAAGGGGCAAGGCAGCAGAAATATCAGCATGTTGACAGGGTCCTGAAAAGAGATTTGATGACTGATAAAATTGATATTCATTGCAGTGTCACTGAGGGTCAGATCTCTGTGTCAATGTGATAAAGTAAGCAGATTAACAGACTCTAAGAAAAGTGTTCCTTGTGCTTTTTCAGGCACCTACCTTCTCCTAAAAAGTATAATTAGCTGGAATAAATTGGGAATTGGACTAGATGATCATTAAAATCCCTTTCCAACCCAAACCATCCTATGACCTAGTCAGCATATTATTGCCATTTTAGGCAAATAAAATATTCCGGGTTGGCAGGGAAAGGTGATAGCAGGTCCCATATACAATGATGGACAAGTGTATCAGCAGTATTTTCTTTTCAGAGGTAAACTAAAATGTCTATATACTGTAAACCATGCTTCATACATAAGTGTTTTAAATTGCAAACTAACAATCTGAGCTGGTATTTTATCACTAGAAGCATTATATAAATGAAGAGCTGACATGCTAGAAGTAAGAGAAGTTATAGTTCTTGATACATTCTAAAAGTATGTAACCAGTTCAAGCAAAACCCATCTGCAGGACACTGCCTTAAAAGTTAAGAAGCTTTCAAAGGGCAGTGGTAGCCTCATGGAAGATAAATTCACACAGGGCTCTGAAATACAAGATCTCCCATATTCAAGATGTCTTTAGGTTACAAGCTGGAGACTAGGAAACAATTTTGTGTAATTATCACTAAATGCTGGATATTTTGTTGTCCACTTGTACCTAGGACGCATGGCTAAATGCTACTTTGGTCTGTTCTATGATCCATGTTCTGTAGAGACTGCATTTTAACTGGGCCTCATATCACAGGAGTCTAGCCAGAATCAATATTTGTCCTGTAATGCAAAAATAAAATAATTAATCTAAAATATTGCTTAAGCTTCAATATATGCTCTATTATGCAATGTTTGTTTAAAGTACGAAGCTAAACTCATTCTCAGGTTACAGTTGGTGAAAAGATCAGTTTTCAGGCTTTTATTTCACTGTTCTGTTTGCTTAGCTCACAGTCATAATTACAAATAGAGAGGGTTAGCCTGCTCTAGATGGATGCACTTATAGGGCTTGCGACTACTGTTTCATATTATTTTATGAAGAATGGATCATGTCAATTCTGTCAATCATTCCAAAGCTTTTCAGGTTAAGAATTTGACTTGTTGCCAGAGGCTATATTTTTATGAGAATTTGAGTGAAAATGATCTTGCCACTTTCAAGTATAGAAAAAATGCTTGAGAAAATAGTTTGCTCCCTTCTTTTTATGGCCATTATGATTAGTACTTATTAGTGAAATCATGACTGAAGCCTTAATTTAGTTGGAGCTTTAATAGTCATGGTATAATTGATATTTTTATCCAGTTTTATTTTTTTCTGCATGCTCAAAAGAGCAAGATAAAAATTTTTAAGCCTTACCTTAGTTAGAGCTTTAATGTGCATAGTATAAAGCTCATGAGTTTTATCCAGTTTTATTTTCTTCTCCATGCTTAAAATAGTAAAATAGCATAAAAATTTTCCTCTACAGGAAATGGTATCATTATTTATTATCTAAATTACACAAATTTAGCAGAATGGAAACAACAGCTACCACTGTCCTGCTGTTCCCTTACCTTCATAGGTAGCTGAGATGAAGTTCATCATAGGGCTAACAAGCAGAAATTTGACCTTGTTATTTGTCATTCAACACAGGGCCTGCATAAAAGCCCAGATCACTACAGGGTATGGGACAAGTAAGGAATAGGAAAGCTGAGTCCTTGCTCCTGTTGGGAAGAGTTGTAACACAATCAGAAATAACATTTCTAGTCGCATACTTGGTTCTCAGCAACAAAAGGGAGACCTTTGTTCAGCAGTTCAGCTGCTGAAATAGCCAGGTAGCAGCAACATTGGACTCAGCCTTTTTTAATGACAGATATTTGAGCCAATTTAATAGAGGATATTTTAGCTACCTTTGCCCACATTGTATCACAGAAACACAACATGCCTGCAGCAGGAGAAGGCCCTGGTGATCATTTAGTCTAACTTCATTACCAAAGCAGTTACCTTTGATGACCTGGGCACGAGGCTGAGCGGGACTGTGCCCAGCTGGCTTTGGAATCTGACCAAGGACAGAGATTTCCTAGATCAAATCTTCACCATTTGATGAATACAGAGCATACTTGAAATATATGATGAACCCTATCTTGATGCTTATGTAATCTTACTGCTGTGAATCACAGCAAAGTTACTCCACGTTTATAGGCAATACAGAATGCAAGCATATTGTGGAATATACATACACGGAGTGTATACCTATTTAATTTATGAGAACCTAGTCTGGAGCACAGAAAAAAAAAAATTAATCTAGTAACGTGGTTTTGGTGAATTTGTATGTAAAGATACAGAGGAAATACTATTATTATATAACTCTAGACACTTTCGGAATACTTTCTGATCAAACTTTTTTTCATCAGAAAAGTTCTCATCAGTTGTACTGCTGAAACCTAAAATAAAAAGTCAGATTACAGATGACACATGAGATGATTCTTGTATTCTGAGAGGCAGGTTTACCTGCTATCCTTCATACTGAAGACTCTGAGGTTCAAGATTCAGGTGTTTTGATTTTAAAAAGAAGCTGAGATGGAATAGGACCAAGAATACTGCCTGGTTCCAAAGATAAAATTCTGATTAACTTATTTTTATGGGAATTGAATAATTTTATGAGACACTGCTGATAAAATTAGGCTGTGATTCTTTTCACTTACTGCTCTTACTGGAAACCAGGCTGGTTGAATGATTTTGCTTGAGTCCATTATTGCGCTGAATTATCACTCTGAAGCTGATATTGAGAAAATCAATAAAAACAAGGACACAAGGACAAAATACGTATGAAAAACATAACCATTTCAGCATTAAGGAAATAAATGATTTCAAAAGTTTATTCCAGTTTATATGGTAATCCAATACAAGGCCTCTTCCTACGAATATTCTTTATCTACATATGATATAAGAAGAAGGCCATAATAACAAGGCTACTGGCCTAATCTTCTCAAAATTCTTCACCTACTAATATGTACTATCCCAAAAACTTCAATTTCAATAATATCATCACAGTTTACATGACAGTTCAAAGGTATGTTTTACTGGCATGTGTGGACAGGTGTATCTGTGGTAATTTCTCTTTGCAGAAGGGAGAATATTCTCATTCTCCATGGCTTTTCCTGGTATTCTTCCCAAAAAACAGAATTTACTATTTTCAACAATGATTTGGACACCCTTCCCTGTTACTAAGATCTGAAGAAAAAAAAAAATCAATTTTTTTTTTTTTTTTTGATCCCAGAATCTGGTTCTGAAAAGAAATAAGTGATATACTGCAAGTTACTGACATTGAAGATATTTTTTCTTGGTCTTTGGACAAGCTTATGACAGAAATGTGTTTAACAGAGTTATGGGAAATTCAGTTAGAGTTTCCAAAACATTTTTCAGTAGTTTGAATCTTCTTATTTGATATCCCGGCTCTTATAACTGCGCAAATAGAGGCTCAAAGATATTAACCAGACTTCAGCTCAGAAGTGTGGAGCTCTCAGTGTTTGCCTCAATGGAAATGACAAAGTGCCAGCAGAGTTCACACAAACTTTCTCATGTGTCTTTCAGGAACTTTCAAAGTTTATCCCATTTTACCCCAACCTCTTCAGGAAAAAAAACCAAGGCTTTCCAACAACAGGGAAAGCACAGAAGAAAAAGTACATTGGACATCCAGGGAAACTTTGGTCTCCTTTTTATTCCAATAATTAAAGGAGTGGCTGCCTTGCTTTTTTTCTAATTTTCTGGTATCTTCTAAATTGGAAGTGGTGAAAGGGGTAGCCTGGGTAGGTCTCAGAGTTGAGAGGGTGCAGGGAATAACTGGATCTGTGAAACTGAACTCGAGAATCAAGGCAAAGAAGATAACAGATGTCATTAGCAAAGGAGACAGAGATGGTGAGTTTTCATTATCAGTCTGGGAAAGCACAGATCCATAGAAAGAGATGCACCCCTCCCACTCTCAGGCCCATGAATTTCCACAGCAGCATCACACACCGGGAGCAGGTTCAGGAGATGTCCTCGCCTGCCTGTGTCTGAGCAGATCTTGGAAAATGATTCCTGGTACCAGGACTGGTCAAGATAAATCTAGCACAGCAAATTCAACAGAATCAGACAGCTCTTGCTCAGAAGCTGGCTCTTCTGAAGAGGAAGATGAGACCACAGCTGCCCTGAACATGTGAAGGAGGGGGAAAATAGCCAGAAGAGCCATAAGGGGACATAGTCTAATAATCAAACACACAAGGGAAAATAGGGAAGAATCAGTTCTGCAAGCCCCATTATGGCAAGGGTTCGGCAATCAGGGACCAATATATATAAAGGTTCCATAATCTCTTGTCGAGTTAGAAAAACACTGGGAAAATACAAAGAAAATCCAGATAAAGCAGCAAATTCAGTAGAAAGGGCAACATACAAAACCCTGATTGGGCTGATTTGAAATCTACATTTGAAACCTAACAAAACACATTGTTTGATCCCACTGAGAGACAAATGGTTAATAAAGCTAATACAATTTCTTTAGACACACGGATAGCCAGTGGATCAATCCAGAGTACGGCTGCGGATGTATTTCCTGTAGACAATCTTGGGTGGGACCCTAATGTGCCAGAACAGATGGCAAGGTTAAGACTATATCAGAATTTCATAGCGTATGGGTTACGACATGGTGTCCCTAAGGCTCTAAATTGGTCAAAGCTTTACAAAGTAAAGCTTTGCCAGTAGACGTGTCATCACAGAAAGCTGAACTAATTGCATTGAACAGAGCTCTAAATCTGAGCAAAAGAAAGAAGGTAAGTATATGGACTGACTCTATATGCATTTATTGTTGTCCTTGCCCATGGAGCCATCTGGAAGGAGAGAGGACTTTTGAATGCTCAGAGTAATCAAATCAAGCATGCTGAACAAACACCCACCCCCTTAGGGAGCAATAAAAACCCCACAGAAGTAGCTATCATGCATTGTAAAGGTCACCAAAAAAGGAACACCACTCCAGAATCGGGAAATCACTTTGCTGATAAAGCAGGAAGAGGAACTACAGAAAAGGGTATTCTCACAGTAATTCCACAGAAAGAGATTGATTTATCAGGGTTCACCCCAAAATATGATCAAGCAGACCACAAACATAAGTTCCTTAAAGATGAGATCACAGAAAGTGGATGGGCTGTTACACCATCGGGTTGTAGTCCCACCCCTAATCCTTCAGGAGCTAGCTCAGAGAGAATATGAAAACACACATTTTGGTGTTGAAAATCTTTTGAAACATCTAAAATAGGTAGTAACAGGAAAGGGAAGATCGATATTGTACAATCAGTAGTGAGTAAATGTGAAATCTGCCGTAAAAACCCTGACACGAGGAAAAGAGTTGTGTTAGGAGTAGCAAAAGCAGGGGATCTTCCTGGAGATTACTGGCAAATAGATTTTGCAGAGTTACCACGCAAGGAGGGATATCAGTACATATTGGTATTAGTTGACAGCTTCAGTGGATAGCCAGAAGCTTACCCCTGTCGTACTAACACAGCCAAGGAAGTGGTGAAGGTTTTGCTCAATCATATCATTCCGAGGTCTGGGGTTCCCTTGAGGATGTCATCAGAGAGAGGACCACACTTTGTTGCAACAGTGGTTAAAGAAGTTAGTCAGATTTTGGGAATTACTTGGGATCTGCATACACTCTATAGACCCTAAGCGAGAAGTAAAGTTGAACGTATGAATGGGACTCTCAAACCACAAATTAGTAAAATTTGTCAGGAAACATCCATGACATGGGTTCAAGCTTTGCCTGTAGCTTTACTGAGAATACACATACAACCCAGGCGAAGAGATAACATCAGTCCCTATGAAATACTGCATGGCAGACCATATCAGATTCCACATACTCCAGGGGACATTCACATGATTTGCAGAGATATCCACTTTACAGAAGCCCCAGAATAACATTGTGCTATCCAGACCCATAGGACTGGACACACCTGCACATCCCTTCCTGTGGATACTGGCTGTGAACAGGGAAAAGCAGTTCTCAGTTTTTCTCAGGACTAGCCTGGGAAAAGCTGAGAAAAGAATGTAAACAAAACTCAACACCTGATGTTTGGGAAATGCCACATGGAATAAACAAGTGCTGGTTTACAGGATTGTTTACTAGGGGGTGTTGGTCCCTTCTCCAATAAGACTATTGTTTTCTCGGATTAACCAATCCATGCATTAACCCACAAGGCACACTATAAAACTGTGTGCAATTTAAATAAAATTGCCTTCTGATCTGGAGTCCATGTCGTTGTGTGTGCTGCTCAGTAACATACAGTGACACCTTCCAGCCTGGAGGCTGGGTGTATGTTAAGTGGTAGGACGGCGATCCCCTACAAACCAAGTGGAGGTGACCATTCCAAGTTCTGCTGACCACCCTCACTGTAGTCAAGGTTACTGGCAAAGGACTTTGGATTCATTACTCCAGAGTTAAGAAGGCTTCTGCTCCTGAAACAACTGAAAAAAACAGACTGATGCAGATGAAAACTTGCTTTAAATGATTCCTCTTCTGGGCCTAAAGAACTGTTCATAATAATCATTATTCTTCATTGCTGACTGGAAGTAAAATCCTTTATTGAAAGAAATATGCTGAAGAAACATCTATATTTCTTATTCGAATCTACATTTTGCAGGTTAATTTATTCACCCCTAACCACTAATTAATAACAAAATATCAGTGAGTATATCACACAAACCAAGTGTTTCAAGAATAGTGCTGACATCTGTTGGGTCAGGTTTCTCACACGAATTTCCTCCCATTGTCAGGAAAGACGCTGTAAAGCGGGGAAGGGGTGGTTTTCTAGAAACAGAAGAAAAGTGGCTAATAGCTCTGGCATTCCAGTGAAGTAGTTTCGGGGTTCGGGAGTCTTGCCTCGGGGGCGTGGGCTCACCCGCTGGAGGTTTTTTCGGGAATGGCAGCATAATGCTCCGAGAGGAGTTGGGGCTAACCGCAGACTTGGCTGGGGAGTGGGGCCCGGTTCCTGCCTTTTCTCGTCCGGTGATCGGAGAGAACGGTGGCGTGTTCCAGAGGCCATATGTTTCCTGCATATTGCTGTGCTCTTCCCTGCTGCCCGTGTCTGCTCGCTTTCACCGCTCCCGCCCGCTGCCACGGGATGCTGCTGTGTTGTGACTCGCTGACAGCGGTGGTACCAACACCAACTGCTGCCTGTGAGTTTTACAAAGAGCAGAAATCTCCTGTCTTCCCATTTGCCCGAGACATTCCCTACCCCCTGAGGAGGCTCCGGGCTCTCCTCGGGGGAATCACCGCGGTCTCCCTGCCTGGCTTGTGCCGCCACTACCTCCGGCCGGCTGTGGTCATCACTACACCAAGGGGAAAACCGTGGAGCAGGTGTGGAACTTCTGCTGTTGTTTTGTTGGTGGTGATTCTCTACTGTTTTGGTTTGGTTTTTTGTTTGGTTGTTTGTTTGGTTTTTTTCCAGTAAAGGACTGTTGTTATATCTCCCATATTTTTGCCTGGAAGCTGCCTGGAGGGAGGGGTCACTTTCCAGGAAGGTTCCTGCCTTCCCTGGCAGACATCTATCTTTTAAACCAAGACAACATCTCAGTGTCTTCCAGTCACAGTCAGCAATGTTACCTGACCTGTCCATCACTGTCCCAGCTCCCCCTGCCCAAGAAACTGATATGAAGGAAAGATGAACAGGTCCAGCAGTAAGAGAAAACACTTCCTGACACAGCCCTGGCACATGATGGGGAGGCCAGTGTAAGTCTGTTTTGGTCACATTAACTTTTTATTGCTTATTTTCTAATTTGTGCTTCCTTAATTATGTATGAAAGAAAATATATTATCCAAACTCACATACACAGTTTCAATTCACTTACTTACTTATTAGCACTTAGTAGTAGATTAAAACTTTTTAAAATTTTTGTTTCTTATTCCACTCCTTTCTATTCAATTGCATTTCAAATACTTCCTGATCACTTCATAGTACTTTTACTTGAGGCTGAGAAAAATTATTTACCAGATTTAGTATATTCTGCTAATAACTCATCATCATTCTTTTATTCCAAAGGTTTAAAGAGCTTTAAAAATTTCTGGCTGCTTATCACAACAGGGTACAAAACTGCCTGGAAGGATAATATCAGCTTCTCTGGGGTCAAATTAGCAGAGGCAGTTTCTTGTCTACATGTCAATGAACTTCTGGTTGGCCTTTTTTTATGTAAACCTGTGCAAGCTATTATATGATGGGGCACCTGGGTTATTTGTTTCTCAGCAATTAAGTAAAACTTACATGTTTATAAAGATAACTAATTAACTGTGTAATTGGACAGTTTTGATGACTTGCAACAAAATAATGTAATTTTGACCCCTTTATCAGGAGTGCTGGCAATTATACAACTCCTATCCTTGTATTGTTTGCATGTGGCCATTCAAGCAGCTGTCAGCAAATGCTAAGCAAGACATTTATCTCTCTTAATGGAGCAGGGTGCAGTGACTCCCTGGCCAGCTGTATAAGCATGAAAATCAAACTTTATCACCTCAGATATGATCCTGCACGAATGATTTGTCTACAGTCTTGTCTCTGCACAGCACCACACTATCAAGTGGATTCAGTAGCTTGGGTTAGAACTAGTTGCTTTCTAGACACTATGGCTGTCCAACAGCCATAAATTCTGGAAGTTTTAGTTTTCCTCCAGGTAGGCTAAAAAGAAAATATTTGCATTTTACCAGAAGCTTGTTGAAACAAACCCATTATTATAAAACATTCCATTGGAAAATCTGTTGGTTTTCAAATAAATTTGTTTCAACAAACCATCTTTGATTGCTTCTGACAGTTACCCAGCTCCTCTGTCATTGCACTGGGCACACACCACCTTCTTCAAGCCCCTCTCTTTCTCTCTGTCCACAGCCCTGGGTATTTGCTATCCTTAAAGCTCAGTTTCTCACTCCCAGCTAGTTCCTGATGCACAGACACCGTCTTTACAATGTCTGGTCTCTTTTTTTGGTTGTCTCTTTTTAAGATGCCACCACCTTAAAATGCACTCACTGTTCAGCATGCAAACCACATCCCTAGCATGCCTAGTTATCCTTCCATAAATACTATTAACTGCCAAGATCACACCTTTCTCTGTAAGGAACCTGTCTTTACAGGTTTTTACAGCCATACTCACATCTGATCCCTTGGTTCAATTCTGAACACTCCAAAATCTCTGCAGGTGCCGTTTCTGGAAGCACTTCCATCTATTCCTGAAGCAGTGTCTACTCTTAGATTTCCATAGAAGGAAACTTACCAAAATTTTTTCTCTCCACCTTTTCCAACCAAACTGGCCTCCTGGTTTCCTTCCTGGCTTTTTTCCTGATTTCTACCAGTCTCCATGACCATATCTGCCCTTTCCTTTCTTCCTTCCTGCATTCGAGAAAAGTCCTTTCCGTAGTACAGATGTTACTCCCTTGCAGCTCACTGGAAGTCTCCTACCTCAGAGCAGTAACATAAGCGGCTGTTGCCAACTCCTCAGAGTAAGGATGATAAGTGATTTCAGAGTATAAAAAAGTGCTAGGATCAATTTGGGGAGAGTGTTTTGATTTAGAGCAGAATTTTTAAAATTCTCTTTATTTGAGCTGCTTTCCTCTTCCAGCCACATGAGAGATCATTTGGGGAGTCTGGTGAGTCCTTCAGACTGGCTTATGTGTAAGGCTGTGAGACGGCAGCAGCTGTGTGGAGAGCTATAGACATGCCAAAAATAACTGGCAAATTCACCAGCTCCATGCATTTGAGACAATGAGTACTTCTGTGTAACTTCTGCTTACCTCCAAGCCCACAATCTAGAGACAGGGTCTGGAGCAGGGCTGGAGTGCTGATCCCATGTCCCAAAAAAGGGGAGGAATACAATATTACTCTGAAAGTTGTCAGAGGTGGTTTTGTCAGGAAGTGATTGGTCAACATCACTTCTCATAGAGATTCACTTGCTCCATCAAAACACGTAATTTTTTTTAGGTGAAGTTTCTCAGCTCCAGAATTAAAATTTTAATGGGAAGAGACAGAAACAGTCTAGCCCACCCCACACAGAATAATAACTAGGACATCCAAGGTAAAGAGGAGAATACAGAATATACATAGAGAGAATATAGAATAAGGATTTAGGGGAGATCAGAAGGAAAGAAATTAAACGTGCCTTTCCTATAACCTGGGTGTGGGGAAGCACTGCATAACAATGTATTAGATATCTTGGAAACCTTTCAAGGCTTTGTTTCCTCTCAAGGCAGAGGGGCAAAATTCAAACCTGAAGGATACAACAGCTAAAAATAAACACAGTGAAAAAAGCTACAAAGGTGCAGGTGGGGTCGTAATGTTTGTTATGTTAGTAAAACACTATAATCAAAGTATTTTAGTAATAGCGTTTGCAGACAATTTTAAAGATAGTATAAGTGGAACACATATAGACTGCATTTCTTAAATTTCTTTTCTCACATTAGGATCCTTTTCTTCTTGGCATGCTTACCCTAAAGTCTTCTGGAATTTGAGCCCTACCCCAGACCTGAAAACATGAGGGGTTATCTGACATCTTTGCGCCATCTACAGATCTTACAAGTCAACTCACATGTTTTTTTTTAATTTATTTTTTCGTTTGCATAGAAAGATCAGTTATAATTGTATTTTTGTTCCTGAGAAGTAATAGTGGCTCAGAGTCCCAACTCACAATTTTCCGTTTCCTTTTTTTCTCCCTACTATCATTACAGTCAGGCTGACCTCCAACGTCTTATTCAGTATTTCTTTAATTATTTCCAAGCCTTTAACAAGTCACCTCCTTTTGGTTTTAAAATGTTCCAATACTTAATTACCCCAGCTTCAAAAAAGCATATCCTGTTTTTGATGCCTTTTATTCCCAAATGTAGTTTTTCCTCTGAGATGGAGAGGAGTCTTTTAAGAAGCCAGTACAATGGCAAGATAACATTCTTTGTCTTTCCACAAAGAGAACCTACAGAGTAGTTTGTGAATTCCCAGTCTGCTTCCTGGTCATGAAACTATATAATTAAGCACCTTCCTCAGAGACAAAGAAAAGACTAGGGTCTAAAAATGTCAACTCCAGCAGCTAGATACCAAACTCTTTGTGAAAGGCTCCTTGCCTGAAGGCTGGAGATATTCAGCTGAAAGCTTCTTTGGAGAACAATCAATAACCAGTAAAAGGAAGCTTGAGGGTACCCAAAACATTACTTTTCTAGAAATGCCAATTTATAACTATCTAAGATACTGGATATTAGTTTAAGGTGACATGGTCATAGAAGTAACTAATTTACCTTTAAAATTACAACACCCTCAAACTTTAATTAAGATAAGGAAATGCCTTCCCAGTCTGACTTCATACACTTGATACTTCAAGAAAAAAACCCAAACTAGCTTATATACAGCTTGTTGCTTCTGGTGGAATGAAAAAAAAAAAAAAACCAAAAAACAAACCCAAAAAACAAAACAAAACAAAACAAAAAAAAACACAAAAAAAACCCAAAAAACAAACAAAAAAAAACACACAAAAGGGCAAAAAAAAGAAAAGCTGTTACGGGGCTTTCATGTAAGAAAAATCATCCATTACCACAGCCATAGGGGAGAGTGCAAAACTGAAGCTAAAGAAATACATTTCTGACAGTAACTAATACTGGATGGTAAGGGGAAAAATCTATGTAATGGCACAGTCAGAGAGTATTCCTTTCTCCTGTTTATACACCCATCCTTTAACAATCAGCAGCTGTGAGTTCTTGAGCTAATGGATGTACTCCAGCTGCATTTCACCATCACCAATGGACCAATCCTTCATGGACTAATCCTTTTGTCTAGCTATGTGAAATTTAGTTTCCACAGAATCCTGTTAGCAATAAGTTCCACAACTGAGTTTGGAATAGTGCAAAAAGGGTTTTTCTTGTACTGTTTCTCCCCATCATAAGCATGAAAATATTTGCCCCTATAATCATAATGATAATAAGTATCACACTATAAATACTTTCAGGCAAAAAGTCTTTAGGCAAAAACCTCTATTTCCTAATGTATAACCCAAAAAGAAAACAGTCCTTTGAAAAAAAAAAGTATATATTGTTGCCCTTGCTTTTGCATGTTTCGTCTAGCCTTCTGATGTTTTGAACTTCTGGAGCCAGATTTCACACACACATTTTTGTAAACAACGATTACTTACATTCCTTTCTAAAAGGAAGTGAGAGTTGATGGACCTATGGCTTGACCAGTGTGGTCTCAAAGGAGGTCAGTTGTTTGACCAATCAAGGGGACAGTGTGTGTAACCTATATAAATCAGAGTTTTATAATAAACTTCCTCTTTTGCTTCTGCCTTGCTCGGAGAAAGGTGTTGTGTGTGTGTCTGTTCGATCGTGTCGAATTGTAACAATATATGCCTTTTAGAAACCTCTTTTTAAAGAGAAAAATTAATTCATTTTTTCTTGAAAAATTATACTTATCATGAATTTACAAGCCTAAAGGATCACAGGAGGAAAGCCACTTTCTCCCTGGGTTCATCAGATGCTGCTCAGCCTTGAAGTCAGAACCAATAGCTATTCATATGTCTTAAGTGCAAGTAAGCATTGTTTTCCTTTGTGAATTCATACTAGGGATGAAAAACCTACCTATAAACTGTGTGTTTTGTATGCACTGACACTCTTTAAGTGTACTACGCACGACCTACTAACTGCATTTTATACATCAACACACACACACATAGAAGTATATAGATAAGATGAAGTTAGATTTTTCCTTTTAATTTGGTAATTCTGAAACTAATTTAAATGGAATATCACTCAATGTCCATTGCCGTAAATAAATCACAATCAATTTAAGGTAACCAGGGAAACAGCTATTTTCCTAAAAATTTGTCTTCAGTAATGTCAAAGGTTTTCTTGCTACTGATTTCTATTATATGGAATGACATATTTTATATGATGTCCTCTTGGACTTGAACACAACACATAAAGTCTTTTTTTGCAATGTTAATTAAAGGTGCCTTCACGGATACCTAAAAAGGACTGGACAGATTTCTGATCTAAAATTTGCACAAATTTCAAAAAATGATGTCAGAACACATTAGTGGTTGATAATATTTTATGGATCATATTTTATTAGAATATGGTATTTTTTGCAAAATAATTTTGTTGACTCTTGTAGTTTTTTAATAGAGGGAGATGTATATGAATACGAATATGTATATGAATGTGGTGCATCACATCAAACTCGAAATAGAATACTTGGGATTGACTCCTTTCTGGAACATTGTCCTGATTTCTTCCCTTAATATTGTTTAGACTTACTGATAGTTCACTAACCTAATACAGTATGTGAAATATTTTAACATTTTAAGAAGCAGCTTAACTCTACCACTTCCTACCTTTAGACTAATTTCCATATTTATTCATGTAATATATATCAAAGTATAGCTACAAATACTGCTTAGTTTAGTACAGCATATATGGATTTTCACCCCTGACATAATTTACCTTGCCCTGTCAAACCATAAACGTTTGGCAATCCCAGTTTTTTGTCCACTAAGCTCTCCCCAGACGCAGTGCAGTCTGGTGCCGTGCCATTAGATGTCACTGTGGACCACACAAAAAAAGACCAAAGCATGAACTAGCACCTTCCCGTCTGCAAACTATAACCCCAGTTTCAAAAGAGGTATGCACCTTCAAAGACTGCACCATAGCCATGTGCCCTCTCCCATACGTACACCTTGGCCTCCACCAGCACGTTCATCTTCAGCTGCTGTTCTGACACAACAGCACACAGTGTAAACCAGGTCAGGCACCATACAGCAAAAGCCTGGTCCGGTCCTCCTTTTGTTTCATGAAGTAAAATTTCCAGGGTCCGTAGCACCGTGAAACACAGCTGTGGGGTGGCTCCTGGAGGGCCAAAAGGACATGCTGAGCATGGTATCTGAGTTTAAAGCAAACAAGCCACCAAATGAGTTGTATGGTAGATTTGATCTGAAGCCAACTGACTAACATTCTATTGCTGCACTGGATTTTTATGGCCTCTACTTCCTTTAGTCTTTTGCACTGTTTGGTTGGTTTTCAGTTTTTTTCCTGACTGAGTTGTTCCCAGTGAAGCATTGCATCAGTTTGTTTGCAACTTCCCCAGGGGCAGGGTATCTGTGATGGTGACCTTGACCTCTGGGGAAGCAATAGCAGTGTCAAGGTGAGGTGCTCCCACATCTGTCAGGTGGATTCTGCTAATGCAGAAATCCTGGGAGAGAAAAAAATCACTTATTGACTGCTTGTGGCAGCAGGATCACAGTCCAAGTGCAATTATAGTGTTTGCTAGATTCCCAACCTTCCAGTCTTGGACATCATGACATTTTTTGTATGAACTGCAGGGAGCAGAGCTGCCATGTCATAACAGAAAAAAATTTTAATGTCCCCAGTTTTCCTGCTGACATGACTGTATTGCACACACAAGCTATGGAGTTTTGGGCGCATCCTGGAATTTCAGCCAAAGGGAAAGTACTGCTTGGGGTAAGACTTTTGCCCATTGTCACATAGTTCAACTAATTCTAAGTAGTTCACAAACAGTCAAAGGTGGGGTGTCTTTAAAGTACCTTTTAATCTAATCATATTTATGTCTTTTTAGGCAGAGCACCTCATATGTCACAGCAAGACAGGGTTGGATTAATTTAAAAGGAAATTAAAGAAAGGATTATAAAACCGTAGAGGTTATTAAAGATTCTTCTTTCTGATGGCAAAGGCCCTATTCCCTCTTAGAAACCACACTGCATACACACACACAGGTGGAAAGCCAAAGGAACAGGGGTTGTGATTATAAGATCTGATAGTCATATAAGTAAAATTAACTTCTATCCAAGTGAGAAGCATAGCACTGTCAGGCCAAGAACTCACACAACAGAAATTATAGCCCTCATTGGAGAACTTAGCCCAGAAACTCATTGCATAGAGAAGAAACTCTTATCCATGCTCCAGATATGAGGACCCAGAGCACAAGCTCCTGGAGTCATATCACATGGCTGTGCTGTTTGAAGGGGTTACCAGTGTGACTGAGACAGACAAAGTGACAAGCCTGAACTCAAACACCAAGGATGTAGGAGTGCTGCAAAAATTACCAGAGAGTTCCAAGTCCAAACTGGCGTGCAAATATTGATATCAGCATCAGGTGGGGAGTGTACTTTGTGTAGGAGTAAAGCATTTCAAACTGAGGTGGCAGGAAACCGATACCTTTTATCTTCTGACTGTCACCGTAACCTTTGCCATTACAGGGGACAAGCTGCTGCTCTGAATGGTGGAAAAAGGGACTGCTAAATTTGCAAAGCAACTGTTCTCCAGAAAACCTCCTGTAGAATTCACATGGTGTTCTTGAAGGCTCAGAGGGTTTGTCTAAGACAGTTGCTTCTCAACCTGTAAGGCAGCAGTGTGTCTTTTTGTCCCAGCTTCATTCTCTTCAGCAATGTGAGAACAACAAGCGAGCATTTTCTCCTTAATTACATCTTCTCAAATTTCAGCTTTTTTTATTTTCCCACATTCACCTAGGGACAATCAGAAACAGATCCCAAATCTTGTCATAAGATAACAAATCCTGCCATCTCCTCTGCACTTCACCTTATGTGGTGGAGAGATGTCATTCATTTCAACATTGCTTCCAAAGGACTAAAAATATGAAGATTTCCTGTTGCTACCATAATTTGATGTTCTGAGAGGGTTGGATTGCTGTCTTCTAGCCAGGGTAGATTGACAACAGAATATGCTGATTAGCAAACAAAAAATTTGCACAACGCAAATCTAGATTTCTGAATTCTCTCTAGGAAAACTTTACAGTATTTGCACAAGAATTTGCTTTCAGTAAAGGAGATTTGAGTATCTAATTTTAAATATCCCATTCTTTGAAGATTAAATATTTATTTGGGTGCCACATATGTAGAAATGCTTTGGTTCTTTGCAAGTGTTTCATCTTAATCTGTACTACAGCTGGTACATCAGTGTTATTTTACAGGTATTAAAAATATTCAGCAGGGTAGCTGTTAGCTAAGGTTTCACACTCTAGATAACAGATGGCAGATGTTCTTCATTGTAGCAATGAGGATAACAGCTGTCTCTGTTTCAGGAGAGAGAATGAAGAACTTGATCCACACTAGTGTTTGGAGAGAGCTGATCTTAGTGTTTCTGGCATACCTAGCAAGGTTTAAAAAATCACTGACCTCACCTAAGATGAGAAGAAGATCTTGCAAGGAAAATTTCAGGGTAAGGATTTCTGCCATGTATTTATACTCCATTGAGAAACAGTTCTTGAAGAACTACAAGTACACAGGAGAGGAAATTTATTAGCGCAGCAGGGAAGAGGAATCTGGGAAGCAGGACTGGAAACAACCTGATGGATAATTTCAGCTCAGTAAAAGAAAAGCCATGGCATGGAGCCATGAGCTAGCACTGCAATTACAGACTGGCTGTGCCAGGGCAGTGCTGAGGCACAAAGGAGCTCAGGGATTCCAACACAAGGACAGCCACACAGTCCTGCTAGGACCTGAAAGGGTACGTCTGGACACATACTGCACTAATGTAGCAGCTCACTCCAGATCTCCAATACAGTGCAGTGCTTCTATGGTTAGTAAGAAGAGAAACGGCAGCAGTTTCCTGAGAGTGAAGAATGTCAGATCTGAGAGATGAAGAGCAAAAGTTCAAATAGGAGAGGCACATGCTACCAAATCCAAACTTGAGCTGACTAATTTTTGGGGGCTCAGTTAATTACTTATGTGATTTCAGATTTCCTTCCTTTCTCTCCATGTCATTCAGGATTCTTGATAGTGTTACTAATATTTTTTTCTACAATCATTGATTAATATCTAGCTCTAGAAACACTTTCAAATAGACACAGCAACTGCAATCCCTTCTCCAAGATCCAGGTTAAATTAATGTAGTAGAGCAGGCAGTCAAAGCTTTGACTGAGCTCTAGAAATGCCTGTCCCTTGCTGACCTAAAAGTCAGGGTTGCCTTGTAGCAGTGCTATATTTTTCTGATTCTCACACCAATATATGTGGCAGTAACCATGTACCAGTGCACCATGGCCTACAGTGTTTTATAAACATAGCAATAACAAAAAAACCCCAACCTTGTGAAGGGTAAATGCTCCTTTGAAATTCTTTTCCCAGCTCTTTGGTACTGGTATTTGAGGGAGCACATGTGCCCACAACACCAAAGCACACTTGACACAGCCACTGGAAAAAAGAGCACTAGAAATTCCCGCAGTTGTGCTGCACCCTTTCCCAATGGCAGCATGTCTGTTATCCAGAGAACTTACTACCAGGTGTATTGGATTTGTACAGCAAACTTATGGAGGTTGGGGAGAGGGGACATAGGAGTGGCTTCTCTAAGAAGATTCAATCTTCCCCTAGATCTGACACAGGCAATGCCAACCAGATCCAAGAGACATGCTGAGGCAATTGGTAATTAATGCCTCTGAAGGAACATATTTAAGAACGGGGGAAAACGTATCTGCAGCCAGAGAAGAGAGGAGTGAAAACATATGAAACAACTCTGCAGACACCAAAGTCAGTGCAGAAGGAGGGAGATGAGGTGTTTCAGGTGCAGAAGTAGAGATTTTCATGCAGCACGTGGTGCAGACTATAATGAGGCAGCCATGCCCTTGCAGGCCATGGAGGTCCCCAGGGCAGCAAAGACCTACCTGCAGATACGAAGGAGCCCAAAAGAAGGCTGTGACCCTCTGGGAATCCCACAATGGTGCAGAGTCCTGGTAGGACTTGTGACACCATGGGGGCCCATGCTGGAGGAGCATGTGCCTGAAGGACCTCATCCTTTTTTAAAGAGTCCCACACTGAAGCAGTTTATGAAGAACTGCAGCCCGTGGGAAGAACATACTTTGGAGATGTTCATAGAGGACTGTCTCCCATGTGAGGCACCCCACACTGAAGCAGGGGAAAGACGCCTCTTCCTGAGGAGGAAGCGGTGGCAGAAAAAACATGTAATGAACTGACCATAATTCTCATTTCCATCTCCCTGAGCTGCTGGAGGGGATGAGATATCTGCCAGGAATAAAGCTAAGCCTGGGAAGGAGGGGGATTGGGGGGAAGGTATTTTTAAGATTTGTTGTACTTCTGATTATCCTAATCTGATTTTGATTGGTAATAAATTTATTATCTCAATTCAAGGTTGTTTTGAAAGTAAATGGTGAGTGACCTCTCACTGTCCTTATTCTAACTCAGGGGCCTTTCACTATATTTTCTCTCCCCTGAGAAAGTCCATCTGAGAAGTAGAAAGAAGCTTTGGTGGGCACCCGGAATGCACAGGGTCAAACCTCCACAAAGAAGACTGTTTTACATGCTACAGGTCAAGCTCAGACCAAACTTAACACTGGATTCAGATATGCTTAAAGTGGGTCTGTCCCAATAACTTTAATGGACAGATAATTTCATGAAGGGAGTAAAGAGTCATTGCCATGTGAAGTTTTCTACTAGTGATATAACTGAAGTACATTCCAGTATAGCTTGTGCTTCTCCAGGAATTAGGGAATTTCTCTGCTGTCTCAGCCTTGATGCAATTTTAACCCAGAACACTCTTGACAGGGGCCACTGTCAATTCCGTAAGATCCTCTACTCCTGTCCATTAAAAGAAACTCTGCACAATACCCTTTGAGAATGAATATAAGATATTCAGCAGGAGGTGAGACTCTATGCTTATTTTATAGCTGACACAGATGGGAAGAATACCTTGTATCATTGCAGCCAAAAAAAAACAGCAAGGCAATGCTGTCATATGTTCACATTCTTAAATCAGAAAATCATATGGAAAAAGAACGAGGCCATGTGAGTTTCCTGTGGTAAGGGATAAGATGTTACACATGGTAGAATGTAGAGAACATAGTAGTATATATTTCACACAATACCAAAACCTCTCATGCCCTGTTCGCTCTATTATATGTCTTTTTGCAATCAAATTATGATTAAGGATTACTTGGGCATGGGATGTTATATTAATTTATAATATTTGCATTGATTTTAGGAACCCAGTATTTGATAAAAAATTCTAGTTACATTTTCCCAGTCTCTGTCCTTCCCAGGTATTCACATAGCAACATACTTTGCAATCAAATTAGTCTAATAAAAAAAATACAATTAAGAATGTAACCAAGGAATCTTCATAGACACTTGACAAATTTGCTGAAGAGGAGTAAGTTTTAAAGACAGTGAGGTGGCAAAGTCAGGCCATAGATAATATATATGTGTGTTTGCATATATGTTTGTTCACAGCCTAGTCATATTAAAAAATGTGAACAGAAATCTTAAACAAAGCATGAACTCCACAGCCTCAGTGACTGAGGAATTGGAGACCAGCTATGCATCTCCCATTCATCTTCCCCATCCTGGAATGTGCAATATGTGTTTTAGCCCATCCCATTGCTGAGCACACAGTCAGCGTCTCAGCATGCTTATATGTTTTCCATTTGTTTTTCCACAGCTCACTAATGACTTGTAACTGCCCTGTCACCACCCTGCTGCAAAGGCAATGATGAATTCAGCAGATCCAACATGCAAATGGAAAATCACAGAAAATATTAACTGTTGGTACTGATATGCAACTGGAGTTTTGCAAACCTGCTGGTGTTGCATAACATGGTGAAAATATAGTCTCAAGAAAATAAACACCATCTTCCTGCCAGCACAGCTCTTCTGCAATATGCCTAAGAGCATAGAATCATTGTACAGTAATTCAATTTTATTCAGTAGCTAGCTTAGTTAACCTCTACAGGAAAGAAGAAAGTGAAATTAAAATAAATATCACTATTTTAATTTGCCACTGCTCCTTTTAGACATGACATGAATGAAGACAAAATGAAGCAAAGGCTTTACTGATGAGAGAAGTTTGATATCACATTGCTCCATAGATGAATTTAGTAATACTGCAGTGTTTTGATGTACACCAGTAAATTTTGTCAATTTACAACGCTGATGCAATCTCTGCTATAGTTTCCTTAATGACCTAGCTATGGAGCCAAGATAGGCCCCAGCTTTAGGAAATTAAGACATGCTCTGTGAATAATTCTTTCAAGGTAGGCTCAGAAGGAAAGCACAGTCTCAAGGCATGTTTTGCATATATCTGCTCCTTGCTATAAACAGGAGCAAAGCTATGATAGAAACACAGGACTCAGTATATGGGTTTTCATATACATCCATCATAGTGAAAACATTATCAGTATGAAACAAGAATTTGATCAGGTTTCTTCTCCCATCTCAAATGTTGCTGACACTGATGTGCTTTTGTGGGAAAACGCACATCTGCACTTTCTAAAACAAGTCATTTAAGTGAAAACTTTTCCCAGTCACCACAGCGCTGTGTGATTTTTATATACCATCGTATCAATATTCTAGCTCAAAAAGCTCACAAAAATATTCCCCCTAACCATTCAGGTCAGTGATAAAAACTGGATTAACCCCATTTTATTTTTCCTAGAAAAGAGAATGCATTTTAAAGCATGCCTAATAAAATCACAGTCCTTGCAAGCCAGCAGGTTTTTGGCTTGCTTTTTAGTGAAAGAATGCAAAAGGAGCATATCTATGAGCATCCAGGAACTCAAAGGTGCAGTATCTGAATGCATTCAATGCCTGTTAGTCAATAAAAGTACATTGCCATGCCATCCTCTGCATTGCAGTCTAACCCTCACTACCTGCACAGATCTCCAATGCAAATAAAGACGAACACTAGCTAACTCAGCATGCTGTAAAAACATAAGAATTCCTCTTTCTTTCTTTTTTCTCCTGGATATCCTTAGGCTAACTCTATTTATTTGAAGATGTTTAGTTCTGAATCTGTTGACCCAGAAATTACAGGCAATATTTGGCAAGATTAAAATTAGTGGGTGTTTAGGCTTCAATTCAGCGAGATATTAAAGCCCGTGTCAAAGTTTAAGCATAGAAATAGTGCTTTTGACTTCAGTGGGACTACTCACCTATTTAGAGTTAGGTAAGTGTTTACACACCTTGCTGAATAGGTACCTTGGGGCCCTCTAACCTTATGTCCTGAAAACTTTTGCCATCCTTAACTAAGCTTGTTACAGTGCTGTGAAAGGACCCTTTTTTCTTCCTCTTTTTTTCTGGCATTGTTCTTTTTGTTCTCACTGCAGAAAGACTCTTTGGGGTTTTTTTGCACTAAACTTTAAGTTACATGTGTCCAGGAAAAAAGATAGTTCCCTTACTTTATCAGGCCTCAGAGTTAATCAGTGGAATTCTGCAGTAAGGCAGGATTTATACTTTATACTCTGGAACTGCACACTGGCATGCAACTGTTTCTGTTGAAAACACACTCCTTTTTCGAAGAAGTAGGTTCAGATCTCACACACACCAGGATTTGCTATATTTTTCAGTGAAATATGAAATTTTGAAAGCAGAAATATCAGAGGGTATTACACACAGAGAGAATGTTAAAAAGACAAATCCACATATAAATAGTGGTTAAGAATCTGATGCAAAATGTACAGTGTAAAAAAAGCAATGGAACAACAATTATCTAATTGATGTAACTAGGTCTTTGAAGGACTAATTTCTTCCTAGTGCTGAGCAAGTGAAAGAAGAAAATTATGATCCTTTGGACTAGAGGAAAATAAAAATGATAAATGGTTAAATCAACCAAACAGCACTGTGATTCAAAATATTTTTAGAAGTCAGCTGTGCAATCCAAAAATATGACCAATAATACAAGAAAAGGCCACAAGTAAAAATAAACTACATATGTAAGAATAAGAGCAGACCCTGAAATGAGGGATTACAAATCACCTGGTGTAACCTGGCATACAAACAGAAAAAGTGGCGGCTCGGATATGCAAATATGATCAGCTATTGTCACAGAAAGCTGTTGAAGCAAATGAAGTAAATGGAAAACAATAATGAAGACCAAGAACCAAACTGGGAGGAGGGTCTGCAACTCTACTACAACACTGATGGAATTCACATTTAATACTAACAATAAAGAAGAGGGTTTTTTAAACAAGATTATAATTAAATCTCCACGTGATATGAACTTGCTATGCATTATGAATTACAATGACGACAGAAAAATATTGCTGCATAGCCAATAGGAAATCAGGAGGACTGGAAGAAAGTGAGGTTTTCTTGGAAAAAAATCAAGCTGCAATTGGTGGGAAGAAACATGGAGAGCAGGGTGGCTGTGAGAGAGAATTACATATCAGGATTGACTAGTAGGCAGTTCTGAATTTTCATCACTATGCCAATGAGTGAGACTCGTAGGTGTTAAAGAAAGCATCACTCAATGTGGAGAAACAATAATTATTCTGCTTGGCTTCTGACATAACAGCACAAGGCAGACTGTGTCCTGGCTTTGTGTGCCTGATTTGTGGCAAGCATCCACTCACCTGCAAACTGTCCATAGCAGGAGCTGGGGTGAAAAAGCGCAATCAGCACCAAGTGAGGACAACCCAGTGCAAGGCTACAAGCCACCTCAGAGGAGAGCTGGATAAAGGAAGCCAAGGCTACAATGTCTCCATTTCCTCTTCACCTGAACCCCACCCAAGCAGCCAGCCTGTCTCCGTCCTTCAGAACTGAGAAGGGGTTTTGAAGTGATCAGGAAGGGCTGTTGTGCCTCTTGGCAGTGTTACTGGTACTTCCTTTGTGGGACAGCCTTCTGGTCTAGCTCCTCCCTTTAGAACTCTTCCATCATGTGGCAGAAGAACCCACCATTCAAATTTGGCATCTCATTCTTAGAGGCACCAAAATTAAAAGTTTCCTTTATTTCCAAAGAGTCTTACATGAACTCTGGGTCCCTGAACACAGAGGTGCAGTGACTCTCCGAGTATTGGTCCCAGGCCAACCATATCCAGCCCGTGTGTCACCCTGACACCTCTAGTTAAAATCTATTGTAAACTTGATCTTTTGCAGTTCAAATTATTTCCTAGTGCTTTACCTTCTTCCCTGCTAATTAGAATATCAAGCCTTTACAATCACACTAAATTGTATGACTTTTTTTTCGATTAGGCTTCCACTTCCCCCTTTCTTTCTAAATAACTGCTAGCCTTGACCCTCTTTTATGGCTTGACCCTTGGACTTCTGTCCCCTGAATGAATTCTGTCAGATTCATTCTGACTACTGTGTGCCACTCTTTCTCCCCACCTGATTCCTTCCATTCTCCTGCATATTCTGTGGTTCTTGAGGACCCCAGCTGTTCAACACTTGCTCATGTGCCTCCCCAGTTTGCCTATCTATCCACCAATTTATGAATAAGCACAAATTTTCACGTGGTCCAAAATACAGCTTTTAGCTACAAAGATTTCAGCTGGAGGGCATAAACTGGAGAGAGACAAGAATAAACACTTTCATGCTAAGCTTGTGACAGTCCTTAGCAACGCCTCCACCCTCCTCCCACCCCTGCAACCCCCACCACTTTGCTGGGAGTGTCACAAGAGAATCAATCTGCAACCCCATGAAAAATAAACAGAAATAAGCACAAAACCAGATGGACATCTCTTAATCCCTTGTAGCTGAAGACAGGATTTTACTCATGTTTTTAGAAGATTCTTCCTTCTAAAGATTTCTATCAGCTCAACTCTGGTTTTGTTGTAGAAGCTATATCCGTGAGAGCTACGCTCTCACTTCCATTATCCATTACCATGTAATAGTTCAAAAAGTCTTTTTTTTTAATTCAAAACAAACCCTCTGAATTCAACAAAGAGCCATTTACACCAGTGATTTGCTTCTTTCTAATTAAATAATCCTCAAGACATCAGACCCTAAGAAGAATGTTTTCAAAGGCAGCTGTTCTGCTAATTAGACAAAACGCCTGAATGATGGCAATTTACTTAGAGTCACCTCACAGAGGGACACACACACTATGATGTATTCTCAGGCACAGAACTAATTCTACCGTGTGTATGCAGCATAAGGGTTTACTACACTTTCAGGATATTCTTAATGATCAAATTTAACATTTCCAAAAACAGGCAGAAGGCTCCAACCCACATTTTAACAGAACCCTGTACTGCTAAGCAGTGCCTCATTCTTTTTACATAAAAGGATATGCTCAGTACATGTCTTGGACATATAATGAACGAGAGTGACAGGTACAAAAAATGCACTTTGGCTTATCTTGAGTAAGAGAATGGCTTGTGTTAGACTTGGCTCAATCCACATGTGACTGTTCTGCATCCTCCAACTAACCTTCTAGATATCCATCAGATGTCAACAGCTCAGAAGACCCCCTTAAACAGGGGACTGAGATCCCTCACAGGATCAATGGCAAAAGCTTATTAGAGTAGAACAACAGGACAACAAGAGGACAGAGATGCTGGCTAGGAAATTCAGGATACTGGGGCATGCACTGAGTGCTGTCATGTCATGAAACAGTCCTAAACAAATAGATTCAGCCTCACCTACTGCCACACACGACAAGGTCAATACAGTCTAAAAACACAACTGAAATACAAGGAATGAAGCCTAAGCGGAGAGACTTTATATCCCTACATAATGAAATGTTATTGAAAACACCCTCTGAATTAATTTTCACAGCAAAACATAAGCAAACGTGGGAAGCAAACTGCAATTTAGCTCTTGAAGTTGTGTGGTATACTGAAGTATTTTGTATATTTTGGACTTCATCCAAAGCAAACATTCAACTGCTTTTCTTTCAAACACATCTGGAGGTCAATAAATATTGTCCTTTCCCTTACATTAGTTTCACACAAACTGGCTAATATGCATCCACAAAACAGGGAGTAAGGTAATGTCTGTGGTCACATGAATTACCCGGCTTCAATTTCAATTCCTACCATAGATTTCCTGTTTGATCCTGTGTACAAGGGTTAACTGCTTTGTACATCTCCATCTGCCAAAGAGGGTAAATAACACCTGCCTCCTTCCTGGTAGTTTATGAGTCTCTGAGGGCATGTCTCTACCACAGGTGCAAGCACACCCAAGCTGTCTCCAAATGAGGTGCACTAATTGTATTTCTTATTTTTCTAGGGATTCAAATTAGAATGTCCAGTATTCGATTTACCAAAGTGCTGAGTGCTCAGAACTGGAAAAGAAGTTAAAGGGAAGTCTTTTTGGAACAATAAGATGGATATATGCTAACTGCGTAATACTAAATATGCTGAAAAAGAAGGCCAAAGGCATATCCAGTGGGCACCCAAAATGAGCGAGCATTTCTGTAATGAAACTCATTGCTTCAGGTCTTCTCTTATTAAACAAAAGCAGCTTAATACCTTTTGGGACATTGTAAAGACACCATTCATCCATTCATACTGTAAGGCACTTAACAGCTAGAATGCTAAGTATAATTTTAAACCACAAAAATTCTGTTTGCAAAGCACAGCTTAAATGATCTGCAATAAATAAGGCATAGGTTGGAGCATGTTGACAGAGAACATTGTGCAGTACCTTTCATTCTATACACATAATTGAGGAATAGACCCATGGAACAACACTGTGTAAAAATATCATACAAATAAGAATTTAAATGAGGTAATGTAGACAAATTGGTTTATTTCCTACTATTTTGGTGTCTGATTTTGTAACCATATAATTCCTTCATTACAGCTTTTTTCATTAAATTCCTTTACCTCGGGATCTGTAGGTGGAAAACAGAAATTTTATTCCAAGTTTTACATCAATCAAGAGCAATGATTCTGAAATTAATGGAATTAAAGTAATGTAAATGAAAAGTCAAACCTTTTGGTTCCTGAAAAGTGCGAGCTATATATAAGCATTTGGATTCAGTGTGCTAAAGCTAGGCAGCAAAATAAAGTGTTACCTGTAGACTGCTAACTTTTTTCAAGTAATTCTTAAAGTCTAGTGAAACGTTAGAATATCAATATTGAACATTCTTCTCAGCAAGTAATTAAGAATAGCAGAAATTTTCTACATGCCTGCTACAAAACTTTCACTTTTGCCACTCCCCTTCCCCCACAAAATCACATGGTTTTAAATCTGGGGGTGATTCACACCTTTTATTCTTTCCCCAGAAAGATATCAGAGAACACAAGGTATTTGTTGAGTATTTTAAAAAGATTAAGTGAAATCATAAGGCTTCTACGGAAGAAAGTAATCAGTATAACAGAGGGGATAATAAGTAAGCTGATTAGAATAAAGATACTGCTGTGATATAGCCCATTTGGGATTTAATGTACGAAAAGATAAAAAGATGAAAGAAGAGGAAGGACAAAGAGCAAGGGATAACAGTTCCTTGCAAGGGAAGGAAGGAAAAAAAAAGAAAAATGTATGACCTTATAATCTAATTCTCCTAACAAGTATATACTAAATGGTAGTTCTGTTGGTGACTCATTTTTGATCATGTTAGAACAAGGTTTGAATAAAATAAGGAACCACGCTGTATGTCTGTTTTAACAAGTGCCAAGGCAAGCGATTTACAAAAATCACTCCTCATACCTGCATATTGGCATTTTGCAGGATTCTTGCCACAAGCTGCACAATGATGGTTGGTTGGTTCTTTGTGCCCCTCCATCTGAGAGGTGGCAGAATTTCATGTTATCCTTTGTCAGCACCTTCAAGAGCATCTCAGTGTTGAACTCAGTTTTTCTTTCCACCTTGTAGATGAAATAGTTCAGTCATCATGGCACTGAAGCATTGTTCTGCACAGGTGAGTTCCATGAAATGAATGGGTAAGGAAAAAAAGCAAAGGTATTCATTAAAGAGAAAAAAAAACCCCAAACCAAACCAACAACAACAACCAAAAAAAAAAAAACCAAAAAAAAAACCAAAACACTAAGGCAATGTCATACAAGTCATACCACATGCACACTGAGCATTGTATGACCACCAGTCATTCTTGTTCCATCTGCAGCTGGAGACATTTGTGAATATTCCTACACAGTTTCTCAGAGTAAGATCTCTTGGGACCTATTCTGACATAGCTCAACTTTGCAAGGTAAATATTGTTCTCAAATCTTCAAGCTATAGGAAAACTATTGAAAATGACACAATGAAAGCAAGGCTTGGGTCTGAGACTATCAAATGTGTCACACAGGACATGTAAACAAACATATGAATAATTTGCCCCTCTACCCCCAGCAGGAGGTGGACTTGGCATTGCTGTAGTACTTCTAAAACTCGTAAAGCTAGAGACTGGTACAGGAAAAGATAAGCTGGCTGCAGTCTCGGTGGTGGACACAGCCACTCACATATGGTGTTGAGAAGAGACTGCTTGATAGACGACAGAGCAACTGGTTCCCACTCCTAGCCCAGCACAAAGACAAGTAGCAGTCAAATTAGAGGGCACAAGCTTTTAAAGATATGCCACAGATTGAACAGAGGATTACCATGGACAGATGGGCTTTGCATGTGATCTGTGCTTCATGGAGAATAATACACCTTTCCTGACATTACGTCAATCAAGAGTGTGGCACACAGTGATCTTGGGATATGTAGATGCTTCCTATTTCTGTGTAGGCAGCAGAAAAATTATGCTTCCTGTAGCATAGTCTCTACTGTGTTCATCAGATTTTGCTATCAGGGCTTCTTGTCCCCTACTGCATCACTACAGATTACGCATTCTGGCTTTGCTGCCTGCTACCAGCTACCTTTGAAGAAGCTGCAGCTGCCTTTCTTGGGAGCTTCGAATGCTGGCACTTCTTGGCAGCAACAGCACCACAGTCTTGAATGTCCATGGCCAACTGTGTTTTCATGTCCTATTAAAGCACATCCTGAGCCCTTCAAATGACTTTAGGGGGGAATGAACTACACCTTGACCTCATAAGACAGGACTCTGCCCTGCTTCCAAAGTGAGAATCAACAATTCAGTACAAGACAGCAAACTTGTGCAGTGAGATCTCAGTTGGGTCGGTTTCTGCTGAGCAAGATGAGGAGTGCCAGCGCTGTGCCTGTACCTGGCAGGAGGCACCACCAGCTAGGAGGAGAAAGGACAGAGTCACAAGCGCCACGTTCTTGCTAGGGAAGCGTTGCTATACCCGCGACGCTTTCTTCGCACCATATCCTCGCTTCGCTTTAATTTGCACGCAGCAGCAGCAGCAGCAGGATGACCGGTTCGGCTCCGGTCTCCGTAGCATCCCCAGGACTCGCTCTCGGCCGGAAAGCGAGCTCCCACCCGGCCGCTCGCCGGCCCCTGTCTCTGCCGGGAGAGGGCGGGCACCCCATCCTTCTTCGCTGCTGGGGCGGAGGACGAGGCAGGGCAGCCCCCCGGGCAGAGGCAGGGACGGGGATGGGGATGGGGATGGGGATGGGGATGGGGCAGGCAGGAGCCGCCCCCGCACGGGGCGGAGGGAGCGCTGGGTACTGGCTCCTCTCCCCGCGTATCCACCCGAGAGGTGGCTCCGGCGCTGCTTGGAGCCGCAGCCTCTTCCCTTCGCTCCCGCCCTCCCTCTCTCCCTCCCCCGTCCCCACCTCTCCTCCAAAACCGCAGCAGCCGCTACGACTCCTCTTCACTCGCTCCGGTGCCAGCGGCGGAGCGGGGTGAGCGGACCTCAGCCGCAGGCACGGCCCGGGGCGGGAGCAGCCCCGCATCCTGCCCGCCGCCCCCCTGCCATGGCCGGTGTCGCGGCCCAGCACTGACGATGCTGCTGGGCACCCCACGGCCGGGCGGCTGGGATCGCGGCCGGGTGGGCGAGAGGCTGCAGGCGGCCCTCGCCGGCCTCCAGGAGCTCCAGGTGCTTCGGGAGAAGCAGCGGGAGCTGGTGCGGGCCGCCCTGGCCATGCCGCAGCGGCCGGCGGCGGGCGGAGAACAGCAGCCCCTGTCCGCCCACAGCAAGGAGCACCGTCTGGAGGCCACCCTCTCCGCCCTGAAGGAGCAGCTGGTAAGGGACGGGACGCCCCGCTGCCCCGCTTCCCGGCGCCGTGAGCCGAGCCGCGGTGCCGAGCGCGGGCGGACGGAAGCGCCCCTGGGCTCTCAGACACCCGGTTCCCCTTCGGCAGCCGCCGGCGCCGTGCCGGCACCGAGGGCAGGCAGGGCGCTGCAGCCGCGGCCCCTGCGCTGCTCCCGCCCCGCCGGCCGCCGTTCCCCCTTGGGCAGGGACGAGCGGGCCGGGTCGGGGCGAGCCCGGCCACAGCCGCTATGGTGGGCGGGCGCTGCCGGGGCTGAAGCGGGGCTCACCTGGGCGGGCAGCGCTGGTGGCGGGCGCCGTGCCAGCGGGAGCGCTGGCGAGAAGTTGTTAGCCCGGCACCGCTCATTCATGGGAGCCGAGGAGTAGGCGATGATTAACTTCAGTAATACAGCGCTCGGCTCTCGATGGCAGCAGCCGTTTGCATAGGAGATCAAGAGACACGCGGGGTGAGATACACCTGCATAAGCGCTCGGGGGTTTGGGCGGGTGTGTGCGCGCACACCTCTGCGCCTCCGCCGGTGAGCGCGCACCGGCTGGGCGCCCGTGGGAGTCGATCCGCCAGGAAACGCTTCGTGGGACTGGAGTGCTTTGTTCTTTGCACGGATTGCGTGATCAAAAGGGAAGAATAACCGAATGCCAGACCTTGCATTTGAAGTGCTACACCGGCCCCTTACACAGGGCTTTTTTTTTTTTTTTTTTTAAACTAAAAAACAATTCTGAATTGTAGCTGAAATGAGTTTCATAGGTGAGACAATAATCAAAGGGTAAAGGGCTTTAATCTCTAGTATAGGCAATTACATGCTTCAGTAAACTCAGACTTAATTCAGAATCCTTTCCCTCGCTGTACTGGTGCAAGTCTTGGCCATCAGTTATCCATCGGGTGTGAAAACAGCACGGTTAGTGGCTCCCCGTAGGCAGCTTTCTCAGGCAGCATCTCAGGATAGAATGGGCTTTAACCTTCAGGGAAACCTAGCCACCACGGTGTGAAAACACAGCAGCGGGCATATCTTGATTAAATTAAGAAAATACAAGACGAGTCGACAGCCATCCACTTGATTACCTATTATTGATAATCTTAAGTAATGGCTCTACTTTTTTTTTTTTTCTTAAACAAAAGAATTGAAAGCATTTATTGCCGGTTTGAGGGTAGTGGGATAACAGAATCACACAATGAGTTCTGTTCATAGTGACTGTACTTTTTTTCTTGTTAGCTCTTGTGCCATAATTACTTATTTGTCTTAATATTTTTCAAATAAAATATTAAAATAGAAGATTAATTTGTCAGGATTTTACTTGCACCTTACTAGGCTTTTCATGAACCTGGGAGAAACTAGCCATTAAAATCAAAGGAAAAAAAGGCCTTTAATTGCTGCCCTTTAGAAATGCTGGAGTTGAGTGGACGGAAGAATAACTCCACACACCTCCAGAGAGGGACAGATTTCGCCAGTAGGTGCCAGTGCAATTATAGGAAACATGTCTCTTGGGATGCCTGGGAGGGAAGTGTTCATAAAGCTTGAGAAGAATGACTCAGAACTACATAAGTTCAGGAATAGGTTCTTCAGCAAAAATACAGTTGTGTGAATGCTTAAAGTAATAATACAGAGCTCTTATGATGGCCTCTTGGCTCCTGGTGGCTTTTCAGACTGTACTGCTCAGGCCTCCCGGTACCTTTATTGTTTTTTTCCCCCTGCAAATTGCAGATGTATATCTGACTAGAGGTGCATACCTCAAATCTCCCTAATAGCAAAGTAAACCCAGTTGAAAACAGGCACTTCACAGTCCTTTTAGAAGTAGCTCACAGATCTGCAGGATCATAGTGATCACAGGCTGAAAACTTTCCCAGTGACTCACAAGCAGTGTATTGCACTTAAAACCCATGGAAGTTCTGTTCATGATTGCAGGAAATGAAGTTAAAACTGTAAACAACAGAAAATGCAAAGCACACCATTGCTCAAGGAGTGATACATCTTCAACAACTGTTGTTGTTGGCCCACGGACGGTACAGTATGTGATTGCTGCTCTATAAGCTTTCAGATTGAGAAGCTCTTTAACAGTGTAAATGTAACTTTGCCTGGCAGTGCACCTTGTTCCAGATTTCGAGGACTGCAGCCCTGAGCTTTAGCATGGTCCCAGTTTAATTCATAAAAAGTTTGGTCCTCACAACATAAAATGAGTAAGCTGAAAGTGGCTCAGGGAATCTTAGCAATGGAAACAAGGCAAATAAAAAGTCAAGTCAGGCTTCTCCTATAATGGTAGGGTGAGAAACAGGAGAGCAGAGGCAGAAACCTTAAGGACTCAATTCTGACTAGTGGGAATAATAGAGCAGAGCCATGAAATGCAGTAGGCACCACGTGTGGATGCCATTCCAGAATCTCAGTCTCTTCCCCAACAACATTTACTAGAGACAGTGATCAGCTGGCCTTCTAGCACTCTGCTGTAGGCAGTCTGCTACCCCTGACAGTCATGCCCTTCCTTGCCCTAACCAGTGGCTCTTTTTGGTTGTTGAGGTCTTTTCTGGCAACTGTAAATTACAGGTGGGGTCAATTCCATCGCAGAAGAGGGGCAGAGTTAAGTGATGCCACCCACTATCAGAGGTCATGAAGGTGCTAAACTTCTCTTAGCCAAACTGTATCATGGTGACAAAGAGCAAAAAGAAGAAATGCAAATTCAGGCTAATGCGAAGAAAGAAATCTATGATTGCTGTCAGTGTAGGTGGATATTGAAGGCTGCAACATCCAGTATTTTCTCAGCTCTTTCCTCAGAAGACATATTTATAAACCTGATTTGATTTGATTTGAATCTGATGATTTTGTTTTGCAAGCTTTCAGGTGATTTATGATGTTGTAAAAATATGAGAAGGGACACACTTTACTGAAGAGAAAAAAACAAACACTTGGTACCCTGCCTTTACACCGATTTTTTTCCTCTTTAGATAATGCAGGTAATTTTAAATAGAAGGAAACATTTTTTAAACCAGGGATTTTTTTTTTTTTTTTTTTTTTTAAATAACAAAATTTTGTCAGCTGAGAGGAAGATGTCCTTCTGGAAGGAATTTGCCTTGCTCTATTACAAGTGTCTGGGATAGATGAGTGATTTCCCTCTGAAATTGGCCGCTTTGCACCATCAGTTACAAAAAGACCCATGGGTGTCTTATTTCTAGATGGGCAAAACTAGAAAAGAGTGCTATGTTTTGTGCATTCCAGAATGAAATAGAAGTATAGGATGCTAAGCTACAACCAAGAAGTGTCAACAGCTCCCCTTTAACTGAAGAGATTAATAGTTGAGAAGAATAGTCAAGTATGACCAGTTGGTTTTGGTGCCTTGGTTTGGCGTGCCCGCTTGTGTTGGTGTAAAGGAACCTGCTTTTCAGAGAGTTCTTCCTTCTGAAAAACGGGTGGTATGATGATATCCCAGATTTGCCTCCCCAGAACTGTAGTCCATTGATAGTACATGTTGATTGGGAAAGTTTGGTCCCACACTGTGCAGTGTCCAGAAATCTTCACAGCTGCACTGCCCAAAGAAAACAGATGATTTTACCTGCAAGGTTTTGTCACATGTAAAATTCATGTTGTGAATAGAGAAAGAGTGTGTTTAGGGTTTACTGTTTTGAGTGCTGCCTAGCGTGGGTATTGGAGCAATAACAGCTTGAAACAAACACACCGGAAAAGTAGTTCTTACGCAAATGGTTTGAGGAATGCCTCTCTTCTTAGAGTGCAGAAGTAGTTAACTGAAAGATCAAAGCCGGGTCAGCGGCTGGAAACATGAAAACCCAATGGTGTGAGGCACTATAAAAGGGTTAAAAACGATGATGTAAATCATGTGTGTTGGTTAAAATGCTGTGAAAGCGCAGACAGAACCTGGAGGTATAATAAATAATGTTTGAATACCTGAGAGCCTTGTGGCCTCTCTGTCATTAATCAGAAACCACAGACTAAGGGATTGGCTAGCAAAACATTAATCATTAAGCAATTAATTCCAGCCATGGAAACAAAACTTTGTGATTTCCTGAGTAGGTGGGATTGAAGAAGGCAAGGCATGGTTTTGCTTTTATACCACAAAATAAAGAAGTACTGAGAAGGTCATACATTCATCATTAAGATGGAATAGAAAATCCCCTTTATTATCCATTTCTTCCCTTCTTTTTTGTTTATGTGAAACAGGAAGAGGGAAAATCACTATGGATTTTCCTAGAAAGCAGTAATGAGCCTCTTGAATTTAAACTTTTCTAGATGTGTGACTCTGAACAAAAAGGGGCTTTATTTCTTGTGTCTTATATGTTCCTCCAGTCCTCTTTAAAAGCATGCTAAAAATATCTTTTTTGTTTTCTTGTGAAACTCAGGACATCTGTTTGGGTTTTTTTTCTTACAATTTCTAATAATTTACTGATTACCTTAGAATCTTAGCTTTCTTTTCTTTTACTATTTATAGCTATGGAGAAACCTATGCAAATGTTAAAAGCTGAATAATTCGTACAAAAGGAAGGAGACAAAAATGTGCACATACTCATCTTGATTTTCTACACATCATTTAATTTTTGAGATACTTTAATTGATTCAAGAGACCTAGATTTTTTATTTTTATGTATTTGGGGTAGAAAATGCTGCTACAACTGCCACTTGTGCTTTTAAATATTAAATGTACATATAAAGAATAATTTTAATAATGTTTTTCTTGCCTTTACTGTGTGAAAACCCATGCCCTTGAGGACCTTGAGCACAACTTTACAACCAACTTCAAGAGATCACCTTTTTGTAAAGTATTATAGGATGGATGGTGAGGTGTGATATAATTAGAAGCTGCCTAAATAGTGACTGAGATTCAGATAATTTGCCAGGTGCCATGTGAGAAGTTTGTGACAGAAACAAACTGTGGTTCTTTGGCTGGTACCTCACGCCTGGCCATCTGCCTTGCCAAGCTGACAACATAAATACTGGGGGAGCAACTCTAGGAGCTGTTACCTCAGATCAGCCTGGTCAGTGATTCCAGGAGGCAACAGATCTAGTTTCTGGCTTCTGAAGGATTATTCACAAGCTTGAGAAACCATTTATTTTAAATACAATAATTTCCCTACCGTATTGAAATGTGGTATTCAACCTTCTCCTTCCAGGAAATGTGTGGAGATAACTGGCCACAAGACAAGCAAGGAAAACTTGCAATAAAATAGATGTCACAATTCTTGCAGGGTATCCTTTCAATTTTAAAGATGTCATCAAAGGGTTTTACTGGAGTGGGCATGCTGCCTACTTGGTAGAGCAATAAGATGCCTCAACCACAGTAGTTTCCTTTCGTAATGTTTATCTCCTCCTCTGCTCAGAAGGCAGTGTATGGCAAAGTGTAGTGCAATAAGAATATGTTAATTAGTTAAAAGGCTTCTGTCCTATTTGGAGATACAGTTCCTACCATGGGTGTAACAAAAAAGCCAAAAGTTAAAATAAGTACTTTCAGAGTGAGTTTTGAGAATGTGTTTAGCTGGGCAGAAGACAATATATGCTAAGAAACAAAATGTTTTGTAATTGTTCATTAGGTCAGTCTCGTTACAGAGCACCAACTGCAGTAGTCCCTAGGCTAAGGAAAACACAAGAATGGAGTCTTGCTGGCACAGGTGCACTGAACTCATGCATTGCTGCTGAGATTTTAATTGTGATTATTTTTCATTTCTTCCTTCTTTCCTTGATTTAGTCTCGTTTGAGGAGACAGGATGTCGGCTTGAAAAGCCACCTGGATCAGCTAGACCAGCGAATAAGTGAGCTGAAATTGGATGTCAGTAAGACCTCCAGTGAATACTTGGATAGTGACAGCCGGCCCAGCTCAGGTAACGTGCACTTTGCTATTTATTCTCAGGAGTATGATGCTAGGAGAACTGA
Source organism: Certhia americana (assembly GCA_018697195.1). Classification (NCBI taxonomy): domain Eukaryota; kingdom Metazoa; phylum Chordata; class Aves; order Passeriformes; family Certhiidae; genus Certhia; species Certhia americana. The sequence continues at coordinate 72,049,957 of CM031859.1, forward strand.
AGAGTGTCAACTGCTAAGCAAAACTCTCTGTATTACTTGGTCAGAAACAGTGTCCCATGGCTGAGGTGAATATTAGTCATCTGGCACAGAGTGGGCTCACAAAGCTGCTAGGAATTTTTCTGAAAAGTTGATTTAGTTAGAAAGTACTCACTCACTCTAGCACTATTCTTTCTGGATTTTTAATTTTATGGGTTTTTTTAATGAACCGTGTAGCCACACATGGAGAAGGAGACAGATTTACTTATTGATTACCTTGTGCAGTGTAGAATGACCATTGGTAAAATGGCTAGAGTACTTAAAAGAAGTAGAGACCAACATCAATATCAACACTCTGCTTGAATCCAGGAAAGGTTCTGAACCTCACAAAGGCTTTGAAAATCACTGTTGCAGTGTTCCTGTCAAATAAATTTATGAAGAAGCAAAACAGCAGTATTGAAAGACACTGAGAAAAACTACCCCAACAGAGTAAAGCTCTCATGGACAGAAAGATACTGGATATCAGGTTTCTGGTCTGATTCACAGAGAGAGCTGTACTGCAGACTTTTATAGCTAGGATGTCTGTTAAAACCGGTTTCTGTTATCTGGTCAGAGACAATGAAAGGAATTCTTTTAAACAGAATTTTTGCAAAGCCTCAAGTCTTCAGTGAGACAAGGAGATTATTTTTTTTATTTTTTTGAATACAGCATACGAATTTGCAGCCTGGTACTTAGAGCGTATACAAAAAGTGCAAGTTTCTGTTGTGTGATTAAGTTCAGGAGTTGTGCGCTTAGGCACATACACATAGTTCAAAAGAAAATATTCCTTTTCTCTTATAGAGAGGAATAATAAAATTTCCTACCTTGAATTTATACAAAGCCTTTTTTAATGCTTCTACAATTATTGGAAATTATCTCAATGCCTGGAGAGAGAAGATAGCCTCCATTCTCTGCCTTTAGACATTCCAGCTATCATAGACTAGGCAGCTCTGATCATATGCTAGTTTTGCTCTGTCCAATCCACTCCTCCAGTCCATGGCTGTACACAACTAGTAAAAGTTACAACAGTGTCAGAGGTCCCAGTCTTACACCAGTTGCATTATAATCCCCAGAGACTTTCTTCAGTGAAGGACTGGGCATGATGGTGCAGCACTTCATCCCATCCCACCCTCAAAACTAAGCAGGCATGTATGTGGCAAGCTGGCTCAGGGCCTAAATAAATATGCAGAAGCCCAATAAAAGTTGGTTGGATTAGAGTATACCGCTGCTGATGTTACCTTAATAAATGATCATAAATTTAGGCTTGTGACACATAACAAATGAAGATTTTTTTTATTCTCTGCACTTTTCTCCTACAGAGCATATTTAGTTGCTGTAAATATGAAATATCCTATTTATTTTAACTCTGCAGGATTCTATGACCTGAGTGACGGTGGTTCTTGCTCACTCTCCAATTCTTGCACCTCTGTGTACAGTGAGTCCATCTCCTCCTCCCACACCAGTCTCTTACCCAGCTCTCAACAACCTAAAGCGAGGCTCAGTGTGTTTGATTACCGACCCAAGTCTGCAGATGAAACTACTGTGCACATCACCAGCTTCCAACAGCAGGGAGCCTATGTCAGCGATGGATGTCGGACTGCAGCTAGCAGAGATGTTTCTGGGACTCCTGCCAGGTCCAGACCAAGGCCAGTTTCCACAGGTAATTGATAGCAGAACTGGACACTTCATTCAAGAGAAAGGCAGATTCATTGTTATTACTCTTAGGACCTTGTTTAGTCATGTGTAATCAACATATAGTTCTCTTTTTCACTATACAAAGTGGATCGAAACCACACAGCCAAACCATTTACTCTCCAACTTCCCCTTGTCTCCATACTCCAGATACTTTTAAACGGTAACAAATATTAGAATGAATCAATAAAAAATATGTGGATGAAACAATAACAAATATGAGGACCTATGCATTTAGAAAAGGAAAAATACTATAGTGTATGAGATAAAATTGTAAAGAATATTCAGGTGCTTTTTTTAAGATGACCTTATCAGAATCAGAAAAGTTTCAGTATTTGAAATGCCTTGTGTGAAAGTGCAGGGATGTATAGAAGATTTCAAGTAAACTCAAAATTCCCTATTTACACAAGTTAATGTTGTCTCACATAATGGCTCTTTTTCATAATTTATTACGTACTGTTAGGGACAACAAATGCCGAAAGTTAATTGACTATCTAAAAAGCAGTCACGAGACTAAAAGTGGATCAGCCATGAATTTGCATCATACCTTCAACAAAATGGACAAGTCTATTAATATTCCAAATCTTGTTTACCATCTATAAAGTAATCATATCACTTCTTATCACGGATTCTTCCATGGCCTCAAAGCAATCTGGTGCCACTACAATTCTTAAAGTGATCCAGTGAGATGTGTAGCAGTTCTGTTAGAGGAACAGGGAAGCTATGGAGAACATAATTTCAAGTACCGTGCCACTCTGGAATAATTCCCACAGCTACTTGACGTGAGCTAACTCACCTCTGGCTTGCTTGGAACAGAAACAAAGACCACCTATTCTATATTTAGGTGTGTAGACACATCTGAAGAGATGGTAGTAATTATAGCATAAAAGCAAAGTCCTCTCAAGGCTTGTCAAAAGCTGGGGATGAAGCTGTGCTTAGCAACCCACGGCTTCCATGTTCAGATTGCAGACATTTTGCTCTCCCAGAAACTTTCCTACCTTGAAACATGTTGCTGAGATTCCAGCAGCTTTATGTTTCTTTGATATAGACTAGCACAAAAGAGGATAGCTGATACTGAGCAGGAGTGTGGAAGAGAGACTGCAGACCTCCTTCAGCCCTTATTCCTGGCTACAGCCTCTTACTTCCTTCACAGTGAGAAACAAAAGTAGTGGGGTAGTAGTGGGTATAGTCTTGAAGAAAAAAATCTTACAAAGTTGGCCACATTGCAGGAAGTGAAGCAAGATTTTACTACAGAAAATCATCATTTGGAGAGGGGAAGAAGTTTCTCTTTTCTTCTCCTTAGAGGAAATTGCAAGTACAGACCAATTGCCATTTTCTTCAGTGGCAAGCAGAAAGCTTGCTGAGACACTGCAAGCACAGCATACTCTTGACTCCTCCCTGGTCTGTTTGCAAAAGATTGCAGCATTACACACTGCCAACAATTTCCTAAAGAATTTTCATTGTGAAATTAGGTTGTTAGGTTGTCATCCTAACATTTGTTGTGGCAGGTCTGTGCATAGGTAGGACACTGCAGACCACCCCGAAATTTTGCAGTCTTTTAAAAGTTTCCTGTTACAAGACATAGGTAGTCATCATGTGACTCTTTACATAGTGAATGATGTGGTTGAATGTATGAATGATGGTTGGGTTTCATGATAGCATGAAACACACAGGAAATTGGTGAGCTGAGGATCTGTTGGCACTGAAGTCTGCAATGTAGTACAGGGAAATCCAAGCTAAGTGGTTCCAGTATTCCTGGTCCCAGACATAACAAAGCACCATAGTGCTCTATTGAATGACGTGTCTGGATGGAACAACCTTTCTTTGCACAAAAATACAAGAAGAACTCTCTGTGCATAGGAGATGCTTCTGGAAGGAGGGTGCTGCAGTCAAGAGTAAGTTACAGCACCTTTGACAGTACGCCAAAAGAGAAGAGATAGGAATTGGTGTCCATAAATGTCACCTTCAGGGACTATACTTCCCACTTGCCTGAGAGGTTAGCCATAGATTTTTTTGCCTCTTTGGAAATAAAGATTCTTTAGTTCATTCTTCTATGGCTTCTCTACTAAGAAATAAAAATAGTCCCTTGTTTTTGTCTAGTTGAGTTCCTGCTGCTCTGTGGCATTTTAGAACTTTTTTGTATATGGACAGATTTACATTCATCCAAGTAGCACAGTTTAAATTTCCTGCAAAGGCAAGAATTTTATTACTGGCATTAAAAGGCATTTTAAATTCTGTTATGCTTAAGTGATAAAAGCTTTAAAGTAATTCATTGACCTTGGAAGACTGAAATTACTTTCTTTATCCATGCTACTGATTTTAGTAAAAGCTATCACATCTCTCTGATGTAGCACTTCTAATACGAGCCAGGTTCAACGTAATTGTCTGTGATTTAATTAGGTTATTTTCATCCACCATATAGGTGACTTGGAAAGACTCATTCCAGCGGACTCTAGATTTCAGAAAGAAATGGATCCCAAATCCATATTGCCTCTGTGCCATAGTGGAGACATTCACTTGTTCAGCATGGACCCCAAATTCCAGAATGACTTGGTCTCCAAGAACGGCATTGATGTGTATCCTTACCCAAGCCCCCTCCATGCAGTGGCTTTACAAAGTCCTCTTTTCTCCCTGGTGGGAACATCCCCAGAATCAGACTTCCAAGCTCCTCCCAGCAAACCTGTGCCTAGTATGGCAGGTCCCAGCTTGATTAAGACTAGGCCAGCCACTGAGGTCAAGCCAGGGGGTTACATCAATAAATTACTGCAACTTACGAGATGCAAAGGGAGCAGTCGGGCTGAGGCCAGTGAGTGGGTTTCACCAAAGAGCCAGCCAGCCGCAATGCACCAGAGACTCATTATAACCCCCAGCACCGGTGGAGTGAAAATTAACAGCAGCAGTAGCCAGCTGGAAAAACAGACGAGTTCTCTGGAGAGTAACAAAGCTGAAGGGAAGCTGTCAAGAGAGGTGCCAGAGGGGGAATGTGCCAAGCAGCAGGAGACCATGAGCTTTATGAATGAAGAGCAGTCATCCACTCGGCCTGACACAGAGCCATCAGCTGTGAATAGTTGTTATCCTGCCAAGTCAGCAGCAAGGGGCTCTCCTCTGGCAGAAGCAACAGAGAGTAGTGTGGAGCACAGTTTGTCCTATTCACAGCTGTGTCAAGAGGACTCTAGCCCAGACACCTGGAATGCCAAAGCTGTCCCACCCAAAAAACTGCCCATCAAAAGGTGTGGCAATGCCAAATTGGCTTACACTGGGGGTCATGAACGAGTGGCACGAGCTGAGTTTGTTCATGCTCAATTTGTCCCCGCAGAATCCCATCAAGTCCGGGTAAAGTATGCCAGCTCCAAAACTAAGGCAGTGAAGATAAAGAGGAGGAACAGCGAAAAAGTTGTTCGGCCTGGGAAGCAAGCCTTCTGCATAGAGAAGGTGAGAGGGTCTCATGGGGCCACCAAGCTGCCTGCTGAGTGGAATCAGCTCCAAAGACCACAAGGAATGAAGAGCCTCATGCGAAGACCTTCGTATTCTGGTGACATGGCTGGCAGATCATGCTCAGAGTCAAGTCTGTTCCCAGTGCAGGTCAATCTCCCCTCTGTGCCATCTGGGCCAGAGCTCTATGGAGCCTCTGCCAATGCACTGTATTCCCTCGAAGCAGCTTATGTGGACACGGCCAACAGGAAGAAGCAGCGCAAGTGGCAGTCCACAGTGGAGATCTCTGCCAAGGCCCACCCGGCCAGCCTGTCTCACAGCTTTGGCCTGGGAGCGCCAAGGCAGCCAGCAAGGAGAGCCGGCGTCCTGCGCACTGTCAGCATGAGGGCTCGCTCCAAGGGTCAGCACCACAGAGATTATGCCAAAAGTGAGTCAGACCACTCTGAGTATTCTGCAGATTGCTCCTCCCTCTTTCACTCCACCATCGCAGAGACCAGCGAAGGGGAGGTCAGTGATTTCACAGCCAACCGATTTGGGGACAGTGAGTCCAGTGAAAGTGATTCGGATGGCAGCAGTAACAGTAGCAGCCTTGCTCTTGACTATGATGAAGGGGATGAAAGTGAGCTGATTTGGCCTGAAGGTTCAGTCAGACAATCCGTGACTGTCCAGGCCTCTTCCAAGCCTCTTCCTCCAGTGCCCAAAATCTGTCGAATCAAAGCTTCAAAGGCACTAAAGAAGAAGATAAGGAGGTTCCAACCTGCCTCTCTGAAAGTCATGACCATGGTTTAAGGAAGAGCAAGCATCTATTTCTTACAGTGAGACATCCTGCTGGGTCTCATTTGCAAAATAAGAGGACTCATGTGCAGAGAAAAGAACTTTCTTAAAGGAGCTGTGAATAATCCCTGAATCTACTCAAGGGATCTCATTTGTTAATGCCTGGACATAAATGTCACTGTATCTAATTTCCTCTTTTGCCATTTATTCTGTAAATATGAATCTCTGTGTATATTATGTCATTACTTTTTTAATTATCCAGAAGGATCACCATGGTAAAAATGAAAACAACCTCTGCTGTAAGATTTTACAGGCAGGCCCTTGGTGGTTTTTTAACCATATGCACCCACAGAATCAGTCCAGACACAGGGACTTGCTAAGAAGAAAGCGTACTTCTCTCTTGTGAGGAATTCTTTGCAGTCTGATGTCTGTAATAACCATCTAGCTGTTATTATGGTCATATGGAAAAGCTCTGTTTTCTATATAGTTTTACTTTATTTCAGATCAACCATCCCATACCTTCTTCCAAACATTGGGGGAATAGGTCTGTTCTTCCATAAAAACATAGTATGCTTAATCAAGAAGGCAAGTGTATTTGTGAATGAGAACAAGACGTCAGTTTGCTTCCTTATTTTCAAAATAGCATAGGGTTGTTTTTTCAACTCCTCTCTTTATGATGTTCCATGTTATTGTTCATTTGTTGAATGGATGAAAGAACATGAGGGCGACATGCCACAGTGTGTGATTAGCTGGGACTGAGATTATAGCTTTGCCCCTGAAATTGCAAACTTAATAAATACTATTTAATGTACTTCTGAAAATTATGCTTCTCTGACTTTGATGTCTAAAGAAAATTATTCTGGTCTCTAATATGAAACAGTTCTGTATTTTTATGATCACTGTGCAGAGGGGTTCTTTTATATTTTCAGAGGATCACTGTAGCTCAGTCAGAGCCAAGGTCTGCTCACCCTCTACCTCAGGAAAGCTGTTTCAGCACCTGCTTGTAAATGAAAGAATTTTAAAATGGTACTTGTATTGAGGACAGCGTAGTGTTTAACTGACTCACCTAAACTGATGCAATTTTGTCACAAGAAACTCTTAATTTTAAACACATATTTATGTGTATGTAATGTGTTTTGAATTTATTTGAAGGCAGATCTGAAGCTTTGCATCAGTGTCTAAACTAAAGAAGTCAGTTTTTTCTGTTCAGGCAAGCAGTCCCAATTCTTTCCTCTGAGCACAGCAATCTGGAAGCTGAGCTGAAGTTCACCCTGAATTTAAAAAAGAGCAGGTATTATCCTCCTACCTTGTTTCAGTGTTCAGTCTGAGTACATTCCTGGTCTAGGAGATGTAGGCATTACCTCATTCAGCTGCCTGTACTGGGTCTGAAACAAAAGGTAAGTGCTTTGCAGAAGCTGCGTAAAAGAGTAATTGTTTTCTCCAAGGATTTAGTAGCAAGCAGAAATATTGAAAGACAACTTTTACCCAAAGCTACCTATTCTTTAGAAGCTATGTTATGTTTTGAAACCACTCTATTTTCATATAATTTTTTGAAAATGAGAAAAGTAAAAGGTATGTAAAATCACTTAATTCAAGTATTCTTACTAAGTAAGCATGTAACATCATCCTTACTTGTAACTAAGAAAACATTACATTTTAGTCAGTGGAATATGTTTGAACATTTTTTCAGTGTTCCAAGAGTATTGGACATACTCTGGTAGGATTAATGGGCGAATTTCACAGGTCTCTGGCACTGATTTCTTGTTCAGCATGACTCGCAACAGAACAAACAAAATAGTGATTTATGCTTTGTTGACTTTCTACACCATGAAAGGATTCTTTTTTCCATTTACACAAAAGGTTTCATTTGGGGAAGTGTGTCAAAAGTTACATATGATCCTTTAATCCAGGGATTTTCTATGTTGGGGTGGGGTTTATTGGTTAGATAGGAATTTTTGAGAGTGTTTTTTTCATGAAGGAGGAAATTGTTCTTAAGTAGAAAAGTGCTCTGGGTAGGAGTGTTCTGAAACCTGGTAAAAACTGCCACCCAGTAGCTCCCTGCCTTTTTATCAAGAGTAAGCTCAAACAATAAGTTTGTGGTCCCACAACTCAGTAAATCCTGCTTCAGGGCTGTTAATACTCCGTCAGAAATGTTGCCAGACACATGATGAAAGTGCTGATCCAGAATGAACTCAGGCTGCCAATTCAAATAAAGAAAAATGATGACTTAATTTTGTACTGACAGGTTTTATGCCATATGAGGTATCCCTGCCTCTACTACTCCCACTTTCTGCCAGGCCAGATTCTGTCTCTCCTCCCAGAGCCAGCATAAAGCCAACATAAAAGCATAAAGCTGGCCCAAACGTCATCCTGTGCTTTGGCTAATTTGGCAAAAATACTTTTGTGTTGTGTGCCCACACTTGATCCAGGGGAAACCTGTGGTGCTGGAGAACCCCAGCAAAGCAGAGAACCCGCTTTTAGGTACTGAGGCATTGCTATGTGTTGTGATGCTACTGAGCTATGACTTTTTGGCAAGGGCCAAACAGGTGGTGCTTTCCCTCTGTACTCCAGGACATTGGATGTTGTCCCTACCACTGCCCTTTGGAAACTGTTTTCATCTGCTGGAGCAGAAACTGCATTAGGACCAGAGCTCTGGAGGGAAGAAGTAGGACAGGGCAAAACAGGGCAGGAGACTTGGGTGGCCAAAGGTTCAGGTATACTGACAAAAAAATATGATAGTTCAGTGTACTGTAGTGTGTTTTGTTGGCAAGTACACCACGAAGTTTGATAACCACTGGGTACAAGTGTGATGATGCCTCTGTTCATTGGAGACTGGGCTAGTTCTGCCGACAGAACCCCAGAATTCCTGCCACCTAAGCAAACAGAGCTGAAACATACTTAAAATCAACAAATGTCAAGAAATACTATTACTCACTATTCTTTTATGTGTATGCATTAAACATCATAAAGCTATCATAAAAATATATTTTAGCCTCATCCTGAAAATAAGGAATGCCCAACCATGGGATCATGGCCATACAAAATAGAAGTATTCACTGTTTGTTTTTCTTTTCAGACAAAATCTACAAAACCTTTTTACCTCATAGTCTCTTATACTATAAAGGTCCAAGAGAATGCAAAAAATGTCAGTTGGTGATACATTTAGAAGTCTAGCACCAAACCTGATAAACTTCAGAAGTGAGAAGTTTAGCACTTTTACTGTGACTTAGTTAGCAAGGGTATAGATCTAATGGCTGCTTCAGAGCAGCTTTATGCAGAGTTTCTGTTACAGGAGTTAACATCTGTCATCATCACTCCAAGCTCTAGTGAAACAAAATCATCTACTGCTGAAATCTGTGTGCCAGGTCAGCAGTTTCCTTCTGTCGTAGGCAGACATTTACACTCCAGTGTAGGAGCAAATTGCTCCTAAACCACAAAGGAAAGAAAAGAAAGTAAAAAAGAGAATAGAAAGGGAATTAAGGAAGCTTTAGGAGCAATTTGCAGAATAGATCATAATTATGATTTTAAAAAGTTTTGTTAATCCTTTTATTGCACAAACAATTTTGGAACTGGATAATTACCATTTTTCTTGGCCTTGACACAATCTTAGATTTTCAAGTCCACATGCATTACCCAAACCATGGGATAGAGTCACAGAACTAATGTTTTGTCAGAGACACCATCCTTCAGACCTACATTAGCATGACTTCAGGGCAGTGACCAAAAGAAAGGCAGTGGTAAATCTCAAAATCAGCTGAGGATGATTCTCATGCTGATGAACTTGAGCCCAGTGAACATTTTAAGGCCATGCTGGAGTCTTTAGTGTTTTCTTCCCCATCCCAGTCTGAAGCTCTTAAGGTGAGAGCTGAAGTAGAGAAGTGCACCAGGAGCTGCTGAAAGGCAGGTGGTAGCAGCAAATTTTTGGGGAGTGAGTTGCTGCCAACAGGATGAAGCAGGCTGAGCGTGGCACCAAAGGGCTCTGGTGGTTCCAGCCCCACCAGCCTTTGCTAGGTTCTTTAAGGTCCTCTTAGGGTTGTAACCCAGCCCCACCACTGCTCATGTGAATTGGATTCTGAAACACTGGGCCACCAGCACCCAAAGCCCACTACAGGCCATCACTCATGAGCTATAAGATGAGGGAGTGTCACAATCCAGAGTCCTTCCAGACTACCAAGTACAAAATCCCCAGTTAGGCAAAGGTTTTTTGAAAGAAGTGTGCAGCAAAATAAGGCATCTGTGACTGTGTGAAAGGGAGCAAGAAAAGATCATGCCAGGGAAGGACTATCTTACAGCTGCTACTCTGAAGCAATAGCAGAGGCTTTCGTATTCCAGCCCCTTTTGAGCCCTTCTCAATCCCCCTGAGGCTGAAGGAGTCACTCCAGCTGTGCTCAGTGGAAGAGAAGAGCTCAGCTTTTAAGTACAGCCCCCATCTGCCCTCCACACCACAGCAAAGCCTTTGGCTCCTGCAGAGCTGTAGTTCCTATTGCTCCCAGTCCACAAACTCAGTCCTCCTCACTGAACATGCTCCCAAGGTAGCTGCCCTCACATGAGCAGCTGGAATTACCATGTGAAGGAAAGAACTTCTTTATTCTCGAAAACAAGGAGTCCTGTGTCTGAAACTTGCCTGTGAGGAAAGCAAACATCCAGTGACACCAATACAGAATCCTGGCAGTTTTCCTATATTTTATTTGGATGTTAAGGAGACCTTGAGTTCCACCATTAGCTGCTACTCTGTGTGGACAGCTACTGTGATACATCAGCTACAGATGAAGAGTGATTTATGGGAAAATGCTCAGTTAAGGCTTGATTTTTGGTATTTATACTTATGTTTGAAGCCACCACAGTATGCCTGCTTATATTGCAATGCAGAACATCAGCAGGATAACAGTTAAAACGAGCAGAAGTCCAGCCTCCATCAATTCTATTAATTCCATATCTTATCATGATAATAAATTCTGGAGACTATTGTTAGCTAATACTGTTTGGTTTTTTGGGTTTTTTTCCCCAAGCATTCTCATATGTTTCCTGTCTCTGCATTTGTAACTAGAGGTGGAGGGCATCAAATTCACCCATGCTCCATGCTCCAGTTCTTGGGAAGTCACTAGAGCTACTCCACAGACTCATTTATCCTCCTCATGCTGTTCTCAAGATGTCAGCAAGTGGGATGATTGGCATAGACAGATGGAAAATAAGGAAGATTTCAGACCTCACTTTCATTCTTGAAGGTGCTGCAGTCTGCAGAAGTAACTGTATTTTATGGCTGTCTTGGCTGGGGAGAATGCTGTTGCCATGTCACATCTGTGTTAGTGATGAATCAGGGAAATGGCTAGGGCTTTGAACAGTGATGGAATTTCATGTTTATTCTGGTTTTCAAAACACAAACTGAAAGAGTATCAGCAGTCTGCTGATCATGTAAAGAAACAAATCAAGAGGAGAAAGGCCTGAAAGTTTGATCTGTATCAAAGTGACCAGGCAGGGTTAATCAGGCAATGTTAAACCCAAAGTGTAGTCTTAGAAGCCCCAAAGGAAGAATCTTAGTTCCAGTAGGCTTGGGCAACTCAAAAGCTCTATCAAATCACTGTGGATGCCTATTCTTCAGCCCAAGATGGATATGTCAGGCTAGCAAGTTGCTCTGAGGAATAAACATTACTGCAAACCTTCACTCCTACATTTACATGCCACATTTTCTCTCCACTCCTAGTGTCCCAAAAGTGATTTTAAAAAGCTAAAGGTTCTAACCCATGCAATGTGCTATTCATAAGGACTGAGGTTTATGAAGTTATTTCTTGAAATGGAAATTCGCCATACATATTCTTAGCATTATAGATATTTTGGAAGAGGCAGTTCATGGAATCAATGGATGTGATTATGTTCATAATAGGAATCAAAGCAGAAAGGGTTTTTTGACTACTTTGTGTCCTGTTACTGACTCTGACTCTATTTTCCAAAGGAAAAAGGTCACAAAACTGAAGAGGTACTAAGAGAAGAGATGTTGGTGATTAAAATTAATAGTGACCATTCATCTTTTTTGTTTTAATCACGTCTGCTGAAGCTAATCTGTTTGGGGATGATTCTATTAAATATGACTTTAGAGTGGGCTGAATGTCTTGAAAATAATTTGGTGATTTTTTTATTGCACCAAGATGTTCAGGAAAGTTTCCTCCATGCTTACCTTATTTATACCTGAAATCTGAATAATCTGAAATGTACATTTAACTATCTGTTGGAAATTTCTGACCCTTTTACTCCCTCTAACAAAAAAGTAGGCTGAGGTTGCACATGTACAAATTACCTCTGATAAAATGGGTATGATTATATAATGGCTTTTCTTTCTTTTCTTCTACATTTATATTCTATGTTTTTGATTATGTTCCATCCTGGGTCTCCTTTGTTGTCACTAGGGCACTGAAATTGATATAATACTGGTATGCCTAAAACCATAGCTTTATAACTAGTATTTATAGTGCACAGCCTACTTCTAGAAGGTCAGAGAAAGGTAGCTATGAATAGTAAGCCTAATGCCAGCGAGCCTAACTACACTGTACCACAGTATGAATTTACGTTACAAATTTTTAGAAGCTCACAAATCAAAAAAGGCTGAAAACCCACATTTGTCTCCTAGGTGCTCGAGATGAAGAGGCCTTCAGAACAAATCTACAAAACCAGAAACAGGTAGAATTCCAGGAAAGCTGAGATGAGAGGAAAACAATTTTAAAGTCTGATGATAAGTTACTGCAAATCAAGGGGAAAGGCTCTCCACAGATGGTGTTAAATAAGTACAGAGGACTGACACAGGCTGCAAGATAGGCAGGGAGGGTGATAAAAAGGGACACTTTAAAGCTCTGTTATTATAGGAGGGTTAATAATTTTCTAGCACTGTGGTTAGTATACAATCACAGCAGCCTCCCCCATTAAGTGACAGCACGTGGTTGTCAGGAAGGTGTGTGCACCATGGGAACATGCCAGGGTTAGGAGCCAAGTATCCCAAATGTGTTTGCATCATCTGCAGATGAAGACACTCTCCTAAGCCCAGCCTTTGGTCTCAGCTGCCTGGGGGTCACTTTCCCTCTGGGCTGATCCTGTACCCCAACCCCTCCACCCAGCCTTCATCACTTCTCTGGCCACTATATGTCCTGTGCCTGCAGCCAAGAACTTTCCTCCAGAGGAATTCCCTGTTGTTTTGTTTTGTTTTGTTGTGTTTTTAGAAGAATCATCGGCTTATAAAATTTAACCTCAGAACATGCAGAGAACATCTAAGGAGAAAATATCTGTCCATCTCACCACAATCAGCCTGCAGAAATATACTGTTACAGCTCATGTTCATTGGTATGGTTGTCTCTGGGGTATGTAATTTGGGGACACTGGATGTTAAATCCCTAGAAAGCAAGGGAAGCTACTGCAGAGAAGGATGCAGCTGGGACGAGAAATCAAAACCTAAAAGGCAACAAGGAAGTCCTCTACTGTCACTTTTTTCAGGTGCAACCAAATACTTCATGCAATGCAGCCACCACACATCTTGGGTGGCACATCTGGGACCATGTAATACAGGGAAGGATGACCTCACTTAATACACCATCCCTCAGTGTCCTCACTCACTATGTCAGTTCTGCTCCTTGACAAAGGTATATGTGATCTCCACCTTTACTAACTGGAGGAATATCGAGCTGTTTTTGGTTGGTATGAGCTGAAAGCTCCACAGACATCCACAAGAAAGAATAGAAACAAAATACATCTATTTTATGCAAACTGATCTCTATACCATTACCTATAATTACATACTGTAACTCAAGAACTAATTTAATCACTTTTCCCTTTACATAATGTTTTTCCCTGACTCTTCTGAGATGGCCACTGCAGGCTCAGAGGTACGTGTGCTCTGTGGAGCCAGGCTCTGTGCCTTCTGCTGTCTGTCTGTCCATCTCAACATGTGCTAAGGAGTAGAAACGTAACTTGCTGTTTCCTTTGTAACAGTAGAATGCTTCCTGAGCAGCCTCTCTCTAAATTTGAAGTTGACACTGCCTGATGCAGAATGCTATTTTTTGCATATTCCAAGACCAATTTGAGCCTACATTGCACTGAATATAATCACTTTTTTAAATAAAATTCAATGTGATAATGTGGTCTGCAACAAAGGGCCATTGTTTGTATTTCCCTATGGATTCAGATCACATCAGCTTTCCAGGTATAAGAAGGCCAAGTCTATATGCAGACTATAAAGGCTATACTATATATATATATACACATACACACACATACAAGAATTTACTGTGCATAGTGTAAGTATTCATACTTATACAAGACTAAAAGGAAGGCAGCTAGGGCAATTAATGCATTCTCTAGACATATATTGCTAAGAGAAGCCCACAGCAGGGATGCAACAAATAAAGTGTCTATTGTAATATATAATACAGTCATTGTATGTTTGGCCTGAGTAGCTACACAATGCCACGTCAGTTTTAATTGCTCTTGCTTACTCAAACGCCTTAGGAAAACGTCTTGTTCCTGTAAAGCTAAAGGTCTGTCTTCGAGATACAGAGTCTCCTATCTATGATTTACGTGGCTTCCTTCAATAAAAAGCTGTGGATAATGATTGTGGTTTCCTTTGAATATTCATCTGAGAAGTTAGAAAACTATGTTGAAAAAAGCAAGCAGATCATTAAATCTTCCCCAAAACAACCCAAATTTTTAAAGAGACTCAGAGCCAAAATTATCTCTGTGTTTTACACTCACCTCTAGCATTTCAGTAAGCATTTGTGAGTTCAAGCCAGATCAAACCAAATGTCTAGAAGAATATACTGCTTTTTCTAGGGACAAGACTATAAAGTGAAGTTGCATGTCGCCAGGAACTTGCCTTCAATGGAAGTTATTCCATTATTTCATTAAAAGACCTTTTTTCTCTAAAAGTAACGCTTTCCATGTTGCCATTCAGAAAAAAAAATCTTTATTGTCTCATGTGTAGTCTGTGGCTTGTAATATGCAGGAGGTCAGACTAAATCCTTCTATAATCCTTTTGAGCTTTAGTCCATGAACTTTTTTTTTCTGTTTCCTATAAAGTATTTCCATTTTAAGGGAAGAACAATGCTTAGATAAGAAAGCAGTTTAAAAAAATTCCCAGCAAGCTAGGAGAAGAAGTCTCTTCTAATGCCTTAAAGGTAAATAGTAATGGATTTAGGAAGGAATTTGTTACATCTGTCTAAAGGCATCTGAAATTTAGGAATCTGGGCTAAACCAGTCTCCTAGGGATCTCGCATTGCTAGCAGAGTGAACTGCACCGACCGACGCCAGCAAGGAAATTACCTCATTCCAAACAAGGTCTCCCAGATAGGTGGGCTGAATTGTTTTTGGGAAGGACTGACTGTAAGAAGCCAAAATTACTCAGTTCAGCAATACCTAACTTTTGAATAAGTAACATCAGATTAGACAAATGTGATTTCTGAGGGTGTGGGTATCTTCTCTTGATTGTATACAGCTGTCACTGAGCTATCTAAGGAATTGTTAGAAGAAATGAAAGAGGATTAATATGTTTTGGGGGGATTTTTATAAAGAAGTTATGTACAGAGTGCTGGCAATGCTGGTAATAAGTTTCAGGGTAGGCACAGCACATAAATATACAGATAATACAAGTAAGGGCAAGCAGTAGCACATGCACAGTATGGAGATGTTGTTGTAAATTATGTCCAAACCCTATATTAAGCTAAGAATAAAGAAATAAAGCAGGAATCTATAAATCAAAAATTGTTACATTAAAAAACCCCTTGGACCTGTGCTTTTCTTTCTTCTTCTACTTTTGCAGAAATGAGGAATTAGTTTTTACTCCAGGAGAGACCCTATAGCTTGAATAGACTTGCAAAAACTCTGTAATACCTAATAGTATCTGGAAAGTTGCAGGATTTACCTTTTTAGACTTCAGCATGTAGTGCTGTGTCCCTCTTTCTTTCCGTGTTTAGTTACTGTTCTACTCAATAATCTCTTTAAAAATCAAACAGGCCAGATTACCATTCCTGTGCATCTTATGCAGTCACTTAAATCAAATCAAATGGAATTTGCACATAATTGGTTTTCATGGGCTTTGAAAACCTCAGCTGATTTTTTAAAATGGATATTTCTCATATGACTTTACACTGTTCCAAAAGAAAAGGAATGAAAACTTACATTCTTTCCATATTCTTTCCATAGGGAAAAGAAGAAAAAAAAAAGAAAAAAAGGTGAAACAAACTTTTTTTCTGAATGACTGTTAAATACCAGACATCCTTTAATTCAGGGTAAAAGGAAAAAAAAAAAAAAAAAAAAAGAAAAGAAATTCTCAGATTTTGTTTTTGTACAAAATCCAAGCCATGACCAAAGACCCACTCTCCATTTATATAAAACTGTTCAATGGAAAGGGAAAGTACATCTTTGGTAGCCTGAATGTCTACTAGTCCCATATATACTCTATCAACAGGAAAGGTACCTATTTTACAGGGACCTCCCCACAAGTATGATTATTCTAATTCCTTCACATACTTGATCTGTTTTCATACTGTTTGCAGTAGGCTGAATTACCATCAAGCCTCTGCAGACTTCCCCAAACACACAGTTTCATGCAACGAACTCAGATCTCCTATCAAACATCCATGTGAAAAGTGGACTCTAAGCATGAAGTACTGCATCTCATTTCATTTGCTGATACAAAACGTGTAAGTAACTAAATTTGCAAAAAGTTTGCTCTGGCATGCACACATACCCAGTTTTTGAAGCCCTGTGATCTACTTTAGAGTAAAAATAAAAAAGCAAACCTTGAAGAAAAGAAATTTAAACTGGAGAAGCTTATGGGCCCACAGAGAGAGATTTTACCAGCAGGATACTCCGTTGGGTGGCTGAATGAAGGTAACAGGCATTCTTCTTCCTTTAGTAAGTGGTGCACTTTCGTAACTTGTAAGGGAAATTGCTGAATAGTTTTGAGCGTTGCACTGCTGTGTTTGTTTCAGCTCTGGAATGTAATTCGGATATTGTTTGAGAGTTTAAAAAAAAAATAACAACAAACTTCAGAGCAAGTTCCTGCAAGCTCCATGAGCTCCTAGTGTACATATGAATGGGAAGGGACAATCTTCCTGCATGCCAGAGGAGAAGGGCAGCTTTTGATGGCAGGTCATTCAGCTATAGGGTGCCACAGGAATTAACTGTATCTTATGCAAAAGATAGCTTCCTCTGGTCTTAACTGAAAGCTCCCACCCAGGGGGTCTGGCAGGAATCTCAGTAGCATTTCTATTTTGTTCAACAGTATTTGGTAGGCCAGTTCAAATGCACCTGTTTTCATAGAAACTGTTCTCTTTGTTCAGTGTACATTCCAGCACAGTGTTAAAAACCACCAAACATGGTCAAAAGGTCACTGCTTGTGTCTCAGCATACCTTGTGTTCCACTTGATGAACTGATTCAAAACTGCCATTTCTCTCAAGTGTGCTGCAGAGCATCTCAATATCAGTCAGGAAGCTGCACATCCTTGCATGGGAATAGTGGGGAGGAGCAGTTTTCCAATCAACTTTGCCATTGTACTAGATGCAGAGTGCCTGGGATAACCAAACCTCATCCCAGTCAGTAATTTATTGTCACATTATAATTATTCTTCAGGTGCGTTTTTTGGCTATCTGTTGACAACGCCCCTCCTCCAGAAACTTCTCAGCTGGTGTGATTTCATGCTGAGGGTCTGACAGGTTGGCTTTCCCACATACCCCCTTTCCCACATCTGGACAAACCTGCCTTTGGTTTAATTACAAGCTGTTGGATATGCCCAGCCTCTGTCATAGTGCTTCATGAGGCACTGGTAGACCCTGTGTGGCTTTAATTGCATAGTCAGTGGGAGCGGGAGCAAGTCTTTCCTGTAGCTAATCAGGATGTGTTTTATCCCACACTTCCTCTTCCCATGCTCCATGTTTGCAGCTACTAAGAATTCTATAAGGCAATAATCTTCACACCCAACTCACTGCTCAATGAGACAACAGAGTTTGAAAAGGCTGGAGTGAAGTTAAAAGCAAAAGACCTAATAAAACAAATGACAGTAGCCAAACTGCTGTGCACAGAGACCCTGCATTCTCAGAGTTGCTTTGATAGCTCTGCCCTACCCAGAATTTCTCATGCACTATGAATGAGCCAGCTCCTGCTCTAAAAAATCGGTAGATCTCAGCCTTCCTCGGATGCTTGCTAAATTTTTGGCATCCTCTGCTTTTGTCACACATTTCCCTGGCATCTGCCCAAGCTTTCCTGTGACATGTGGTTGGTGCTGTAGGGCAAAGTGTCCCTCCTCCTCTTTGCCTGCATCTAATTCTGTCTTCAGGGTTTTGCTTGTGGCTGGCATCACAGTCTGCATCTATGTAATAAAAATAATAACAACAGAGATTTGATGCAGAGTGAAGAGGGGCTGTTAATGGAGTAAGCAAACAACAAGCTTAGATCTGCCTCCCTGCTTCAGTAAAACTTGCCCTTTGCCATCGTAACAATTCTGTATTTCATACTCCTCCTGCACTGCATTTGGTGTGAGATTTATATTCAAAAGAAAAAGAATCCAGCCACAGCCTGTTTGTAATAAGCTACTGAGAAGCTTCAGAAATCCCATTATTCACTGGACCTTTGTTCCATGTCTGCAGTGTCCTGATGACTCATGCCTCACCTATGATATCTTCACTTGCTGTCACCCTCCCAAATACAGATGACTGAAATATTCAATAGTCCCATTTTGACAAACTGAGAGATAAAAAATCCCTCCGAATAAGTCTAAATATCCAAGTGACCACACTTTACCTCTGCACTGCTGCCAAGACCCCTTATGTAAACACCAGACAGCCCCACCCGAGCTGGGAAAGAAGGGTTCGGGGCTTTTAATGAGTATCATGGCCATTCCTTCATGGGCAAACCCAACGCTTTCCCTACTTTGTAGCGAGCTCATTGTATATCTGCGTGGCACGGAGTCTTTTTCCAATGCATAATGGTATCCCTAACTGGATGCCTGGTTGTTGTTCGTAAATTAAGCGTCTTTTGTTTTTCCACCGGGAATCTTGGAGTGTCGCACTGATTGTCTGTTATCTGTCAAGGCATCAGTCAGCAACCCAGCAACTCTCTGCTGGAGACTGCCCTGCTTTTACAATTAGCAGTAAAAAGCTTTTGTCGCTGCACAATGATGCTTCTGAGGTCTGGTGCAGGGTTTTAGGAGGGTTTTCTTAATCAACAATAAGATAAAAAGCATACATGTTCTGTTTGCTTTAACAGTGAACTGGAAAAGAAAATATTTAGCTCAAAGACGAAGAAACACTTCTACATGCTAGAGTAATTATACCGATGCATATGAATAAGGTTTCTCATTTCCTACATTTTCATGCATTGCCTCATCATCTCTAATAAATTAATGTGAAATGTTTTGAAGTACACTTCCAAAAGATACATGAATAACTGAAATTGTAATTTACACCATGTTTAAAAAAACTTAGCCAGAACAAGATCAGCTTCTCTTCACTGTGTTATTTATATAAGCAACTCTTTCAGAAAAAAATCAAGCACTTAAATAGACAAGCTGGATACAATTAGGGTCACTTGATCCTTCTCCTAAGTAATATTAAAGCCTACACATACTAATCGTGAATCAGTCAGGGGGATAGCAATGTTAATCCTAATTATGTGTAGCTTATTTGAGTACATTAAAAATGCAATTTAAAGCTACATCTGTCAGGACAGTTCTACGTACATTACTAGTTCATGTGCAGCATTAAGCCTTCTCATTTCTATCAGCTGTGGTCACAGGATCATGTGTATGTGACAAAATATAGGTTATGCAGACTGTAACTCTTTAAAGAGCCTCTTATTTTGTGAAGGCTTAAATTTGTATTAGATGTCTGGGACTGAGGAGGGATTTGACAAAGAGTAGTAGACTTCATTTTCTTGCCCTCTCAATGCATTATATTTATACCATGAAAAAAGTGTGATTAGAGTGTGTGTGCTGGGGGCATAAATAATAGGAAAAGATATAAAGAACAGGACTGAGGAGAAGTAACAGGAAAAATTCATGAAGATATTGATAGTATATTACACCTCATAAAAAGGATAAATTGTAGGAAAGTGGGAAAGCGTAGAAGAGAAAAGAGATAGTTTAATTTAGAAAATGCTACAAGGTAGAACTTGTGAAAATAAAAAGAGTCACTTTTTTTTTTTTTTTTTTTTTACTTTTGTAACCACCTACAAAAAGAATAACAACCAAAAAAAAATTACATTGAATAGTCCCTGAAAATCTGATTCAGGTTTACATATCATCTTAGGAGACTGGTGTACTCATACAGACTCTACTGACTGAGACCATTTAAAAAAACATGGGAGTACTGCACAGAAATATAGTTTATTGAGAAATTTTAAAAATTATATACATACAACCTACAAAGTTCTTTGAGATATCTGTCCCTTTAATGGGCTTCAAAATCTGTTGAATTCTGCGTAATAGTAATAGAAACTCCAGTGAACAAAAAAAGTGTTAGAATGCACTGCAGTTATTCAAATATAAAACACTCTGTCAGGATTATAATGAGTTTTCAACAAACACAGCAGCTGCAGTTTTTAAATCAGCTTGACATGAAAAAAGCTTTTATTAAACATGGAATTTCTCCTCTAGACAATATACTGCCCTTTCTGGGCAAGAGCCATTACTCATTTTTATCTTAGAACAGTTATATGTACATATATATACACAGACACGTGTATCAGGTCTGCATTATAATACTTACTATTCATTGGCACCCTCAAAATTTGTATGAGACTATTCATAGTTTTCAATGTATTTGTATTCAATGTAAAGCAAGTTTATAGACACAAACTAAATTTTGTTTATTTATACAAAGTTTGTTCTCCCCATATAATGGACATGGGGCGGGAAGCATTTGATGTAATTATGAAGAAAAATAGAATGTTTAGAGCATTCAGACTGTATATAACATACATTCATATGAAGCTGTATATGAATTTGGTTTAATTTACTATGCTTGGCTTCTGGTATTTAAATATGTAAATAATATAAATAAGATTTTTCCTCCATAGTCTCTAGTAACTTTCAGTCATGCATTGTATGTGATATTAATAGTCAGATTTCCTATGAAATGTACTCCTGAAAGAATATCCTTTGTAATTACATTTCAGTTAAACTTGCCCAAGCCAAGAATTCTATCATTAAATTAATTTCCAGCTTGAAAAGAAAACACTTGATCTGCCTCAGGAAAAGACATACAAAAACCCCCAACTAACTCAGTATCAGTATGCCAGTTTTGGAGAGCAAAGAACTTGGCCTCTGAGAGTTAATGCTCAAAGGGAAGCGGCAAATCCTCAGCTCTCACATGAAAGTAGGCCTGACATATACAATCCATACCTATGACCACCTTCAGCTGTTTCCTCACCAGTACTTACCTATCCTTACCTATTTCTTTTCATTTGTCCAAGATTCACATTCCCCCTCCCTGACCCATCACTGACATGCATTTCCATATGAGAAACATTTTTTGTGTGTTGCAAATTTGCCTTAAGCAGCTTGGGGTACACCACTACTGCCAGCTAAGTGTGTCTGGGAAGCTGCTCTGCAAATTGGCCTCTTTCACTCCCCACTGAATATCT
Organism: Certhia americana; assembly: GCA_018697195.1. NCBI lineage: Eukaryota > Metazoa > Chordata > Aves > Passeriformes > Certhiidae > Certhia > Certhia americana. The sequence continues at coordinate 72,071,486 of CM031859.1, forward strand.
CCAAGACCTCACTCAGCAGGATGGCTCACCTGGGCTTCAGCCTTCCCTTTCATAGGTATATGATACAACAGTGCAGTTCCCCTTTTTACTCACATGGCGTGGCAAGGGCACATTCACTTGAATTTCCATGTGCTTTGACAGTAAATACACCAAGGTCTACCTTTACTACAACCAATGTGGATCCTCTGAGCAGAAGCTGCAAAATCAGAGAGGCTGTCAGCAATTTTAGACTTGCTTTCCACATCTTGGTGCAAAAGTTAGACGAGTGTCTCAGCCCTTTAGGATGCCTGCAAGTAGAGGCGGATTATATTGATAACAAGTGCTGATGAAGCAGAGATGCAATGGCCAGGCTCTTTAGCTTGTATTGAACAGCTTTAAGGTAATTTAATGACAATGTGGAGGTGTAACTGTGCCAGGGCTGACTTTGCAGCTGGGATTGCCCATGCATTTTTCACTAAGAAGAACTACCTGAGGCTTCTGGTAAATTATTAACTCATAAATGAAAAGCAGTTTTTGAAGTATGAAGGGATGATGTTGTCACATCTTTTGAGGGGAAGCCATTAGCCAGTTGAAAGTAAATAAGTAAGGACCAGAAAAGCAGATTTTTAGTTTTGATTTAGCCTGTTCAGAGATCATTGTGCTTGTTAAACGATCCAGGACTTCTGAATTTAGAATCAACTACTTCAGTTGATTAATATGATATTAAATTCACTCTCCTCTCTTCTCTCCTTCTTTATTTTTTCTTTCTTTTTAATCTAGTGTAGCAAGACATCTGTGCTAGATTTTCCAGAGGGTCACAGGAGACTATTGTTCTATCTTTCAGAAATTCCTCTCCCAGATCAGTCAGATATTTTTCTTCTGTAGACAAATAACCTCACTTATTTTCTATTTCCTGGCTGTAGTCCTCCTTTTGAAATTCTACTGTCTTAAGGTTAACCCTGAAGCCAGAGTTCTGGAAAAAGCTACACACAGCTGCTCTGATTTGCCAGTGAAATACTGACTGTGAGGAAGTGGTGTCTGAGAAATATGTAGAATAGGTGGGATGCTGTTGCTAGGTCTCAGCCCTTCCCTGCAACCTGCAACCTATCCATGGCATGGACTGCCCTTTTCTCAATCCAGTCCTGAAATAAATTAGGCTATGAGGTTTGCTTGATAAAATATGTCCCATGGTGTTTCTGTGTTGCCTCTCCTCCTGGTTCCTCCTGTCCAGTCACATTCTACTCCAGAGGGTACTCAACCCTAGGCCAAAGACCGGTCATTATTTGTTTCAGTTAATTTAGTTCACCTCTCTTCTTGGCCAAGATGGGCACTGTCACTCCTGGGTGCTTGGACCTTCTGGAGTCTTTCTCCTCCCTTCCCTAATCTGAAAGTACCTCCCTGTCATTTATGTCCTGAATAAATTTAGCTATAATGCATTACAACAGAAATTCTGTTTTGATAAGCTGACATTTTCTATTGGAAAAAAAAAAAGTCATTGTCACTTATAGTGAGAAGATAGCCTACTAAATGCAAGTATAGGCCAAATTACTGTAGTAGTGAACAAGTTAACTTCATTTCTCTGCTCTTCCTTAGCATTTGTACCATCCCTTGATCCTGACTGCAGAATTCAGGCTGTGCTGGGATCCATAGAAACTCTTTTCTCTGGTTTGAACATAGTTTTCTTGCTTAAGGCAGTAATTACATTTGGACAGATGACCCTTTTGACTGTACTTAAATTGAGTACCTCAGCTGCTTTTTGGATGGTTTGGTCACTTGGAGGAAGTGTGCAATATATTTCCCAACAGTACTGTGCTTCCCTTGAATCCTGTCTCATTAATGGAGTGGTCTGTGGGTTTTTGAAAGGCTTCTACCCTCAGGAACACCTACAATTAAAATGTCCTATTTTGTGCTTATTTTTAATAATGCTTCCTATGATGACCCAGATACAAGCAAATACTTCAGCCATCACTGACCATGGATGGCTCTCATCTTCCTCCCTGGGAGTATTTAGAGACTCCAGGCACAAGAAAACAATGAAGCAATTCTTGCAATTTATAGCAGAAGATAATGTCCCTGGCATATCCTATGAGACTATAGCCTGTTATTAAAATATTACAAAGGTGAGATATGCACTTGATATATTCAGACTACCTTCAGTAAGTCCTTGAAAAGTCTCTGAACTGCACCCAGAGAGCTTGCTGGGAGGGAGCACAGCAGCTGTGGTCTGTGGAGACACTTCTTTTGTTCTGGGAGTTTATGTGTTTAATATTTACTTATTTTCATGGGTTTTTTTTCCTTTCTGCTACTAATGTTTAGTAATTGGAAGTTGCCTCCTTCTACTCTTCATTTAATCAACCATGGTATTAGTCATCTACATCTCATATGAACCTACCAGACCAGTGTGAGACTGAATATATAAACTGGATAACTTCTCTTTCCTGTAACTCTACAGCTTTTAAAGAAAGAATGTTTTTTTCTTTTTTTTTTTTTTTTTTCCTCTTGATCTACAGAGAAGATGCAGAGAAGCAAAGACTGGTTAGTGTAATGCCTCATGATAATAAAAATGCGTGTGTGTAACTTGAAGTTATTTACAGAGTGATGTCACAGGAGCACAGGAGTGAGGCAATATTCACTGGATTCAAAGTCCAGTTCCTGGCTATGGCAACTATATCCCCATATCATCCCTTAGTACTGTGCAATGTTTCCCCTGCTTCTTCCACACAAAGCTGTTCCCCCTGAGTACCTCCTTATCACTACTTACCTGGTTTGTACATACATGTCCTTGTGTCAATATTTCCCTTTTGTTTAAAGGCTTAGAGAGATTATATATAGGATTTGGTCAGTCTCTCAGGTTTCTTTGGAAAAAAAAAGGTGACTCTGAAAGTCTTATTAAAAATAGCCTGGATCAATCGCATGATTATCTTTTAAAGCACACACGGAAGGAGACTTTCCTGAATCAATGATAAACTCTTATGTGGCTGCAAAAGTGGTTTTAATGTCCCTTTTGTGGGTAAGATTATACCCTACATACTAGGTTAAAATTTTATATAAACCTGTGCAAGGTCAGTATTTCTGCTGTTACATGATTTTTTTTTTCTCTTCCTCACTGTTTTTCTCTTCCTCTCTTTCAAAGCAAGTCAATAACAAGGAGAGGAGGAAGGAATTTAAGACATTTTTCCTTATATGTCCCATGCTGCTCTATAGCAGAAAGTTTACAAGACAGGCTCAGGTTTCCTGACACCACCAAATGGATGCCTTGTGTTGTTGGGGTTGTGTGATGCAGCCACGGTTTGCTCTTGCATCACCCCTTGTCACTGGTGTCTGCATTTTCATCAGTGAGCCGAGCAGGGCCAGGGCACTGGCTCAGGCTCTGGCATGTGCATATTAGGCTTCCCAGCTAGTCTTGGGACTCTCTCAGGAAAGGGATGGACACATTTTGGGGAAGCAGAATGTTCCAGAAGCTGTTCCAAATAGAAAATTTAGACCTGAAAAACATTTTAAGTGTAGAAGAGTTTAGTCATATGGCCCCAAGCCATGTGCCCTTTTTCTGGTCTGTTTAATTCACCTTTGAACTATAGGTACTACATTCAACTAAGTCAACATTTGTTCCATCCGCTAAAAAAGTAATTATTTTCTCATTTATGGCCAAAGTTTTGAAAACAGCTGTCTGATTCCACAGCTGTACCTGTGAATGCCAGCAACGTGTTTACTGCTTGGACAGATCACTTTTGCAGCTATCTGAGTTTTGGAAAGTATGAAACTGCCCTGAAAGGTTAATTTGTGGTTACCACTGTCTAATTGCAGGCACAGATGTGAAACATCAATTTGCAAAGCTGTTTGCAGGAGTCAGTCTGGAGTGTGCTGCCTTCTTTTACTGCATAAACCTGAAAAAAAAAAAAAAAACCAAAGCAGGCCATGTTACAGTGCTAAGGGTGCAGCAGTGAGTAGATAGGTCAGAGGCAAATTTAAAACAATATTTATTCATAAACATGCTAAGCCAAAATTATTCTTCACATCCCTGCAAATGGCATAAAATTGCTCTTCATTCTGATTTTTCTACATAATAACACTCATGCTTTTTTAGAGTATATATATACTAAGAGAAACTCATCTGAAATATGACTGCAATTTGTTGGCTCTGCTCTTCTGTTCCACTTTATTTAGAACCACTCAAAGCTTATAAAATTGCAGCTGAAATCCTCAGTTGGATGTTCATTATATCGCATAATTCTTGCACATGAATTTTCAGTACACAGTCATAGTGGTATAGATTTTAGCTGCTTTATATTCTCATCTTCTCCCATTGATCCCTTCACACTGCTGAATTTTGCTGTTAGTTGCACACAATGATGACTTGTGCTTGTTCTAGGGAAATCATTCATTCTAACATTTTTCCCTTAGCTGCAACAAGATAGATCTTTATATGAGAGATGAGTCTTTTTGGAAACTTTCATCAGCAAAGTTCTTTAGTACTTCACACTTAGAGAGTAGTCAAGGTAAGCTAGAACACACAAACTCACATTGTAATCTACCCATCTGAAATTTTATTGCTGGTCTGCTTCAAATCAGAATTGCTTCTGAAAACTTTGCAAAGGTTTCTGTGCAACATCTCAGTTTGGGGGGAAGTACTATCCTTCCCATTTTAGAAAGAAAATGCCCTGGGTGTTTGGATGGCAGAAATTTCACTACAGAACAGATCAATGCTGCAGAGTGCATTTGTATAGCTCCAGGTCTAGGTTTACTAATCCGTAATTCAACTGGAATTGATATCAGCAGCATTTTAACAGGACCTCTACAGCTTCAGGGTTATGGAGACTTCCATCTTCCAGAAAAGATTCCTTAAAAATAAACCTTTTGTGTTTCTTTAAAATCAGGGCTGTTGTTATGGACTGAGAGTATAACAAGACATGGAGGAGGATGTGAGGGTCAGCCCAGGCTGCAGCAGGAGGCAGCTCTTCCATTTGTGTATAGCTAGGGATAAAGTTGGCTGCAGATGGCCAGAATATCAAACCAGAGCTTGGTATATTCAGTAATCCACAAACTGATGACAAAATTTGTCATCAAAGTGGAAAGCATGTGAGTATCATGGGAGCAGACCTTTGAGTTAAATGACAGCAGAGCAGTGTTGGCTGAGGGAAAAAAACAAACAGCCAGGAAAGAAGTTGTGCTGTTGTTCAGCTCAGAATCTTGCAGCAACTGCTCAGCTTGCTGGCAACATAGGACAGCTCAGAGGCTGGGAAACACCTGAAGGTCCTGCTCTTCACTGTCCCTTCACCTCAGATCCCTGTCCTTCCTGCATGGGTGAAGGCTTGAACCAGTGCCCTGCAGAGCAACACAGAGCAAAGCACAGCTTCACAGAGGGCTGGTGCAGAAGTCCAGGAGTCCTGTGCCTCATCCTTTGCCAGTAAGATGCCAAGGACCCCAAGCACTCGATGACGATCTAGAAGTCAGTCAGTAAAAGGAGTACGCATTGTTTAACTGCAATTTTCAGGCAGATATTTATTAATGTAGATTCCATACTCAAGACTGTTCACAGATGAATTTCCATACCGAGAAATTCTCATTGTGAATTGCCCGCAGCGTTACTCACTAAATTTCTACCAGCTCAGCCACACTGCATGATTCAGAGTCAAAAGCACATCTGTAGAAATGGCCATCACTGACTGCAGGAAAAGCTTCAACATATGCAATCCATTTACAGACTCCCAGTGAGAAAACCAGAGTAAAAGCACATAATTTCTGGTGAGGAGAATGTGCTTTACAGCAATTTAAAAGAAGAGCCTCGGTTAATTCTGCTGCTGGGGAAGGCAGCAAGATCATTGACTCTGCATTGTTTAGCATGGCATGGGCTTGGGACCCTATGCATGTTCTACCCACCTTAATTAAAAAAAAAAAAAAACGTGAGAAGTGATGAGTATTCCTGCTAATCCCATTCCGCAAAGAGGTTTATGGGCTGCAGTCAATGGTGCAGATAACAGCAGGGACTGGAATTTCAAAGGGCAATGAAAGGTGAGAAGGCACCTCCTAGACATCTCTTTCTCAGCCCAGGAATCAGCCTTTGGGCTATGGCTGATACACAATTTGGAGAAGTAGCAGTCTTCTTCATACTGATTCTCTGATTATCAGAATAGCCAAAATATGTTTCAGTTTTAAGTGAGATGACAAAGTTGAGACAAAGAAAAGCTACAGCAGGATCAATTTTAAAAGTGAAGAAGTTTTATTACCACTAAAACAAAAGTCTCAGGTTATAAACAAAACTGCTATTTCTTTTTTTTTTTTTTTTTTCATGAGATATATATACCTGCAGCAAGAGAATCTGAACCAGCCCATTCAAAATCTCATTCATGTTAAAAATAGAGGGGCGCTGGGTGGCACCACTACTGTGTGGTACTAAAAGTAACTATAAACAGAGTCTTAGGAAAAAGACAGTAAACATTTGAAAGATCTCCATTTCAGAAAGGACTCAAATATTTCAATAGGAGGCATGTCTCCCTCCTATTTTCACTCAAGTAGTGTTTACTTCAGCTAATGGAAATAGTCTAGCTATGCAGCCTTTTCGTATGCAGGGTGGCAAGTGTGCAGAGCAACTGGGTCAGGGTGTGCCTCATGCCTTTTCCATGAAGTGTGTCTTTTGTTTATAGTGTATTGCCAAATTAGTCAGAGAAATTGTGTGTATGTGTCTGACACTGATCGGGACAGCCTCCTCCCAGCCCAGTCCTCTGTGATTAAAAGAATTCTCTTAAAGGTCAGGAGTAGGACAGCAGGGAAGCCTGGAGGCTCAGGGACAGCCCCAGAGATGGATGCTCTCTTCACTCAATGCTAACTGAATCATATTGATTTGAGAATTCATGTATAAATATGATAATGTCACTGTTGGACAATGGAGTGCAGAGAATTGCCTCACCTCTCTGGAGACTGGGAGAGTTGTTTTCACTGGGGGTTCCTGATGAGGTTTTTGGGTAGGAGTGGAGAAGAAGGAATTTCTTATCTGCACCTAAAGAGATAACTTAGATGAGGAAACTGCTTTGCCCATCTTCAGTGAGTTATTTCCAAGTTAGTTTTTTTTATTTACAACATCTTCATCAGTTACAGTAGCAGTCTCAATATTTGAAAGTATAATGGAACCTCCATTCAGATTGAAACTGCAGTATTTTCTATAAAAAACTTTGAATAATAACTTGCTCTTTTACTGTCCTGTAGAGCTTCAGGATACTATTCCTGCTGAGTAACCCTTCATGAGATCCCTGTCTGAACCCTCCGAAGGACTATGCAGAAGAGGATGCTTCAGCCTCACCTGAGCTCCTGACTTGGAGCCTAATTTGGAGATCTTGAGCATACACAACTTTCCCAAATCTCTGAGCAAAAAACCCAGGCATGCAGTCTGCAAGGAGTTAGCTAGGACACACTCCAGTCATACCAAGATATAGATAAAAGACTAAGACAGGCCCACAGACTAGATGTAGTCGGAGAGAAGTTTATGCATATCTCCATATCACCTGCACTGAAAATGAGATAGTGGAGCCTCATTATCAGCAAGCAGGAGAGAATTTTCCCCACCTAGTTCCAGGATTTGAGTTAATGTGAGATAAAATGTTGGATCCTCTAAGGGAAAAAAAAATAAATTGAAGTGATAACTTCATCAGTAAAGATAATTAGTAAACACAGGCATGAGTACATTCAACTTTGTGAAGAAATGTTCCCTACAGAATCACTGTGCAGCTCTCTGGCATATATTTTCTAGCTTGTACAGCTGGATGCACCAGACATGAGACCTTGCCTATGAAAGAAACTGACAAATAAACTTATAAATATATTCAGTCAATTCCCAGCAAGCCCTTGCATTAGGTCATCTTTGTACATTGATTCTTGCTCTAAGGATCAGCTAAACCCCTGCTTCCTATTAAGTTTGCTATATCACTTCTAGGCCTCTGCTACAATTGAGAGAGAAGTTGAGTTGAGTTGCATAGCTAAGAGAGAATCCTTTATTTTACAGATGGAGAAAAAAATGAGGCACCAAAACATGTCCAGAAGGAGTCTGATAAATACAGGTTCAATTTTTAGCTCTAAATCCCATGGTAGTACCTTATTCACTGAATTATCTCCCATTTATTCTTTGATTAAATAAATAGGCATCCAAGACTGAAATAATTTCAAGTAACACTCTCATAGTGCCAGCAAACTCACCCAGTGTCTTGTGCAAGAATATCCTTATCCATATTTGGACTATGTACAAATGTGAATTTTATTGTTGAGTCTCTTGTTAATTGAGCTCTGACAAATGGGAGTATTGAGAATGAGAGAAAACAGAAATAAGCATATGTTTCTAACAGGGAAGCGCACCTGGTCACAGGTATGAAAGAGCAAGGTTCACAGAAGAGATCACTCTGATGCCTTAATTCAGTACTTTGTTGGGTCCTAGATGTTTGTTCAGATCCTGGGTGATCGATCAACTCCCAAATGTTCCTAAACTCCCAATACTTTCTCCATCAACCTGAACAAGTTCCATTCTGACACTGCCAAGCTGTGCAGATACCAGACAAATGCCTGAGGCCCAGAGGGATGCTCAGACTCTGCTTTTCCCCATCAGTTGCTTGAAGGACACTCTGTTTCATCTTCTCAGATCATCTCCCTGATATCAAGCAACTGCTGCCACTCTTTTCCCTCTTAGCTTTAGGCACTCTTCTGCAACCCAGGAGACCCCACTTCCTCTTACTCAGAAAGGGGCTAGAATGCAGATCTGGTGGGAGAGGTAGCATTTAGGCTATGGGAATCAGATGTCAGCTCTTCCTCTGAGGTAAAGTCCACCCTTCAAGAACAACAGACATTAACCAGATCAGAAAACTTTATAGAATAATGGTTAAAGCATTTGGCAGAAATGCAACATGACAAGCCAAGTGTCTTCCCTCAATCCTGAGCTGCACAAATTGAAAACAAATTCAACCAAGAAGACAGAGTGTCCAGCATGCAGAAGTGACTTCCTATCAACATGTGAAATCTGGAATAACAGTCCTAATTCAAAAGTCAGTGGAACTGGGAATTCCTGTTCATCTCAGGTCTTTCTGAAATAAAGCCCTCCCTCTGTAAGAAAGATAATTTTTCCTTTTGAATCATTTATTGGAGCTGTGGGTTGAGGAATCACTGGTGAAAAGAGGTGCCTTGCACATACAGTGTGTGCCCACACCTAGGCACCTACTGTCTTCTTGACAAATATTCCTGCCTAGCTTTGCAGGTTCTTGCCCTGCTTAATGGGGTCTCAGTGTAAGGCTTCCTACTCTGGTACAGAAATCTCTGACACACCATGGGGAACAAAGCAGTCAAGATACAGCACTCACCAGAGAATGAAACACAGCAAAATTCTCTCTATTTAGACAAGATATCTGTTCAATCTGCATAAAGCTGACCTGCTCAGCAGATAGGTTGAAGCAAACTTGGGCAAGTGTATGTGTTGCAATGTCACGTGCACTGTAGACAGTTCATCTCCACCTGCACAGCATATGGGAGATACAGGGCTAAGAATTTCTCCGAGAGTGAGGCATGAATCATCACAGTGTCACACAAGGCTGCGTGACTGGCTGAAAATGCAGATCTCTCCAGGTCCAGCTGATTTACCAGCCTTCTTCTCCATGTGGCTATCTGTGCATGGCAGCACGATGTTTTGTTGCCTTCATGGCTCTCACTCCTTTGCTTACAGGGATGTGGGGATGCTCCTGCTGCCTCCGCATGGCTCTGGACAGTGGGCGTTGCCTGTCACATGCTGCAGCCCCACCAGGATGTTTCTGTTTATGCGCTGGGGATGGGAGAAGCAGGCTGGCATCTAACTCATCAGTCAGAGTTGTTAGGCAGAAGAGCTTTTGAAAACTAAGCTCTTTAAAAGAACTAATCTTCCCAGCTTCTTGGCAAACAAGAATGCAAAGAAAGGTTGGAATGATTGTTGCCTTGATTCGGACAACTCCTCCTGGTCCTGTGAGCAAGCATCAGGCTCTCTGTGCCAGGGCATGAGCATCTGCAGGATGTCTGGCCTTGCACAAGGTCTGACACTGCCTAACTAACCATTGTACAAGGGGATGGGAGTGACTTTGATCCTGAAACACAAATTATAAATAAAGTGACTTCAGAGAGGCTTCGATCAACTTTAATGTACTGACACCCTGGAGACAAACTGGGAGGGTTTGCCTGCCTTGGCCAGTGATTATAGCCTGGAGTCAATCACTTGTCAGCCGTTTTTTATCAGAGAAGACAACAGCAATAGGCCATATTTTTAAAATATCTTGTCTCAGTGATTATATTGCCTCAGGCCATCTTTTCCCTGCTCCCTGTGTTCCCCCTCTGCCCATTGGACACAAAAGCTGGATTTCAGTTCAAAGTATTAGCTCAAAAACTTATCTTTGGTGAAAAAGTGTTTGATGATTATTTTTTTGTAGTCCCTTTTTTAAATGCAAAGTTTTGTGATGATGTGTGTAAACCTTCCCATCCAGCCTTAACCTCAGACACCCATGTGGGGTGCTCAGGTGGGCATCTGGCATGTTTCTGTTCTTCTGACCCAGGTTAGCTTTCTTCAAGCCAGTTCTTAAGTTAGTCCTCAGAGACAAATGTGGGGAATAAAAGAAGAAAAGAAAAAAAGCCTCTCAAGATTTAATCATCCCCAAGGGTGAAGCAGTGTGCAATTGGTAAGAAAGGTCACTGAGGGTCAAGAGGATTTGGGGAGGAAAGTGCCTTTCATGAGGAATTGCAAATGTTTACTTTAAACAAGTATTTAAAAAGTCAAGATCCTGAAAGAAGCCATATGTTTCGATTTTGAGACCAATTAGTCTGCCTCATCTGCAGTTTATTCTGTGGACTTTTGGCCTTTCATTTCTTCTGAAGGCAAGGAGGCTAATGTGCCAGCACAACTGATAGGCAAGGGAAAGTTGGGGCAGCTGCCTGAAATGATTTTGAGAGATGCACTTGAGAATGCTTTTCAGAAAGGATACAAAGATTGACTGGGCAAAGGAAAGAGTAATTTGACTGTGTGTCTTTGGTGGAGGAGACCTCTGGCAGTCACACACCTCAGCACTGATCTGTTTTGTAAGACACTTTGATAATGAGCGTCTTTAAGAATTCGTAAGGCCTTTGTTTGCATATGTTTGCATATATAATCATTCTCTTTTCTCCATTTCTCTTTTTCCACAAGGATTGTTTGACTTTTTTTAACTTCAGGAAGATGGTTTTTGACAAGCAGAATGTCAAGAGAAAAGAAAACATGTCATGAATAACAGATGTCACTCCATGAAGTCCACTAGCAGCACTATATTTGATATGTGGCCCTTGTCAGAACATGTAGCTTCTAAAAACAACTAAAGACAAAACAAAGCCAACCTGAAACAATTGCCCTCTTCATATATAGATGTTTCTGTTACTCTTTTTACCTAGATCATTGTTCATGCGTACCATAGTCAACACTTAATGCCCTGGGAACAGGAACCAGGGCCAATTGCTGCTCTTAAACACTCCAATAATATAGATACATGGTATACATCAGATGATTTGTACAGCAGGAGTGGAAAATTCCACAGCACCAAGCACTTAAGCATGCTACACCTTCACCATTTCTTCAGCAAAAGTATTCTAGGATTGGGTGGCAGTCTTGGCTATAACTCTCTTCTGTCCAGCTATCCAAATTCAGCCTCAGCATTTTTAATTCATCAGAACCCTTTTCATGAATTCAGACGTAACTCAAGGTTGAGAACAGAAGTAAAATATTGGTCCCACTCAAATCCACAATAACACAGGGTAGAGCATGACCTGGGTTTCACCCAGCATCCCACTTCCCTGACTGCCAGTCTCGTCTCATATATTAGGTTGCACTTTACCACTCAGAGTGATCACCAGAGAAGGATAAAATTCATAACAGATTTTGAAACCTCAGCATTCAAAAGGTTTGCTAATGTTAGAGGAAATAAATATGAATCATTCATTTAGAGGACAAAACCTGTGAAATCTCTGACTTTCCTCTAGTTTGGAATTGAATATCTGAAATCTTACCAAAATTCATACTAAAAAATTGGAATGTGCTTTTTAGGCACAAATTGAGGGTGGTGATTTGTCTGAAATATTTAAATTCCCATAAAGCAGGAGTCTGTGTAAACTGCTTGTTTCTTCTCATCAATATAAAAATGAAAAAGATCCTTGATTTTTCAGTGCCCAGCAAGTATATGAAACCTACCAGCTTCTCCACTGAGAATTATTCTAATATTTTTTCATCAGAGGAATTCTGAACTCATCAAAGCTTAAAATCCCATATGTCAAAAATTACTGCAAGAAAGAACTCTTCTTGTAAAACTGATATTTATTACCTGTGTAGAGACAGAAACTGAATTAAACAAACAGTTCGGACTAACATTAAAGAATATAGGATTTCTAGCTGTAGTTCAGCTTAACATTTTACAGAGTCTGACAGTATTGAGGACTGAAATTAAATGGAACAGAGTAAGTATTTATTAAAATTCCAGAGAAGTGAATAGAATAGTGTAGCATCACCTAGACATAAATATTTTGTTAAAATAAGGACAGATAGTCTGGAAAGGCAAGGAATCCCACAAAATCTTCTGCAGTGACGTAAACTTTTAATTGCAGTATCTGTTTCATCCTAGATTCTCCATCTTATACCTCTGAAAGCAATGACATGCCTGAAGCAAGGAAAAAGCCACCATCTCTTTTAGCAAAAATAACCTGCTCAGAAATATTTTTTTTTTAAATGGATGCTGACTTGGAGTGTTCATTCATTAAGGCAAAATTGGGTGAATGATTTCCAGCTTAATTGAAAAATAAAACAATTTATTGCAGAAAGACAATTGGTTTGGTTGTAACTCACTTAATAAATTAAACATGAGAGATTATTTTTCTCCCCAAGTCACTTCACAATATGTTCTGAAGCTTGCCCAGTTCATTAAATTGTACTGTAAATCAAGCAACTGTGACTTCTACTTCCAGGAAATGCTGTTGTATAAGCGCTAAATATGACAGGGCTGAATAGTGCATGACAGCATGACAGCAAAAACAAAATACCTTAAGGGTTCATCCATTTGGTCTGGTCTCTGATGAAACCTGATGAAGTTCCTGAATGGGACATTGCATTTTAGACAACTTTTGTTAAACCAGGTGCTTCTTAACTTGGTTTGAAGCATGTGGAAAATGTTTCCAAATGCCTGGACTTAGCTTCACAATGTTTCTGGGCATCATGGTTTCAGTCCTGCAAATTGTACTGAGCAGATGTCAGTAGTCCTTCCACAGTCAGAAGCGGTTTTCCCATGCTAAGGTCCTGCTCTGTAACGCTTCCAAAGGGACCAAAAAACTCACCCAAGGGTGTTAAATGAGCAATTAGAACTGTGGGATCTTATGATACAAAAAACCCCAAAACAAACTACAGGAGAACAAAAATGGAAAGGATTAGTAACATTAAAAAATACATGTATATTATTTAATATAAAATAGTATGAATTACAATGAGTATAAATTCCTTGAGGCTTGAAATGTGATCACAGAGACTGAAGCTGCAAACTGAAATGGCTTCTTCCCTTGTACTGAGCTTTTCTGTTCATGACAAGAGGATACACCAGAGATCAGCCAAGTGTCCTTTTATGCCTGCAGCCACTTTGTCTCCCTTTCACAGTCATGGGCATCAGCAAGGCCAGGAGCATTTTGTCTGCATCACTTAGCAGCCGAGTAGTGCACAGCCTGGAACGTGTCTACAGAGCAACACCACGTTGCACGGACTGTGGTCCAGGCTGTTGGATGTCTGCTAGCCATAATAGCCAGATATCAAGGAATCTGGCAGATCATCCCACTGGAAGAGCTGTGCGTTTTCACTGAGCACAGGTAGCTGGCAGAAGGGGGAGCCGGTACAGTTTAGGAACAACACCACTCTCCATCAGTGACCAAAGCCAGTTGCCTTAAGGTGAACAGCAATGATCCTGCAGGATGAAAGGAGTCCAGATCAGCAAGATATTTTGGGTCACCATGACAGCACATGCTGGAGCATCCTGGGTGCCATATCCCAGCAAGTACTTTTGTTGCTCATCTGCCCTGAAGTACTTGTGCACCTGACTTAAGCTGAAATTAATAATGCTGTCAACTCATAGAGTACTCTTCCGATCCAAAGCTCAAACTGCTTTACAGGGGCAGCAGTGTTATCCCATTTTAGTGAATGACTCATGTAAGGTATGAGGCACTGGAATGACCTGTTCCCATTACTGGCAGGAGGGAAATCAGCCCTTTTCCTAAGCTCTAAGCCCTTTGCTTTCTCTGACAGACCCCACTATCCAAGCTGTACTTTTCACTGCACCACAGTGCACAGATTCTATGTATGAAGCAGTAAAGCCCATAAAATGAATGAAAATGAATATGACTACTTCACTAACGACTGTTGAAATTGCTGATGAATTACAGACACTCTCTGTAAGGTCTAGAAAAAGAGACAAGTTTTTAATACACACTCCTCTTTTCTTGGCATATGTGTGATGTACAGTGTGTTGGATTCACTACGTGCTGCTTTTCTTTGAATTCTAGTTACTTCCTTGTCCACAACCTTAAGAAGTTACACACAGATAATCTTTGGAGAATATAAATGTCTTGCTCTTGGCTTTGAATCTGTCCCAATACTTAGATATATAATTATGATGATTCATAATTCTTTCATATTTCCCTTACTTTCCTACTTGCCACTACAACCTTCATCTGCCTCTTCTCTTGCGTAGCTCAGAGCAAATCCACCAGTGGTTTTTCCTCTAGTGAATATGAGAAGGTGCAGGGGCTACTCTTGCTTCTCCAACTCTCAGTGCATCGACTTGCCCATCATGGTCATATTTATACTGACAGCCTCTATTTCCTTCCCCAGTCACTTCTGTATGACAGACCTGTTTTCCTTGCTTTTCCCAGATGAAGAAAGATAACTGCTCTATCAGTAAATCTGTTTCACTGCTTCTGCTTATGACCCTCCCTCAGACACTGAGACATGCCAGGCACTTCATTTTTTTCCCCACTCTTCCGTTAGCCACATCTTCCCCTCCCTGGTGTTATTTATACAATAAACTTGCAGCCGAGGGTTTCCTTGGCAACACACATGCCTTCCTGCTATCTATTTTACAACAGGCTTGAATTGTCCCGCAATAGCTTAGAGGCAGCAATTTAACACAGCTGGTGGCACAATACTTCTATTCTGAGTAAACGTTTCCTCACCAGCAGTAACTCCTGTGCTGGGTAACTGAGCTTTCATTCATCTGTAAGGGCAAGTAAAAGAACATATTACTTTGTGAAAATAGAAGTAAAGTGAAAGCATGATGGAAGCAGCCAGAACAAAGCATCCCAGGAGCTGCACTTATTTTATACTGCAAACTAATCAGTTACTGAACAGCAATAACTGAGGTACCTAAGTTTATTTCTTCTCATCAATGAAAGAAGGCTTTGTACTAACTTAGCTTGAACGAGGGCATGATAGGTCTCTACTGGCTACTTATGTTATAACATCCTTAACAGTTACACTTGTTGTAATTCTTACCTGTATTTTTTCTTCTCTATACCTTTGTTCATTAGCAAAGCAAGGTTGGCAAGGACAAATTATATTTTTCTTAAGCTGTTTAACATCCTAGACACAATAGAGAACTCTTCAGTGAACTTTTGTACAGATAAGAGCGGGCAGATGTGAGAAATGTGTTGCCACAGGCTTTCTTTGGTCTCTAGTCAGTCTCTGGAATAGATATTACAGAAGTCTGAATATGAGTGTCCATTTTATCTGCCTTCTATGCTCTGAATCAGAGAATAAATTGAGGTTTGGGGGTTCATGGATGCATATACGAGTTATATACTCTGTATTCCGGTAACTGAGAGTAATCCTTCCCTAAAAGGAGACTTTAACTACAAAAAAGTCATACATGTTCACCATACCCCTGAATGGGATAATTTCCCATTTTTTCCTCCATTTCTCTTGACATTCTATTGACCAGTTCTGATAGAACTAAGGAAGCTTTATTGTACTGTTAATGCTGCATTTTCAATAACTGCTTTGACAAGTGTAGATTGTTCCTCCAACAAAGTGTCTGAAAACAACCTCTATTGCTTGTGTGGAAATCCATAAAACATTACTTGAGTACCTTTCCATGCAGACCAAGTTCCGTCAATAATTTTGCAAGCAAGCTTGTTATTTTTACAAGCGAAAGCAAGTGATTTTCGCTGTTGTCCAGCATCCAGTGCTGCTCTGTAGTTGAAGCTGAGTAAATTTTGCTGCCAAAAAATTGCAGCCAGGGTCAAGTGAGGGCTGCCAGTGCTCCCAACTGAGAAGAAGCCTTCAGGGAGCCAGGACTGCCAAGCCTTGCTGTGAGACTGAGCACCTCTAGCCAGACCCAGCTAACATGCCAAGGTGAAGCCTGCATGGAGCAAGCTGACATTTGGGGACAAAATACCAAACACTTTTATAAATGAAAGATTCCAGCAAGTCTAATTTTGTCAAATATACCTACGCAAGTGCTTGCAACACTTCTTGGGAGGTCTGTGAGGATATGGTCACATGTTTTGGGACAGATATGTCCTTGTTTATCTATTATCAAGACTTCTAGTGTTGTGAAACAGGCTTCTACTTGCTTTCTTGAATGAAGCCTTGGCACTAAACACCTGAAGAAGTACTTGGTACTGTACTTTTCTTGATGCCTGTTGTAGCAAACATAACCTGTTTCTATAAGAGAACAGGGAACAAAAGTTCTTGCAAGCACCATTAATACTGATTAACTTGCTTTTAAAAATATTCTCCAGTGGGCAGATTTTGACTTCTGAACACCAAGTATTCTCACCAAAACCAATTCTACAGCAAAGAATTGATCTAATGCAGCATAAAGCAGAAGAACATGCCTAAATACCCAGAAATATTGCCTCTGCATTCTTAAATATAAAATTAACTGTAAACCAAACTATAGCATGCTTTAATAATACATCAAATAATAGATCCAAAGGATGTCTGAAAAGATGAAAGAAAAGGTGGAGTTTTCTCCAGTATACCCATTTTGTAAATATTGAAATTATATCATCTGCCCACCTTGACAACAGCTGTGAATGGCAATTTATTGGTAGCAGTTAAAGCCCAAGATTTTTATTTTATTTGTCACCAGACTGATAGGAAATTCAAACTGAGGTCTATTTACTTAAGGGACAGGTATGCTTTCTAGCAGCATATTCAGCTGGGCAGGTTTTCTCCTCCTCAAAATTATAAATCTGATGGATGATACAGTCAACTCTCATTGGTATCAAACCCCACTCACAAGCAACAGATGTTCTAATCTGAGCTCTGAAGGTGGGACTCTAATAGTTTGCAGATGAGCTTTTGTGCTGGAGAAGAGATTGATAAAAGCAAGAGCAGAATATTAATAAAAGAACTAGTGCAGTACTTCCAGAACTTGGATCTGCATGAAAGCAGAAATATCATTCTCTCCAGCTAAGTTGGTTCAAAAAGTCATACCTTACAGATTCTTGCTTTTGAATCAAAAAAAGTATTGCTTGTTAGGAAATGGAGAACATGCAACTATTTGAGGACGTTCTTGCCTCAGGGAAGTTGGGATTAAGAATGTACAGTAAATCCACAGCAGTAGAAGTTCATTTGCATCAGTGGGAATTTTGCCATTATCAGGAACTAGAAAAAATGATTCTCAGACACATTTCTCTTCTGTCATCCCTATGAGTCTTTTCAGAGAGAGCTAAAAGCTTCAGGAAAGGCTTTTATTTTCAAAGGGTGGAAATGAAAGGAGAAGAGATAGCATTTTATGTGTGTGTGTGTCAAAAGTCTGAGCCATTCTTTTTCTGCAGTTGAAACAACCAGCAAACCCTTACAATATCCAGGAAATCAACCCAGGAGTGGTAAAGGCACTCCCTCTACCCACATGTCCTGCAGCACTCCATTCTGCTCTGACTTTACTACTTACCACTATGTGATCTTTCAAGGCCTGTTTTCTTAGGGAGACTTGGGCTATGCCTATACTAGTAAATTAAACAGTGCCAGGGAACATTCCTGAACAATGTAATTTGAAAGTTCTGTGTTAAATTGCTGGAGCAGTCCATTGTGTAAAATGAAAAGAGCAGTAGGACCCTATTTTCAGTGTTTCTTAGAACAAATCAGGGAGGCTACCCAGTTTGTCCAATGTGCACAACAGCTGGGCAAAAATCACCTGGCCACTTTGGCTGTTCATTCAGTGCTACAAGTGTTCTGTTTTCTCTGGGCAAGGGCTGCTAATGTACATAAAGAGGACACCTTTCTCTGTCAGCAGTAACACTATGCAGGACTGACATAATTTTGACGTTTCAAAGGGTTAGTGATGAATGCTAAAACACTTCACGTGCACTCTCAACTGGCCAGGTGCTTAGACAGTGTAAAGATAAATTACTTACTTGTCTTCTAAGTGCACTGAATCTCTCAGGATTAAAAAGTGTGATATGTAAGTACTGATTTTAGCACTTTGTTCAAAAATGATCTTGTGAACGATCCTCATTAGAGACATAAGATGAAACTGGGTCTCTGTGAGCCGTGTGTAGTCTTAATTCCTCCTCATTCCAGTTTCTGCTTCAGAAGTTACTCGAAAATGAACAGCTGAAAGCAGCGCTTCATGCCAGCCCTTTGCCGTAGTACCTTCATTTCCGACAATGAAACTCCGGTGACAAAGAGCTGCTTGTCTCTTTTCTTCTCTAAGTGTTGCTACTTAAATTGTTCAGCTACAGTCACAAAAGGCCACAGAGGTTATCTTCTTCTGGAACACCAAGTACAGAACAGATCCATGTCTGTGCACACAGGAAATTGAGTCCCTTCACATACAGTCATGGTTGTTCTTTGTGTGGCTTTATTGCTTATCTGTAGCAAAAAAGAACAAGTCTGCTTGGACAGTCTGTGTGGACCAAAATCAAGAGGTGCAGGCTTTATCCCTCTCTGTCTGTATGGCAAACTGCTCTTTGCTGACAGCATGGAATGGGACTGCAGTACAAGAGTATGACCATATTCTTTTTGCAATCTACATTCAGAGACACATAACCTGAAGTTCCAGTCTCAGTTTGGAGCTTAAATATTCTTTCATGTATGAATAAAATCTCTAACATAAACAAGAGAAGCAAACCATATGTTTGCACAGGTAATAACTGAGAAATAACAATTCGTCCTGCAACAGACCAACTATCAAATTGACGTGGTTTGCCCATTTTGTTTTCTTATCCTGACTATGTTTTAATGAGTTTTCTCCCATCAACATCTGACTCACCTTGTTTTTCATAATGAAAAGTCTTGCTTTTATATTAATTGTGAATCATAGTCACATTTATGTGGCAAACAATAAAAATAAATGCCAGTCCATCAGTCAGCAGTTGATTCTTCATACACCATCCACATCAAGCATGGGTAAAAATCTGTCAGCTATCAAAGAAGTTGTTTAGAAATCAATACGTCTTTGAATCAACAGGAACAGGCATACTATTTTCTAACATCTTGTCAGCGGACTGTGAAGGCAAATAGATGCAAAACATAAAATATATGTGATAGTCATCCAGAAAATAAACATTGTAGTAGTAAAAGGAATAATTAAGCACTATAAACTGATGCCCAGTTCACATGAAAAAGAGTGTTCAAGGCATGTATCAATAACTTTCTTCCATGAGGCCAGCTGCAGATTTAAAGTCTGCATTGCAGGGGAGCTTGGCTGTTTCTTTCCATAACATTTTTCTTGTAGTGAAGTTTGTCTGAAGTCTGAGAAATGTTTCCTGGTTTATGATCAAAGTCATTCAAGCTTTCCCAGAGCTGTATTTTAGAGCAATACAGTAAACTATCCCTCATGTTTTTGCCTGTGGAAAATATGAAAGAGAATTCTCATAGGGAACAATGAATGAAATGCAGCCAAATACACCTGGCTGAAATTTACAGAGCATGATGCTGTATTTTCAAAGTCAAATCTCATATATTAGATTTTTCAGTGACAGGCTGTATCCCTCGGGATTAAACAAACGTATTTAGCAAAAGGCAAAGGTTCATTGTGAGTAACATGCTTCCCTGCAGTCGTCCTGGCTAAGTGTATGAGTCCTGCCCAGTACCACGGACTGAGTAGGGAAAAGACAGCCTATGGGACAGTTTATCCAGCCCAGTTGTGACCTGGTAGAGACACAAGCCTGCAGTCAGGAAGCAGATGCCTGGTCCCTGCCCATATCAACTCATCCAGATGGCACAACACTGTTCTTCCAAACCACAACATCATTCCTAGTTGTCATTAGGTAGATGTGCTTCTTCAATAAGAGAAAAGAAGAACAAAACTGCTGCAAAAATCCAATAGTATAAGGCAGTTTTTTCATCTGAAACTGTGATTTAACTGACCACATCTTTTGGACACAAATCCAAACATCAGAGGATGAGCCTGTTTCTGTCATGCTAATCAAAAGCTCTACCTTAGGAAAAATGAGGACTTGCCTCTTTTAGTCACAACACCACAGTTCTTATTGATGCTGAGTACTGAAATAGTAACCCATCTTCTGTGAGTTACAGGTTCAGAGGTTTTCTAAGTGGTGTAATGTTCTCAGTTTTGATTAATTTTTATACACTTCAGTATTAAAAAAAAAGGCTGCCTTAAGATTTGGTTGGGGTGGGCTGCATAGAGAGTTATTCTTATGAGAGGTTCTAGACTGATAGCACTAAAAAGTTTTTTTTCTCACTCTCTCTTGCAGTGGGAGCTGTGAGAACTCAAATGAGCTGTGGTCTTGCAAGTCAGGTACTGCTACAATGCAGCCTTGTTCTGTGAGACCTGATCCTGGAGACAGAGGATAGGCTGTGTCACACCAGCTGGAGAGCTTGCAAAGATTACAGTCACCCTCAGGCCATTTCATACCCATTTGGTATTGCAGCAGTTATGAGATGGGCAGTAGCCACAGATGCCCACAGTCATCTCCTACACATCCTATAAGAGAGGTGGCTGCAGAGGTATAACCAGTTGGCCAGGCATCCCTTCAGGAACGAGGCAGAGCAGAGAGCTGGCCTGATGCTCCTTTTAAGGGTGAAGTGGTTTAACCTGGATCCTTTCTCTTTCTCAGAGCCTGTGGCTGAAGGCTCTTGAGATGCTTTAAAAATGCTCACCCTCTTTGATGAATCCTTGTGCCTGGGGCATTGAGTTTGCTGCTGGGTCTAAGAAGTTTTTTAAGACCCAGGCAGATTATTTTGATGTGTTTCTTCCTTGTCCTGCATGTATGCTATAGGGATAATTGTAATGTAACCTGGCTTCCAGGTTACACTGTGAGGCAAAAATACCTGAAGTTTGTGATGTGTTTGGAGAAAGTATATCTGCAAGGTAGAAAGCAGACACTTGGATCAGCTCAGGAATAAAGGGAGGAAGTGTAAACTAAGCAAGATAATGGTGAATTGAAAATCCTCCAAACTGACAAACTTCCTTTGCTCTCAAGTACTCTTTGAATGTGCAAAGTACATAGCTACATAAAAAGGCAAATTATCGGGTGTAAAAGAGTGATAAAGCTATTAATTGAGTTGCATGCCTACAGGCCAGTTAATCCTAAAGTGTGTGTTGTGCTGGAAACTCTCACTTCCAGTTAATAACTGCAGTTTGTCACCTCAGTTTTAATTCCTTACTGTAGGAACAATATTTATTTCCCTTAACATTCCAGGTGAAAAATTACTTTTCCAAGGATGCAAAGGCAGTGGACCACCTTGCTACTTAATTTAAACTATTTGTAACTCTTTAAACACTAGTTCTTTAAAAAGAACCTTACTCTAAGTTCTTTTGCTGTCCTATGGGCATCAGAGGCTGAATTAATTTTCTGAAAAATCTGAACAAACCTTAGCAATAACATAGCCTCTGGCTTGCTGATTTATTTACATAATTCACCAGATATTACTTGGGTTTGCTTCTCTGTTGTTACCTACTGGTCATAAATTAGGCTGACTATTCTTCCCACAAGATACTTACTCTGTCTCCAGGATACAGCAGTGAGTACAGGTCACTGAGGGAGACTCTAGTCTCCCTCAGGAACTTCCAGTCATCCTCAGAACAAAAGAAAGTTTTCAGCTTAGAAAAGTCTCTTATGGAAAATGGAAGTGAGTTAGAAGCTCTGCAGATGTGAAGCATATATTTACATACACCTGGCTGCCATCATACAAAAGATCAAGGAGAATAAAAAATGGTGTATTGAGACTGTCTGATGCACAGCCACAGCTCCTAAGGAGAAAAACCTGTTTCCAAACATCTGTTCTGCTCCTGCCTATATTACAATCACAGTTTTGTTCTGATTAAGTGGCAGTTAGAAGACATTACAAAAAATTAAGTGTTAGACAAGAGGATGCATTGCATCCTGTAAGTGTAGTAGCAGCTGAGAAGTTCATGATATCAGTGGTAAGCCCATCACTCTTCCCACCAAAGGAAGATGAAATGGAAAAAAACCTAGGGTGGCACACATTCCTGACACTTGCTGTGCTCTTATGGACCACAGAATCACCTTACCTGTGCCCTCCTCCTGCTGCCTTCCTGCTGCTAACCAACTACTCTCAGGTTTTCACCTGAACTGGACAAAGGGCTTCTCCTGGGGTTCAGCTACTGCTGTGTCGGAGTCTGGAAATATGATAAATATTTCTTTGCATGTTTGAGAGATTTTGGAATCTCCAACAAGCAGTGTTTTTAACCTTTGTTCATGGAAAAGGGCTTTTAGGCTCTGAAAAGAAGCAGAGTTTTTAAGAGTGTGTATTAGATAGCAGAATAGTATGCATTTTTATCACAGGGTGAGAATTTTAGATATATGGGGGTTTTAGGATGGTAAGCAGGTGAAGACAAGATGGAGGAAGCACATGGCTTTTGGGTTTCTTCCTTCTTCTTCCTTGCCTCCATGTTCTGCTGTTAGGTGGCACATTATAGCTGGCTTAGAGTAGAGTTTAACCTTCTAACAAAAATAATAGTTATTGGAGTAGAATTATAAATACTGATTACGTGGATTATAACATAAATATCCACGCCACTCTGAGGGTGGGAGCATTTTAGTATGGAACATTAGAGCATTAGGCATTTGGGCATTTGGTATTCAGGAGTGTGCCTTGGGCTGACCTACAAGAAAGAACTCTGCAGATCAGGAACAGAATGGAATGATAAGAAATAATAAACTATGAAGAGAAAACATAAGAAAAGCCTCGCAGCCTCTCTTTCAAGATCTCTGGCTGGGGAAAGCAAAATTGTACATTCTCGGGTTAGCAGTAAACAGCCGATCGGCAGAAACAAAAACAAAAAAATTTTTTTATAAACCCGAGACAGCTGTCTCCTGTCCTCAACCAGCAAGCACAGAGTAGCCTGAGTATCTGTAACTGAACCCTCTCAACACAGGGGTTGCATTGCACAGATAGCACCTGCTCCAGTCCTGTGCCTGAAAGGAGCCTGGGAACAAGAGTTGATGGTCAGAGCTCAAACCCACCCCTGGGCCTTTTAATGAGGCTCCAGGGACTAGAGCACTCCTTACTGGAAGAGACACCAACCTGTGTGGGACAAGGAAGGGTCGTGGAATGAATCACTGGGGTTATAATCACTGCTGCTGTCTGTCCCAAGCTACATATCTGTCAGAGGTCAGTCAGTCTAAACACCTCAGAGCTGCATCTTGCTCTTGGGCTGACTCGTGGGTGGCAGGAGTTGCTGCAGGACTGGCCAAGGCTGCAGTGCTGCTGTCATGAGTGATGGAACCCCCTAAGCACAGATGCCTTTGTAGCCATAAACCCTTTACCACTTCAGCACAATTCACAGCTGGTACTACTACTGAAATACTTGCAGAAGGAACATTCTTTAAAAACGTTATTACTTTGAAAACCTGGCTACAGATTCAAGAAAGAATGTGATTCCACAGAATTCTAATGAACCAAAAATTGATTCTAGGATCACGCACATATCCAATAAAAATACAAATGTTTGCAGAGGGTTTTAGATGAAATAGTTTCAGATGTTTTGAAGTACTGAATAATCTTTTAATAATATTTTCACTGAGAATTTAGTACCTTTCAGCAATAAAAGTATCTAGTTTCTGATTCTCTCTTTTTTAGGTCTCTTTTAGATCTCAAAGATGTTCACAGGTTGTAAACACCTGAATATTCACAGATCATGTGTGCAGTGTCTGGGAAGGACTAAACACATAATGTTTCTACTGTAGTATCTATAGTGTAGAAGGTGTATTAATAATAACAATAATGATCTTTTATTAGTAAATCTGGAAAAAAATAATGTAATAAGATGTGCTCAAATAAAGTCCTCAACATGTATTCCAACCTTTCCTGTCTGACAGCTTAAAATTCAGTAAAGGTCAGTAAGGGCTCTATCTTAACATAAGAAGTCATTTGTTCAGGTTTGAAATGTCCATAGTGGGAACATGCAGCCCATTTTATGCACAGAAATACACAGTAACCACAACTTCAAGCTTTGTCCATGCATAGTGTGAGTCTTGCCTGGAAACTGACTTATTGACTCATTTTGAGAAATTTGAACTTCTCAGGAAATGTCTGTTCGTTGCATTTCTGTAGCTGGCTGAGAGGACTTTATTGACATCATTGTCCTGGTCTAATGAGGACTAAGGATTCAGTTGGGTCTATTCATGTACAGAAAGCAAGAATCCACCCAATGTCTGGAAAATGTTAACTCTCTACCAAAGTCTACACTTCAGCAGGGGACTGCATCTCAAAAGCTGATGAGGATGGCTTAGGAAATGGCAACCTGGGAGGAAGCAAAATTCCTTATTAGCAGCTGCTATCACAAACAGGCCACACTGAATGCCCTGTTTTTCACAGCAGCCAAATAATTCATTGAGATGATAGTACCAGCAGAAGACCTTTAAGACTTTTTGAAAGATTTCTCTTAACAGATTTTAAGACTTCTTTCAACAGATTAATGGCCAAATGATTGTCTCATACCTGTTGAACTTAATTTGGATGCAGTTTTTGTCTGGGATCAGCTAATTTAGTCCTCTATTGAATTTACTTATATGTTTCACTGGCAGGTTGACAACAGTAGCTTGACTGGATTGGATTCCATCTCCCAGCCGAAAAATCCCTCCTCATACCTATATATATATATTTAAAAATATAAATAATATAAATATAAATAAATAAAAATTTATTTATTTAATCTTGTCACCCAGTTTCATCAGGGATCAAGTAACTCACTTAGAGATCACAAAACTGAGAAGTGATCTGGTACTTATGACACAAAATCTATAATTTAGTTAATTGCTGATTATTTAATTTTATTTCAGAAGCAGGTTATGTTTCTGCAACAGAGCTACAAACTCCAATAGCATGTCCTCTAAAAGCAACATAAAAGTAAAAAAAAAACCCTTAGAAGATGATTATTTGGTTTTCTGGGGGTTTTTTTCCAAGCACATATGCCATCTTTTCCTCTTTTTTCCTTTCTGCTTTTCATTTCTAGCGAGGATGCCATCTAACTTTGGACACAGTGAAAAGCCAGTCCTATTGTACTGCCTCACCTTAATTTCAGAGGCAGAATTTCATTGAAATACCTCAAAAACAAGCGGATTCTCTAAAATTACACTGCCTTCCTCTCAATTTGCTCATTCACAGCAGCGATGCTATGAGAAACACGCAGCACACCAGTGTGGATTTTCAGCCTTAACTCTAAATAAGAAATAACTGCGAGCCAATGTTCTTTAAAATATGATCTGCTGACTCTGAAGAGGACTTGAAATACTTGAATAACAGCATGGCTGTGTTGATTTCATTGAACCATATGACTCTGCGTTCCTTCCCTCATCATCTGTATTATAAACAATGGCATCTCAGTCGTGGTAGGGTAAAGATGCGAGTCAGTCAAAGTCGGAAGCTTGGGGCAAATACTTTAGAACAGATGTTTCCTTGCCCTGGAAACTTACTTCGCTTATCTGTTACTCTCTTCAAGACACCTGTGACTTTTTGTCACCACTTCCCGGCAGAAGCTGTGACAATCATGGGTTCCCGTCACCATCAGCACTTCGGTTCTGTGATGTGTACTGTGGTGTTAGCCCAAAACACAGCCCAGAGTTTGCTGAGTCTTTGAAGCTTTACTTTTTTGTGGATTTAAAAACTATTCTCTATTCCCCTGGCTAATTGACCATTAGTAGGCTCTTTTAAACATTAAACAAACCTCTTTATTTACCTTCCCTGCTGCCTGATAGTCGTCCTCAAGAGGCAAAGATGCTTCTGCCTTAGCGACTTGAACCTATGTGACCTGAATAGTCATTTGAGATGTTAATTCACTGAAGAATGAAGCTGAACAATGATGGATCGAAGAATTTCCCCCACCTAGAAGAAAACATGGTTGCCTAAGCTTTGTGTATTCATCAGCTAACTTCGGTTTAATTCTCTCCAGAGCTTCAGTGCTAGCCAGCTTCTAACACAAAAGGAAATGATAATGTCTGGGATTTTAGGAAAAAACTCTAATTCTCTGTGATGGTGGTCCAGTTAGGAGTGTTTTCCCTGGAAATGTTGCAGAAGAGCAAGACCCTTTGTGCCTGGTGCTTTTAACTTAGAAAATCGATTTATTCATTTGGGTTGCAGAACGCTACTGATATTTCCCACAGTGACTTTCCTGTCACCATGATGAGGTCAAAATAAACTAAACTCCAGACTTCATTTTTTTCTGCTACCTGTGGGTTTCTACAGACTTCAAGTACAGCATCAAAGTAAAAGTGTATCCTTAGGAAGAAGAGAACAGTACATTGAAATCAATCGTGAACTGTATATTGCTGCTTTAAAGTTGTGAAGGTGGGATCCCATTGACCTCAACAGCAAAATTCATGCTGTTATTATTGAATTACAACCCTGCTTTATACATCTAGCTAGCACAAAGCCAGGGAGGTATAAATTTTCCTAAGTGCCTGGAAATATGCATAACTATCCTAATTTATCACAGTTGAGAATATGAACCTACTCCCTATAATGGTCATTAAAACCTAAAAGCTTATTGAAGTCTGGGACATGAATCCTGCTCCTCCTCATCACAGCACATTCCCTAGTGATGGCTCTGTCATTGCCATCTGAACCTTGCTGGCTCTCTTGCATCTCAATAAGTGTAGTGAGGAACCAGCAGATTTGAAAAACTTCGTGAACCTGCAGTGGCTATTACTGCATGATGATATTACTCTGCACCATTTGATAGCTTCAAAGGGCCTGACAGAAATCCAGTAGTTGCCATTTACAGAAAAACCTTTTATTTAAAAAAACCCTGCATATATATAAACGTAAAGCTGAAATCTGATGGCTGCTCTGGAGATAAATCAAAACTGCATTAGGAAGGCACTCAGAGCTCAATTCTTACCTTGCTCCCTGAGACCAGGGCTCAGTTGTCCCTGGAGTGTGCAAGGCGGCCCAGCAGCATGAGAGCTAGTGAAGGGAAACATCTCACATTACCCTGCTGTGGCCTTGAGGACACAGCCTCTGACACATCTTGTCCAGGCCCTGGCACACCTCCGGGCAGATTGTTCCAGTTAAGCAGCTTCAGAGCAATCTTTGTGCAAAACAAAGCATTTGGTGAGGTATCCAGTGGAACATTTAGATAAGGGAAGAAAGAAAGGATAAGCGTGCAGTGAGCATAGCCTCTCAAATCTGTTTCACTTAGGATTTCTGTAGTCTGCTCTCTGTTAAGACTTCAGAAAGCTGGGGAATAGCTCCAGTGACTAGAAAACAAGTGCATTGTGCCTATTTGGGGTTCTATTGAATTGTATTGAATTGTAGTCAGTGTCTCTGACACCTTGCACTTCTGTCACAGGTAGGATCCAGCATGGGGAAGATGTGCTGGGGAGTTGGGAAAGAAGAGAGAGGAGATGTCTCTGGACCTACCCCAGGAAGGGAGGGAACTTTACCATGTGTGACTACCTGCACCTCAGCACTAGGAACATTTCTTTATTTAGTCAGAGCTAAAGTCTTAGTGTAAAAATCTGTATCTTCTCCCCCAATCTCATTACTGTATGTTTGCTATGCACCTCAGGTTGTAAATCCACCAACTCATTTTGTCAGCGCTCACTCAAGTTTACAAACATCTTAAAACTGTACTGCATTACATGAATTAAAACCATGATAAAGAGCACAAAGCAAATCTTCATACAGTCCAAGCTGGAAATCCCTCCTTTTCTGTGAGCTTGGCAAGTTCTAGCCATGCTATAACTGGCATACAGGAACTTCTTCCTCTGCTCCAAATGTCGAGGCAGGGGTAGGACAGTGCAGCTCTGGCTCAGCAGTATGAACCAGGTCTCTGCCTGCAAAATGGAGATTACTTCTTTGCATGGAGGCTCCACATCCATAAATGAGAGTGGATGGTTCTAGTGTGAAATACTCTCCTTCTCCAGAGGCATTACATGACCTTCAAAAGCAGCTGGTGCTGGTACATTTCATGCAAGGTGAGGCTTGCCTGGATCAGTTGGGAAGTGAAATCACAGAGAAGTAGGCTGTTTTTAAACAATTTTGGGTGAGAAGGAGGAAGGTAGCAAGGACAACTTACTTGATTGTCAATAGGCACTGTGATAGTACATTAAGACAAGGCATTTCTTAATTTCCAAGTGTCTCATCTTCATCCTGTTGACTTTTATATTAATTTTATATCTTCAGAACAATTAAACTCCTCTATTTCTCTTTGGAATTTCTCTATATTTCTTTTCCTTCTCCTTTAATTATAAGTTATGGATGCTAATAACACAATCCCATATTAAGTACCATCCAGTCTTTCCAAAATTACTTTTGCCAAGGAAGCAGACAACAGCTTGAGTGCCATTCAGATGGCATATTTAATGCAAAGCTCTTGAACATTGAAGCGTATCTTCCTGGAATTATTTTTGAGGTAATTAAATAAAAATATAGATCTCTAAGGCTGGAGGGTGCCACTGGCCTGAGTCTTTCAATGGAGGAGAATAAAAGCACAATAGAGGTCTGTGATAAAATATGACCCCATTGCAGATGTAACTGTTATTGTACAAGGATATGAAAAATCTTTACAGTGAAAATAATTGTTCTAACCCTATACAGAGGTTAGCTCATATCTCCGAGTCAATGCAATGTTGTAAAAATGCAGTTCTTCTAAAACTTTTATTCTGTATTATACTGCATTCTGATGGCACACTCATTTTTCTGTTTGACAGTCTTCATAAACTATTTGCTTTAATATTTCCTGCAGAAAATGATGTAAATTCATTACATACTGTGCATGAATAACTATTTTTTTAATCTCAAAACTGTTAGTCTTCACCAGTTTCTTCATTTTCTTATATTAAAGCTGTTTTATTTTAAACTGATGAACATTCCTTTATTTCTCATGAGCCTCTCAGCTTCTGTTCCCTCTTATTAATGTGTTCATTGATCTTTCTTAGTCTCTGGGAATATTTCCTTGTTGGAGATCATATCTGCTGCTCTTTACATGGAACTGATATCCTTCACTGGCTGCACTTTGATGAGGACTGGCAGACTACAACTGCAAACATTATTGAGAGTGAGAGGGTGATAAGGACTGAGATATGACAGTCGTACAGAATTCTGCCCTGTTCTTGTTGCTCCTTTTTTAATCAAAACCATTTTTCTTTCACCGGTATTAAGTAGAGGTTTCTTCTGGATCATCTGTAAAAACTTGCAAGTTTTGCTCTGAAACTGTTATCACTTCATTTAGAATACAGTCCAGTGCTGCAAGGAACTTCAGTTTCTTTCATTGCTTATGACTTGGATTTGGATTTAAAAAAGCCACAAAAAAACCAAAACCACAACAAAAAAGCACTAAGAAACAAAAAAACAAACAAACAAAAAAAAAAAAAAAAAAACCAAACCCAACACACCAAACAAAAAACCCAAACCCATAAAAGCCCCCAAACAAACAAAAAAAACCCCAAAAAGAGAACAAGAATCAAACTCACATAAATTACCTAGTGGCTTCATTTTGTCATATCTGCATATCTTAATCCCTGACTGATCTAAATCACTTAACATCATCTGCAAATTTTGCTACTATGCCCTGCTGTGAGATTATTAATACAGACTCAGTTACAGCAGATGTATTGCAAACACTTCACTATTAATCGCATTTCCTAGATGAAAGCTTGCTCTTTTTCCTTTGAATTTTGCTGTCTCCTAGCCTGCTTCCAAAGCACAGAAGAACATTACCTTTCACCCTCTAGGTGCCTGGTTTTCTTTAATAGCCTCACTGAGGGACTTCAAGAAAAATCCAAATAATTATATATGCAAGTGCTTCTTTGCTCACTAATTTGTTGACACTTTAATGAATCTTTATAGTTGGAAGGAAGGTTTTCCTTTGGCATAAATCAGCACTGGTACTGTAATCATCTAATTTTCATCTAGGTGGTTTTATAAGAGCTATTTAAAATAGCATGCCACCCACTAACGACTCATCACTCCTTACTTACTGCTTCAACTACCCCACAAATTTCAATTTCAAATTCACTGCTCTTCAGGCCTACAGTTTAGCAATTGATTTTAATGCTTGCTTTTTTAAAGAAGCTTTTAACAACTTCTTTTACAACATCCTCTGCATCCATAGATGGTTATGTTTCTAGTCGCATTAGTTTCAGCTTGTCAGTATAAGAATGTAAGTCCTGTCCTTCATAATGCACTTTAGTCATGTATGCAGTAATGCATGGAAATCCCCACCCAATTCTATGCATTCAGTGCAATGCTCATGCACAGCTGAAAAATTAGTCTGACTAACCTGTTGAACATCTACTTTAACTGCAGGCTTTGTCTGTAAGTGTCTGGCAGGTATACCTAGTGTCTTTTTCTCTAATTCAGCTTAACTCACTCCATTTTTCCCTCCTTTCTATCTTGCAAAAACCAGTCAGGCAGCAAAGCCAACTGGCTAGACAGATGTCCCCGTTTTTTACCTCAAAGCACTTCTCCAGGGACATGTAGCAGCCAAAAGTTGCTTTTCTACACACATCCCTTCTGCAGAGGCCTGAGCATAGAGTCTGAAGACCATTTTTGTTCCTGGTATTGTTTTCCTGTCAGAGCAGATTCCTCTGTCCTCAGTCACCTTCACCGCTGACTGCACACGCACACCCACCATGGGCTTTG
Organism: Certhia americana; assembly: GCA_018697195.1. Lineage (NCBI taxonomy): Eukaryota > Metazoa > Chordata > Aves > Passeriformes > Certhiidae > Certhia > Certhia americana. The sequence goes on from CM031859.1 coordinate 72,102,528, forward strand.
TGGTGGAGGCACCTGATACAATTTTCATGACAATTTAGTTCTCACTTCTCTCATGGATGCTTGTATATCCCAGCTGGATTCCCTTTACATGTTGCATAGGCTTGAGCAAGTTACAACCTCAAAGCGATTATCGCATTCTGCTTTACTCATATGCTTCTTATGGTCTTCATCTGGACATTTTCCAAAACCAAGGACATAAAGATGCTGGGGTAAGGCAGCATCTAAGACAGCATACTTATCCTTTAATGAAGGCCAGGGGGCTTAATGCATTATAAATGAGCCATTCTTTCTTTAGTTCTAATAAGCCCACCTCAGCTCATTTCTGCAACTGTTTCTTCACCCACTCTTCTTTTTTTAATGTGAGGTTAGCATTGATTCTCCCAGAGTTGAAAATGTCCCATTACCTGCTTACCCAACACCCTTCAGATGAGAGTTTAATCAGTGGCGGCAGATGACACAAAATTTTAACTTGTTGCATCCTATTATATCCTGTGTGTAGAAAAATGTGATCATCTTGCCCAGAAAGGTAAATAATTTATCTTTTAATATATCTTCTAATTGTTTTCATTTGCCCTAAGCACACCTTCTTGAAAGGGGCACTGCATGTATTTCATAGGTATTTTACACTGTAACAGAGTTTTTCTGATGAGTCAGTATATAAGAACCCACAGGTTTTGTCTCCTGATGATATTTTCCGGTCATTTCATATGCACACCCATTATGATCTCTTTCTGCCAGTTCAGTTTGTGGAAATTTTTTGCTCATTGACATTAGACTGCTTCCAAACACCACTGAGTACCCTTAGAGACAAGGTGTTCCTTAGAGAAGAGACTTTGAACACAAAAGTTTCATTACTTTGTGGACATGTTGAATCCACTCAGGAAGAGGATGCTTTGAACAGAAGTACCCATCTTCTGAAAGGAGATGTGCTATGTTCCTTTGCCTCATGCCTGTAAATTTCTGCCACAAAGCTGATTTTGTTATTCACTAACGGGAATATGGAAAGAAAGGGGGTTAAAATGTTTCATATCTTCCTGGCTTACTGAAAAGAGCAAATCAATGGAGGAAAAAGGATATGCTGAGAGTCTTATAAAATTTTGATTTCTTAATAGTGGCAAAGAAACCTGGAAAACTGATGAATTCACTCTCCCAAAGAAATTAAAATCCTCCCTTATACAGGATTGTGGTACTGGATGTTATTGAATTTAACATGATTATATGCATTCTGTAGCAATAGTAATCATCTGTAAAGTAAATGCATTCAATATTACATTACACACATAGCAATAATTTTAGTTGGCATTCTCTGATTCTCCCAAACTATACACTCTCAGAGATGTTCATGTTCAAGATAAGATTTTAAATTCTGACATCTCTGGCTCTGTTTAGTTTGAGATTTTACTTGAATATTATTTGGTTTTGTTCTTCTGTTTGCTTGGGGTTTTTTTCTGACTCTGTAATAGGCTGTTCAACAAACTTTAGTTAATGGCATTTTTAAACTATTTACTTCATACATATCTTTATATCCATGTGTATATACATATGAATATCTATGTCTAACTAGTTGTTTGTATAGACATTTTGTACATACACAAAACACAGAGCAAAATATGACATTATCAAGTAAACTTAACCTTAAACTTCAGTGTGATAATAACTGGAGACAAGAAAATATTTGCTAAGGAAGAATTAAGAAGAACAGGCCTCTATAGTGGACTAGGTGCCCTGGTTTAGGGGAGTTTGTTCATGAACAGCTTAAAAAGGTGAGAGGAATCAAACTTGGTAAGTCCTTGCAATGGGAATTGTTCAAGGCTGAGGAATATTTGAGGGAATACTGCCCAAGTTTTTTATCTGCTTGCCTGTGTTCATATCTCCTGTTGGCCACACAGAAGATGCAGACATCTGATCTGGCCCAATACTGATTTTTATGTGATTTTATTGTACCTTCCTTATAGCATGATTTAGGCTGCTCATTCCCTTTGGGTGTCTGCTGAACTGCTCTGCCCATTCCTTTCAAGATCAGGTGTCTTCCCCTGCTCTCCACTCCTTGTCCACTGTCATTTTTGACCACTCTTCATAAAGTCATGTATGGTAACCTAGGACTAAGACAGTCTTATATATTCTGTAGCTCTCCAATGGTTGCTATGATGTATCCTTCACTTCAGAATTTTTAATTCAAGATTTCCTACTGAAAACAGCTTTGGAATATCAGGCACTTAATCATATGACAAGTAACGTGGTAGCTCCCCACTTTGTCACCAGTCATGTCACATGTTTTTTCAACAAGAAATTAGGCACAAAATTCAAATTTTGGGATGCTAGAGATTGGCTGCTGCCTATTCTATTTTGACATTTCTTCCCACTTCCTACCAGCCCTTCTGTAACTGTTACCGTGTAACATTGATAATTGGTTGGACAGGTGACAGTTACAAATTAAGTTGATTTAATCATCTAGGGGAAAAAAAGCAAGAGGGGCATGTAATTTTCCATTTGTCTCTTTGATGTTTAAAAGTGCAGTTCCAACATTTTCTTCAGCAGCACAGAGGAAATTAAAGTTACTCATAAAACCCTTGAGTACATCCTGTCAGCCCCCTGTTTTAAAATCACCAGCGCAAATACACATTAATTTGGCTCATCCTGTTCAATTAATGGGTGAATTATGATTGGAGGTAAGAAGAAAAGGCCTGACACGTGTAGATGTCCTTCTAGAAAGGTTTTCAGCATTTAAATTCCATTTTTTCAGGTTCTATATGATAGTATCCCATAGCTAAATGAGACTCTGCTGTTTCCCAGCTACAGTGCCTACAACCATGGCCACACAGTCATATCTTCTCTATGGCTAAAACAGACATTTCAAGGACAAATTTTCTAGAGGCAGTCAAGAATTCTTAAATTAGACCAACTTATCTCCTTGGATAAAATGAGATCGTTGATCATCTTTTCTTGGTCCTCTCAAATATTTTCAGAGTGGCAGGAGAATATGACAGAGAATAAAGTTTCTGCCAGATTTCCTGGGAGATATTCAGGCCAGCAACAGAGCCAATCTGCAGGCTGCAGGCAGATGCTTAACTCATGGTTAGGCTGGCCAGGGGTCTGCACAATAAATGCAAGAGGCATCAGAACAAGCAGAGAACAGTCTGGGCAATAAAACTCACAAGGAGAGAGAGTTCTTCATACCTCTGTCAGGGTGCTTTCCAACAGAGAACAGCTTGATGAGAGAGTGAGCCCTCAACACCCGAGCAGCACACCAGCAGATCTGGGAAAACTGGACAAGAGGAAATGGCCCCAAGCTGCTTCAGAGGAGGTTGAAGTTGGATGTTAGGAAATATATCTTCACTGAAAGGGTTGTCAAGTACTGGAACAGTACCGTTCAGAACTGTACAGGAAAGTGGTTGAGTCACCATTCCTGGAGGTATTCAAAAGAAGTTAGATGTGGCACTGAGGGACATGGTGAACATGGCAATGCTGGGTTAATGGTTGAACTCAAAAATTTTAGAGTTCTCATTCAACCTAAATGATTCCATGATTCTGTGAAGTGCTGTGCCATCTGCCTGTGTTCCTGCTGCCTCCTGGAGAGGCCAGCCTCTGAGGAGACAACCTGGTAGCATCCCAGGAGCAGTCTGAGCACAGAGCAGATGTCTTAGCATAAGTGGCACATTTCCAGAGGCACTCTCCACTGTGACTTCTATGCAAAGCAGTCACTGCCTAATGTTAATCTTCAAAGGCTGGTCTTAAATCAGCCTTGTCAGCCCTTAGATCTTAGTTGTTCATGGTGCCTGCGGGGAGATCTACTACAATAGCAACCACAGAAGCATAAGTTTCCTTAGTCATATTGAGTGGATGCTCTCCCTCCCACTGACAAGACTTTAGGAAAAATTGGACCTAGGAGCTGTTTCATCTCTATCTGTGCCTATTTGGGCTTCTTCCATGCTAATGGGGTAATCCATGTATGTGGAATAAATTCAGTTCTCCAGTGTATAACCAGGAATGCTCTGCAAATGAGCCATACATTTTTAGGCAACTCCAACAGTCCTCTGTAGTTAACAACAGATCTTCTTAAAGGTTGTTGATCTGGCAACCTCTTGCCCTGTTCCAACATCCAGGAACAAATCCTGGCTTAACCCAGAAAAAGACAATGGGGACCTGCTATTACTACTGTGAAACCTTATGTCTGATCTCAAATGTAAGGTGTTTGTTATGACCTATAATGCTCATCATCACTGCCTGAAGGAGGTATTGATGTGTGTTTGTATACATTCACTAGCCATTATTCAGACAAGCCTCATAAACACAGGCAAGTCCAGCCTTTGAAAGTCATGACATTGACTTCAAAAAGTCACCATAATCCTTTGGTGAAAAAATATTCTTCTAACAGGTTGCATTCATTTTAATATATATATATATATATATATATATATATGAATAAAACATTCATTTTAATACTAGCTTCATGGTGGAATCACAGTATCTGTGATGAAATCTAGATAATATGGGAGGATGGAGAGATTTGAAACATATTTCAGTGCTCATAGGAACAGTGTCTCTGATCAGTCCTCAACTGCAGTCTGATAAATTAATAAAATACTGTGTTGCCATAATACAATGCTGAAAACATGCTACTATTTTAAGAATATAAGCACGCACTGTGAACGTCCTGTTCTGTTCATCATCTCAAAAAAACCCTGGGATTTTTTTTGAAGGGAAGATATTAATACAGCCTGTCCAAGATCTGAGTTTAAGAAGTATAAAAATCTTTACTCCTAAGAGATGTATAGTGGGCAGTATAGTGGTAACAAAAAATTAATGGTTCAGAACCATTGCTACATGTATAAAAGTCCTTCATGTGTAAATCAAGGTTTAAAGGTCTATTAAAATAAAAATACAAATCGACCAAAATCTTAAGAAAACACTTGCTACAGATACTTGTTACTTCAAGGTTTCATTGTGTATCCAAAGATTTAGCAACTTTCATAAAAGAATATTAATATTTGAACAAGGGAGAAGAAGCTGTGACATCAGGGTGGAAAGCTATCCCAAAATAAGGAAGGTCTGGGGAAGCCTTTGTGATAAAAATTCATTGACTCCTAATCTGGGATAGAACATCTCAGAAATCCTTGAAAACCAGGACTCGCCCCCTTTCAGTTTGCTCTGAGTTTCAGATCTTTCATGCAGGCAGCAGCACCACCATTAAGCCAACTTTGCATCTTTGTGTCACTCTCCACAGGAGTAGTGTGACCCTCGTTGTTAAGAAGACATTTTTTTAGGTATCCAGCATCCAAACTGAGGCAATGATATTGCTTTATTAATGCTTGGGAACTTTAATGGAAAATTATTTATGAAGTCATAGCTCTACTGATTTTCTGTTTTGAAATCAGCTTCATTTTGCCACTTAAGAGAGGTTTTAAGAAGCATCTACATATTTTAAAGGCTATTGTACTCAATCTAATTGCGTGAAAATGCATCAGTAAATTGATACCACTTTTTAAACACTGTTTTTAAATTTAATTCATGGCTTCATGACAGCAAGGCATCCTTCAAGCACAGGATCTTTTTTTACTGGATTCAGATTTCACAACCTGATCATACTTCAGTATTTTGAGAGGAACTAAATGATTTCAAAAATATTATAGCTAAGGAATGGGAAAAAAATGCCAGGAAACAGATGCAGATTTTTTCTTTACCTGCCTTATAAAAGCTAATATAATATGAAAAGTAATTATTCCTTTGGATTTCTTTATTGAGATGTTAGAACAGTGGCAAGATGAAATTGCTGCCTGAGTATACAGAAACAGACTCCATCTAAGCAGATTTTAAAAAGTCTTATGTGATAGATTTTGAAATGTTTGAAACTTCAGGTAGAACCCTCAGCTTGGTTTAAGATAAACAAAAGTAGAATATAATGGAAGAAAACAAAACAATTTGAAACTAATTTAGAGCTAATTTTGGAAGAATTTGGAACACTTCAAGCTTCAACAAGTTTATACCGTCTGCTGAGGTAGCACTATCATACAGGAAGGTGTAGTTAGAAAGGAGTTCAGTTGTTCTTTCTGGTCAAGGCAAACCCAAAGCCCTGGTTTATAAGTGTGATGCTAACTGAGGCCTGGAATATGTAAGAACAGTGTCCTTGCAGTTGTGTTAAACATAATGCATTATGCCCTCTATGCCCTGTCTCCATGGGTGGGTGCAGGCAGACATGAGCTCACTGCCTGTGCTCCAGGCTGGTTGGACAGGAGCCAGCTTTGGTTTGAAAGCCACACAACTCTATTAGCTTCTCAACAAGGCAAGTCAATTTGAGCACAGCAGTAGCACGGCTCCAGAGTTTCTGAACCAGGTTTAGTCAGAGCAAAGGAACTTGGACCTGTTTGCACCCATCCATGCAGACCAGCTCTGAAAATCCCATTGAGTCACCTCTTGTAAATAATTTCAACTTCCACTCCCTCTGAAACAACAAAAGACCTCAGTTTTTAGGCTACCGTGCTGTGCTTTTTAATTTCTCTTTGTGCGGGGAGCATCATTTAAAAGCTCTTGCTGAGGCACCCCAGCAGCAAATGGGAACCTGAACTGCAGGTTGGTAAGCAGTGGCAAGCTAAGCCTAGGGTTAAACAGGTTAAATAACAATTCAAATCTCAAAGTGTACTTTGCATAATTATTGGGTTTTGACCGTCTCCTTTCCACTCATACTAAAATTAACATGAGATATATGTATGCATGTGTGTAGAGAATTTCAGCCAGATGGGAGAGAGGCATCAGTCCTTTGGTGTCATGCATGTGTTCATGGAGTGACTGTCTCTGCTAATCATCTCCTTCAGTAAGGAGCTGCTGCATTTGCCCCTGCCCTTACTTGCATTGCTGCATAGAAAAGAGTAAAACTGCCTTTACTACAGCAGTGCCTAAAGGCCCTCTCAGGATAAGAAATCCACCACAGAAAAGAACATATCCTGGCTCTACAGAACTTAAGCTACCAAAGGAGAAAAATCAGCAGCCTGTCTGAGAGCTTGACATGAAAAAAAAAAGAGGTAAGAGATGGAATAACAATGGCAGATACCTCCCAGCTCTGAGTACAATGTGCAGCATGGATAATAGTGGCCCAGAAGCACCTGCAAGCCCTGCTTTGCCCTGCTGTTAAGGATTCATCATACTCTCATTATACTCTCATTGTCCATTGAAACCAGGTTGCAATCAACATATCCCTTGCTCTTGGCAGCCTTCTTCAGGGTTTTACACCACAAAAATCAGCATTAGGTTCCTGAGGTGCCAATACATTATTGCAGCCACATGGGGGGACAAAAAGGGTAAAAGAAGTTTTCCTGCAGCAACTCAATGCCAAAGACATTATTTAAAGTTATTTGCCTTTACACTTACCCAAGGGGCTCATGTCATCAAGCACAAGAAAGATCTTGGCTTTTCAGAAACAGCAGCTTCACCCAGATTTCATGCCTGGAAAAGTCACAACCTTCAAATATAGGTTGTGTGGGGAAAACCCACCTGATAAGACACCCAGAGATTGCAAGTTCTGGTTACATATAGCAAAAGGCAGGGCAGCATAACAGAGTCACTTGGTTTTCAATTACCTAGGTTATGTGCTTAGTACAGCTCAATGCAGAATACCCATCTCAGTGTGAAGCATTACATGCAGCATTTCTCTTCCAAGGATTTCTACTGTGAGATTGGTAAGAAACTGGCTGGAGTAATATTTAATTTTAAAACACATTCACAGAATTAAATGATTGATTTTACGTTTAAGAATATTCCAAGAGGACCTAGCTCTGGTGTTGATATAGACAACTTACACTGCTCTGCTGGTGTACAGACACAGGGCACTTGGTGAATTAGGGGTTTCTTTGGAGCAGAAGAATGTGTCAAAGAAAGGACAATGAGTGAGCTTTTGAGATTCTTCATTTTTAAGGTGCATTTGCCCTAAATGAGCAAACATTCTGGAGAACCCAGCTGGGAACTAGTCAGTCAATATGGCTGTAAAAACTATGGATGTTGTCTTAAAAAGGATTATGATTTCTACAGAAAAGTTGTTTTGATACTTTGCAGCTTGCTGCTGCACTCATCTGTTGCCTCATGAATGGGGTTTGTATTAGAAACAAATTTAACAAAAATCAACTTTGCCCTCGTGGGTTTTTTTCAGGGCTAGACAAAAACAGGGCTGTGTTCTCTCACTGTTACTGTAATACAAAGAAACATCAAGAAATATCAAAGGATGTTCAGGACCCACTTTCTGCAATTGTGAGTGACTGAGCAAACACAGTGATATTTGTACTGTTTTATTTTTTTTTTCATGAGAGTTTAAGATCATCTTGCTAGATAAAAATCAAGTATAACAGAAATTTTCCTTTTACTACTTTTGTTTTTACTTTGTTCCATTGATCTTGGTTAGGTGACAAGGTGAAAAAAGGCAAAGTATTAGAAAAGAGCCTCTGTTATCATCTCTGAGTAGGAGTGTCGGTAACAAACGGATATTATTCTATAGTTTTCTTTGTTTTATCACATCAAACACCCAGGGCCGAATTGTGCGAGCAATTCACGTCAATTCAATGCCAAATGTTAATAACAGAAAAAAGTGGTGTCTGAAGGGTTTCAGTAATGCAGCTGGGATTCTTTTAACTGATGTATTGAATCATAGCAAAGTAGATTATTAAACTTTAAGCTGTACCGTTGTCAGAGAATGTTTTTGAAAGGAAAACAATCTAGATAACAACACTTAAGACTTTTCCTGCTGCTTTTTACTGTATTTGCGTCCAGTTACCACACCCTTGTTTACTGGTTAAGCACTGTCTCTTTTTCTGGTTTATTTTATTTTCAATTTTTTTTTTTTTTTTTTACTATTGGTATTAACAAAAATGAAGCAAATGAACCCTAAAATAGCAATGGTTAGGTCAAAAAGGTCCTGAATTGACATATCTGCCTTTACCACTGACCTGAACTTATTTCCTCGTCAAGAGTAGGAAACATAGACAGGTAGGCACTGAGAAAGCCCATGCCAGCATGCACATGGATTCATCCTCGTACATGTCACTCCTAGAGCTGTGTCTCTCCTTTCTGAGACAGTCTGTTATTGCTCAATCTGAAGTGACATTTGCTTTGTGCAAACTCTCTCTTACACAAGCAAGTATGCCTCGGGCTATATAAATTACCCAGCCAATCATTACGCCTCCCTGATTCAGGATTTCCTATTGCAAAGCTGGAGAAGAAAACAGCAGAGAACTGACTGTGTTTTCTGTGCCTTTAGCTTTCACTAGCATCTCTTCCAGACAAGGATCCCCATTTCCCATTCTCCATCCCATGTGTGTAACCATTCTCCATCCCATTTACTAACCTGTAAATGCACTGAGCACAAGTCTGAGAGGCATAATTAAGATATCTACTCTGACCTCCCACATTGAAAAGGCCACTCTTTTTTACCTAGTCACCACATATAAAGCAAAATAAACATAACCTGTCCAATCTAGCTGAGGACAAATGTGTGTAATTATGAGTGCTATTTCATCTACACAACCTGTTAAGCTCTGGAGCCTATCCCAGAGCCTGTGCAAGTTAACAGGAGTCTTTCTAATGCCAGACTTCATGCTTAACAATGGCTTTCAACAGTAGATTCATGAGATAAAAATAAACAGAAATATGACTAATTGTTTATATTCAGCATGCTGCTTGTTTCAAAGGATCTCAAGTGATATATTTTAATTTAAATGACAGGCTTTCTTTTGATGTCTAATTACAAAACAGGAGGAAAGTCTATGACTGTACAATACCAAGAAATTTCTTACTGAAAACTAATTTTTTGGCAGTAAATGCATTTTTCTTTGCAGAGGTTTTCAGACAGCAATTCCTGGCCAAGTGTACTTTCTGCACCACTTAAATTCCATGTGTTAAATAGAGCATAAGTGGTTGTCAGCACAGGGAATAGCTATGTCCTTCCTGAACTGTAAACTGTTACTGCTCTGTGCAGTTTGTTTATGAAATAAAAGGCAGAAATTTAACAGCACTGTTCAATCATTAATTTTTTGATTAATACTTTGTTCTCAATTTCTCTGTAAGATCAGAGATATTCACCTCCTTTTTTCTGCTGGATATTGTGCACTATTGTCATTACACATGTGTAATAAATAGACATTACAACTTGTCTTGCTGCGGAGAGCTCTGTACAGGATTTTTTCCTACTTATTAAAGAGTGCAGATTAAACCATGCTGGCCTTAACAACCATTAGGATCTTCTAATGTTACAGTCAGCACCATGCTGTTTGACATTTCTCAGAATAAAGTAGCTATCTCCCAAAATCTGGTTGTTCTTTTCACTCATGTCTGAAGAAAAGAGAGAGGCATTTTCAACCCGAGTCTGAGGCACAAGTGGAGACATTCCTGCTACAATAGCATCTGTCAGCGATGCATTTATCCCTCACCAGAGGCTTTACACCAGAGTCTTTGGCCACGGCTGCAGCAGTCATCCCAGGCACTGTGGTGAGCTGTTTGCTGGGAGAGGTGCACTGTGCAAAGCTGCCACTTGTGTGCCCTCCTCTGACTGATGTGCCCTCCTCTGACTGATGTCTCCAGTTTGCAGAGATTTTACACTCTATGTCTGTGTGTTCAGCAGACAGATACAGGTTAAAGCCATCTGTGTTTCCTGAAACACTTTGCTGAAGATGCAACTTGCTGAGCCACTTGGGTGCTGCTGCACTTCTGATGCCCTTTTGTCCCAGCAGTAAAGAGGTTTGGGGAAAAAAAAGGCAATATTTGAAAGGCTGTGTGATAAGGCTGAGAGGTGGAAGCCACTCAAAATCAATGTTGGTTAGATCTCTCCTATAAGCAGATTAAAGCTTTACAGCACAAAAAGGGAGTAGAACAGATTTCAGTGAATCCCAGTGGTGCTTGGGATCATGAGCAAAGGGGGAAGTGATGCAAAAGCGCACAGGACTGAGTCTGTCAGCAAATCTAATACAGCCTCTGGGGAAATAAGTGACCAACATTACTTAAACTACCCACTTTCTTCCCTGGTGCAAGTTACTTAGATGACTAAATAAGTGTTTGCAGTCAGATAACCTCACTGTTTGAGATATTGAAGGTATTTCCTACAGTAAATACAAGGAAGTGCAGAACAAGGGCATACTGAAGGTAATAAGGAAACTCTATCTTTTTATCCTAGGTTCAAATGCATGAAAAACACCACTGTGTTTCAGCCACTTCCTCTAAATGCTTCCCTCTAAAGATAGGGCACAATTGCTACTCCAGCAGAATTGCTTTACCCTCACATCACTTTCACAATCAGACAGCTTTTCCTGTTCTTACAGGTGCTTTGTCCCCTCTCTCCTCTAAAACCATTTACCCTTTCCCTTATCACTCACAGCCAGGAGGATGAGTTGTCCCCTACCTGTGTGGTGAGCAGAAGATTGGTGTAAGCACTGGGGACCTCAGCCCTGATCCTAGCTGCTGCCCTGTCCATCCTCCCACCTCCCTCTCCAGCCATCAGCAAGGTATCTCCCTGCCAGAGCAGACCTGCATTCTCCCTGCCAAATGTTTTGGGATGAGTGGAGGTCCATCGTAGTGCCTGGCTATTCCAAGCATTGTCAGAGAAGACCATGGCTAATTCAGACAAGCTGCTCCTTCTGGCAAGGCAAAAGCACAATGCATGACAGATCTCCCTGTGTCTTCCAGTGTGTCATGTTTCATAGCACTGAACAGTGACCCCTGATGCCATTGCCTTTGTCCCAGAGACTCCCCACAGCCTGTCCTGTTTTGACAGATGCCCTCTGATCCTCTCCTCTGTCCCAGAGGAGACTCCTGTCCCCAGCAGCAGCAGAGGTCACGGGACGCTGCTCTTTCATGCCTCCTGTTTCATTTACCTCCCAGTCTGCCCCTTGGACACTTCCACAAAGAGAAAAGTCAAAACCGTGTTTCAATGTAAATTATGAAGGGCAAGGCTGAATGTCCACTCTCCACTGCACATCCACAGACCATCCAAGGTTTAGAATTTAGGCTCATTTCAATGTTATTAATATAAATACTAATATAAATATCAAACATTTATTATCAGTGAGTAATGCTGCTCTCATTGCTTTACACACATGATCATGTTGCACCAAAACACCATCATTATTACATTGCTCTAAAATCAGCTTCATTGATCCTGGCAGCAACCTTCCAACCCTCTCCTACTGTACAGGGAGGTAGGATATGCTGCTGCACTTCTGGCTGCCAGATCTGGCTCCTCCTTGAAGGCATCCAGACTGCAGAACGCTGCAGTACCTTCAGAGTCAGGGTTTTGATCACTGTCAAGATTGTCTATATTTTGCTCATGAAAAATGCCAAGAGCCTCCTAAGTGCTGCCGTAAACACAAATAAGGAGGATGAATGACAGAACTGCACTGAAGACCTATGAAACTTCAGCCACAAACTGCCACTTTTCAGTGCCTGCACTAATCAGGCTTAGATGGTGTCTGTCAACCCTCTAGAAGCCGCTCATATCCTGCTGTTGATTTCTTACTCTGAACTCACTGCACCATCCCAGTACAACTATTTGTGCAGTTTTTTACCATATTTAGCAGGGAATGGGAATAGCTTATAGCCAAAATGTTGGTCTTCAACTCCTCTGCTCAGCTTCAGTCTAAATCTGAAAGGATCTGAGATCACTGGGTGCCAAGCTAATTTGTTACTGGATTTAGCCTGGATGCTTTTAGAAAGAAAAGAAATTTTGGCTTGGAATCAGCACTTCTGTTTCTCCAGACATGGCTCCCTTCAATGGACTATAGGTTTATTGAAGCTGCAAACAAGTACTTTTTGCCCTATAGCTTGATGAATGCAATTGCAAACATCAAGTAGAGTAGTTTTTTTAGCACATGAAGTTGAAAGGTTTGTTAATCTTTGGGACTATTCCCAAACACAGGGCACTGTAGGGTCCATGATGGGCAGCCACCCACAGAACACCACAGCACACTTCAGAAGAGCAGAAATTAGAGCAGCTTAGGCCACCCTCAAGCACTGTCTTCCTCGTGAGGTGAACCTTCAGGCCTGGGCCACTCAACTCTACCCATTAGAAGTGTGCCAGCCATTTTCAGGTCCAGGTCTGCTTATAATTGTACAGAAGAAAAGCTATGTAGCTATGTAGCACTGTAGTCTGTGAGGAAAGGCAGATAACTAAGGCGTTTAAAGTAAAGAATGTGCTTCGTTGTGACTCTAGAGCATGGTTCAAAACGGAAGAGATAAATAAAAATATCTTTGTAATGTGTGAAATGTTAATAACAGCCTATGCTAGGAATAGTAATTCAAGATCCTGTCTAAGCAACTGTCCATTGGGCTCCATGTATCACAGTGCCTTTCTTCATCACAACATGGAAACAGGCAGCAGAGTGAGGACAACTCTTTAATCAGTGGCCATGGGCTGTGCCACAGCTCATGTACTCTGTTATAGATGTTAGCAACATTTACGGAAAGAGGAAGTCTAGAAACAGTGAATGTCTTAAAAAATAGTGTTCAGGAGGAAATTCAGTGAAGTGAAATGAAAGCATCTGACAGGATTGAAGACAATTCATAGGAAGCTACAATATTGGCTGAATATTTTTAACATGGCTAACTGAGAAAGAAAGAGAATAATAAAACTCTAATTCTTTTCAGAGCACAAAATTACCAAGAGACTATTCATTGTGGGGCATGGCTAGTAGCACTGGGTTGAAGTAGCAAAATAAAACATTACTCAGTTTAAAAAAAATGGAGGGATCAGATATATTCATTGTGGAATAGCCTCCTCAGGGGAACGTGGGAAGTCAACTGTCTGTTCTTTTGAAATAATCTGGGTAATGTGATGAAAAGTGCATACTTGGTAAAAAAATCTTGTCTCAGCAGAAAATGCATATACAACCCCTCCCCTGCCCCTGCCAAAACCCCAAACCCTCACTAACATCTCTTCATTTGTACTGGTTTTCTCTAATCTAGTCCACTTCTAAGTGGTACAGAGTGGCTTGCTGAACTTCTCCAAATTGTCCAATGGTGACATGACCCAACCATCATATGAGAAAGGAGACTCCATCTCATACCAAAGGCAGGACATTTCTGTCACCTGCTATCAAACCACAAGACCAAATTTATTACTCCCCAGGGTCCCAGCAGAGAATTAATTACCTGTGAAGCTCAGAGGAAATATCTAACCCCACCATGTAGACAGGCACAGCAATCATTGGAGCTGCAGATGAACAGCACTGATGGCTCCCCCAGAGGGATTCACTTTGACTTTATTCCATCATCAAAATTATGTGAAATTCTTGGGTTTTGTTTGCTTCTTTTTTACTTATGGAACTGCATTTATCCTCAAGTTTTTTTGCATGTTACAGAAATGTCACTGTTTTCTCATCCTTCCACTTTTTGTGGATGTGAGGGGGCACTGGTCTTGTCTCTTGTCGTATAGAGGAAGGACAAAACCCAGGAGCCTATGATACTCAAGAGGTTTTGCTTATGTTTTTTCTGTGCATAGATCTCCACATACTTTAGATGCCTATCACAGTGTCTGTAATACTGATATCTAACTGTAGCCTCCAGCTCTATCATTTTTCCGCTCTCAGCTTGTTATCTTTTCAGATTTACCAAAGTATGTAAGGTCAGGGAGAGTAGAAATCCTAGGGAATATCAGAGGTACACCATCTTGTATAAATAAAGTCTTAGGTCTTCTAATTGAGAGTTAAAATAAATTTGTGGGAAGAATGTCTCATAGTAACTCCTTATCAAGAGGATTTTTAAAAGAAGAAAAAATTGTTTGGGCAAATTCAAGACATTCTGTTCCTCTAAACTAACTTCATTTTTGGACTTTTGAACCACCTTGTGATATTTAATTTTTCTTCTATTTTTTATTAACAGTTGCTCAAGTTCTGTTGAGAATTACAGTTTTGAAATTAAAATCTGAACTTTCAATGTTAAAATACTGATACAAACTTTCAAAGTGTCCTTAAATTCAAACACTCTAAAAAAGATGTTGACAATTTAAATATGCTTTGTTTGCAGCATTTAAAACCAATCCTGCAAAACTGGTCTCATAAAATCCCAGAAAAAGGGATAATTCAGGGGAATTTTAAACATGATTTAACCATGCCTACAGTGCATTTGAAGCTGTGACTACAGCTTTTTTAGAAACATCCAAGGTGGCCCTAATAAAGAGAGCAGAGAAGAGGAGCTGCAGAAATCATCTATAACAATATCACTCCACCACTTCTTACAGCCTATGAACCAGCTTTCTGTACAGAGACAGTGGGTAGTGCCCATTTGCCAATCTGTTTCTAGCACTGATCATAATTTCACCCCACAGCCTGTCTATAGGTGGTGGATAATTAGTTTGTCTCCATTGATTCTACCTGTAAAATATGCTACTTTTTCATAGTAGTACAGAAGATGCTAAATAGACTCTACATCAAGAGAATCCCTGCAATGTCTGACACTTTCACAGTAATTAATGACTCTGATCCAAAACCTAGCAAGCTACAATGAACTCAGCAATCAAAACTTGTACCTGGTTGATAGTGTTGTTGCACTGACAATTTTGTATGTCTAGAAGCTTTCAATCTCTGTCAGTGAAGTTATTAAAGACAGATAATGACACTATCACTATTCCTCCCCTTTATCCACCTCCTCAGTGCCAACTAGGGAAAAGCAATCAGTTTAACACATTCTGCTTTCTAAATCTGTGCTGTAAAGTTTGATGCATAAACACACATCACTTTAATTGTGATCAGTGAAGGAAGGTGTGATGAGACGTGCAAAGCAATTATTAAAAAATATCCAGTATGCATTTCATGCAAACAGTCTTCATATATATTTAAGGTAAAGATCCATGCTGCATAATTAGGTCAGCCACTATTTTAAGAATTGGCTTAACAAGCAGCAGCAGCCCACTCAGGCGGCAGATTAGTCAGTCTGTGCATGCAGACAGAAAGCCAGCTGGACCAGGGGAGCAGCAAAGCCAGGTTCACATGGCTGGGCTGAGTGAGTGTGCTTGATGGATCCCCTTTTCCCTGGATTATTTTACTCATTCATTTTTATTTTAATTTGACAGTTAAGATTACGTTTGTAAATGTCAATGGAGCTCAAACTGAAGACTCAAATTCAGTCTTTTTTTTCATTATATCATTTCTATAGATCTTAGTTCTCCCCTACTCTCACGTTTATCATCCATCCTGTCCCTCGGTTTCCCTATCTGACTGACTATATTTAATATCAGGCTGAGTTTCTCACTTCTAAGTGACCAGCCTAAATTAGTTGCCGCCCTCTTTGCTGTATTTGAATGACATTTTGGTTCAAATATCTTTTGAACAAGCATTTTAAAGAATTTTGATCAAACAGATGAGCATTATTCTGATCTTTTCTCAAATTGCTTTTGCCATCTTTATTTGCCTTTCAGATAATGATTATTTCTCTTAATTTTACATCTACTAATATTCACTGACTTCAAACTGCAAAATCCACTATGTAAATATGTGCAACAGCAAATTTTTAAATCTTTACTGTTTTAAATCCTGTTTAAGGGATTAAATATCGAACAATGACTTCCAAATCTCAAAATATTTCAAGCTGTGTATTTGGACCTCTAATTTACTTTTTTTTCTAACTCTTGACATGTATTTTTTAAAATTTGCTCCACAGCTGGGAGAACTGCAGGTTTTTTACTACAAGGTAGAGATCTTAAAATCATCTGATTTCTTTAGCTGAAGAGTTATGCAGATCACATAATAAACAAGGTTATCAATAAGATCCTGGCAATGGTGTCACTGGAGTATGAATATTGACTACAGATGAAAATGTATTGAGCAAATAATGAATACATTCACAAGATCAATGAACATGCTTTCCAAGATATATCATTAAAATAATGATCAAAACTGTACAAAGTTTCAATGCAAAAATTGCTTGCCCAACTCTGATATTTTCCTGACAGATCTAAAAATTTGTAAAGATGTAGAGTGTACTAGATGAAAGAAGCAATTGTCAGTTATTTTCCTCCAACAATGATTACAAAAAATACCAATCCATTGTTTATCAGTTTTTCTCATGTCATTTCTATTAACATTTTTGAGAGCTCCTCCAATGACTCCATCTATCTCCTACTCCCCAGATATGCTTTTTGCCCTCTTCAATCCCTGTGTGTATTTCATAATTATCCCTCTCCTCCTAAGGCCAGGTCCTTCACTGTCTCCAGCCAGGCCTCATGTGAATAGCTCCCAGGTTGCCTTTGCCATTCATCTGGATCTCTGTGTGACCTCATCAGTAAGTGCTCTTTGTGTCTTCTTATGTTTCTTCCAGGTACACCTTTTATCTTCTGGACCTTCTTCCCTTAGGTCTCCCTGTGTCTTTGTATAATGTCATCCCTTGCTCTCCCAGCTGTCTCTAATCACTGGAGTGTCTTGAGATGTCTCCATTCCTCCCTAATACCCTTCCTATTTGTTTTTTTTCCCACTTGTGTTCATACCCACTTCAAGTCAGATTGAGGAGAGGGGTGACTTCAGTCACTGCTGCCATGCTAAACACCTTGAAACAGCAGAACTGTTTGGCTGGCACAAAGCCTCGTCACTGAGTGTAAAGATGCTTTTTTTTTGCCGTGATTAATCAGAATATTTTAATAATGTTTTCTTTTCTATGTTAGCAAATTAAATGTGTCCAGGAAGCACAAGACAGATACAAAACTACATTATACTCTTCTCAGGATCAACCTGTTCAGGGGACAACTTGCATTACCTTTTGGTTCCACTTGGTCACATGAGTTCAATCTCACACATTTCCCTGTGTTTTTAACATGCTCAGGGCCTGTGACAGCCAATCCTTGGGTTAATATATGCATATGGGTTGACATGTAATTCATTGTAGCTCCTCCAGTTATGCATCTTTTTAAAGTCTTGCTTTTAACAGAAATAGTTCTTTTGTTATTTCCTTATCTTCTCAACCCTTGTTTTTAGTCCTGTAGTGCCTGCTCTCTTCCCAGTCCTTTGTAATATCTGCCCTCACAAATTTAGACTTCCAAACACTCTGGAGAAAGACTGATTCTCTTTTTTTGAACAGTCCCTCATAAAATGGATACCTCACAGCAGGAGATTCAAAGTCCTACTACATCAGGAGCAATAGAATATTAGGCAAAAATATGATCACACAAACGATTAATTTAGCTGCTTGCTCCTTTTTTAAGTGAAAGTTTTAAACAAACTGTAATGAGAAGCATTAATCTTTACAAATTGGTTCAATTTCTTAAAAAATTTGAGTAGTGCATTTGCTCACAAATTATTTTCTGTTTATATACCTTTCAGCACTAGATAGTTCACTACCTTATGCATCCACTTGTTCACTTAATGTTATCAATTTTTAGTTTCAAGAAGAAAATTTAAGCTCTGGTTTACATAAACAATTCTAATGCCTTGGGTTTAATTCTTTCTTTCTGAAAGGAGAAATTTGTAGAAGTTTAACAAACTTCAGCTCTCTTGGCTCTCTCCTGAGCTGGACCATCGTATATAGCCCCACAGCTGATGTGCTGGTGGGACTGGAAGGATATGGTGACATCATAGGCATATAAATTCATATTTAGAGGTTCATATTTAGAAGTCTAAACAAGTGCTACAGCTCTTTCACTGTGTTTAACACTGTTTGAAGGGATACCTATAATGACATGGGAGCTAGCTTTGCCTTGGGGGCTCTCCAATACAGTCAATGGCATCTGAGCAACCCTTATAAAGTCTGGAGAAAGAGAAGGAAGCAGAAACTGGTCGAGACAGGCTACCCATATATATCTCAAAGTTAAATATTTACTTTTATGCTGCCATTTCCAGGGCCTGAATCACTGAAGGAAATTACATTATATCAATATTGTAGTGTAGAGACAATGGGCACTTTCATTGCTGGGTACGTTAAACAGATCTTCCGGCCCATCTGGATTTTCAGGAGAAATGTGTTGATTCATTTCAGCTTCATCTTTCATTACTGATTAGTGGTGGATCATTTTTCTTTGTAGAAAAACATATATGAAGAAGGAAACTGTGCTTAGTGGTTTTTTTATATGTACCAACCAACACTTTCTCATCTCAGAATAGCTCCAGGTCTTTATAAAAAAAGATTTTGTAACTTATAAAAACCCAAGCCAACGGAAGGTTAAAGAATAGATTCTTTGTTTAAAAAACACCACTTTCAAGTTCTGAGAATTTGCTTCACTAAATCTAGTGCACTGCTCCCTGCAGTTATATCCAGAAGATTTGAAGCACATTAATGGAGCAGATATACAGGAAGCTGAGGGACAGTCACACTGCATAAGTTTAATGACCCATTGTCCTAGTTTTCACCCCAGCCAGCAGCCAACCCCATGCAGCCACTCACTCACTCCCCCACCAGCAGGACTGGGGGAGAGAATCAGAAGGGTAAAAGATGAAAAATTCATGGCTTGAGATAAAGATAATTCAACAGGGAAAGCAAAAGCATGCACAGAAGCAAAGAAAAACAAAGAATTGATTCACTGCTACCTGTGGGTAAGCAGGTGCTCAGCCACCTCCAGGAGATCAGGGCCCCATCACATGCAATGGCTACTTGAGGAGACAAACCCCATCACTCCAAGCATCCCCTCCTTCTTCTTTCCCCACATTATATACTAAGCATGATGTCATATGACCTGGAATATGCCTTTGGACATATGGGGTCACCTGTCCTGGCTATGTCTACTCCCAGATTCCCATTCTACCCACCTTTCTCACCAGGGTGACCATAGGAAAAGCAGAAAAGGCCTTGCGTCTGTGTAAGCCCTAATATCAAAAACATCTCAATATTATCAACCCGGTGCTCAGCACAAATCCAAAACACAGCCATATTCTTCACTATGAAGAAAACTAACTCTACCCCAGTCAAAAACAACACAACCATCTAGTGCTATATTTTGGTTGCAGAGTAAACATATCAAGTACTGCAGAAAGATGGAATCTCCTAATAGGAAACTGCACCCACAGGTTTGAAGAATTTCTTCATAGAGCAAGGCAGCCTGGTTCTGGTTGATGCCATGGCACTGGAAGCCAGACAGCTGCTCCCTTTTTCCCTATCCCACACAGGTCAATTGTACGTTTTTTTGCTATGGACATGTAATTCCCCTTAACTTTATTTTAATGGATATTTTGGATTGGATGATATGATAGTGACATTCACTAGAACTGTTTGTGTCCAAAATAAGCAGTTGGTTGGGTTGTGAAGGATTCACATCCAGCAGCCACACACACTACCTGCAAGCACCCAAGCAGCCAAAGCCCTTCATCCAGATGCCCTCAGCTGCCCCTGGAATCACAGGGCTTCCACCATAGTGGCAGCACCGTGGGACCAGCCACAGGTCCTTGACTCCACTGCAGCTGCAGACAGCTGGGGCTCCCTGACAAAGCCTCTTCTACAAATATGTGGTGGAGAATGTGAGACTCATAGTGTTGACAAAGCTCCATAAAAACAAACTGAGTCTTGTCTGTGGCACTGTTTCATAGAATCTCTAATAATGCCTGTAGGAATGAGGCATCTTGGAGACTTTCTTTAGAAATGGAGGGTAAATTAAAGTGCTGTTATGGTACAGAGGTCTGACAGACCTTTGGACAGATGGGCCAAGTGAGCAAGCAGACAAGTCTCAAGAAAACTACAGAAGTCCAGCAATATAAATAATTTAATTCCTTTTTGAATTGCACTTTCAACTACTTAAAAACACTGGGTTAGGAATGATTGTATTTGGAGTTGTGCTGGAAAAACCGTCTGAACAATTAAACTAAATTAGTTTCTGTAAAGAAAAGCTCTGGATCATGTCCACCATGCATATTACCCTACTGATTTTTTTGGTTTTGGTTTGCATCTCACAAAGCATTGAGGTAGAGCTCAATAGATAGACTACTCAGGGTCAAGATTTCTGCAGAACTGTTAATTTTTGCTTCAACACCACTCTTACTTTTCAAATACATGAATAAATCTGGGACCCTGAGTTCCTGATGGATTAATATTTTCTCCCTCTGCAATTAGACTCTTTTTTAAGGAACAATTCTTTCCCTGGAGTTGCAAACCATTTTTCTCACATCTGCAATCTTCTTCAGGACAAGCAATACAGCATTTGGCCAAGTATTGTATGCTTTTATAGCATTATTTAAGGGGTTTGCATACCTAATAAACAGTTTGTCTGGCCATGGTGTTGTGATTTATGAGCCTTTCCAAATTACAAAATGACAGCAAACTTGTCCCTGCTCAGTTCACTCTTCATCATTATAAATGTGCCTTCACGAAGATCAGGACACTCTCTTCCCACTAAATCACTCCTGTTGCCTAAAACTCAGAAATCTGACCCAAAGATGACCACTGATTACACCAAATGGGGTGCAAATACATTGGTCTGATGAACAGTCAGATGAGATAGATAGATAGATAGATAGATAGATAGATAGATAGATAGATAGACAGACAGACAGATGATGTGCTGCCAGAGCTAGCATATGCTTCCCTGTGCAACTTCACCATCAATGTCTGCATTGCCCTGGAGGAACCAATTTTTAAAGTATACAAGGGTATAGCTCAATCTCTGTCCTAGGCATTGATTGAGAGAGCATCAAAATGTTACTAGATTTGGAGATAGGCTAAGCAGAAGAAGATGGAGCACGGGATACTCCTCAAGTCTTCACAAAATTGGATGAGAAACTACAGGCTTGAAAAGCACACACCAGCACCACCCTGTGCAAAGCCCAGGGTGGGACTTCCAAAACATGCTGTGTTTCATAATCCCACCCCTCCTGCTGAGCTTCTCCCTGGGTGAAGGATTGGAAACATCACGGAAGCTGCTCGCCCCAAGACATACTGCCAAGCAGCTTTCTTTTACAATTGCCCCATATTAAACTACATTGTAAGATAATTATTTCATTAGTTGGAATGCATGTTGGGACAGAGCAATTTTTGCCCTTTCCTTTTCATCTCCAGTTAGGAACAACATGGGAAGAGCCGCAGAGGGAAAAGAAAGCCTTTGAACACCCGTGTGTTTACTTCTCTTTAATAGCTCTGAATCCAGAGAAAGTTAGGGAGTTCACTGGCAAGAGTTAAATCATCAACAGACCTGGCCAAGAAATTCACAAGCCTTACATGATTTATCTTATTCTGTCTGATAAAAGTGCAAGGAGAGTTAAATACACTGGCTTGCTTGACCAGTTGTGATCAGGCATAGCTGTTTCATTAATTCCAGGGGTCATCCATTATATCCCCATTCTGAAAGGCAGGTAGGTGATTGCTCTGCTTTGCCATCACTTAAAATAGAGAGAGTTAATCAAACATACTGAAACATTTAATACAAGCAAGCCCAACGCAAAAGACAGGACAAGATTCAAATCTTTCCGAGAAATAGATTGCTGCTTTCTGATGAGTGGGCTTGAAGATATAGGTTATTTCTAAAGCTAAACAAATGTGACTGAAGAATACAGACTTCGACTATAAAGACAGAAGTTCTGGCCATGTGTTATCTACCATCTGCAAAACAAGACCCTGAAATAAATATTCTTGTTTCTGAAAATGAAAGAATTTGTTCAGCATGCATGTGCTTCAAGAGAGAGACACATGTCAGAAATGAAAGAATTGCTGTGTTTTGTCCAGGAAAGATGTGCAGTGACAGTTACAGCAGGATCACAGAAAGAATTGAGAGCTTGTTGTAACAGGATGGAGCCCCCTTCAGTGTGCTTCCAGTGTGCCCCAGCGTGCCCTTCTGGGACATGCAGCGGTCTGGTTCAGCACCCAAATCCTACAGAGTGGGCTATGTGCACTGATAGGTAATTTTCAGTCATGTTCCTCTTCCACTCACATGTGAACCTCTTAAAAGGAACTCCTACAGCTATTTCTTCCTCCTCTGGTTATTTTATTCTTATCACTATAAAGAACAATTGTCTCAGTGGGCACTGATCTGCAACACTCATGCATATGGAGAGTGCTGATAGCTAATTGAAGAAGCGCAAATCCAGTGAGTTGTGTAAGGTTTGCAGTGTAACAGGAAAACTTATTAAAGGAAAAGTATCCTTGATAAACAGTATATTTAGAGTTCCTTTCCCCTCAGTTTATTAAAGCAACCATGACTGGCATGTAATCAGCAGAGTTGGCTGATACAGAGCTAAAAATTTAATCCAAATAGGAAAAGGTAAATGAAGGAAATGTATCCTAGAATAGTTTCACTTTTAATATTCAGCAATGTCATCTGGACAAATCGTCTGGATTATCGTTAAATCAATAATCCCACAATTAAGTGCACAGTCACACAGGATGAAGACTAAAATCAGTAAGATCTAGAGCAATTGATAGCTGGGCTTACTTGTTTCAGTTGGTATTGAAACACAGACGTATAGCTGGTGTTCCTGCTACACACTGCTGCGCACTGTGAGCAAAGCTCATTCTCAGGATAATGCCACTGAGAAATGGATTGAATCCAGTGATTAATTTGACCTATGTGTCACAGCATGCACATACTTGCACCTGCACACAGAGGCATGAAACCAAAATGTAGGTTATTTGATGTGAAAGTAAAATAATCTGTGGTGGCACTGCTTCAGAGAACAAGTGCATTTCAGAACATCACACCCTTCCCTTAGTTGTTTATTTATCTTATCCTGAACCTCACAAACATTACAAAGTGTGCACAACTGATATTTTCCTCTAATCAAAATTGGAGGTGGTTTGCTTTACAGAAGAAAAACAAAGAAGAGGAAGCAGATGAAGAGGCAGAGCATGGATCCTGCAGGTGTTTGTGCCCCACCAAATGGGATTTCCACAGTTCATCCCATTGCCCTGCAATGGCCTCATCCCAGTCCACCAAGGGCAAACTTCTGGACAGCCTGCTGTTCTGAGTCTTATACTGCAGCCTGCCACCCCTGGGCACCAGAACCACCAGACCTGTACTGCTTAGCTTGCACAGGGGCTTGTCACAAGCCAACTTGAGAGGGAGGAAGGGTTCCAGCTCAACAGTTCTGATCATAGCAGGGCCTACATGCCCACCAGTTAGCAGAAGTTGCAGTGGCTTCAGAGAAACCAGTTTAACTGCAACATATTTATTGAATTGTTTAATCAAAGCTGAAGGAAATTAAGTGAGATAGATAGAAAGTGTTGCATTAATTTCTAGTATATTGATGTGAAGAAACTGCATTTAAAATAGATGTGGCCTCTAAAACATTATGTGACAGTAAATAAACATAAATGACTGGGTCTGGAGGTTAAAATGAGGTTTTAAAATGAGGGATGCTATTCACACTGACACTTTGTTTCAGCAAAATTAATATGTTCATTCTCTTCCTAAAAATCCTATTACAGCCCTGAGATCATTTTTCTGCCCTCCTGTGCTCCTGCCTGGCCCTGGAACAGTACAGCTCTGGGACCTCTGATCAAGCTGCTTGGAAAAGAGCTGTGTGACAGAGAGCTGTGAGGAGGCTTGTCAGGTTTTCTCCCTCTTTGTTTCAGAGTTGATTTTAGCTCACTTCACCTTTGGTGAAACTCCTGAGATACACTGCAAACCTACTTATAACTGGCTGTGTACCACACTCACCCTGACCCACAGACTTATTTTGACCTGCATCTTAGCCCTGACCCATCATCATCATCACAATTATGCTGATGTTCAGGACCACTGGCTGCTCTGCAGCTTCTGGGGCAATAGAACAAGCTCTGTATGACATGTCCTGCCCTGACAGTTCCTGTGGGTGCTGGCCCTTACTGCTCCTGAACAATCGTGGCACCCAGCCTTGTAATTTCTTAGGCAAAAAAATCTGTACGTCTTGCTTTGATCATTAGGACAACAACAACATGCAAGCATTGTCACATTTTGGTCGATGTCTTTACAGAACACTCAGTTCCTTCTAGCAAAAAGATTTGAACCCATTATTAGAAATGTAAAATAGGCTTTCATCTTAGAAGTGAAATTTGTCTACTGGCCACTATTCAGCATGTATTTATCATCTTCTGTTACTACAAAATATTCCCAATGCCCGAAAACTATTCCCAATGACAGTTCTCAACTCTCAGTTCCCCGACAAGCATGTAGACAACTGAATGGAGCAGTGCAAAAAACCCAGAAATAGCCTCCTAAGTCTTGCAAGCATCACACATTCCCCTGGTGCTTTTTAAATCTTGATGTTCAGTTACCCAAACTAAAAACATGTTGCCATGCAGTCGGTGGAGTTATTTTAGTAGACTAGCAAGTGTTAAGGGCTAAAGGTAAGTTTGGAGTAACACTGGCAAAGCCATTTATAACTCTGCCTGGTGATTAAATTTTTCCATTGCTTATCCTTAAGTTCAAGGTCAGATATTGCCTTCCAACAAATGAATACAATCTGGGTTTGCCCCTGTTCACAGCAAACAGCAGCCCTAAACATCTCATTGGGGTTCTGCCCCTACAGGCAGCATTAGGGCTGTAAGAAAGATGACAAAGTAGGGTTCTAGCTGGATTCCTGATCACTTCACATCTCACTTCATGGTGGACGTCACCATGCTCAGAGGAACAAGCACAATGTGGTGGCATCTTTGCTGAAACAAGTGAGACAGGGCAAACTGAAATTGTGCTGTGGTTTTTCCTACTGATTTCCAAGTATGAGTACTGATGCCCAGTATATTTGTGGTACATGTATGTACTTATTGTGCACACTCCTGCCTAATTAGTTGACCACATGATTGTAGCAGAGCTAGTTTGTCTTATTTCTCCTATTCCAAATGACATTATAAATCCATAGTCTTAAAAAAGATTACTTCTCCTGCACTTGATGCAGCATGGGATGTGATCTGTTACCAGGGCAAGTCAGCACTTTCACAACAGAGGGTAATAAATATAACAGATAGAAAGTGCAACTGGACCCAAATTTTCTTGTGATTCTGTGATTTCTGCTATTAAATCTTTGAAATAAGACTCTTTGTCCTGCGAGCCGAGGGCAAAACATAGAACACCTGCATCTTTTCAATGGAGTAATATTATTAATATAGTAAATTACAGATTTATGAGGTCCCAGACCCTCTAAAAACCTTTGGGTTTGGTGAGTAACCCAGAAAATGCTTTCATGGTATCATATTTTCTGGCATTTTCTTCCAAAGTTAAGACACCATGTTTCAAAACCATAATGTCTTGTGGTGGCCTGTTTGTTTTGGTTCCAAGGGATTGAGTTTCATCTTGTTCAGTACACAGTAGTTGCTCTTAGAGTGATGGTATCTTTTCCAAGCTGCCTTTAATTAAAGTTGCTTTATAATAATGCATGTGTTCCCAGTTAGGATGGAAGCACTGTTTACAGATTGTCTCTTTCACACAAATTTCCACTCGGGTGCATTTCCTGCCTAGAGGTAGTGAAAGAAAATCTTTGAGTAGAAATTAACTGGTAAGACTAAATTGTAATTAATTAAACAGCCCCATGGGAAGGCCAGAGTATGCTATGTACTGTTGCTTTTCTTTATCAATTGCTTTTAACTTTCTTTTTTTTTCCATTTGTATACTCTTTTAATATGAAATTATTTTTATCACTCTTCTTCAAGATGTTGGTCCTTGCTAGAAAAATTTTGAGGCTATGTTCAAAATAGTTTTTTAATGACATAAGTATCTGGTCATCTGTATGAAGCCTTCTGCTGTGCTCACAGAAACACAAGCGTAACCACTCTGAAAGAGGTGGATTTCATCTACCATCATGTCTCATGGATTTGGGACAACTCCAGAGTATGACATGAATAGGGAATAACCCACCCCATTCAAACACTGCAGATCTTGCTTTCAGATTACATAGAAAAACAGCAGCATCAGAGAACTCCCAAAGCTGAGAACATCATGAATACAACCCCGCCTATCTCTGGCATGTCCTTGTTGTCAGGGCTTGAAAACAGGGATTGATACAAAACAGAATATGATGGCCGATTTGTTCCTCTGATACATCTTCATTAAGTTCTTGAGAGCCCATGATTTTCAGGGAAGCTGCTGGTGCTGCCCCTCTGCCAGATCAGAGCTCCCTCACCCTGCCTGTCAGCAGCTTCCAGAAACATCACCTGGCCAACTCCAAGGACTTACCTCCCCATAGTTTACAGTAGACTGTTAGATGGCCGCATGGGAGAGAAAAGCCCATGTGTACTCTTCAGTCCTATTGTTGCTCTCTTAATTTCCTGTGTGCGCACACCCACAGAGCAAGCACTGACATTTGAGGTAGAAATTATAGTGGGGCACAAACAAACCACCTAAGGAGTCTAATATGCCCCTCTAGAGAAGATTAAGATTCAATCATTTAAGATTTTTCGTTTAATGAAGGGGTGCAAAGTAACACCATAAAAAAATTATTGGTGGAATAATTCACAGTCATTCTCAGCTTTAAAGTCTCCAATGTCATTATCCAGGCACTAGACTGGACAAAGATCTAGAGAAACATGATTAAACCCTGGCAACAGGAGTCGTGACAGCATGGAAGGGACCTGACAGTATGCAAGGTGCTTTCTATCTGATATCCATAATTCACTACAGAAAGTGGTAGGTATCAGCAAACACTGTTTCTTAACATATGGCAATGTTATTTCAAGAATATTGTTTTGCAACCTCTTGATTCTATTTCACAGAAACTTCACCCATGTCCTTAAAAGCTGAGAGAAAGAACCTACCAATTACCATATGGACCTTGTAGAATTGCACAATTTTCCAACTCCTGAGACCATTTATCATTGAGGCCATTACTCCAAGGCTATCATATATTAACTGGGTGAGCAAATTTGCTATCATGGTCTAACCCCAGATAGGACTTGCCCAGGCCACTTGCTCATTCCTCTGTCTAGATGGGGCAGAGATTCAGAAGCATAAGAGTAAGAAAATGTGAGTTGAGATAAGGACAATTTAATAGGAAAAGCAAAAGCTGCATACTTAAGCAAAGGAAAACAAGGAATTAATTCACCACTTCTTATGGGCAGGCAGATGTTCACCCACCTCCAGATAAGCAGGGATCTTTCATCTATAACTCTTAGTTCGGAAGACAGATGACATAGCTCCCAGTGTCCCCCTCCTCCTTTTTCTTCTCACAGCTGTATATGCCAACCATGATGCCATATGGTATGGAATGCCTCTGAAACTAGCTGGGGTCAGACGTTCTGCCTGTGTTCCCTCCAAACTCCTTGTGCACCCCCAGCCCACTCACTGGTGAGATGGGACTTAAAGCAAAAAAAATCCTTGATTGTGTAAGCCCTGCACAGGAAGAGTGAAAACATCCTTCTGTTATCAACACTGTTTCCATCACAAATCCAGAACAGAGCGCTATACTACCTACTGTGAAGAAAATTAACTCTATCTTGGCCAAAGCCAGCATATTAGCATATCACCTAGATGTTCTGGAGGCAACTTTCATACTGAAATGTCTTTCCATGTGTCATGTTCCTGGGTATTTGAAGATAGACAGAGCAATGACTTAAATCAATCACTTAATGTGTGTTTTCTTCTTCAAAAACAGGATTCTAGGATGTTCAGTCAAATGAAATGTGGGAGCAAACACACCATTGTCTGATTCAAACTATGTACAGTATCCTATAATTGATGCATTATCATAAGAAGCCCCCCAATAAACAGGGCAAATTATTGCAATCCATTAGTTTTCACACCCCTTTTTCACAGGTGGAAATAGCCTGTTTCTCTTTGGGCAGAACTCTGTCTTCTCCAGCTCCTATTTTCAATACCAATACTGTGAGATGGCCACAGAGCATTTAGTTTAATATTTCTTCTAGAACTTCAGAAGTTCTGTTTCCAAGGACACAACTGTGGGAACACTCTGATAAATCCTTCCACCTTTTATTCTATAAATTCTCTCTCTTACGCCTTGAAATAAAGTGATACCTGCGCTTCTGCAACATATTCTCCTTGAGGATTGCACAGTGAGTACTGACTAATTCTAAGGAATTATGGTTTTAGTGTCACAGTAATACAGATATGATATGAGAATAAGGCTGTTCTGGGACTAAATATCTTCACTACCTCCCTGAGAGTGGGGTCAGGGCTGGCAGAGAGGCCAAAACTGTGAATCCCGTCCTAGTATTCCACAGCATGTTCCCTTCACATTTGTTTTAAAGTGTCTGCTGCCATAATGAGAGTCTGGGCTGAAGACCAAGATAAAAATTTCACTGATTTCAGTGGATCTTGGGTTAACCTCTAAAACTGATTGTGTGTTTCAGCATGGATTGATTATACATGCCATCTATATAGTGTACTTGAAGTTTTCAAAAGTATGTGCTAGCAAATACTCTTTAGGTTTTTTGCTCACAGAAAACATGATCTGAGGGGTTTCTCCTCCTTAATAAAGGCTTTTCTATATTGTTTTTGTGATAAATGACATTTTATCTATTTCATATGAGTAAAACTCTTTTCTATTTGTATTTATTTAAAGAATTCCTCCTCAGAAATTACTGACAGCTAAATGCCCTTATCCGTGCAAGAAGCTGTATCACACTGAGCAAATTATAGTATAGCAAACCCTCCCCCCAGATGTTCAGAACAGATGAAAACAGTGCTACATGCAATACAGAAATTCAGGGCAATAATCCAAAAGGTTCACCAGTGGCCACAGGACATATACGTATGTTTATGTTTTATATAGATGTATATAAAACCACCTCTTTAACTAAGAGGCAGTCAGGAAAGTTAGTCATTTGATGTTCACATCTGCCTGCACTTGTACATAACAAGCCAAGGGAACATGCAAGGGCTGCTCTTCTGAGTCAAGCCTTAATACAAGGTGTGCCCTGAGTACATCCCTAGGAAACTGTACTACCCTAGAACCCACAGTGGCAATTATTGTTCAACACTGTGGACTTGGGAAAGATGTTATATAGCCATTGGGTACAAAAATTCATCCAGGAGGGTTCTGAACAGCCCTTTCCTCCCTGTCCAAATACCTCTGTCTCAAAGAAAGCAAGAAGGGCTACTTAGCTCTCCTACCCACTTGACTCATCCTCTTTCCTCCTCCCGTGCCGCCATGTGCCCCTCACACAGAACAAAATCATAGTGAAAGGAAAGAAAAATCTCCTTCCCTGACATCCAGGGAGGGAGCCTATGCTAGCTGGAAAAAAGGAAAGCCCACCCAATCCCTTTCATGGCTCAGTAGAGGGTTCTGGAACAAAGGATTACTTGCTGCCTCTATCTAGCAAATCACCAGCACTTTCTTACAGTTTCATATGGTCTTCTGACCTCACCATGTCACAGAATGGTATCTCATCCCTGGTGTGTTATCCCTCTGAGAAGAGGACTCTACTGACGTGGCATGAGCACCACAAGTCTCTGCATGCAGCAACTAACCCCAATCTGAAGGGCAATCTTCACAACATACCTGTGCTGAGATCTGTGTTGTCTATTTCAAGATTCATGGTGTGCCCCCATCCCTGACAGTTTTCAATTTCAAAGACTGTAATAGTGAACAAAAATTATTTGTGGAGCTTTCAATTATGTAACAAATGAGAATGTTGTTCCACAAGTTTTCAATCACTGACCTAACCCTACTCCCACTGCGGTCAATGGCAGAGCTCAAATTGACACCAGCAGGAGTAGAATTAGGGTGGTGGGAAATTGTTTTGAAAATCAGATGGAAAAATAATCTCTGAACCACATCTGCTTTCCCTTTTCGCCCTCTCTTCCCACATCCACACCCATCTCTTGGTGTCCCTGGCTGTGGTGAAATGATGCACTAATTGGTTCTGCATGGACAAGACCACACAGAGGAAGTGATGTTGACATAATATAATCTAATCAAAATAATTCTCAGGTCTGAGTGAGCATTTAAATAAAAACACAGAGCAGTCCTTGACAGTTCATACTTGCTGTTAAATGACTGAAAGCTATGGGTAATTTCAATCCAAGATGAGTTCCTAGCTTGTTTGCCTTTCCATCACACATCTTTTAAATCCTAATTATATATAATCAACAGTATAAGCAACATGATTCTTCTTGTAGTTGACAAATTCCTGGATACATTTTGCATGCTTTCAGACAAGTGTACAAGAATGAATATATAATCTCTTTCTACCTGAGAGAGCTTTACATCAGGTAATTACAACTTAGCTCAATTAAAAATGTTCTTGAAACAAGTACAGCGTCTTTTAGATCCACAAAGCTAATTTAAGGAGCCAGTGGGCATGATTAGGTCAGAAAACAATGAAGACTGGTTGGGAATTAAAATGAAGGTCACAGATGAGTGACTTTATTTTTGGCTGGACTTTCCCAGCAGGGTGTTTCTTCATTACATCAAAATAATAATCCATCTGAGTGCAGAATAAGGCAGATCAGCCCTTTTGCAAAGTGACCAGAAAGGCTGTATTATGACTGCATTATCCACATGTAGCCTCCTAAAACAGGGCATGATTTTGGGGGTTTCTGAGCATACGCCCTCCTAATCCACTACACTCTTTGGGAGGGTCCAATACACCAGAGAGAAGATGACTTTGCTTGAAGGATTAACTAGACTGACAGGGCTGAAGACCCAGGCAGAATGTATGCCTCCCATACTGGTGGATCCAAAAATTTGCCATGGTGCTGGTTGTCTTTATCATGTTTGTCGGGCTGCAGCAGCTGCTCCTGCAGGAAAGGCGAGCTGGGGCCAGATGTAAACATCACATGGACCTTGTCCTCACCCATGGGAACTGGTCCCCAGGGCTGAACACAGGGCCAGAGACCAGGCTGGTAACAGAGCCCATGGGCAGGCCCAGGCATGGTGAGAGATCAGCCAGTCCAGGGTCCAGCCAGAGAGCTCAGCCAGGAGTAGCAGGAAAAAGGTCAGAGATAGGCCCTTTCTTTTTCTACTGTCAGTTTAGAGGATGCCACCCACAGCTCACAGTGGCATTGTGATCCAGACTCAAAAGAACGTGACTTGATTATAATTAACTGGTCAAAGATGCATATCTGTGGAAGAAGTTTCATTTCTTAGGTGATTGAAAGTGCAGGTTAAAAGATAAAGTTCAAGCAACTCTCAGGATGTTATCCTGCTCCTTACAAGTTATTTTCACAAGCATGGGTAAAAATGAGTAAGTACTTTCAACTCCAATGCTGTTTCACTGCTCTTGACAAATTAATTTTGGTCATAATAATCACAATTAACCCCCTAAATGTATGACAGTATTTTGCATCTTGTAATTTGGATGAAGACATGAACAGATTTTCACAGCGTCCTTGTCTGTCAAGTATTGTGATCCTGATTCTACAGATGAAGAAACAGCACATTTACACCAGCAAACTTCAGAAATTGAAACAGACTCCACCTTCTTAACATATGGGTCTTGTCTACATTAGGCTCATGCAACAGTGAAAGAACTCAGGAAGGATATCTGTAAGGAAACCAATTATTGTATCATTTCTGTAATATAGACTTTTCAAAAGGCAGCCTCAACTATTCACCTATAAAAGAGAATATAATCACAATGCCTGACTACCCTGAGAATCACATAAGTACAAAATGCAAAGTTTGTGAGCTCAGTTCTATCCTCATACTCCAGAGAGTTCTTGCTAATTCTTTTCCACTATGTTGAAAACTCATCTGATTTTTAAGATTTTTTTTTTAAATAAAGATAAAGAATTCATAAGTGATGAAGTTATATCATGGGACAATGTACAAAACATGTACCTGTCGTAAACTAATAGTCTAATTTTAAAAAATCATATATATTTGAACAAATTATGAATAGAGTGTATGACCATGTTGAAAACAAATGTAACTAATTTTTAGAGCATAATTCTACTCAAATTTCTATTCAGATGAAACTTCTGCTGTTTATGAAGCTTGAAAAATAAAAAATGTGTTTATTAAATTTAAAAATAAATTTCTATGTCATTTTTTCCACACTAATCAGTTGTCCAAACTTGTTTCCATTGTATTCCCTTGGAGGATTCTTCCAATTCTGGATCTGTCTTCACTTCTGATTAACACATATATGACAGAAATAGCTGACTTCTCTCTAAATATCCCTTTTCACACTGAGGAGCATAACTGTAGGATTTGAAAAAGATTGGCCTAAAGACTGATTAATTTCTTGGTTTGTTTAAGAAAATCCATAGGTTCCTTATGCAGAAACAGCTGCAGAAAACCTATTTGATTGCTTCAGCAGTGTTTAACCTGTTTCTCCCATGCTAGGCCAAAAAAGTTTACAAAAATATTCCTGGGTGCTTCCCACTCTGACTATTGTGGCATGGGAAGGTGAGACATATTAATGGGTTAATGGATCCAGGAAGTAACTCAAGTACCCTGGTTCTACCATGTCATCCTCAATTTGTTACTCACTATAAGTTGCCTCTAAAAAAAGAGAAAGAAAGAAGCTGAGCTGAATTATCTGGTCCTAGGCCCATATATCAGAGCTTAGTTCTACAGCTCAGTCATGGCTAGATGTGCACGTCAGGAAGGCTGAAATCACCGAGGCACTAACTCACCCATGAAACCTTGGAACTGTGGGACTAAGCAAATAATAAACTTGACTCAGCCACAACAGTCTCCACTGAAAAAGTTGGTAGATAATAGTGCAAATGTTTAATATTGCCACAGATATTGCATCCGCAAAAATGTTTTTACACAAATATACAGTTCACAGCACCAGGCCAAACCAGTAGCCATGAGATTGTGATATACTGAATGATGTATTGTCAAGGAGGAAACTCTACAGACATGCTAGTTCCCCCACTGAAAGCACTTGATGGAGAGGTTCTCCATTTCTTGCCATTTCTGGGGTTGCAGCCTGGTTCATGCAACCCCTGCAGTCAGTACAGACAGTGAACAGTGATGTACCTGCCTCCATATAATCCTAGAGTGACCATTTAGGGCATGCCCAGAGGAGTCAGTCATGATCACAGGATCTCTTACTGAGCTCTGTACAGGTGTGCACTATATATGAGCCCTTTCCACACAGATCTTCTTTGCTAAGAAAAACACCTATGACCCTTCTCTCAAATAAATGTCCTTAACATGGTCACAGTGTTTTCTTACTACAGTGGTCCCTATGTCTATACACTCAGACAATTCTGCATGGAGGAGGGCTTTTCTGTGAACCACTGACATACTCTTTAACCCTATTTCGGGAATGATGGGGAATTTGAATGGTGCCTGAAATTTGTGTAGTTACACAATAAAGAGAAAAATGTCTGCCAAAGGAAATTATCTACTGTTATTTATGCAGTTCATTCAATGAATCAATTCATCTTAAATATGCATGTAGCATGTTTTATCTACGTAGATAGGAATTTTTCACGTGGCTTCAGTTATTTTAAAAATCAGTTTTGTTTTGTGCATTTACAATTCAGTCGCTTAGTAAGCCAAAAAAGTCCTCATTTTTGTACTAGATTTGTTAGTATTACTGGAACATGTCTTTTGTGACCTTGTTCTTTCCCATATAGATATACTTTGATTAGTGTGGTGGCACTTCTTTGTCTAATTTTCATGGTGTGCTTGATATTTTACCTTGTCATTCTATATTTTTTTCTCTATCTGTGACTTACTATCAGTGTGAAAAAAAAAAAAAGTATTTGCATTACACCAATCTAAGCTACAATTTTCACTTATGAACAGGTAGTCTGTTCCATCTGAGTGCAACTGCTCTCAAGACTCCTTCAGTGACAACTTGTGATAGATCAGTTCCATTACTGAGTTTGGTGTTTCTTTCATGGCCACTATCACTATCAGCACCATCCTGATATCACCAGATCAAATAGGGCAACAGTCTTTTTTCAAGGAGTAATATATTCTGGTCAAAAATATAATGGCTATAAACATAAAAGTGTTTCCACCCCCAGCAGCTGCTTAGGCAGGAGTTTGTTCCTTTTCATTTCTTTCAAAAGTGATCTTCCCCTCAACAAGCTTCCTTTCTTTCACTCCAATTCTGGTCTCAATCCTTGTGCTTTTACCAGAAATTCATAAATCTTTGTTACCTCAGGCACTTCTGTTTCTGCTTTCATCAAGTATTTTTTTGTATGGTAATACTTCAATACCTTAAACCACTGCTAAGAAATTTATCATAATAAATGGCATTTTTTTAATGTTATGCCCGTGTTCTGGTACCTGATCTCCAATTTGCTTGTTCAGACTGTAAGCTCTTAGCTATTGCATCCAGAATTTTCAGGAGGGATTGGTTGTTTTTGTAGTTTTTAACCTGAAGAGGACTCAGCTAGAGATTCACAATGAGCTATAGCACAGCCCTACCATTATGTCATACCAGGCTGTGTGAAAAGCAGTTGATGTCAGTAACTGCCAGGGACAGGTGCAAAGCAGTAACAGTAACAGAGTCCTTACAAAATTAACCAACATTACTGAACTTTCACCTCCTGCACCAAAATTTGAAATATTTGGTGAGAAACTTCCCATCCTGGAACTTCTAACAGCGATTCTCCCCTGATCACAAAGGAAGGGAAGCACAGGGACAAAACACGAGGAGTCCATGATCATTTGGGAAAAAAAAGAGAGCAATGCAGGAACTAAAAAAATGGGGTGTTTTGCTTCCCCTTCTTCTGCACATGCAGCCACTACGTCTAAAACATCCCTGCTGCCCACCAGCACAAGCACCTCACATAGACAAATATATCCCTATTACATCACCTTCCTTATCAACTGTATCTTTTCATAGTTTGTCATCAGTGGGTAGCAGTTTCCTAGACCCTGATGGGCGCCTTGGCAGGGCTTTGCTCAATCTCTGGAGAGGACTCCTGTCCTAGTCTTAAACTCTACCACTTTATTCAGCTATAGATACTTCAGCTTAATGGGTGACATCAGCAGGAAGACGCTGGCAAGAGCTGATTCATCACAGTTCCTAAGCTGTGCCATTCTGCAGGCTCCACTTGTCCCCGAAGTTCTTGTCTAAATCAGCATTCAAAGCCATGGCTGAGGTGACAGACATCTGCTCAGACAAGTGCCTTGCTCTGGCTGCAGCCATCCTTGCTGTGATGGTGAAGCTCATCTATATGCTTTGTAACTTTTTATAGCCAAATATATGGACCTGGCAAGGCATCACTGGGAAGAGTCAGAGCGAGAATTGAAATGAGTAACCAGGGAGTACTCATAAGCTACAGTTTGACATGACAGCAGAGCTGTTATATACCTCTCCTACAGATATGAGCTTTGGGTAAGGGGGGGAAGGGAAACAAAGAAATCCTCCAGGAAAGTGCTTGAACCCAGTGGTGACACCTTCTCTCTTACTTGAGACCCTTTTTTTCACCACTGATCAATGTTGGTCAGTCATTTCAGCACTGAGGAAGCAGTTCCAGCTGGCTCCATGTGCATTGCGACAAGAACTCAGGAGAGCATCTCTAAACGTATCTCCTCGGTCCTTACCTGTATTTCTTCTCAGTCCTCAGATAGGACAGGGTGATCTTTCCCTTCAGGAGCTGCAGGCCACAGGGCTTACCTATTAGCACATTTTTTGTCTGCTTTAGCACAAGAGTTTGTTTGCCATATAATAAAGATGGAGCTGGTTAAAGCATGTCTGGGCCTGAACTAGTACGTCACCACAGCCCTTTGGAATTGGCAGCATTAGACAATCCTCCACACCCCAGGTGAATCTTCTCTTACTGGCACAGCTGTACTTACCTTGCTATGCACTGCACTGACATGAATCATAAATCACTTTATGGGTAGACATGCTGATGTACTGCACAATTGCAGAGAGACTGCTCCTCTCGGGCCAGATTTTCCCTGGTGAACAGTGTTGGCTAGCAGAGAAAGCAGAATGTGCCAGCCCTGCTCTGCTTCAGTGAGGGATGTCGAGCAAGTAACCGCACTGCTGTTGATTGCATGCTGTGTGAGGAGAGGCCATTTGGATGGCTGTGCCCTGTCCCTTCCCAAAGGATGGATTTTACCCTGGAAGTTCAGTACAGTTTGAAGATGCCTGAGATCAGATTTCAGCCCTGTGGCATTTGATCATAGAATTGTACGATACCAGATTGGAAGGGAGCCCAAGGGCTGCATCAGGAGCCAGTGTGCAACCTTTTCAGACACTTAAGGAAACTATAGCTCTTCACTGGCAAATGCCAACATGGTTAACCTGTGACCAGTAACTGTTCACACTCCAGGGGCTGGGAAGAGCCCACACACATCTCCATATGGTTTCTGTGTCTCCCTAGGAAAGTAGAAAAAAAAAAAAAGTAGAAAGCAAAGGCCATCTCTTCTGGATGTAAAATAGTAGCAAAGGCCTTAAATGCCCAGAGGGAGTAGATGAACAGCCACGGTGGGACTCAGGCTGCCCCCAGCTGCTCATTCCTGAAGGATACACAAAGGAACCTGCAACCACCACTGCAGAGCACATGCAGGTTTCCTGTGCACAGGACCAGTAAACATAAGCTCTGGAGCATAAATGGTGCTAGACCCTGCCTCTGTCTTCACTGAAGTAAGGCAGGGATATAAATGACCATGGAGAGTAGGAACGTGACCCTGCTGATTGTGAGGATGGGTGGGACGGCCACCATACAATTTCCTTCTCCTTGTAGCAGAGTCCTTGTCATGCAGAGAAATGCTGACAGCTACTTCAGTCTTCTGAGACTCAAAGAGAGACAGACTTCTTCCTCAAAGGGCCAAAAGAGCTCAATGGCTCCTCTGTGGGCTAAGGCTCTGAAGACTGAAGTGCTGCTCCTCATCCCTCCTGAGCAGCTAGACCCTACAGCCAAATGGTTTAGACACAGGATCTCTTGTTCACTTTATGGGGGTGGGGGAAGCTAACCAGCCTACAGCAGCTGTCAGGGGATTATGTTTCCAAATCCAGAGACACAGTGCTTGAAGGCCAGCCTTGGGGACTCATTACACAAAAATTTTGTGATTCCAGGAGACTACAGGTTACAAATGCCAACACTTTTCTCTGCCACTCAAAATCTGAATTCTCAGCAGTGATTTCAAGGTGAAAATAACTGGGACTTATTACTTATTCCCTGAACACCCAATACTCTTTAGAGACATTGATTCACTCATGTGAATGACCAGTAAAGCCTGGAATGCAAAGAACTGTATAGTTCTTCATAAGCCCAGACATTTATGTGCAGAGAATAGTTGCTAAAAATTCCAACACCAGGGGTTTCTGGAAATAAGGAAATGATTGCAATCACTGAAAGAGAAGAAGATGCAAGTGTCCTTCCAAAAATCTTATAATAGTTAAGTTTGCTCTCTATTGATTTATCCATTTGGCTCATAAAGATAAAATTAATGAAACTTTTTTTACAAGAAATATTTTAAACCGTTTTAAAAATTTATCTTTCTTCTCTCAGGTCCCTCCCTGACATAAATATTACATTCATAAATCTAGCCTGTGATAAAATCCTCTCTTAATTTATAGGATAGAGTCCCAGAAGAAACCATTGCCTGTGAAGTTTTGCCAACTCTCTAGCTAAGCCTGGTACTGTGAATGTTTCACTCCACTTCTTGTGGATTGCTCCACTCCTAAATGAGTTTTAAAGTGTTGTGCCTCTGGTGGTTTTTTATGAGCCTTCCTCAGGCACAGATTTCATAGGGTTTCATAAAAAAAGAAGAGGGCATTTAGTGCTGCTAATGTAGAGGCAACTTGCCAGCCTCTAAAGAGAGGCATTTTACAAAACATCCTGTCCTATTTCACCAGCCTCTTTATCACCTTGATATTGACAGCAAACAGAAGAGTGTAAGATGAGTAGAATTTTTAACAAGCTGCCCTTACCAGTGAGTTTAACTCAAACCCACAATTCTTCAGTACTTGTACTACTGACAAGCCTGGAATCTGAACAGGAAACCAATGAATATTGTAAGATAATTCCAAGATCCAAAGATCTTGGGCATGTCAGACTGGGAATGAGATCCATGACAAGCAATGTATAACTTCTGCTCTCCGATTTCCTCAGAAGACAGCTTGCCTTGCTCATTTCAATTTCCCATCATTCAAAAATCCTTTTAACAGTTACAGAGTTCTTAACTATCAAATCATGAATAAATAGTATAACTTCTTCTGCCCTCTAAGAAATCTTCTCCCTGTATATAATTTGATTAAAAGAACATTGACTTATTATGGAAGAAAAATGTACAGAGAATTTATAGTCAATTTGAGCCTAATCATTACCTATAAATATCTTTGGATGTGACTGTTTCCTATGTAAACCAGTCCCAGCAGTTCAGCCAAGGTTTCAAGTAGCCTGACTGATAAGGCTACTTCAGTTTTTAGATCAAACCTTTTTTAATTTTCATCTTCCTTTTTCCTCTGACTTTCTTACTATCAGTGTATAGTCCTAACCAGTATGCTGAATAAAGTTTACTGAAGGCCAAGTGTCCTTTTACACATCTGCAGACTCAACCTGCAGGAGCAGGGAGGTCATTCTCCCCTGTACTGGCACTGGTGAGGCCACACCTTGAGTGCTGTGTCCAGTTCTGTCCCCTCAGTTTGGGAAGGACATTGAGACGCTGGAGCGCGTCCAGAGGAGGCAACGAGGCTGGAGAGGGGCTGGGAACACAAACCCTGTGAGGAATGGCTGAGGGAGCTGGGGCTGTTTAGCCTGGAGAAAAGGAGACTCAGGGATGACCTGATCACCCTCTACAACCCTCTGAAAGGTGGCTGTAGTCAGGTGGGGACTGGTGTCTTTCACCAGGCAGCAGCTGACAGAACCAGAGGGGACAGTCTCAAACTGCATCAAGGGAAATATAGGCTGGATATAAGGAAGAAGTTTTTTATGTAAAGAATAATAAAATACTGGAATGTTCTGCCTGGGGAGGTGGTGGAGTCACCATCCCTGGATGTATTTTAAAAAAGACTGGATGTGCACTCAGTGCCATGGTCTACTTAGGTGTTAGGACATGGGTTGGACTCAATGATCTTGGAGGTATCTTCCAACCCTGTAATTCTGTGAATCTGTGATCCCCATTCCCTTCAAACCTCCCCACTCCACTTTTGGTAACTAGAAATTTCCAAGCTTCCAAAGACCTTTCCTTCAGATGTAATAATTCCATCCTCTCAAAACATCCTGATTGATGCTGTCTGAAAGTCAGATAAGGCAACATTTGTTACATTATTTCCCTAGATGGTTATTGGGTTGAAAAGGATGGAAAGAAATCTTGGAAAGTCTACAGTTAGCTTTTCCATCTTTAATAAAGTCAGAGCAGAAATGAATGGGCAGGCATGCATATGGTTGGTGTACACCGCCAGCCTGGTGTGATGCTCAAGAGTTCAGCTGGTGCTGCCCACCTTCTACATCCCATCTAGATAATAAATTTAAGGATAGGAGGAACATCTCCAGGGTCTTCCTGAGTTCCTATGAGTGCACATAACCATGGAGCTGGGATAAAAAATAACCACTAATATGGGGTATAAAAATATACCCTCTCATACTACCCTCAAAATCTTTAAAGCAACTTTATATATGTCAAAGACATCATATATAAGACAACCCAAGAACAAAAGTTAATTATCAAATTATTACAAACCCTACCATATTTTCTAATCTGATAGTTCTTTAGTAATGAATATTACAATGTTCCTCAGGTAAGATTTTTTTCATCACTGAACCTAACAGTAGCAAAACTCCTACTGATTTCATCTGAAAGCACAGTGTACTCCTGTGGCCCATGAGTAAAGCTACACTACAGGTCTCAAACTTCCAGCATTATCAAATCCTGCATCTCTGCTGCAAATCTCAGTATATTTTAGAAAGACAGATAAAGCTCTTAGACACATATAAACAGAAGAGGAGAGCTTTTGTTTAAAAGATTAAACAGAAATATAAACTCGGTTCTCCAGCTTGCAAAAGAAAGTTTGAAAGGTTAAAACTCCAAGCTGGTTGACAACAATCATAAAACATGCTGTTCTTCATGTGTCTTGATTTTAATCTTTGTCTCCTTAAGAGTCCCACATAAAACTGCAAATCTATGCTCCTAAAGAATATGCATGTGGCAGGCACTCAGTGAACAGTTTTCCCTATGGAAAGCTGCATTTGGAAGCATGGCAAGAATCCCCTAATCACTACTACTCTGTTTACTTTATGAGTGGTGGCCAAGCACTTTGGCCATGCAGAGCAGACTTTGGGAGGGTTTGGATGTTAGCGCTAATTACACAACATATCTGGATTCAGCCAGTCTGTGTTCATTATACCGTAGTGATATTAATTCCCTAAGACCCCACAGCCTTTATAAAATATCAAAACTTAGGGGTTGGAATACTGTTTCTATTAACTTTTTTGTCCAGTCTGATTTTTATTACCTTTTTAGACCCCTTTGGCAGTAAATATCCGTCTAAAGTCTTTTGATACTTCCCCTGAAAGAGCAAAGAAGTCTGGCTGTAAATGAGAATAAGGTCCAGGCAGTCCAAACAGAAATGCAAAAAGAAACCAAATACTTTTAAGGCTTAATCACCTTTAGCATAAATCTACCCCATATGGGAGCGTTAACAGCATGTTTCCAGCCATCCAGGGCTGGATTGTTTCTACAATTGTCCCCTTTAATTAGCCTTTCTGTCCCCTGGTGCTCTGGTTTTATTACTTCAGTTGTAAACAGGACATTATTCAAGACTGTTTCAGGCTAATTGCACTACAAATATTAAGAGCCTGGCTGTTAAGTGGTCATAAATGAGACTTTGTAACTACTGAATGGTTAATAAAAATAATGAAATGCAATTGTTCCATATAAGTACAACTGAGCAGTGTAATATTTTATAATGATGACTATTTAATTAGAATTTTAGCAATTTTGGATTTCTGAAAATATCACCATCTTTATAGCAACTGGCCTTTGGAAGATAATTCTCTATTTTTCTGCCTTCCCAAGGAATTCTGTGCTACATTCAAACCCAGATACACAAACTGAATGCTCAGTCTTGGCTCCTCAACATAAGCATCTTTCTTAGATGACTGGGGCCCAGAGGCAATGGGCACCCACAGAAGCTGTGAGCTCTGTAGTTTCTTAGCATCTCTAAAAAGGACTAAATCTGCACTGTCATGTAGAAATAGCTCCTGGTCTTCTGGCAGGGCCAAACATGGTTAAGACGCAGTACTCCAGAGAAAGTTTTGAATAAATTCTGGAGCATAGTAAGGAAGAAATCCTAAATCTGAGCAGGATTACTTCAGACATTAATTCAGGACTGCCTGTGAGCTCAGAGATAGTCCAACATGTTGCCAAGGTACAGATGTGGCCAGGTTTTCTCAGCCCAGCTTCATCAACTTTTATCCCACCATTCACTGCAATGCTATGTGCGGTATGACCAACACAGGCTATGCATCTTCCTGGAAGAATTTGGTGGGTTATGCAGTGAGGCAGAGGAGGATACAGAGACAGCTGTGTCACAGATGTTCTAGGCAGAAAAATGAACATCCAAAGCAACAGAGCAATAAGGGTGCCGTAATTTATTAAGTTTCCTAGCATGTGTTCTAAGGAAAAATGCGAATGTCAGCAAGGGAATAATGCAAGCAGTAAAATACACATTTCAGTGACTATCACTAGTGAAAATGTTCCTCAGGT
Source organism: Certhia americana (assembly GCA_018697195.1). Classification (NCBI taxonomy): domain Eukaryota; kingdom Metazoa; phylum Chordata; class Aves; order Passeriformes; family Certhiidae; genus Certhia; species Certhia americana. The sequence goes on from CM031859.1 coordinate 72,144,902, forward strand.
TATCCTGCCTTAGAACAAATTAGTTGACGACTAATTGTGTAGCGACAGCTCTTGAGCCCATAATCCCTGTCAAATTACACCAAGTGAGGAGTGAGGACCTGTCCCACAAGTCATTATACAAACAAACAATTTAACATATTGTTCAATTGTATTTAACCAAATGCTGTTGCAAGCAGAATATTTCAGTGAGCAAATCCAAGTATGTTAAATCAGAAACAAGATAGCTCAACGGGCCAGATAAATCCCCAATATAAACATTTCTGTTGGTGGCTTCATTTGTGGAGTGACTTGTTGTAACAGTGATTAATTGGTTTGTAAATTTTGTTGTGGGTTCTTTTTCTAATCTTACCTACCTTTTGCTAACAAAATCCAAACAAGCATTCAGCTCCTAACATTATCAAGTAGTTGCCACAAGAAGCTCTGACCTTTTAAACTCCATAATCCTTGGGGGAATAGCAAACTCTTCTGCTCCACTAGCTAAGAAAGCCACTTTTTAAAACTTAGAATTGTATTGAATGGTCTCATTCAATCACAAAAATCACAGTCTCAGCTTTCAGTTACCATTCTCATTGATTCCTGTGTTAGGAAGCATATAGGTGCAACAGAAAAAAATATGACCCAGTCCTTGTTCCTGGAGGAAGTTTACTTGACACTTGGCCTAATGTGACTATCCAACATGGTGCAGATTTAATCCCATTCCCACAAGTTACAGCAAAGTGAAAGAAAATGTGACCATGAAGCCCAAAAATACATGTTACATTGCTTTCAGGGCTTCTTAAATATTCACAGAGCAGTTCTTCATGTAGCTACCCTCACAAACCCTTCCAAAAAAGGGAACTGTCACACAGAGAGAGACAAAGCATCTGATCACTAGAGGCTCCTGACTTGCATGATTTTCCACAAGAGTAAAATGAAACACGTCTAGTCATCTGTGTCCAAGTGATTTGATTGCATGAGGAGGCCTTGTCAGGAGTGGGAAATATGGCCACTCCAGTGCCAAGTTAATGACATACCCACTGGACTGCTTGCCTTACCCAGAGCTTGCATTAAATTCAGGCTTTGGTGTTGCTGTTGCCAATACAGTTAATAACTTTAAAATGAATTTATAAAGAACAGGATCTCCTGTGGAGTTCTCGTCTCTAATTAAGTGGTGGCAGGGGAAGTGTATAGTGGAATAAGAAATAATTGAAACAAGGAACCTTTCTGTTTTATCAAGCTATTTAGCATTTTGGCATCCTTCCAGATACATTTCCTATAATTGGAAACATTAAATTGCCTGATTTAAATCTGCAACCCCCCCCACTCAAGCACACAGTTCCATTGAAGGCTATGGCATTGGTCACGAGTCAGGTTCTAATTGGAGAGCGAGTTGTGATGGTACAATGCTGTTATGTTCTATGAAAGAGCCAGGTGAGGATTTTTTTTGCAGAGAACAGTTTCCTGAAAAGTACTATTTCAGTAATAGCCATATATAATGTAAGTAAACAAAAAAAAAGAAATTGAAAATTTTGTCTTGACATGTCAATTTCAAGAGCACAAAAACATGCAATATTTTGTACAGACTGTATTTTCTTTTTTAACCTTTAACCTCCTCTAAGTCTAACCACCACACAAAATACATTATTTCAGAGTGAAAAAAATGTGTTGGTAACTTCTGGATAATTTCTTTCTGCTTCCATTTAAGTTCACAAAAAAATACCCAACACATATTGTGTCAGGTAAATACAACCTTTTTTTTTGTTGGGGTTTTTTTGTTGGGGTTTTTTTTGTTTGTTTAGTCTGGTCAGACAAACAAAAAAGTCAATTACTACACAACTCTAAACCTGATGCTAATAAGAAATCCTTCTACTAATGTTCCAGGTGCAGTAATGTGCTGACAGATATTGGGTAAACAGAGTGCTGTTGTGTGAGGAGATGTCTCCAGTGTCCATTCAGTCACAGACTTGTCTATCTGTGGTCCTTATGCCTTCAACTCATATTCCAAGGTTTGTGTCATGTACCACAATTCCTTCAGCTTTCTCTTCTGTCTGAGTAACAGCACCACTAAACCCTGTCCTCTCAATAAATTTCACCCCTGTGCCTCTCATGGACTGATCTGTAGCACAAGTTCACAGAGTGAGTCAGGATCAGACATAAGGATTATCGCCCTGAGATATGGGGAAAAATGTCCAAGAAAGAGAGAGGAGCCAAACCTGAAAAAGAAAGATACTTAACAGTAATAGAGACAGGCTATAAATGCCAGCCACATGTAGAACAAGAAAGAAGCCACAAAGTGTTTGTAAGTAAAGATGGAAAGATGAGTGGGAAGAGCGAGGACAGCAGCAGCAAGGAAGACGTGCACCCTTTCAGACAGATGGCCATAGCTTTGGTGAGTGAATCTTCAAGATGAGTGTTCCCTGCACAGAAAGGGGTGAAGAAGAGTCCCAGCAGGGAACCATGCACTTTATGTCTCTCCAAACCATCCCAGAGGTTGTGAGCTCACCAGCACACCTCAAATGCTGCTTATTTAATTGAATTTTTTCAGGGAAGTGAAGAGGCATTCCTGTGACTGTGCAGAGCAAGAAACTTGTTTTGTAGCTAATTCAAGGACTACATTGAGAACTATATTACTTGTCCAAAAGTTTTGGCTTAGTGTTCCTGGCATGTCATTAGATTTTAACATGGTCAAGTCATGTAAAAGTATCTTTTAATGATTATGGATTGTACCTAAAACAAATAGTTGAAAATAGTAGACAAATAGTAGAAATCCCAAAATCTCCTATATTTCTTATGGGATGAGGAAGAAATAAGGAAGCACTGAGAAGAGATCTGGGCTTCTGGATATAAGCAAATTAGATCAGATGTAGGTCTTTACTCTAAATTAAGTTTAGAATAAAGAAAAGAAAAATCATTATTTTCATACAGAAAATTATTTCAGTCTGAAATCTCTGCCACTAAAATAATAGTAAAAAAAAAAAAGGTGAAAATATTGCTGGCTTGAAAAAGGAGGATTAATGTTGCTCTGTGGTTGTATGTACTAACCAACCTTGAGTATGAGTCTCTCCAAGACTTATTTTACTTCCTTTTACATATACATTTATGGGGTACCTCAGGAGATTTGTTACTGAACTTCTCTTCTAACCCTGATGATCTGCTGTTGGAGATAATAAAAAGAATAACCCAGTCACACCTTCAGTATTTCTATCACAGCCCTCCATTTCATGTCAAAGAAGGACTTGGGTAGTCTGTTCCTTTCTCACTTCGCATTCCAGATTCAGACAATCCTCACTTGCATGTCAGCTGTTCTTCCCTGGTACTTCTGAAAAGGGTGCTGCCTTCCATGTCTTGGTAGGTAAGGACTGCTGCTTGGACACATTCTAGTCCTGGGGGGCCCTTCCTGCCATGCTTTTGAGTATTTCTGGGAAAGAAACACTTAATAGATTCATACATCTGCAACATGCAACCACTGGGTAACTGCTAATCCATTAGATTTGCTAAAAGCAAAATTGATAGTTCCTAGAGATACAGCTGCTGATTTTGCCAAAACCCAACTTCCCACTGGAGAATGAGGGCATCACCAGGTATGCAGCATGGCCACAAAATTCCTGTATCTCAGTATTTTGTTTGTTACATGAGCAGTCTGCTTCACTATGAGATTTTAAACATGCCCCGTTGAGTTTCTGCAATATTTAGAAATAGCTCTTATGAAACTGTATAGTCTACAGCTGAAGAAGGAAAGGTGTTTTATCTACTGTTACCCTTGCTTTCATCTTCCTACGTTGTGTTAAAATAAAGAAGTGCACAAGTGCACATATGTCAGAGAGAGTTTTTCCTGAAATGAACCTTCAATTGCCACTTTTGTCAGTTTCTTTGAATTTCAAAGGAAAACCTCAAAGGGCATCAGCAAGGAAAAGTGATATAGTTAAATGGTCAATACCTACATGTTTGTAATTACAAATTCATCTTTATACATATATATTTATTACATTTCAAATCATTAGCTATGTTTTTAGATGGAGTGGGGGGAGAGAATGGCTGAGGGAATGATTTTGAGAGTGCTGTGTTCTTCTTTTCAAAGTTCATGAGAATCATAAGTCATTGAGCTTGAGAATACTTACAAGTTCTCCTTAGAGAGATGTGTTCTCCACCTTGTCACTTCTGTATGGCAATATTTTCCCATATATACTTTTAGACCAATCCTTGTTGCTTCCTAAGCTAATCACACCCATGCAAAGCAAAAGTGATTTAGAATCTGTAGTCAAACATATGTTGGAAGAATATGTTGAGCTTCATCTACTACTAAGCAAAAAATTTGCTCCAGGGCATCAAGGATCTACGCGGGGGCAGGGGGAGAACAACAGTGGAGCCACAGTTTGCTGGGAGGGGTGGCTCAATTTGGAACCCCCTCATGCACCATGCTGGCTCTCCAAACAGGGGTATGGCAGGGGCCAGGAAAGACATCAAGGACTGCAGCTCCTTGTAAAGAGGGCAGGAGGCCTCAAAATATACCTGTAACTGTAGGTTCTGGCTTTTCAAGTGGCAGCAAGTTACAGGCTAAATTCTGTTTCTGGCTTATTTCTGTGATGGGAAATAAAACAGAAGCTGACCTTTAGTAAAGCATCTCAAACAAAAATTCCTTATACCTGGAAAAAACTAGAATGAACTGCTTTTCTACTTTCCTCATGTAAGCAAGTTTTCTTTAACTTCTCCAAAATATGACATCCTAGGAAAATTATTAGAATTTTTTGCTAGAAAGTATAAAGCAGTATACAACCTTGTCCTTCAACAGAAGTTAGTTTGCTAGTTAGCCTGGATGACAGAATACAGATGAATATCAATGCTAGGAGCTCCATCTGTTCAATTCTAAGCCATCATTTACCATATTTTATTTTCTGTACTAGCCTGCTAAATAGCAGGCTTATAGCCTGTTTATCATATGCTGTTAAAAAGACACAAATATTAAAAATAAAAAATCAAAACCACCTAACAGACAAAAACCCAAACAAACAAAACCCCCCAAAAAAACAAACTCACATCAAAAAAAACCACATCACACACACAAAAAAACCCCCACAATTAATGAACCAGAGAAAGCAGTTAAGTTTTAGAGCAGAAAATTTCAGCCAAGAAAGCATAAGCAATTCTGCAGTTTCCACTAAAAGATACTAATTATATAAAAGGAATTATAAGGTCATCCATGCATCACTGTTCCAAAATTAAATCATCAACATGTGATTCAGAATTTTATTCAAACCCAGAGACTACCAAAGGGGAAAGGGATGATACCAAAGGGGAATAGGCACTGTGTCCTTTAAGACATTTGAGGTATCTATTATTTAATTAGGTTAGGATCAGCTGTTGTGAAATAAAAATTAAAAAATGTCAACAGTAAGGCTGCTTGATAATTTTCTTCAGTTATACAATTACCTTATGTTAGCTCTGGGTGTCACTATTAGCAGCAGAAAATCATGAATACCACCCTAACTGCTAGCACCTGAAGACAAGCTTAGGCTGAAATGGTATTTGGTCAAACAGCTAATGCTGTTTGAAAGCCTGCTAAATAACAAAATTCTTCTTTTTTCCCAAGCTGCTGTTCTGCATCCAAAACAACTAGAAAATTAGCAAAAATGCAAGTACGAACCAATCTGCTGCTGTTGGCGGGATGCTTGTTACAACTTCGTATTTTGGGAGCTGGTAACATTGCCACCACTCATATACCATCTGACTCAATTACTCAGCTGAATAAAGGCACTGTCTAATGAAAATATGCTTCCTTCTGATTTTACTCAGATATGGTAACAACTCTGAAAATGTCTTTGCATACATGGATGTTTTCTTCTGGGTTTATAAGCATAAGAGTGCAGTGCTTTCAATAACAATTTTTTTTTGAAGAGTGGATAACATTTAATATATTTCCCTCTTCAGCAGAACTGTGTCTTTGTGACTGTTGTTTACAAGAAAACACCTTTGTGAAGGTGATTGTGATGGGAAAGTGAAAAGCTCCATTTCTCTCTAAGAGGAACATCCACTGTGTTTACTTCAGGCTTTGATGTACACATACATATACATGGATGTGGGAAAGTGTAAATACCTTGTTCACCTGTTGACATCATGAAAATGATGGACTGCAACAGTTTTTCTACCCAACAAAAAAGTTTTCTGTGAAAACCTTAAACTTAAGCTCCGTTTTCAGCTCACTTCTATGAAGACTGTGTTTTGGAATACAACAGGCTCTGGGGTAATATTCCTTATATATATGTCACTGCCGAGAAAGAGAGGGGAAAAGCTAAAAAGCAGGGAAGGATGGAAGAAAATTGTTCTATCCTTTTTGTAAAATTTCACAAAGGCTCTGTTAAGTGAAAGAAGATCAATATATACAAATGTAGATAATTATCGCACCTATTTTTATAGGCCAAATCAGCTTAGAAAAATGGATGTGTGGACACCACAGCAGAAGCAGCACAAGCTCTACTTATTTGATGTTATCGGGCTTTTGTTTTGTTTAAGGAATACAAAAGGCATTCTCCACTTGTACTGTATGCATTCATATTGAGTTAATTTCAGAAGATTAAAGACATTGAAAGGATGATGATAGAAGCAGATATAACAACCTGATTCACAAAGGAATCCTGAATAGAGCCAAAAGCCTGAAACCTAAGCTGACAACACTAAACTGCAGCACTAACAAATATATTTGAAAGATTAACAGAGAAGCCAAAAATTGCCCAGCTAAGAAGTTCACACTGACTCAGAAAAGGGAGATCAAATTTTCAACAAAGAGCAATGAAGTCATCATTATATGCCTCACTTTAAAGTGCAAACAAAAGACTAATCTATGAGAGGTCTTCTGTAGTGTTCCTTGGGCCTCAGTTTCCCACTGAAATAGACACAGACACCTATCTAGAGATGCTTACAGTTGCTTGGGAGAGTCACCATAAACCAGTACTCATGTCCATGTGATGGGCTTGTGAAGTCCCTATTGCAGTAGGGATAACAAAGTTAATTTCAGAATATCCAAGACTCATGATGTCCCTATCAACCCCCTATAACGTGTTCTCTCTACAGATGCACCAGATGTGGGAGAATAGATCTGGATAAGTGAGGGCATTTGCGACTGCCTGGAACTATACAAATTATTTTATCTCCTTTGCAATGTTTTACAAAGCAGAAGAAATCCATACAAAGGCAGTGGTACAGCTGCAGATGAACAGCTTTCTCCATTCCAGTTCTGGGTAACAGACTAACAACTTCTAATATAAGTAGGTGTGCTTTATCATATGGGTGAGGTTATTAATTTCCCTATTTAATTTAGAGACATGCAAGACTGCAGATCTCACCAGGATAGCTTGGATGCTGAGAAGCTAAATAAGGGGTGTAACTGGGAGAAAGGGGACATGGAATTTATCTGTGTTAGAGGGAATTCATCTGTTTCCTTAACATATAGAAGTTCTTACTGAGGTTGATTAAAATACTCCCACTATCTCAAATAGAAACAGGACTGTACATACTGCAACCTCTACAAGAAATGCAATGTTGATTTTAATAGAGCCAGTCAAGAACATATTATACTGAAGACAGCAATATTCCTGGTGCAATTTCTCAAAACCTTTCAAGAACAAGGGTATATATAACACATTTTGAATACAAACAGTACAAAGACTTTTTTTTAACAAAATACAAGAGCTGTTTGGGATTCATAAACACATTCACAATTACCCATCCCTTGTCCAAACTCTCATAAAACAAGAATAAGAATAACATCAGACTGGATGATATTCTTTTCCTCACAATAAACTTTGTGCATATTTCTTTTTATTGTAACCACATATACTCCCTGCAGCTGATAATTTAATGTTCAAGGACTGGTGGTTCTTGAAGCCAAGGCCAACATTTGTTGTAAAAATGAAATATCCTAAAATGAAACCATTTAAGTTGCTTCTGAGAGACATGCTCATGCAGTTTTTTGAATGTTTTCAACTTCTTGTTAATAGGCAACTGCTGAAACCAACATAAATTCTCCTTCCAAAGAGTGGTTTGCAGCCTTCTGAGAAAAGAATACTGAAGTCTCCAGTGCAAAGTATAAGATGTTCTTTATACAAAAAAGGATGCACTCTGGGCTTGATACATTCCATAAAGTTCAGTGAAAATACAGAAAAGCAGCAAGGCAGCGCAAATTTCAACCTTAAAAATAAACTAGTCTAGTTTTAGAATTTGACTTGTGAAGAATAAGACATTCTAGCTTAGTCCCCTCAGTTTTTTAGCAGAAAGACATTTCCAAATGGATCAAAAACATTCAATTTCCCAACCTGTACCTATTTATTTTGTTTGTCTTTTTATCTTGTGTTAAAGCACAAAAACAAATACATAGATTACCTTCAGTCTGAATACAGCCCCAGGGAATCCAGTAGAAAGAAGAACTGCTTTGAGCACACCAAACATAACAACATATGGTTTATACTCCTTTCATTCTTAATGCATCCAGTTTAGTCTTTCATTAACAGAAAACATCTTTGTCAACAAAGCTGAAATATAACCAATTCATTTTTAAAATCTTTCTCAGAAAAGAAAATGTTCTTTCAAAATTTAATTACAAGCATGTACTTGACGTGAGCTAGCGCACTAATTTAAACATGATATACCAAAATTAAACGAGAACAGATCTTGACTATTCTATGTTAGCTGCATGTTTGTAAGACATTTTGGACCCCATCCAAGATAGCACTAAAGCATGTGTTTTCTCTTTGCCTGTGTGGGACTTCACTTAACCTTTCACAGTCAAACTTTGTTTCGCCTTTCCACTCCTCTGTCTTTTCCTGATGGCTCCATCTGCTCTTCTAGGAAGAGTAACTCTGTTGTACTGTCTGTCAAGGAAGTCTCCCCAGAATACTTGGTCCTTCACACCTGTTGATTTCTTCTGGGTGCTTTGTTATGGGATGGCTGGCCTAACATCTGTCGTAGAAGCAGACTCAGCACCTCCTTTCGAATCTGGCAGAGATTAGCCATAGTACTGGTCATTTCTCTGCTCTCATCACGCAGATGGGACAAGACATCAAAATGTGTTTAATGTGAAACACAAGTGAAAAATGCTAACGACTGCAGATCCCTGTGTTCCTGTGTCCTGAAGGTGATCTGATAAATCTCACCCCACATAGTTAAATATTTTCACGAAGAGCAGCTTCCAAAATTGAAATCCATAGAGTTGACAAAGGAAAATACTACACTAAAATTAAGATGTGAAGCAAATGAGCTAGGTTTTGGTCCCATTTCAGGAAATGTAAAAATCTGTTTTTGAAGGGTTAGTTACTTAGCAAAAAAGATTTCTAAGTTTAAAAAATTGAGAATCTTGGCACCATATTATCTGTGTTTCTACCGACTTTATTTTACTGTGTACGGACACTGGCCCAAGGCAGCAATCAGTTTCCTAGTAACTTCAAAAGTCATTACATTTAAACAGAGGTAGACACAGTACCTTCTGTTTGCCCTGCCAGCAGATAGTTTCACTTATCCTCACCTTCCATGGGGATCCTGCAGCACTACCAAGCCCGTGTTCCCTGATTCCAGTCAGTAGAAAGGCAACCCTGGTCCATGCTCCAGGGCAGTACAGGTTACATCCCACCTTTAGGTTGTACTGTGGGCACTTCTGCTCTGTCAAATTTTTCCTGAGGTTTCTGGGAAGTAATGGCTCCAGCAACTCTGTTAGAGGATCTTTTGCTTCTGAAGTGATTTCTTCCAGACATTGCTTGGAAGTGGCAGTTCCTAATCCTTCAAAAGTAAATGGCATTTTGGCTGCAGAGAAGAACAGAAGAAATCAGCCAAAGAGGACATGGAGGACAGGTGATTATGAGAGAGAAGTCACTAGAAGTAGAAGTGGAATATTGCTGAATTAGCACTAAGGTTCCCTTGTGCAGCCAGAAGGATTTCAGCAGCTTCCCAGACCTGCCTTACAGTTGTAAGGCTTCTTGCTTCTCTTCTCTTCTTGCTTTGCCAGGACACTAGCAAAGACACTGAAGCAGACAGGTTTCATGTAGACAGCCCCAGGCAGAGCTCCTTTGGGGCACACTTTCTCAGCCCCCTGTAGACATGCCCCATTCCAGGTTCACATACCCCCCCCCATGGCTAGTTGGTATGTGATGTCCTGTTCCCTGAAATCCCTGGGATCTACAAGTCAGGTGTAATCACCAAGCAAGGAGATCAACACCAGAGTTTCATCCCTGCACACAGGGGACTTCAAATATCCCTGCTGGATTCCAAAAGGAAGGCAAAACCTGAACATGACAGCATTGAAAGGATTTGTTGAACACACTTTTTTCCTCCACAGGTCTCTCCTGAACCCTGGACCTGAGGAATAAAGGAGCAGGCTTTGAGCAAACAGTCCACTGTCAGCAGTTCTGGAGATAACCTGGCAGTGGCTGGGAGTAATACATAGGGTGAGATGCACAAAGGACATCAAGTGGCAAGTTTTTGATTTAGGCACATGGACAGTGTAGGCACCTAATTCAACTCACAGCAGTCACCATGCCAAGATTTGCTTAGGTCAGTCACCAGAAATTGGATTAAGCTTTGTGCTTTCAAAGGGAATTAATTAGGTTTGGAATTTTTAGGTATTTTGATGTTCAAGAGATTCAATAGGGTCAAAGGGACATTTCCTACCTGTAATATCCTCCAAAAAACCCTTTACCCAAATTCACCCTGTAATAAAGGCCCTTTTAAATCCTTCAAGATTTGGGAAGTATTTGAACATTACCTTATAGACCTGTAACAGGTTGCTTTTACTCCTGATGCCACCAGCTGATTCACCACTGCCAGTCCCTTACCAAAGTGATGCTCTGTAGTGCTCATGATGGTCAGTTTTTCTCTTGCCATGATACTTGGAACTGCCACTCCCCAAGCTCACCTGGCATTTCTGACCCTGTCTGCCTTCTACTTAGACAGCACAGCCAACATATGTGGCATTTTCTCTAGAACAGTTACTCCAGGTTTCAAACAATTACATGGGAAGTGAAGACCTAGCCTTCAAAATCTCAGGAAAAAAAAAGAAAAAAAAAAAAAAAGAAACAATAAGGTTTTAAGAGGAGAATACAGACTAAAAAGACTGAGAAATTTCTTGAAAAAATAACTTTATGGTGCTTTAGCAAGTCTACAGGTACTTCTGTAACACTCCTTCTACACATGGAGAGCTGGATACTCTGCCTGACCCAGAGACCCAGGAGAGCCTGCTCTGGTAAACTCGTTCTGCGAACATCCCTGAACTGCAGCAGTGGTGGCTGCTAAATGCACCCAGTGCACCAAAAGTGCAGTTTCCTGTTTAGCTGTCTTTGCTCATTCAAACCTTCACATACAACTTTCTGAAGACATTCTGTTCCTTTTCATTTGGCTGGAAGCATTTAAAAAATGGTCAGGCCATCAACCAAAGCAGGCTGCCTCTGCAGACTGCCCTAAACTGCCCCTAAGTTTGTAAAAGACAAAAATGCATCTTACCAATGACTGAAAAAATGCCTTCCCCCAGCTGTATGCAAGGGTGTGCAAAGCAATTACTGAACAGCACTGCAAGGCCCTTTTCAAAGGTGCAGAGACCAGCTGGTGCTCTCAATTAGACGGAAACAAGCTGACAAAAAGGGATCTACAGTGGAACAAAAGAAAGAGTAGCTGAGAAAAAAAGTCAGAGATAATGTTAATGAACTGATTTTGAAGCCTGTTGTGGAATATTGGTCCCTTCTTTGTGTGTCAGCACAAATAGTTCAAGCACTGGACACCAGCCTTGTCCCTTTTCTGAAGTGGTCTAGGTCCAAAAAGCAGTGAACTATGGGCTTTGCAAAACATCTAATACAGTAACTTGAAAGCAAGATGATCCCAACTATGGCTGGTTTGTCTGTGGCCCATTGTACCAAAATCGCTCTTTTACATGGGAGCTTTCAGTGAGGATCTTTGAGAGGGGAAAATTTGCTTAATTTTTTTTTTTTTTTTTTCTATATTGTAAATTGGCTGGTACTAATTTACTAACCATCATACCTCTGGTGGTACCCTCCTGAACCTATTTGGGCAGGTTTTTTAAAACCAACCTTCGACCTAGGGAAGGCATTTGCTTTCAACATTGGCACAGATCTCCTTTGCTGGTGTCTGTCATTCTGCAGAGAAGTTCAGCTTTGCCCTGCATTTAATCTGACACAGCATGGATCACCACTGGATACTGAGGCTCTGCAGTAGGATAATATAAAGGTGACAGCTGTAAATCATGCGTGCTGCTCAGGACTAAAGTCCTTCTTGTGCCTGATAAACTGTGCCAGAGTCAGCGCATGTACTGTAATAACAACCCAGGGCTCTTGACAAAGAGAGACTTAACACTGCCTACTTGTTGTTCCTGTCCTGAAGCTCTTATGTTGTTCACACAGCCAAACTATGAGACAGCCTTTACCAGTAAAGCCCTCTGGCACCAAGGAGGAGGGAGAGGGGGGGAAAGTCTGCCCAGTGTGCTGGTTTCAGCTAGGATAGAGTTAATTATATTCCCAGTAGTTGGTACACTGCTGTGTTTTGGAGTCCCTATGAGGATAATGCTGATAACACACTGGTGTTTCTGTATTGCTCAGTAGTGCTTACCCCAAGTCAAGAACTTTTTAGTTTCCCATGCTCTGACAAAATGCACATACACAAGAAACTGGGAGTTGGCACAGCTAGGACAACTGATCCAAACTGGTCAAAGGGGTGTTCCCTGGTATGGATTTGTATGCCTAGTATATAAACTGAAGTTGGCTTGGAGGAGCTGATCTCTGCTCAGGGGCAGGCTGGGCATTGGTCAGTGGGTGGAGAGCCAGCTGCCCTGCCTACATGCTCAGTCTAGCAAGAGCTCACCTCTGGCACAAGCCTGGCTGTCTGTCCTGCACGCAGCAGCAGCAGCTGGCTTGGTTTGACCTGCACCCTTCCAAGCAGACCAGGCATGATGGGGCCAAACCCCCCCCCAGCCCTCAAGGAGTCACCCAGCAGATCCTGCAGACTCTTCATGTCCTGCAGGATATCAGTCACAGGCACATGGCACTTCCCACCTTGCACTACATAACACACCCCGAGCACATCTCCACGCAGCTGGCCCTGGCCCTCTGTAATGTGAAAGAGTCAGCCTAGTTTGGCTCTCTCCAAATAATGCCCAGACATATTTTGAGCCAACATAGATGCTGCTGATCTTTTTCCATGGGCTGCCTGAATCAGTGTAGGCAGCCAACGGGAGCACCTATGGCAGCAGGAATCAGGGCTGGCAGTGGGTTGGTTTTGCCAGTAGAACAGAGTTTTCTCATGCTGAAACACCCCATGGACAGCTGGAGCAGGCAGGAATGAGTTAGTACAGAAAGAAGGATGGGCTCTGCAGCCACCTGTGCTGGTCTGGGCACTGTCCGTAGAGGTGGCAGAGACTGTGGTCTCACGGATTTAAAGCAGCAAGTTGCCATTGTCTAAAAAGTCAGATCCTATTTCCAGTGACTATCATGGATCAGGCACATGCTTTCTGTCTGACCAATTAATCACTGCCACTACTATTATTATGATTAATGGTTTACTACAAAATACAATTCCATTTTTATGGCAATTCCCTTATCCATACATAACAGAATAGCAAAAATGCAGCACTCCAGGTATTTTGCAAGGCCTCAGCCTCTACTTAAAAACCAAGTCCAAAACTTCCCTGCCATCAAACCTCACACTTTAAATTTTATAGTCTGTGGCTATAAAATTTAGCAGTGGAAAGCTATTATATTAACTGAGAGATCAGATTAACTTACCTAGTTTTATTTTTTTCTCCAAGACAAAGTAGAATTTTCTCTTAAGGGCAACAGGCAGCAACATTTTCTTAATCTGTATGATTTTGTGACTGTTGAATGAGAAGGTGGAGTTTAGTAAGTAGAACAAGTTAAGGATTCCCTCCATATGGCATGCATGAAATCATCATTCCTCTATCTTTCAGACCTTGAAAGAAAAGCATTGCTGGCAATGAAGGGAAGGGAAGGGAAGGGAAGGGAAGGGAAGGGAAGGGAAGGGAAGGGAAGGGAAGGGAAGGGAAGGGAAGGGAAGGGAAGGGAAGGGAAGGGAAGGGAAGGACTAACACCAAAACCAAGTCTTCACTTTCAGAGTATTCTTGATAAATGAAAACTCACAGGGAGGGACAAGGCAGTAGAAAGGTTCAAGAGAAAAGATGGGTTGACATCACCAATTGTACAGTTTTCTAGGTGTCTGAAAAACAACAGAAGTGGAACAGAAGCTTCCAGAGAAACAGCCTAAATTGAAAATTTTGTCCTTCATCTGCAGTCTCATAAAGCTTGTGGTTATCTGTATCTGGTGCATTTAGCTCAGGTCAGTCTCAAGATAGCTTTTAAATTATATTGCTGAGAACAGACAGTATATTTTTCATAAATGCCAGTTAGAGAGTCGATACCTTGAGCTTTAAAATCCCATCCTAGAAAAGCAGGGGACCAGTAACTAGCGCTGGTAAAGACTGCATGGACAGCACGACCCTGCCATCTCCTGGTGCTAAGCCCAAATACATCAGCCCTGGCCTGTGTGAACAGGAAAGCTCCCAACAGCCACCTGCATTTTCCTTGCTAGCTATTCCTGTTGTGGTAGCCCCAAAGTCAGGGATAATGGGCACAGTGCCCCAGCCCTGCATAGCCTCAAGAGTAAGAGCGTGATTGTGAGCTTCCCGTGCTTTTGGAGAGGGTACAGACCATACAAACCCATGTCACACTTGGAAATGAAACAAGTCAGTGCCTCCATAAATACAGCAATGGGGGAAACACAGCTTATTGTTGCCTAAAGAAAAAGTGCCTATCAGCTGCCAATCAGCCACTGGAAAATATTCATGAAGATCAAAATAAATTCACCATCTGCCAAAACTTGTCAGCAACATGCAGTTCAGAGAAAATGCCTGCAGTGATCTGGTAGCAGGGAAGAAGGCTTAATCTTCCAATTTACTGACTCACGTGTGAGTTCTTAAAATTCACTAATCAACTGATGGGCTGCAGATGTTTGACTTCCCTTTGGCTGCATGTATTTACCAGTCAACATATGTTATTTAGGCTTCCTCTCCACCATGAATAAGAGAGTGTAAAGAAGGCTTTGGTAGGACTGTATTAGGATTCAGTCCTAGTTTCAATTTAATGTCAAAGTTCCTGTTTGCTTTCACTAATGCTGGGATTTCATACTCAGTAGGATAGAGCCCTATCTCTATTAACTATCACAGCATGAATTGTGATATGCAACTGTGCTATTGTGAACATGTGAAGATTTGCAAAGTCAATTACTTGAAGAAATCCACTGAATAATTCTGAGTCACAAATAGACTGGAAGAACTCCAGATCTATTTGTTGTCTCACCATGAACGGAAATAAAAGAATAACTTAATGGCTATTTCAGCTTTCAATCAGATTTTTAGCTGGGGCATCTAAGTTCACCTAAGCTACCTAAATGCTCATTAGTTACTGTTGAAAATACCCATAAACCTACTGCTGAGTTTTTTCGATTGTTTAACAAAATCCCATTCCAGCCACAACTAGAGATTCCCTTGCCAGGAACTGTGCTGCAAAGGGGAAATGGACCTGTCACTTTCATGTGTTGGCATCCTCAGTTACCAGCTGTGACTGGCAAGCCTGGTGAGAAAGTATCCCAACACCATCCCCAAGGTGCAGAGATCTCAATTACCTTTTCATGTGGAAACAAATCTGTGTCTATCAGGCCAGCTCTGAGTGCAAGACCCTGAGTTAATCTCTTCTCCTCTTGCTGACTCTTTGCAGCTCTCCCCTGCTTTTGCAGAGCAGCATCAGTGCCTGTCCTGATGCAGCACCCGTGTGCCAGTGCAGGTGACCACTCTGTGTGCCCCAGAGCAGAAGAGAGGTGCTATACTTCAAGAGCTGCACACGTCTTGCCAAGAGATGTTCCCTTGTAGCAGCTACAGCAAGTCCCTCTGCATCAGAGGAACCAGATACTGTCAGGATGAGCCATGACACCACCTTTTGTAGGAAAGCAAATGTCTTTTCCCTGTCTCCATTACCCAGCCTAACTCCTCCAGCTTTCTGATAACCTGACAGATATTCACATATTCGGTGTGGGCAACTCAATGGAACACCCCTATCCTTAGAAAAATAAAACAAATAGTGACAGGAAAATCATGCTCACATCGAGAGAAGTATATTATGGGGCTTGCCATGTCTCGTTGAGACAGCCATAGCAAAGGACCTTGCCATGCACAACTACAACACCCAGGACCATCCTTTTCTATCAACCACTGTGGTGAAACAATGCCATCTGCTCTGACACCCTCTGACCTGCAGCAGAGCTAATTATGGGCCAAACTATGAAGTCCTTACCACCCTCATTAGGAAGAGGGCTATTAGTTTATCTTGAGGTAGGACTGAGGAAAACTGTAAGGTCTAATTCTGTTGTTCTCACTCATGCTGAAAAGCCAGCTGTTCCCCAGGAAAGACTGCAAACACCCTGCCAGAAGGAGCAGCATCTCACCAGAGACAGACCAGAACATCAATCCCTTAGCAGGAGGCTTTCAGGGTAAAACTAATAAACTGGTATTCTCATCAATCCTGAATTCTCATGCTAGATTTGCCTCACAAAGGGGCTGATACAAGACAGAGCGAGTGCTCAGCCTGCATGGTGGGGAGAGTGCACAATAAGCTGTTATTCTTGACAGCAGCCTGCCAACCCAACTGAACTGGCCAACTTTTTGGAGAAAAAAATGAAGGCTACAGATTCACTGCCAGCCTCTACGATGCTCTCAGCTTCTTTTAGTCATCGGGGAAGGCTGTCAAAGTTATTTAGCTTGCTGAAAGCTGCAAGAGATGACCATCAAGACTCAAAATCTCCTAAAGCAGGCAATGGAAATTAAGAACAAAATCTGCTTACAGTCTCTTAAAAATTCCACACCTTCTAACACTTGCACACCTTTGAAATCCTAGCTATTGTATATATGTACTTTTTTATATTTTAGCTATATTTTTATATTATTATTTATGTAGATATTCAACCCTCTTTAGGCCTGTTTGGCAGAAAGGTAACAATTTCACTGACTGCTCATCACCCCAGGAGGGCTGGGGGAGACCTTGCCCTCATAGTTAGAAGGGAAATTGCTTCCTGATGATTGCAGTTGCTGTGCTGTGTACAAATACACAGCATTGTTTAGACCACAGATAAATGGAAGAAACTGCTTGTTTTAGAATAGAAATAAGGTGTAGACATTTTTTTATCGATTTACTCATGTTTTAATGTGCTGTTTAGTGTCTGAAATCAGACTTCTCAGTACAAACAAAATAGATGAGTTGACCAAATGACAGCAATAGTGGTGCCCCTTCCTGAGGATGTAAGATCCCAGCTAAGGGTCACTGAGATCACAGGACAACACGGAAATTGCTTTTGATTCACAATCCAGTTTTAATTTACCCCATCTGTAAATGTCCAAACACCAAAATGTTTCAGGCTGTTAAGGGCACCAGGCTCTCCAACTGGGCAGATGTCCTACTGTAATGGGAGCCCTCTCATGAGAAAAAAAGCCACAGCAGCAAGCTGAAGATCGAACTCTAAGAAGCAGCAGCTTGGACTGTGATTTGCTTTCATTTACAACACTAAAATGCTACAGCGGATTTTGAAATTCAGGATCCTCTCAGGCTAAGAACAGAAAGCACATGCCCCTTTTGTTGTTATATACCTTGGTGCACACACTTTGCTCCGTGGAGAACCTCAATGCCAGCATCAACAGGAAGTTAAAATTTGTGGGGTGCCTGTAAGGCACAAGCTTCATCTGTCCTCACAGCTAAGTCTTTCCAGGAGGAAGAAGTGACTTTCCCTACTCAGTGAAGACAAGTGATACAGAGCGTTTATGAAACAGCAAAAGTATGTGTCACTTACAGTAATGCTGCTGGGAGAGACAACAGGATATCACAGCCCTGTTTTGCATTCTAATAGCTAAAGCTCAAAGCATTTTACAAATGGGAAATTATTGTTATGTCAAAAAAGGAATTGAATCATCAAGAAAAAATGTCAAAATAAACAGCAGATGTGTATAAGAACTATTCCCTACTACCTTTGTAAATCATGGTGCCTCCTGAATGTTTTTTGGTATTTCATGTGATTTAAATGTTTATAATTTTATTTCATGTTTTGAGGTGTGAAAATTTTTATAATAAAATTTAGTAGTAGTAGTAGTAGTAATAATAGTAGTAGTAATAGTAGTAGTAGTAGTAGTAGTAGTAATAGTAAACAATTGAGTTGGAAAAAAAAATCAGTGTTTGAATGACCTGGATACTAAATTTGATTCAAAATATAGGCTCCTAGATGCTATGGTTTGAATGTGTGATTTAAAAGGTTAGTTAAACACCACAAGTTATAGAATAAGCAAGTGATGTGCCTAGCTCTGCAAAAACATGCAATCTCAATGAACTAAGGACTTTTAAACACATCTGATTTAAAAAAAAAGAAATGAAAATAAAAAGTATTTCTCAAAAAAAAAAAAATTGCACCATTACTGTACATTATTTAGTGTTATTAAACAAGATTCTAGAAAATATTGATCCACCCACTGCAGGATGATAAGTATTCGCTAGCACTTGCTATTCCATTTATTATTATGTAAATGTCCTATAATCTTATCTCCTGTAGTTGTGAATGGACTTTTCAAACCACCATTTTGCTTTTTCTTCCAAACCAATTTTATTACACAATGTATCTAAACTGCTTTTTTGCTTGATAAAATTAAAAACAATCTTTAATACTACACATATAGTATTTGTTCTCTTTCAATCTTTTTCAAGTCAGGTGAATTTAAACGCCTTTTTTTTCTTTTTTTTTCTTTCTTTTTTTTTTTTTTTACCGCAGACAGTAAACTGCAAATCACTTATTTATATAGTTTTATTGCAGACTTAGCACCTCTAGGTTTCTAAGCCCTCCTATTCTAAACACAGCAGTTGTACCGTGTAAAATGCCAAGATCCTTTCAATAGCACTTTGGCTGACAAGGAAGGCCACTCAGTGGCTATTTTACCACCTCACCTTTCTAGTATCTTGCTAAAAGCTACTTAGCCGTTTCAAAGAATACATATTGCCCTTGTGGTGATAAAGACACAAACACAGAGCCCTAAGAAAACTCCAGCAGCTGAGAAGCTGTTGACTGGTACTAGGTATATAACATTTGAAGCACGTACTGAAGTCAGTGGGGCTCTTAAAAGAGCTGTCTGTGCAGTCTCACAGATGGACCTTTATATCAGTAGAGAGGCTGTGATCAGACAAAGTGGCCAATTTGCCTAGGGGTAAGAGTTTAAATCTGCCTTGATGTGTTAAAAAAACTCCCTGAGCTCCAGCATCAGTAGAGGCAGTGACAAGAAAATATAAAGGTCTCATTAAGACTCAGTGGAACCAAATACAAATTCTCCTTGTTGCTGGTTTGCCGAACTTCAAACAGTCAGTCAGTTGCTTGAGGAGAGCCCTGGGAAGAGGTGGGAACCAGGGCCAGCAAGGGTCACAGCTGGACCTCTGTTTCACTACAAGAAATAAAGGCCTCCTTATGTGTAGAGAGGGTCTGCATTTACACTCAGCTCAGGCCTGGTAAAGGGCTCTAGGATAAATAGGTCTTTGAGCCAAAAAGATGTCCTGGTGCAGCAGAGTGTAATTGTAACTGATACTTAATCTCACAGAGGTTCCTTGGTTTTCATGCTGTTAACTACAGGATATTCCTTCAGCTATCAGATTTCTTCTTGTGTTTTGGTCAAGCTCTCATGCACAAGGCTTCTATGTCCAGGCTCTAGCAAGCTCCCTTATTTTATGACACAAGGTCAGACTTGGCTGCTTTTCCTCAATGTTCAGACAGTTAGTTTAATACCCTGAAGGGTCAATTAAATATATATTCAGCAATAGCATTAGTTTAAATAACAAATGTTAAAGAACCATTAGAATATTAAAGCCTGAAAATGTGCATATATATATATATATATATATATATGACTTTAATTTCATAAAGGCTACTGGATGTCTTCCAGAAAGCTTTTGCAGAAAGGAAAAGATTGATCTCCTGCTAGCATGAAATTTTCTTGTGTATTTTGACCTGGTTTAGGCTGTTTATCACATTTTTCCTCCTTGTCTGTGAAAATGTCACAGTGAAAACAAGGATGTTGTCAAGAACTCAGAGGTTTAACTCACAGGACATAATTCAGCCAGAGAATGGGCCATCAGTTACATTCACTCTCTTCTTTTCTCTGTGTCATTCTGAAGAACCAACTCTATCCAAACCTTTGTTATAGCAAAATAATGTCTTTGCTATAAGCACCAGCAGCCTCTATGCTTTCCTCCCTTTTTATTTCTTTAGGACTTGTAGAAGGTTTCCAATAAATAAGCACATGTCTTTCCAAAGCACTTGAAATGGTACTGACAACTTCTGTCTCACCTGCTACACTGACTTATGGAAAATGTACAGTGGCTGAAAGTCACTGATTTTCCTCGCTACCATTTTCTGTGCTGACTCAGGCATAGAAAAAGTCTTTATTCCATGTCTGAGAGGTCATCCAGTCACTGAAGGGAAGCCCTCCTCACTTAATAGAGGCAAATGAAAAGCCAGCAGGAATACATGCTGGTTTACATTTGGGAGACTCACCTATGCCAATATCTGGACTGAAACTGGCAATGCTGGGGCTGGAAAAGTCATCCAGCCTGTTATCTGTGTTCTCAGCTGCTGAGGACTTGACAGCCTGCCATGTGTATGTCATCTGTAGTTCTCTTTGTAAGGAAGTCCTTCTGAGTTAGAAATAGTTCAGTGTCCTGAATAGTGTTTGATAATTCACAAGGAAGATCTAGTCAAGATATTGCTGTTTTAAGACATTTTCATTCTCCACTTTTCATGCTTAGAAAATAATCACACTCCTTTTTTTTATATTTTTACTTAGTAGCATTCTCAGCTTGTAACACACATGAAAGGAAGAGAAGAAAAGCTGGGGAAAAAAATGTGGTGACCCATTCTGGTAGGGACAGACTGCTTGCTTGGCCACAGTAAAAAATAACAGCTGTGCTCTTCTCTGTGATCCATAAGGGATCTGATAGGATCATGAAAAGGGCCTACAACAAGTCGAGTGAAATTTAATCTTGCTGGCACTGCGCACTCCCTGCTATGACCCATGACCTTTCATCTGCTCCCTCCCTACATGACTCCCTCCTTCCCCATTTCTGAGATTTACTGTTCTAGTCACCAATAGTATTTCAGTTTCAAGTCACAATGTTACTGAGGGAGAAGGTCATGAATTCATAACTATCAAAACAACCCTTGCTCCAGCTAGTCTTGTTCAATGCTGTTATATCCAGTGTACTGATTCAGAGCAGTCTTTTGGAAAAAAAAGACCTTGACAGGTATGACTTCTTTTATTAGATTCTCTGAACTCAAATGACATCCTGCCTGCTGAACCAGTTCAATCCCTGAAAGTGCCAAAAAGCAGATCAGAAACCTCCATGGACTGGTGAACTGGAACATTTCTTCTCTATTCTCTTGGTGTTTCCTTCCTACCACAGGCATACCCACATGGTAGAGTTGCTTTACTGTCTTCTTTCCATCTGTGATGCAGTACAAAAACAACACAAGATAACTGCTGTAGCCTCCATTCAGCCTGTGCAGATTCTTTTGAGTTCCACGAGATTTGCAAGAATGTCTGTCTCTGGCTCTGAGCATTACAGTAACTAGTGAGCAACTTCTCGGCCCTACCTGCACCTGAAGGCATTTCTAACTACAAGAGTAGTCTTGTAGGCTGGCTGTGTGGGAGTTATATTCTTTCCATCTTTACATCTTTCAAGGGATTTTCTTCTGCTGCCCTTTTGCAAAATTAGTCTGAGAAAGACTTAACTGGACAGAATATTTACTTTCTACACAGTGTGTCTTTTGAGCAGGGATAACTACATATGGAGTCAGCCAGCTTCCATCAGTAAAGGCTCAGGAGATGCTTTTGTCCCTGCCTTACATGGAAACATTTTCCTAGGAAATACTTGAGGAATTGACTCAGAGCCAAAGTTAAATCTTAATGGGAAGCACTGAGTTTCATCCTGAGCAAAGAAGGAAGGCCTATGAGCTCAGGATGATTTAAGCTCCATTTTTCCACAGGAGCCTTGGTACATCTGCCCCACTGCATACAGATGATCCTGCCATGCCAAGCATGTGAGTCTAGAGCAAATGCCTTGAAGGATTCTGAATAATGTGGAGGACTTGAGAAAAACTTCAAGCCATGACTCAGATTAGCAACCCTGAGCTTTATAGGCTTTGAGTGGTCAGCTCAGCCAAGCAGTTACAGTTTATAAGTCCTCAGTGTAACCCAGTTAACTGACATTACAAAATTGGCATCAAAGGAATTATAATGTGTTTGCCTAAATCAGTCATACGATAGAGCAGCTCATTACCAAATACACAGTATTTAAATTCTAGGGCTTTTTTTGTTTGTTTGTTTTAATAAAATTGCTACATGTATACATGGATCAATGTGTCTCACTGGATTAAATCAACATCAGCCATTTGCTAAGGGCTTTCTACCTCCATTTTTTTTTTAATTGCAATACAAATATTACTTCTTCCATTTACCCCCACCTCCACCAAAGTCCACCCACATTATCCCTTCATCCTTTTAATTGCCCTGGATCTCTTTCTTCCCTTTTTACCTAAGCCATAATTTTTCCCTTCCTTGGTCTGTTGTTCATGGTCATTCCAGGCCTAGCAATATCTCTATGAAGTGTCAAAGCTTTAGAAGTAATCACTCCAAAGGTCTACATGACTCACAACCACAGAAATCTCAGTTGAGCAACATGTGTCCTTATATATGAACATCAGTAAAATGTGCGCACTTCATCACCACTTTCCTTTTTT
This sequence comes from Certhia americana, assembly GCA_018697195.1. Classification (NCBI taxonomy): domain Eukaryota; kingdom Metazoa; phylum Chordata; class Aves; order Passeriformes; family Certhiidae; genus Certhia; species Certhia americana. Next base: position 72,167,744 of record CM031859.1, read on the forward strand.
GACCTTTGAAATTGGCCAGAACACACTCATGTTCCAGCACACAAAAACCCACAAAATAATTACTTATTCTGTGCTAATAAAATGGTTGGCATGCATCACACACATCTTTGTAAAAGTATGTCAAGGCTTGGGCTTTTACTTATCTATACTCATTTAGGGTTTATTTTAACTATTAGACCTGTAATCAAAATATTTCTACTAGTGAAGCTCTGAGATGTGAGTTTCTCAGGGTTGGAAAACTCAGTGGCTGGAAATTCTCCTGAGACTGGCTTTTATGGATTCAAAATACTGATGTGGTGATATTCTGATGATCAGAAAAACTGGTCTCAAAAGCAGATATCACTTGCCCCCCCCCCCCCCCCCCCCCCATCTTGACTGGCATGTATGTGTGTGTGAGTGTGTTTGTATACATACATGTACATATACATGTACTTTTTATACACATGGGTACAGTTATTGCATGCAAATAATTGTCAGGGTTTCTGATTAGAATTTCTAATAACACTAGCAATGATGCAGTAAATAAATGACAATGAGAAAGTAAATAAAATGGTTTTGTGTGGGCAGTTGTAGGAAAAGGGAGCAGCAGTTGTCAACATTTCTGTGAAGAATTTAAAATTTGAACTCCGTGTAGCTCTTGGCCTTTTATTTGGCTTCAGTAAGAGTGGTCTGTGGCAAGTATATTATAGTATGCATAAAATGACATTGAAGAGATATTAGTCACTAAAAACTGCAGTGAGAAAAATGTAAAGTCTGGCTCAGATCCCACCAAGAGACTTGCAGAAAGTCAAACATCTGCAAATCTAGTTCAATGTCTGAGTTATTCTAAGCAGGGTTATGATCTAAACTGTTTCCATATTAAATACCTCCCTTTTTGAAGTCTTTATTCAGAAACTCGTGAAAGATTTTGGGTTTGGATCTCAGCCTAGTTGAAGATAGATGTCAGTGTCCTCCTGCAGGAAGCATTGCAGCACACATGCCTGCAGGTGGCAATAACACCAAGGAGCCCAAAAGATCCACCTTGAGCTTCCTAGAAAGAGCCAGTGATGAGAGAAATCAATGCTCAGTGCTAGTAGTCCGTGCCCTTTCCCTTCTACATTTCAAAGGAAAAAGAAAATGTATTGTATCAATTTAGAGCAATTTGGAGTATATAAATCTATGACCCTAAATAATAAAGCTGTCCATATCATCCAGTGTGGCAAAATCTGAAAAATCAGAGCAAGTTTTGAGGACAGGTGAGGCTTAAATCATGTAATTTTCACACCAGCTGGGAGAGGGTCTGTATGTCTTTTGTTCAATGACTATCTAGCACTGTTGAAACCATTTGACAAAAACCATTCAGTGGTGCTCAGTAAGTTTGGTAGAGGCAAATAAATCAAAACTAACAACTCTGGGCAAATAAATTCCCCAGCTCATTGGTTTGCTCAGGCTTTGAAATATTGCTTTCTCCAGGGTATTCACCCTAACCACTGATTTTCCAGATTTTTCTGACCACATGGGCAAAGGGGAGCAATTACATGGTCACGGTTGCCTACTGCTGCAGGAGATCAGACCTGTAACAACACAAGGCCTGTCACAGTGACAAGCAAGGCTGGAATGAATGTGTCTGAGCAGGGAATGTGGTAGTGCCCTGAAGCACTTTCCCAGGTGGACTGACATCTATGTCTATAAATAATGAAACAGGGCAATTATTCAAAGCAGGATTTTTTTTTTTTTTTAAATTCCAGTTCCAGCACATTAACATAATTCATGAGGCACTCTGGACCATTAGGGTTATGAAATTACTAACTTATGGATGAACTTATTCTGTCTTAATAGGATCTCATTGGACCTGAAAGACAGAAAACAAACTTTGTCAACACCCAGGCTTAACAGGAAACTGTCACAGCTGAATGAAACTCAGCAGCCAAAAGGCAGATCTTGAAGAAATTTGTCATAAACCACATCTCCTCTTAACCTACAAACCAAATTCAGATGGTATTTATGTGATCTCTAGCAGAGAAATCAAAATACATTTCCTCCTAAGAGGTGTGCTAGTGAAAGTAAAACATCAACAGCACTTCAAGGGTAAAAATGTATTTGCTGGCATCATGCCATGGTTTAGCCCCAGAGAGCAGCTAAGTACCACACAGCTGCTTATTCATTCCCCACCAAGTCCCCTGGTGTGGATGAGAATCAGGAAAAAAAAAAAGTAAAACTCATGCAGTGAGATAAGAATAGGTTAATAATTGAAACAAAGTTTAATGTAACAAGAAGAAGAAGAAGAAGAAGTAGAAGAAGAAGAAGAAAGAAGAAGAAAGAAGAAGAGGAAAGAAGAAGGAAGAAGAGGGAAGAAGAAGGAAGAAGAAAGAAGAAGAAGAAGAAAGAAGGAAAAAGAAGAAGGAAGAAGAAGAAGGAAGAAGAAGAAAGAAGAAGAGGAAAGAAGAAGGAAGAAGAAAGAAGAAAGAAGGAAAAAGAAGAAGGAAGAAGTAGAAGAAGCAGCTTGTTATCCTGGCCATTCTCCCACCACCACCACCAGTTTCCTATGCACCTGCTGGCTGGCAGAGCATGGGAAACTGAGAAGTCCTTCACTTGGGGTAAACACTCCTGAAACAACTAAACAGACCCGTGCGTTATCAGCGTTATTCCCGCGGGGAATGCACACCGCAGCCCTGCAGCAGCGGCCGGCAGGTGACGCTGCGGCTCCGCCCGCCGGAGCACCGCCCCGCCGCGTTCGGGCATTCCCGGGCAGCCACAGCACGGGAATGTCCCTTCCCTGCTGGGGTCAGAGCGACTGAACCGCCCTGTAAAATGATAACAAACACTGCCCGGGCGGCTTTGTTTGATTGGTTTGTTCGCTTGTTTTCTCCAGCAAAGGCATAGGGGTAAAAGACACAAAGTTTTGGGTGAATAATTTAGATGGATAAAGTGCTTTTTCCCTGCTTGTGGCAAAGGCAGGAATCCAGTATGTTGTTGATCAGGTCAGCACTAGCTCCGAAACCAGTATCATCTTCAGTAGCAGGGTGCTGCTGTGTGACCTGCTGGATGCTGGCCATGGCTAGCGAAGGTTTCCAGGTAGTGATACCTGAGCAGCTCAGCGACTCCCTACAGACATTTTATCCTTGAAGCCTGTGAACTAATGTACAGAAACAAGCATTATGCTGCTGCATCCAAATTCCGCCTCCTCCAGCCTCTGGAGGACTTTCTCCAAGTTGTATTTTCTGCATCCTACTTGAAAGGTTTCTGACTCACTATGGCAGGATTTTCCTGATTTTCCTAACTCTTCCTGAGGGCATGTCTTTCAGTGAACTCCCACTGCAGAAAGATGCACCTCAATAACCTGGGATGCCTCTTAAACCCATTTTGTGTTTTGGTGTTTCATCTTCATGCTGCTCTCCTTCTCCTGGGCCTCCTTCTGGTGTGTCTGTCCCTTTTGGTTACCCATCTACTTTGCTTGTGGCTCTTCTCCATCAGCAGATTCTGGACCATTTCCATGTTTCTGGTTAGCAGACAACACTGGGTTACTGATCATGATGTCACCATTGTTTCCAGTCCCTCGCCATCTCCCATGACATAAGCTTTATCTGAGACTCCTGCCTTTGTTGTTACATCACTGGACTGCTAGCCAGGGGAATTCTCACATCTTCATGGATCTGCAGACTCCATTCTTTGTCTTTTTAGTTCCCATTCACCCATTTGCTTCCTGGCCAAGGACTGATAGCCTCTTGATTACTGTGTCCCTTGGGATATCATTCCTTGAAGGCTGCAGCAGACAATTGAGAGAAAATATATGCAAGCATTGTTTTCCACAGACCATTTCTGTCAACCCTCTCTTCTGCCTCCCAGTTCCTTTAGTTTGACCCCATTTATTTGTTCTGCACTACTTAGTGTGCTCATTGCAGCCCTTCCCCAAGCTATCCTGGTTTTGTGCTGCAGTAGCTGCCTTGCAAATACCTCAGGCAGACAGTGGAGACAGAGGTGCTCAGGGGCTCTCAGAGTTCTGAAGCTCTCAGGTGAGCGCAGGCTACCTGTCATATGTCCATGAAGGTGTCACCCACATTACATACAGTACCACTGACATGTAGCCTTTCACATGCACCCCCATCCCTTGTCCTGAATAGCTGCACTGGATCAGAGACTGAGCTCTAAGCTTACACCTGAATGTAATTTCCTGCTTGTTCATGAATCCATAACCTCAGACTTTTCTAAGTTTTTAACTTTGTGCCCTGCATGAAGCATTTCTTCATGTAGATTATCCTCTTCCATAATTTTCCCTTTTTATTCCCAATTAAACAACATTTTTATCTTATCATATTCTGGAAACACATTGTAGCTAGAGAAAATGAGAAAGATTTTATTTCAAAACTGGATGGAAATCTGATGTCTTCTACTGTACATTTGCAGTATAAGGCCCTGTATTCGTTGAATGGAAATCTGGGATAACAAAGCTGAGGTCACAATTTAATTAGTCTAATTCAGGGAAGAGTTTGACTCACTAATTCCAACTTTCAGCTGAACAATTTAAAATTCCCTTGGGCCATGCCCTTAGGAAACTAGCACCCGTTATTTAATTGGTTTACTAAGATGGTGCCATTCAAGATCCAGCGTGTCAGCAGACTGGATCTGTCGAAGGCTCACATGCCTCAGCACATTTCTTCATGGCAATGTTGCAATTTTGCTAGATTCATACAGCTCTTAAGACATGCTTTTTAAAGCCAGCTTACCCTTTTATGCCTAAAAATAATTACAGGTGGGGTTTATAATTGCTAGGGCAAGTTGCAACTGTTGCACAGCAAAATACCCAACTGCTTCTGCAAGTCTAGTGCCAGGAAATATTCCAGTGCACTGCAAGAGCATTGTTAGCAACTCAAGCACTCAAAAGTTAGGAAAGGTGAGATCAAAAGTAGTCAATACACATATATAGATCAATACAACATGAACATTGTGATTATCCTTGATCGCATAAAGATGTAACTTAACATCACTTTTGGTCCTGCTTTGAGCAAGGCTTGGACCACGTGACCTTTGAGACCCTCTCCTAGCCAAGGTATGCTACAATATTTAAAGATTTTTCTTATAATTTTTGCTTGACCAGTGTAGTTTGCTGTGGGGAACAATTCTCTGGGGCCCTGGTTATCTGAGTTCCACGGCCCCTTTCCAACCAGTTTAGTTCTGCATAGTCCTTCCATTTCCTTTTAATTCACTACCTGATAATTTCAGTGGGTTCCTCTTAGTCCCTAATGTAATTAGTAGGTACATAATTGTTCTCTTTTCCATATCTCTCATGGTGCTTTATCTTTTACATGTATTTCCTTCTCGATCACCTTTTTTAGTAGCCCATGAGATTCGTGAAGAGCTGAATACATCAGTAGTTTTACTGAGTTAGTGTGGCCAACACTCAGGTGAATTCCCATTCCACATGCAGTTAAACAATGATTCACGTTTCCAGCTCTTGCTGTGTGCAATACAGTCTTTCTTATCCATATTTCTTATCCCTGCCCTGGGCCTCTAAGGGTGCTGTTCCACAGCACCTGTGGCTGGTCCAAATCTGCCCTGATGTAATCCCTATCTCAGTCACCGGCTTTCTTTTGCTGTTCCCTCACCATGAGGCCACACCGTCTGTTGCCATCTGCTCAGGGATCTTAACTAACTGCAGACTATTTGCTTTATTTGTGGGATTATTTCTCACCTTGTTAGGGTGTTCAGGCACTAAGGGGCAGAGAAGCTGAGCCAGGAGGGCAGGGGTGGACGGAGGTGGGTGGGCAGGACCATGGCAGTGCTCACGGACCGGCTGCTGGGATTCCCTAGTACCGCCAGGAGGGTCTGGCTTGCTGAGAGTATCTGAAACAGTTCCTGTCTTTAATATTTGATCTGCTTTTAAAATCATCAACTGGGCCACAAGCACCGCTCGGACACTCACAGTACAGCTGTCTCAAACCACTAATTTAAAGCCTAACATCTAAATTACTAATTCCAGGTTAACTTTAACAAGCCAAACCAAGCTACATCAATTACATACATAATAAACTGAGAGAAATTAAATACATTTTCTTCATGAGATATTTCTATTAGTGGCAATAGTGCTTCCAGCTACCATAAAAATTAATTTGGACCTAATTTATACAGACAAGGCACCTAATTTCATCAAGATTGTGTGCCTTTTCATTTCCCAAAGGAATATCAAATGACACTTGCATGTAACTTTGAGCGAAGAAGAAGTTGCCTCTTATATGCTTATATCTCTTACTGTGTATAGCAGGGAAAGTGAGAGATAAATAGTGTGGTAAGAAAAGAACCTGCCAGACACCCATTATACATAGCAGGATGGATCCAGTCCAAAAAGATGCTCTTACAAACTAATCACTTTTGCCCCATTTCAAGCCAGGGCAGGGACTGAGCTGAGGCAGGGCTCAGAGTAAGATTTTATACCTTCCTTCACAGACCATCATTCTCCCTATCAGAAAGCTTCTAACAATGAAACAAAGTCAGGAAAACTAGGGGGGAAATGCATTTTCTTCCCATTTTTAAATTATTTACGCTATCCCAAGTGATTATCAGACATGATTGTGATGCCTTAGGAGCACACACTTGAAAATGGAGATGAGGAAGCCACACAAGGAATGCCACAGTGCATAAAGGTGAGAGATATGTGGCCAAGCATAGGACACAGAGAGAGAGAGAGAGACAGGTAAGCAACCATCTGGAAAAACAGGCACTCACTGTATATTTTACTAGCTCAACTTAAGTAAAACAGCATCAGCTCAGATGTCAGCTTGCCAAAGAGAGAAAGCTTTATGGAACAAGATCACCCTTTCAGCCTGTGTTTATAGAGTCCCAAGGTTAAGAGGCACTTGGTTCATAGCTCCTGGAAGCTACCACAGCACTGAAAAATAAACATAAATAATGTCATTAAGAAATATCTTCAGAAGTCTGTGTCTCATTTTGAGAGCCCCACATGATGCACAATTCCCACTGGGATTAATATTTCCATTAAATCTGAGCATTGGCATTTGCACTCCTGAAGAGAATATTTATTTTAAATTTCCTCCAGCCTTCAAGACAAGACTAGTAGCAGCCCCAGCTGCCTGGCTGCATGCCAGCAGACCACGTTTCTCTCCTGTGTCCCAGCCACAAGAGCTGTCACAGCCAGGACAGCAGTTCTCATTACATTATCACACAGTTCAATCATTTTGGAGTACTTTGGTAGACCTCAGAATGCAAACGGGTCAGAATTTCCCTGCAAAGGCAAGGTGTCAGGAAGAGATCCCCAGACCAGCCTGAGTATGAAGCTGCAGTTGTGCTGCCTCCCAGAACAGGTGATGACTTTATCTGGTGGTGTTGATAACATCTCTGGTTTAGTGCCACTCTACTTCTCTGTGTCATCCTTCCTCTTCAACTCTTTAAAGACATCATGGGGTCGAAGCCAGGCCTGAAGGAAACAGCTTCAGCAATTTGCTAGTAACAAAGTACTGTTACGTAGGGACTGACTGACTATGCCAGGCTGCAGATGCAGTGCTCAGTTGTGTCTCAGAGAGGACCCAGAAGAGAACATCCCAAAGGAGCCTGTGGGAGACCTCAGTAGGCAGACACACTACCTTCTCTTCCCTATCCAACCTCCTGCTGAAAAATTGGCATCCCCTGAAGAAGATATGTCTCTTTTGCCTTATCTTTTCCAAAACACTCGTTATCAGAGAATCAGAGAAACATAGAATCACAGAATGATTTGGGTGAGACCTGATAAGGTCTTCTCATTCCAACCCCTCTGCCAAGGGCAGGGACACCTTCTACTACTCCAGGCAGCACAAAGCCCAATCCAACCTGGCCTTGAACACTTCCAGGAATGGGGCATCCACACTGTGTTACAGCCTGTTCCAGTGCCTCCCTCACAGAAGCATTATCAATAACTCTAATCCTTAATAATCTTATTATCCATCATCAGCAGTTTCACACAGGCCTTAATGAGACAGCTTACATCCAGTGAAGACTATTTTAAAAGTGTTTAGAAATGTCTGGACCCAGCAAATAAATTCACAGGCATTACTTACTTATCTAAGTAGAATAACTTTTGTCTTAGGGGTCAGTTCTTCCACATTTTAATATGTTGATAATATCATTGCTAATGTCACTATTTTTACTGTCATTAGTTTGAATGAAGGTGCATATCCTTGCAGAGCACTTATCTGCAGACAGTGCAACCTAGTCTGCTTTTGTTCATTTGAAAGAGGTCTGCAGCTTTGGTTTGAAGGTCTAGACCTAATAGTAAACCCCAGAGATGTCCAAGTGTGATCTATCTAGTGGTTGAGTCTGTTGACTGAAGCAGGAGTAGTCCTAATGACAGCTAATGATGCTTTTAACCAGACTGTCCAGGTACAATTAGCTTTATTGACTGACTTTACCCCATGTTGTTTGCCTGTGGGTTGAATGTACACAGTGCTATTTGCTATCTTATCACTATATTGAGTGAGGCTATAAAATAAAAGGAAACTATAATGAATGTATGCCTTTAACCATCTTTACAGCTAAGAAGAGAGATCCAGCATCTGGACACTCCTTCAATAAATCTCTGGGGATGCCCATATCCTGTTTTGAAGAGAACTTAATTTCCCTACACATTACATTCCCACTGGCTATCATAAAACAAACATATTTATTATCTGACTTTCCTGATTTCCATCACACTTCTGTATTTTGTTAATATTAGCATACTTAGCATATTTCCACTTAGTAAACAAAACTTGTAGGAGCAGCAAAATGATAATAAAAAGCCAATAATTAGTAATCTATTTATTTGCGACAGTTCTCTGCTGAAGGTGGAAAATGTTTATTTGGTTAATAATCTTTCAGACGTAAATAGATGTAAATAACAAGAAAGAGGGTGGGAATATCACATCCTGTTGAAATTTCAGGGTGATTTATATTGGCACAGTGTTTATATCCTATTGAGGATTCATTTTCTACTGGTAAATAAAAAGCAACAGAAAAAAATCAGGCTAGATTTTGAGAACTACAGGCTCTAAACCACACCTTCAACAGTGGTCAGCTCCACTTTGAGCAAAGATGTGACAGTCCACATGAAAGGAGGAAACTGCCCCTTTGAACAAATGATCACTTTCAGCATAGAATAGTTTATTAGCCTGCAAATGTCTAATCTCCACCATCTAGAAATCACCATGGATTATGGTCAGTCTTCCCCAGTTATTCCTCCAAAATGAAGGGCCCTCACTAATGTGGGAATAGTTTATAGCTTACTACAACAAGCACTGCGTTTTGCACTCTCCTTCAATGTCTCTCTCTAAAGAAGGAATGTCTCTTCTCTAAAGAAGCCCCACTTTCCATGAGGGAGAAGGGAGCTTACTTGCCAGGCTTACTTCCAGAGCCTGGCAAGTAGTTGGTCTAAAATATTCTTTGACCAGTGTTAATCAACTTCAGTAAGCATTCTGGTGCTGCAGTGTGCAATGCCAAGGCATTTCTTTTCCTTATGGATCCCATAAGGATTTGGACCAGGATGCAGAAACAAAGGAGCAGGGAACAAGGAGGTGGAGCTGGGAAATGGGTGGACCCCTGAGGACAGCGGTGTTCAAACACCGTTTAGAAAGGGATTAGCAGTATCAGCTCCTGGAGAGGGAAAGCCACAAAAATGCCAAGCATTAAAGGTTTTGAAAGAGATTTCTTCACAGCTTCCCCTGCACCTCTCTCATTCAACCTACTGTAGACTTTGCAACTCTGATCTAGCGAGTGGCTCACCTCCAAGTCCCTTGACTGTGATCTGGCCTCTTTCCCTAAGACACTGGATGCCATTGTTCCTCTCACATTGTTGCAAATATTATTCCTTGGCCTGACTTTTAGAAATATAAATTAGCCAGAGATAAAGGGTGATTGAAACAATAATCCTTGTACAGTAGTGACAGATTTTTACCATGTTTTTATTTACCTTAATGAAATGTCAGAAAGAGCAGACTGAGAATAATGAAACCATGGGAGGAATAAATTCAAAAATCAGAAATCCTGAAAGGTTTTTAAAATTAGAGAATCCAGATGAGGAAGCAGAAGTGCAGGTTTATGGGACTCAGACTCACTGCATAGTGCATCCATCCTTAGAAGCATTGTAGGAAAAAGTGACAATTTGAGCAGAAAGTGTGTTAATGCTTTGGAATATTTTGATGTATTTTGCGTGCCTTTATTATCAAAATGGGAAAAATATTAGTACGGGAACAAGCAAAAGAGGTATGGAAGAGGAAAAAGGATTAAGAGACAGTAAATTACTTTGAATCTCATGGAGGCAATTATCACAGGGAGAAAATCTGAGAGAGCAATACTCTGCCCCACTCTGCCTATCAGCTACTTTTGTAGTCAAGGCTGGTTAGCCTTAGCTATTCTCACCAGCAGTACCAATGCATGGGCAGGCATGCACAGACCACAAGGCATGGATAGAGAATTGCTGAGTCTTTGTTATTTGGCTGAATTCTAAACAAGAGCAATGTAAAGTATAAGAAGAGCAGAAGACAGCAGAGCTGGGTGGATATGGCTGCAGTTCTGAGTTGCAGTCCCACAGCACAGAGGGTGCCTGATCAGCCGTGGATGCCCACCGTGTGTCCTCCCAAGCAGTGTACAACATGCTCCTTCTCCCTTTCTTGCCACAAGGCCTCATTCCTGCAGGAATGAGGAAGCAAGCTGAAGGTGTCAACTGGATTATAAAATACCCTTTAACCAGTTTCTTGGCCTCTAGTTATGTTGTAAATACCATAGCAGCATGGCCACGTGATGCTAGGAGCTCTGCCAGTAGCTGAGGCTCTTACTGCTGACCACCCATTATGGACAGCTTAAGATATGGCTAAGAACATTAACCAGGAAATGACATCCAGAGCAAGTAATCCCTCCCACTCTTAGTTTTTCTGTAAATGTGGTAAAAGATGCCAACTGGAAAGCTGCAGAGATATTTCTGAGACAGCAGCTAGGCACACTGAAGGGTGTACAAATTAATAGTAATTTTAAAATGACTGAAGCCAAGCTTTCTTATGGTATTTGGAGAGAGCATCCCTACTCCATATAATGTTTTGCTATCTCAGCCAGGTTTAGACCCAGTAGAAAACTTATCTTTTGAGGTTTACCAATGAATGACTACTAGCAATAACTAAATACAACCCCCCTTTTGGTAGTAGAAGTGCACTTAGAACAATCATTTAGCATTTCTGTGAGAAATTATCAACTCTATCAAAGCCAGTTATTTATGACTTATGAATAAGACCTCTGTTTGCAAAAAAACCCAAAAAACCCACAACCCTAGCTTGTCTGGCAACAAGCCTGTAATTATTCAGAGCTTCGTGTGGGTGTGGTGAATCAGTGAAGCATGTATTTATTTAACAAATAAGTATACCTCTAGCATATTTGGCTGCCAACTCGTGATAATAATGAAGTTTGCTTCTGAACTAACTAATCTTGCCTAAGGAAGGGCAAAAACCAGACCAAACATACTTAAATCAAACTGCCCTTGCACATTTTCCAATTTGCCCTTATTTCAAACTTGGAGTTCCAGCTGCCTTTGGGAAAAACGCCTCACACCATTCTGTGTGTAAACATACAATCTTTGAACATATCTACTGGTTTATTTCCAGGTGAGCTACTTTTAACACCAAGTAGTTGGAACACATGATTGGAGCCTTCTGGGCAGTAGCCACACGGCTCTGGAAGGCACACCATTGAGATTTTGCCATTGCAACAAAGTGAAGAGCATTAGCTTTTGAATTCTGGAGGTCAGCTACAACTCTCTTTGTCTCACACAAAATTTCTCTTTCAATGTACCTACTTTTAGTCACTCAGCTTCAGTAATGAGGATGGGGGGTAATGTTTTAATGTTTCTGATCAACCTTACTCCATAATGAATCAGAGTTGTTCTTCTTAAGACACAAAAAACATTATCAAAATATAACTACACTCAGATACAGAAAAGAGCTGCCTTATTTGTTTTAGCCGGACATGCCATTTGCAGAATGTGCTCACACAGTAGCTGTACACGTATATTGACAGGTTGTACAAAAATTATCAGGTAGGAGAATTAGGGACATGAGTACAAGCGTTGTTTCAGCAGGTGTCCTGTGCCTCAAAACATGTTGTTGCAGTTCATTAAAATCTGGACACATTTTGATAGGGAGAATTTCCACACAGCCCATCAAATCACAGAATTGCCTGGGTTGGAAGGGACCTAGAAGATCATCTAATACCCAGCTTACCAGCCCTGGGCAAGGACAACTCTCTTTGCACCAGGTTGCTCAGAGCTCACTCCAACTTGGCCTCGAACACTTCCAGGGATGGGGCATCCACAGCTTTTCCAGGCAACCTGTGCCAGTGTTTCACCAACCTCACATCAAAGAATTTTTTCTGTATAAATAATCTAAACCTGCTGTCTTTCAATTAAAACCATTCCTTCTTGTCTGTTACTATGTGCCCTTGTTGAAGATAAAACCATTCTTCAGATTACTGGTAATGCCTACACAGGTGTGAGGGGAGGAGTTCTGGAAAAGTTACCCACAAGTTGCCCACTGTGTGGCAATACCTCCTCCAGAGCCCCAAATATTTTTTTAGTATATTTTGAGAAGGAAAGTCTTTTGAAACATTCAAAAGTCACACCTCTTGAGTCTTACCCTTATCTTAGGTAACGCCTATGGTAAAAAATGCATTACCTGTAGTGGGAATTACAGCTCAGATTTGCAGTCATTGTCAGATAAAGTTTCTATAGTTCAAGAATGTAACCACCTGTAGTTGTTTCCCGGCCCCAGTGCTGTGATCACATGTAAAGACCAATGCTATTCACAGTGGCTTGATCAGAGAGTTTGACCTCTGCTTAGAAAGGTTGTGATTGGATATGATGATGCAAACTGCTGGAACCTGTCCCAGTCTCTTAGCAATCAGTGCTCCCACAGAAGAAGAGCTGGCAGAACACGTAGCCTGTCCTCCACTGAGCTGCCCCATTCACCACTCAAAAGTTCAGTCAATCATTATTGACACAGACTGAGCCAGGCTAGTTGAGGGGCAAGCACAGCATCTGTCCTGCCACTGCCCTGGAGGGAGGGATGCCCCGCAGTGAAGGTGAGGGCTAGCTTCAACAGGGGACATTGCTTGTGCTCATGGGAGTGATGAATTTGGTCTCCCAAAGTCACACCCAGCCCAGGTATCACAGAGGGGACTGTTGGCTCTATGATTGCAGCAGACTGTTTCTCCTGGCACAGCAGTGTGCTGGCTCTCCTGTTGAACCTTTTCCATTGTTTTTCTTAAAGTTTGCTACCGGAATAGGAAAGGTCACAAAGTATTATCAGACATGGACAGGACTTGAACATTATGAGTGTTTGTATGTAAGCTAGAGAATGTATTCTGTGTCAGAACTCATCTTGGGGAAGTCTGAGACTGTGTCTTTTAAATGTCTCCTTTATGTATTTTTTTTGGTCTTGAATTATATACATATGTTTTGATCTCAAAGGCTGACAAGTTTTTGTATCAGACTGCGTATAACTCTATTATTGCCAGCATGCCAACACCATCAAAGAATCCATTCTAACCTCCTGCTGCTTATAGTATCGGAAATATATGGCTACAAAGTCACCCTAGAAACATATATTATTGCCTAGACAGGTTCAGTTTGAGTTTTAAAACAGATAGGGCTTTAGTTCTGCTTTTAAGAGCTGATTTCAAATTAGGACTTTAATTCCCTCACTAACTATTTGAGTTTAAGTCCCTCCAAGGGATCCATCATTGTGAGAAAGCTGATTAAAGTATTTAAAGATAAGATTTATTGTACCCAAGGCAGCTATGCTTTCCTTGTTCTCTTTCTCTACTGTAACTGTCTGGCATTTTATTACACTTCTTTATTCCTTATTATCTTCTTCCTTTACTCCATCTCCAATAACTGAAATGGATATCAGGTACAGCACAAACAGCAAAGGCAATGCAGGGAAGCTGGGATTTCTGGGACTACCATCTCCTCTTGCCTGTCCACCAGTTTTTTCAACATGGAACAATGTTCAGGGTGCCACTGAGAGGCATGTTTGCTCCAATGTTCATCCTCGGGGACACCAGTTGTGCAACGGTCATTGCCAAGGCTGAAGCTCAGCTTCAGGACACTGTCAACTTCAGCACTGCCCATCTGCCCAGGGCTCATTCCAAGCTGGGAAGTTTGTTGTGAATAGGGTTGCTGGAGCCAGAGCTGGGCTGTCCAGTCCCATTGCTGAATGGGTTAAATGACTCCAAATCTTCCTTTTTTTCCAAGTTTTGTATCTTCTCTTTTTTCCTGAGATATTGCAGGTAGTAGATACATTTGAGCAGTGATGTGATAAAAACACTAATAAGATAAACCCATTGAACAATACCTTCTTGAGTGGAAAACAACTGGCCATTGTTCCAACCTCCTCCTCTGCTTTCTTATCTTGTGTGAAAAATACCTGTGGTTCTCAGAGCACAAACATGAGGGATAGAGTGAGGCCAGGTCTGCAGTGCAGACTTCTGTTTGGCAATGATACATCTGCCAAAGGTGTGAAGAACGGTGTTCCCTGACAGGCACAACCATGCTGGTAAAGAGCTCCTACACAGGTATGGGTATATCAACAAATCTGCACTTTCTCTGATTTTAACCAAAGAGTTTCTGACCGAATTTGGTGTGTATTAATGCTTTGAAGTACTGGTATTATGACTGGATTTACCAGGACTGCTTGGGACGCTGTCACTGCAGTGTAGTGCCACCAGAGGATGAGGCTGTCAACTCTTACACCAGGCCTGGGAATGGGCTTAGGGAGAAGGTGAGGTCTTCAGCTCCCCTACTTCTCTATTTGAGCTTTTGGATAGAAAGCATTTGTGTCTGTCCTGTGTAAACATCTGTAGGAGTCAAGACAGACAAGACCTGTGTGAGAAACTGGGATGGCACCAAAACCAGGGTGTGATTCTGAGTCTGTACATCCTCCTTGACAGAGTGCACAGGCACATGTGTGGGGCCACACACTCAAATTGGGGTGACTGTCTGGCTCACAGTTGTACAACTAACACATTTTAGTTGTTGCTCTCACAGATCTCACCAGCTGCCAGCAATATCCCTTCATTCCACAGAAGCTACTTTTTTTTTCCTTCTTTTCTTACACTGCAGCCCAAGAGTGTTGTTCAGGATGAAATGCATCAGCCCTGTGCCAGGCACAAATCCCAGACATTTGTGGAGAGGAGCAGAACAGAAAAGCTTTCAGTGAAGGCATTGGAAAAATATTTGTATCTTTAGCTGTACTGTAAAAAAAAAAAAGGAAAAAAAGAGAAGACTACAGTTATGACAAAATTCAGGTCTGGGCTTCTTGCTCAGACTTCTTACACATCTTTCTGAACTCCTAGGACTATAGCTGAAGTCTGTGAGTGAACATATCTTACACATGTAAGACTCTCAGACAGATTTGGTAGCATAGTTAGCTCAGCAGCCAAAATTAGGGCCCTATCTCTTGCTTCTAAATTGTATCATTTTCATAACATCTTTAAACATAATATTTTAAAGTTACTTTTATGTCAATTATGATTTGCAGTCACATTTACATGTGTAACCAAGGAGGGAATTTATAGGGAATAGAAATATATGGAGAATTTATTTACACCTGTACACAGCATACACACCACCGTACGTTTACAGCATACACAGATGGGAGAACAGTGTGTGCTGAGGGGCTGCTATAAGGTATAACCTGGAACCCCTGCAATGACCATTGCAATGGCTTTTCAGTGTTTTCTTCACCATCTGTCAAGAAGGACTGAGGGGCTGGTTCCTGAGATGTAGCACTGCCAGTCGTACCTGTCCCAGTCAGATCTCATTTCAGATCCCCTGCACTGCCCACACTGCCCATGGCACAGGGCTCCATGTCAGTGCCTGATAGTCCCTGCAGCAGGACTGGTCTCCAGTTCCCCTCAGTCCTGCCCTGCCTGGCCATGGACCTCAGACATCCCAAGATACAGCAAGACAGTTAAAACTCAAAGCAAATTTTCACACTTCATTTGGCTCCTCTTGACAAACACATTTAGATTCTGCTCTCATCCTCCTCTCACTCCAGACTGAGCATCTGCACCACCTCAAATGCTGGATTCATAGCATGTGGTGCACCAGCCCTGGAACCTATCTGGCTCAGAAACTGTTCTGACTACAGCCTCATTTTTTTTATACAGTTTGGTATCTGGAAAGTTATAACAATGTGACTAACAGGAATTTTCACACACTTTTTCTCAGATGACAAGGAACTGAGATAACCCCAATCCAAATAATTGTCATTTTGAAAAATATATAAATTCAGTGAGGCTCAAAGGATTTATATTTAAATACCCAGAGGATTGAAAATTGTCTGCTTCAATACCTGTATAGGTCTTCAGGAGCATCACAGATCACAAGAGTTCAATTCTTGGCAAAGGGAACCAAAGTTTCAGTATCACAAATTAGTAATCTTGCCTATTTATTATTTGATCATCTCCAAGGGAAATTGGAAAGTTCTTGGGATCTTTATATTACATGTTGTTTTGTCTGCTTTATTATAAAATTTCAGCTTCATTTGTCCCACATCAACACTGGTGCAGAGCTTCAGCTCAGCTGCCTGCATGGTGAGCCTATGACCACTCTCCCAATCAAATTCTGAGCCCAGAATGCATGGAGTTGAGCAGTTGAGTATCTCCAGGCTGTGCCAGTCAGTTCCAAGGCAGAAAACAGCCCTGAGCATCCCTAATTTGCAAGAAAAGCTATAGCCTTCCAGTCCTCATTGGCCTGTCTGCCACTAGCAAGATTTTCCACAGGCTGAGAAAGGCATGATTTCACCCAGGGGATATCCCACAGTTGTGCCAAAGGCTCTCAGACTCAGCCCACTTGTGATGTGCCTGTTTTCTGCTGGCAGGGTATCAGTGCCAAGAGCGCTGCTCCCAACCGCACGTAGCCCAGACCTCACCAAACAGGTACCGGGGCTGTGCACAGCTGGCAACTTGCACTGGAGGCTTTCATCTTAGGCCTTGAAGAACAAACAAAAGAAGGGGAACAGAAAACTGTGAAACTTCTCCATTAAATAGGACCCATAGCTTAAGACTTATTTTTTCTTGTGAAGCAAGAAGAGGTTGACTTCTTTGTTGAATGCAAACAGGGTTTGGGACCGGAGCGTTGTTTACAGATATTTGCTATGTTCCCAGTGGTCAAACCACAGGTATTTCTTTAATTCATTAGAGCTTACTTACAATTCTACTTAAGTATGTGAATACATGAATAATATGCAGACCATAGCCTGGGCTCAGCAAAACAGATATTCTCTCCAGCACAGCTAAAAAGAGTTGACTCTCTTCCGCTCCACCAATAAAATATGAATCACAATGAAGCAGCACAAAATATCTACCTTACTGATTTTAAGGTTTGTGACTATAAAAAAAAAAAGTTTCATTCCACCTCTGCAGAATCTAAACTTTACACAAAAATATTTAAAAAGAAACTGAGTGACACCAGGTTTTAAAACTTCATAATAATTTTAAAACATAACTTGATAAAGTTTTCAAAAATGCTAAACACAAGGCACAAAAGAAGTAATTTATATAAGGCAAAATCCTTGCTTTAAGTGCTACCATATCTCCAAGCATCCTTCAGCTCCAGGCCAGTAACAATTGATCCACATATATTATCCTCGATGCATTTCCTTCCTGGGCTACAGCACAGCAGCATCCCTGGTCTGATTGTGTGGAGCAGGGCCAGCTGCAAGCTGACTGTCATCCTCTTGCACCTCATTTTTCATATTCATTCTGCCCTCCAGTGTGGCATACGATGGAATGCTCAAACTGTAGTACCATCCCTGTGTCATGAGAGACCCAACCACTAACTGAGCCTGAAAATTCCCACCTCTGGACTGTGGTACTGGTCAGGTTCTGGAAAGCCTTTTACTTCCCCTGTAACTTTCCTTCCATCCTCACAAAAGCCCGGGAAAGTGTCGCATACAAAACGGCTGAAGGACAGTCTTGTTTCTTTCTCAATCAGTAAAAAAGGATGCAGCTTTATCCACCCTCTAGGCATCAATAGTTCTTTAGCCATCTAAAACTGTGGTGTTAATCTAGTTAACTGAGTTTCATCTACAGTCAGTGGAGACATTAAAAGCACCTCAAAAGGACAGTTCTTCCCATATATGCTAGACATCTGTTCTAACAGGATCAGTTGCCTTCTGGAGGAGGTTTGATTAAACCTTCATTGATTAAAAAGACAGACAAGTAGCACAGACCATGTGCTTAACATTTAGAGGACAAAAGCTAAGTAGATCTAATCCCTGATCACATATTTTCCTACCTGAAGACAGAAGCAGAGAAGACTCCCTGTAAAGAGGGACAGATTAAAACTCTGAGGTATAAAAACCCCAAAATTGTAAAGATAAATCTGTTTGATGCCAGTAGTGGACCAACCAAATCACTAGCAGGCATAGCTGGGTAGTACCAGGTGGGGATTGAGCAAGTCCAGGCCCTATAATTGTATCACAAACCCTAGAAGGGAGGTCTGAGAGGTAAATGATTACATCAGGATCACTGGGATGATTTACAGCCAATGTAACAAGAGCTTTCCCTCATTACATCATTTTTTATGGCAATCTTAGACAACTAATTACATTAATCATTAAAAAAAAATGGAAAAGCAATTCTGTGATGTAGAAAAAGCTTTTAAGCTGGCACAGACAATTCATCACAAACTAGTATGACAGAAATGAAATGAGAGAAGCAGGACAGAGATCATTGCAAGTCACATTGCAAGAACCTGCTACATCAGCTGGGATTGCTGTAGCCACTACACTGTCAATATTCTGGCTTTGGTGATGATGGCCTCTCATGCATGGATGAGGACATGTAAGAACAAAATTTACTTTCTAGAAGCTAAGTTGAGGAATCTGGTCAGATGTTCCTACTCCTGGAGGGCAATCAACCTGTGCCAACAAACCCTACAGGTCTTTCAGTCCTAGAGAGAAATTCTGAACTGCAGAATAAAGATTTTGACAAGTCACAAAATCTGAATTAAAATTCAGGTAGGGCATTTGCTAAGAGGACATGTCAAGCTTGTTTCCTCACTCAGGTGAGGAAATGATAGTCTGAAACAAGCCTGTGATGTATCCCCACTCTCCTTCTCCTCAGGGCCATGAGAACCCTTGGCAATCTCTTCACGAAAGCTGGGCACCAGGGAAGGGATGCCTGGAATTCCTGCAGCAGGGCCAAGGTGTTGTTTGCCTTTTCATCCGTTACAGGAGATAAACATAAATGGGATATGACAGTAGAATAATTATGACAGCAGAATTATTTGCAGTCCTTGGTGTTTGAATCAATGTAGCAAATTCACTGAAAATAAAAATTGGCAAGAGAAAGAGGGTCTGTCACTGTCAGGAGGAGATCTCTTTCCTGTTCTTCACTGTTCCCAAATACTACACAAGCTTTTTACTCTACAGTAGAAATTCTGGAGCAACCTTTTCAAAGAGCTGCTTGGCCATTTTACTGAGTATTCTTGTAGTAGTTACTGAGTATTCTTGGAGTAAATGCTTATCTGTACAAGGAGAGATGAATTTCAGCTATATCTTCACTCTTTGCATGCCTTCCTTTCATGCTGCATTCTTTTTCCACTGTCTGGCCATTCCATGGAAAAAATTAATTTCTTTATCTCTCAGTCTCCCTTAAGATATGTTTCCCCATGCATGGCAGGATTTCAGCAGCAGGGGCTGTGGTGGGGACCCGTGTGGTGGGGACCCATGTGCCAGTCACAGCTGGGTCCAGCCATTTCTGAAACCAGTCTGGGCAACCACCACACACCAGAGCTGCAACCAGGCGGGCAGAAGAGATCCCACAGCATCCCAGCTCAGACATATTTCAGAATGACTAGCAGCCATTGTAAGCGGGAGATACACTTTTAGGGAGACAAATGAAGGCAGATAATTGTGGAGACATGGAGCTGTGGGCATTCTTGGAAGGAAGAGCTCCATGTTAAAGGGAGGCAGACTGTGGCTTATAGGCAGCCCAGAGAGGGCAGGGACAACCCTATGGGACTGTGCAATGAGTGATCAACACTAGGGAAAGGACAGCTCTGAGGGATTGTGGCCAATCAGAGGCATGAAGGACAGAAAAAAAAACCCGTAAGAATGACAGATGGCCGAAGGAGTACCAGTAAGGAGCATGAAAACATAATAGACTAAAACTATTGAGTATATGGCCCCAAACTCTGGGATTATTCTGTATAATCCACATCAAAAACAGGGGGAGATGAGATTAGGGAGAAGGGAGGAAAAGTGTTTTGCTGAATAGTGCCTGGGGAAGAAGAGTCAAGAAAGCTGCTTAGCCAAGTGTCTGCTTAATTGTTCATGCTTTCTTTTTCTCAATACCCAAATCAGTGATTAGAAGTTTCTGTTAATTGGCAATAAACTAATGTAAGTGAACATTCCTTGAGTTGAGCCTGTTTTGCCAGTAATACCACACACTCAGCATTTTCTTCCTTTGCCTCTTTCACCTTTTGCAAATAATCTTGCGCATGCCGCCCTGGTGACACCAGAGGACCAGTTTTTCCACAGATCACTCTCTTTTCTACCCTCCCTTGCATCTTATCTCTTCATCCATATTTAGTCTTTGTTTTGCCTGAACAGATCAGCTCAGGGTTGTGAGAGCCTTGGCTTCCAGCTAGCAAAATTCAAAGTCACAGCAGGAGTCTAGAGAGCAAAGAGCACCTGGACATGCTCAACAAAAGAGGGTATCTTCAGCTCTGTGCCCATGTTGTGAACCCAGCCAGCTCAACAAAGGACAGTTTGGGACTGAGGGCAGCTTGTGGCTTCCTGTGTGATGACTGACAAGCTATTGGAGCCCAGGAGAAAATCAGCATGATACTTTCTTCTGAACTGAGGCGTAACATTTAAGTAATACAAACAGTATTAAATACAAATAGGAAGGAAATGGTTAGCAATACTCTTCCTATGGCATCTCTTCTTACATTTTTCACAAACGATTTCAGTATATTAGACTCCTGCTGACCTTAAGAAACTCCTGGACAATTTTGGCCCTTCTGCTCCAGAAATTCTTGATAGCTTTACCCTGACGGTGCTTGAATGTCCAAACATGCTCTTTATTTCCCATTTGAATTTATCTGCCTGCCGCTTTCACTGCAGCTCACCTACCACTCTGTTCAAAAACTGGGGAAAAAATTTCACACGGTGTAAAATGCAGCATTGTCTCCTTGCTGTTTAGCCAAAGAAAAGCACTACACTTCACTGTTGTTATTCAGGCAAGAAACAGAACAAGCAAGAAGCAGTGGATTGGAATAAAGGGCAAGAAAAGGATTTCACTAATATACAGAAGGCCAGCACAAGTCTTATATTTTAATTACATGATGGTTGAGAAAGAGTCTGAAATCTGCTTGGGATCCAGGTAACATACAGCTTTGTACTGGCTTTCACACTAGACCATGAGTTTCACCCTTACAGCCTCTTCCCTGGAAAAGAGTGACCCCTTCCTTGTGAAAGGCCACGGGTTCCCCCTGCCTGGTGAGGGTGGTGGGTGCCCAGCCCTGCTGGGATCTGCATGGAAAGGCAGGGAATGAGGAGCAGAGCTGCTGAGTCCAGTAGTGAGATCTGTTGAAAGATATGAGCAGCCTGAGGGTAAGGAGACGCTGAGAGAGACAAGAAAACTCCTAGGGAGTGGTCGAGCTAAACTAACAAAATTCTTTCCCATGCACATGCCTAATACTTAAAATAATAAAAAACACCTTTTGGGGACTACTGAGCCATGGGAAAGCCAAACAAAATCTGTTTTGGATTTACTTTAGTCAGCATCTCAGGAATATCAGAGACCCTGCTACACGAACTGGATGTTTAAATAATACAAAATTCCAGAGAGTGCGATAAAGATGGATTTTTATTTGCCAAGAGGGGATGTGCTGGTGCAGTGTTCTCAGCAGCAGTGCATTTACCCTCACCAATGGAGTAGTGCTTTTCCCAGAACCAGTGGGATTGCCTCCTTTACTCAGCCCTTCAGCCCAATGCCGAATCCCTTAGTGAAAACTTGGCCATAAAGCAAACATCTCAACAATGTCCCAGCAGAGAAATGCTGTGGCATTTACACACACAGTTAAGCAAAGCAGCTTCTAAATTTTGCATTAAATTTTTTAAATACATTTTGATGGGCTTTCTCCGGGTTGTCACTGCTCCCTGCAGCCTTGGAGTCAAAGCTGGGCTTCAGAAATGCAACAGCTGCAGCAGCCAGCAGCTCCCACTCTGGGATGGGCTGCATAGCTGCATCAGCTCTGAGCAGTAGTAGCTGTTTTTGCAGCAATGCATAGGCAGAAAGACCATGGTGAGCAGAAGGGCCTTGAGCTGAAAACCCCAGTCTGTTTTCCTCGTCACTGGGGAAGACTGCTCATCAGAAAGGTACTTAGTGTAGAAAATGTGTTCTTCAGTATGTCTGCCTCTTTTTTGGCCTTGGATTAGATTCTGCCTGATAGTAACATTCAGGCAGATGTCTGCAGGCACTCAGTTTCCTTAATGCAAATATATGCTGGTTCTTTGAAAGACACCATGTTTTTGCTGGTTGTGGCTTAGGTAGTGGTGTGGAGACATCCCTGTGGAGACATGGTATGGGACTCGCAGATGGACACTTTGGTCTCTACCTGCACTTTGAACAAAACAAATTCCTGAGGGTGAAGGTGACTGGGGGCAGAAAATCTGGAGGACTGGCTCCTCTTCCATGTTTTGGGGAGTGCCGTGAACACTGCAAGATACTCTTTTTTATCTGCCTTCACCCGTGGGAACAGAATCAGACACAGTGGGGAACACGATATGGGGACATCTGAAACTGTTATGGTGTAAATATTGCTGGGCTGCTTCCAGACTTGTAGGACATCTGTGCACTGCTGCACACAGCCAGGCTTGGTCTCACTGTTCAGGATTCTTTCCCTCACAGGGAAGGCAGTCTGCAAAGATGTGCAACCACTCAGCTGAGGATCAACTGGATGAAGAGATGTGTCAGAAAGAGAGGAACAATAGCAGTATTCAGTCATGAGCAATATGGTTTGAAAGCCTTGAACTAGACATGTAAGGGGTTTTCTACAGATGTTCCCCAAATTCTTCAGGGCCCCAAGAAGAATCCAGGCCACAGCTGGATGATGTTATAAATACAGCTTTAGTGTTCTGATTAGGTCAAAAATGCTGCATCCCCATGCCAAAAAAGTTGTTTGAAAAAAAGGGTGAAGTAGAAGTAAGTCATATCTACTATCCAGCCTACTTATTAAGTGTAACAGTTTTACAGACATATGGCACAGCAATTTCTCTCTTCAGATGCTGTGTGAAAGCAAGATATAAAGAATCTCCAGAAGAAGACTGCAGGGGGTGGGGAGAATAGCTGAACTGGCAGTGCATAACACCATGTTTACAAAGTAAACAAACTGGCAAGACAAAGCAAACCTTCTCTCAAATCTTTAGTTGAAAGAGCCTTGTGTACAGCATGCAACTCTTAGCACCAGAACAGCACAGATGAGACAGAGAGATTTGAAATTGATGTTCCTTTAAAGAGCTTGCCATGTGGTGCTGGCGCATTAGCTGTCTCTTAAAAACCTGGTTTAGGAACAGACATTATTTACTGGATTACCACCAAGCAAAGGCCTGTCACCGAATTTATTTCCAGTAGTCGCATCCATGGGCACTGAGTTGCAGGATCTGAGAACCACTGTCAGTGGTAGACTGAACCTGCATCCCCAACAGCCATCAACTGCAAACTAGCTACAAGAAACCTGCCCATCACTTCTCCTAAAGGTCCTTTTGGAACCAGCCACAGAGGGGATTTGGAATACTTCCGTGCAAAAGGATGAGAGCTGCCTGGTGCAACTGCAGCTTCCCTTACATAGAGGATGTTGCAAGTTTCTCTGTGTGTAGAGGAAAAAATCCACAAGTAACTGCTGCACATGGACACCTTGAATAATGAGAGGTCCATGAACAGTATAAAAACTGGGTTCACTAATGCATCCTGCTTTGAGGACCTCCATATCACTGTTCCTTCTGTTACACCAATGCTACAGAGACAGGGAGGCTGTGCCTTGAATTACTCAATAAAGTTACTGTTTAGCTGTTTCTTAAAAAAAGATGAGTCAGATTTCCCTTTGCTGAAGCCAGTTCTGCCCATAAGTGGGGACTAAGGTGAATACTCAACACAGTCCCATATTTATGCACTCTCATTTTAGAGAATCCTGAAGTAGAAAATTGTCCTCAGTAACATTTTTCCTTCCTTGGTCTCACTTTTTTTTTCCCCACAAGAACCTTGTGGTGATATCCAGAGCTACTACCTTGTGGTAAATAATCAGGATGCTTTGCTGTAGATAGGGATTCTGGGGGCAGGCAAGCAATGTTTTGGTTCTCTTATTGCAGGTGGTAATCTCTGTGCAGGAAAAATGAAAAGCAGGCTTGAGAAAGGCAGATGGCTGATCATGGTCAGTCGGTATCCCAGCTGTCTCAGGTGTTAATCTTCCACAGGAGGGCCTGGCTAAGAATGCCTGGGTGCCATGGTCTAAGAGAATGTAAGAAATTACACTATAGGCATTCAACACCAAGGCCATTCTTCTCCCAAGACGTGGAAAATTCACTCCTGGATCAGAACATATCCTTGGTTCATTTTATTGGCGGAATACCCTGGAAATGAACCTCCTAGCTCTCGCACAAAGGTCCAGAAAGCTTTGGTTTCAGAGGGGTGGGTGAAGGCAGTGGGGCGAGGGGCTGGGGGGGATTATGCCTGGCTGTTGTTCTGTTGAAAGTCGGTTTGTTTCTGTCTCATAAAGTATGCAAGAATGTTCCCATGCTCTGCCCGGGCCAGCCCCCAGCAGCATGCTTTGCACATTAGCAGCTGATGCTGGAATGCGGCGTTCCCAGGGCAACTGGGAGCCCCCCATGGGGCACAGCCAGCCCCCACCATTGTGCAGCCCTGGCTGACGCGGCTTTGTTGGGTGAGGTAATGCCGTGTGTATGCAAACCAAGCCAGGGGCACAAATGGCACTTGGAAACTGTTCCGTGACTTCAAAGGGCGGGCTGCCTGGCCCCCAGGAAGGCTGCCTGACTCCAGCCTGCTCCTCCGCTGTTGAAATTCACCTCCTCTCCTGCTCTGCTGCTGCTGTCACAGTGACAGTACCCTGGGCTGCATCATTGGCACAAACCTTGGTGGTACGGTTTAGTGGGAACAGTGGCATTTGGTGTAAGGCTCGGCTTGATGATCTTGGATGTCTTTTCCACCTTTAATGCTTGTATGATTCTATGAAAAGAGGAGTAACCAACAGGTAGAGGGAGTGGTGTCTACTCCATCCTGGTGAGAGCCTTCTTGGAGTACTGCATCTACCTCTGGGGCTCCCAAACATAAGAAGGACATGGACCTGTTGGAGTGAGCCCAGAGAAGGACTGTCGTGTTTTAACTGCCAGCAACCAAGCTGTACTATTCACTCTGAAGAAAATTAACCCTACCTCAGCTGAAACCAGCACAATGGGCCACTAAGTTGATCACAGGGCTGGGACATCTTTCCTATGAAGATAGGCTCAGAGGGATGGAGTTGTTCAGCATGGAGAAGGAAAGGCTCTGGCAGCCTTGTAGCAGCCTTCCAGTACCTAAAGAATACATGAATTCTGAGAGGGACTTTTAGAAGGGCATGTAGTGATAGGCCAAGGGGGAATGGCTTTAAACTGAAAGAAGGTATATTAGACAAGACCTAAGAAAGACCTTTTCTTTACAAAACAGGTGGTAAATCACTGGAACAGGTTGTCCAGAGAGGTGGCAGGTGCCCCATCCCTGGAAGCATCCAAAGTCAGACTGGATGCAGCTCTGTGCAATGTTCACTGCAGGGTTGTTGGACTAGATGTGCTATAAACCTTTCCAACCTGAAATATTCTATTCTACAGCCCTCTTAGAAGTGTGGCAGGAGCTCTGCAGTGGACAGAACCCAGGTGTTGCTATCAGTTTGTGAGTCCAACTTGCTCACCCACGTGGACCTTTAGCACACAGTCAGAAGGCTTTTTTCAGAATACTTTTATTTCTTGATGCTGGAGTCCCTTTCAGTATGGGACTGACAAGAGTGCTGCACAGTAAGAAAGAAGAGCTGTCCTCTCCGATCCCTATTCCAGCCATGGACACAGCTGAATTCTTACCCACTGCCTTCAATAATTTAACTAATTCTACTACACTGTATCCTCGAGAGATACAGCTTCGTATTGATTAGAGGCTTAGGCTCCAGAGAGCAGTGACTTGGTGTATATCTCTAATGCTGTGTAAACGTTAAGAAACATTATTCTTGTCCCCAAAGCTTTGCTGCATTCTACAGGTAATGAATATTGAGAGAGGAATTGGAGGTTTGCCACCAGATACAAAAAGAGAAAGCAATGTTGTTACATTTAAAACCATTTTATTAGACAGCTGTCTAAATAACATGCAGAACCAGAACACATCAGGGCACTAAAGGGACAAATCAATTTCTTACCACCACCTTGAGTTTAATGAAAATGTTAGCACCAGACCGTTCACTTGCCAGACTGATTGAGAAACAACAAAAACCTACCTGTTCTGTAAGCCTAGTTTCTGTTCTCAACAAGAAAGTGGAGGAGGTATTTCAAAGGATATTAAAAAAATCGCAAGTGGAAAATATGCAGTGATCAAAACAATCTTTATGGTATTTTTTGGTTGCACAACTGCAAACCAATATGTAACTACAACTTGGACTGAGAAAACTACTGCCTGGGAACCAAAGGCATCCCAGTTCCACACCTATTTGCAGACTGCAGAGTGCTTTAATTCTGACATCTTGTCCTAGTACATTTTGGCCCAGTTTTTAAAATACACATAGGGTGTCAGAACATGCACATACGCATCAGTGAGTTAAGTGTCTAATGTTTTGGATCATGTGTCTTCCTATCTGTGTCTTTCACTACTGTGACTTTGTAAGTCGAGTTCTCAGACATTTCTGTAGCACTTCTGAGAGGCAGGCAAGTCTAGTGTACCAATTATGTTTGTTACCCAGTGCAAAATCAGTAAGCAAAATGGCTAGCACTTTGGTCACTGTCAGTGACAAAACAGGGACAAGAAATCCTCTTGATTCCAGGATGGTGGGGGCCAGCCAGAGTTGTTCCCTCAGATTTCTAGCTCACCTGCCATGCATTGAAGTGATTTTCATGACCACACAGTGCTTCTGATGGGAATGAAAACTGAATTACAATGTTCTCTGTAATAAAGATAAAGCAAAAACAAATAAAATTACATTATTGAAAGCTAAGAAATTCAAATATATTCTTAGTGCAAACTTATAATGTGGAAATAAAGATTTCTATAAAGCATATAGCTGTCCAATGTGTTCTTACCAAAACTGCAGCAGGAAGGCTCCCATGTCAGTTATCCAGCTCCCTAAAAATAAAGTTGAGTAGAGAAACTTCCTGACCTGCTCTAGTGGGACCCAGTTCTGCTTCTCTTCAGCTTATACAAAGCTTCCATTACTTTCAGTGGGAACAGCTTAGCAGTTCTAGTAGAGTGAATGGATGCATTATAATGTCAGTAATAACAAATGTCATGCACATTCCATGATTAGCTAGAAAAATGATTCCAGGGTTAAATAGGCATGTCTTATTCAGATGCATGTCACTGAGCTGGGCCCATCACCTAGGTACTGGATGCCATCTCTCTCTATTTCTCCTTCTCCTATTGCTAAACATGCTAATCCTGGGCAGCAACCAAACATCACTATTGCAGGCTTGTCCAAAAATTATGCAGAGACAATTAGCCTCATTGAAAAAAACGTATCAAAGACCTCACAGTATCAATTATCTGTTTCTCAGTGCACACGCACACACACAGGCATCCAAGGGATTTTAAGCATAGCTAAAGACAGTTTGCTGTGAATGGCAGTGACTTCATGCATTAAAAACTCTGCATCTCCCCCTGTGGTGTAATGCCTGTACCCTGAGATGAATGGCTTTGCTGCAGCTTTTTGTCCTGAAAGGCTAGGAGACATATACTCCCAGTCCCAAGGGAGATTGCAGCTGAGTGTGCCCTGTTACAGTCAGACTGGCAGCGTCTATTGATCACAAAAAGCAGGTGGCAGCATCCCCATCAAAATAAACACCTCCAAAGTGGGCAGCATGGAAACTGGGGAAAAAGAACTTAGAGGAATACCACTGTTTTAGCACCTTCTAGGCTATAAGTAGTCTGCAGCAGCAGGAGTTTGTACTTGCAAACTGCTTTACTAGTGTGAACAGACACAGTGCTCCTAAAAAATAGAAATTACATCCTATTTCTATCTCCTTTATGTTATAAAGGCAAGAAGCAGTAGGTGTGCTCAGTTAAGATGTTCCAAATCTCTCAGCACCCAGAAAGCCTGAGGGGTCAGAAAGATGAAAAGTTAGGCAAGGGGGTGCAATAAGGATCCAGATGTTTGCAGAAAACTGTAAGCAGTCTGATGTGGCTATAAGATTTGTGCAGCAGTTTCCATATAAAATGACATTACTAAAGGAGTATTTCTTCCTTAAAATACAATTTTTATGTATTTTGAAACTGCTTTTTATGACCACAATGAAAATATTCTGTGGCCTAAATTAGTTACTTTCATGTTCAGTGCATATTTATTACAAACACGTGCTGTAATACAGTTGTGACAAAATGCCTGAACCACTAGAGTGAAACTGAGTGAATCAGCCTAGTGAACAAAATACTAAATCACTTCACACTTTATCTTTGAAAGAACTTGTCAACAGATAATATGAAAAAATCCCACAACTATGGGAAATTATTACAACTGTAATTTTTCGCGAGGACTTGGCAGAGCAGCCACAGCTGCACTATGTCCTGGAAGCTGAGCACACAGGAGCAGCTGACTCTCTGCAAACCTGCTGAAGAGCCTCTGGGCCCAAAAGCTCACTCACTTTTTACAACTGTATGAGCTCTTAATGCCACTTAATAGCCTTTCTCTGGACCACCGAGGCTGCAATGGTTTCAGTGCTGCAGCTCTTCAAACAGGTGCCTTTCACAGGATGATCTGAAATTGGTGGTCATAAATAGGCACAGCCATTCTAAAACTTAGATCTTAAGTCTGCTTGAAAATAACAAGAACAAATTTTCCCAATTTCCTTTAATAAAAATATTTACATGCTCTGAAATAATTCGCAGTC
The DNA here is from genome assembly GCA_018697195.1 of Certhia americana. Classification (NCBI taxonomy): domain Eukaryota; kingdom Metazoa; phylum Chordata; class Aves; order Passeriformes; family Certhiidae; genus Certhia; species Certhia americana. Next base: position 72,196,870 of record CM031859.1, read on the forward strand.
TACTACCAGCCCCATAACAGCCCTGTGGAAAATCACTGTTACACCAGGTAAGTACATTCTTACATGCAGCTACTTTTTAAGGGCAAATTACACCACACTGAAGAGGCTGTCCACAGCCTTTAGGAATCTGTTGTTGTTAATAATTAAACTACACACCATTTCCTAAAGGTGGTGCTGCAGCCAAAATGCAATTCATAGGTGGGCAGTAGAAAAGAGGCAAAGTAACTGTTCTTCCAATAAAGAACGATTACTGCCTTCAAGCATAATGCTTTTGACAGGCTGGTCTAAACTCTTGTCGGGGTCACAAGGTTAATCTCACAGCAGCCACAGGCCCCCTCACTGCTGAGCGTGAACAATATGGTTAACATTTTTGGAATGGAGTTAAATTTCTTTGTCATTCCTAGCCTACACCTGACAGACGCAGCCCTCTTCTCTGCTTTCATAACCTGCCATCTGGAAGATAACAAATCCTTATCTAGCTGGTTGATCTTTCCTTCAATCGCTATGAATGTTTCCCACCACCGACCAAAGGCCAGAAAACAGAGTTTACCCACCTGAAATAAACTCTGAGCTTTCCTGAGGCTAATTCCTTCAGATCCTGCAAAATACAGGAATGTGTGACACAGCAAAGAGCTCTTAATACCAGCAGCATTCCTCTGGCTCATCACCACAACCACCACAGCTCTCATTCCTGGGCTACTGACTAAACGCAAATAAATTTTGACATGGTTTTTTGTTCACTATCTCATTATATTTGGCTTCATTCACCAGTTTATCCCATGTAAGGCTAAAGGTAAGTTAATACAGGAGGGATGATGTTACTTAGTTTACATCCTAACAATGAAGATGTTGCACTTTGCTTGAGCACCTGCAGTGATAATAAAATATTTTCCTTTAGCAAATTAGCATGAACAACCAGTTACTGACAATTTCAGTAAGGGAATAAACCTGCCCTCATGAAGACTTGTGTCCCAGTCAGAGGGAACTCTGTAGATCAAGTCCTTGCAACCATTTGCAAGTGTTATTTACAGACCCAAGTCTTACCCAAATGTATAAATGGCTCATTATACCTTCTTGCACTTGGGAAAGTGTCTAGTCCCCAAAACTGACGGTTTCACAGACAGTGTTTCATATCCAAACCTCTCTCATGCCACCTACAATTAACTAAGAAATGCCAAATTTTCTTTGCTAGCAGTGCAATCAAGTACTTAAGGTCCATACAACTGTGGTCTTATTTACATGCCCAAATTCATTCAAATCATTGAAATCAGGTGCTTATACAGACCTAGACTACTGAGAGCTATTTATGCTGTCAATTTTAGGTTAGATGATCTGTACAGTAATAAAAGAGAAAGGGGCCCCCCAGGGCCAGCCAGAGATAGGGTTTTCTGTTTCTTTATTAAACTGGCTGATGTGTCCCATCCAGGGAAGAGGGGAAAAGAATGTACACTGGGAAAGGCAGATGAATATGAAGCCCCAAAACTCTTCCAGAAGAGAAGAGGCATGGCATGAAAAGTTGGAGAATTTCCTCCGCTAAGTAGCTTCTCTGTTAGAAACATAGATAGACTATCTAGTTGCAGCTACCCCTGGCTATCCATTCTTCTGCTTCACATCTAGAAAACATGAAATTTTAAGACTTATTCCTTTTCTTTCCATGAGTTAGTTGCCACCTGACATTTCTGTAAACTCTGTTAAGCATTGGGTTTCTGCTGAAAAGGTTGTTTTCCACTGCAGTGACTACAGCTGCAGTCCCTGCCATCCCTCCCTGATTCTTGTTGGAGCAAGGTTCTTCCACTCAGCACAGAGTGAGAAAAATAGATCTATTTTTCTAGGGTAGGCCAAATGGACCAATTCACCCTGCAGCTGAACCATCACTAGGGTGCACTCTAAAGAAGCAACAGAGACAGAAAGAGGGAGAGGAGCAAAACATTCCTTTTGGGTGGACCAATTTAACTGTAACTTGAAACCGTATCATAAATTAGGTGCCCTAAAACACAGAGAGCAGGAATTTGCCCCTTGCCACCCAGGATCTTAGACCACAGGGCAGGGACACAGTCAGCCATGAACCATGCTCTGTTTGCCTCCTCAGCAGGTCATGACATCCCTGCTTTCAGGTTCTGTGTGGACACGCAGAAGAACAAAGGACATCCTTGGTGCATCAGTGCCAATGATGCTCCCCTCCTCTGAAATGGAGGACAGGCCTGGATGCACATATATGGACATTTATGGATGAAGTAAAATGAGGTGATCAAGTTCAAATACTTTTGGGAATACTATTTTCTGTTTCAGAAAGGTAAGCTTGCAGGGAGAGAGCAGCTAGAAAGCAAAAATACTGTAGATATCTGAAATGACCTTATACCTGTCAGTCCAGAGACACTGGACTGGCTTTCTGCACCTGACGTGTGACTGAAAGCATGACAAAGGTATCTCTATTTACTTAAAAGTACCTACTCTACTTTTTTTGCCCATGCAAAGTCACAGTAAGCATAAGTAAAAACCAAGATAACTGATGAGCATAGATTGTCATGTAACTGGCATGTGCATGGTGATTGGAAATTACTACCTTTTTCTATTTTCCTTATAATTTTTTCAACATAAAAACAAGAAAAAAATGTATTTGTAACCTGAAAGGAAGCCAAACAACTGAAAGAAATATTGGATTAGCATTATAAAGTGCTATTTACCTTAATATGAAATTTTTCAGTGGCCTGAAAAAGAAGATATTACAGCATAGGTTGAAGTGCTTTGGCCATGTTCAGAAAAGCCCTCATGCAGCAGCTTGCTCCTATCTACATGACTGTTTGGGGCAGTGTCCAGAGCCCACTGCACCCCCTGAGAATGAGACCTACCCCCAAGGTACTTCTGTGCCAGCAGGACTTCCCTCTGCTACAGCTCAGCTTCACCAATGGAGACAGCAAGGGGTAACTCTGAAAGTTGCTTTTAATGTTACTGAGATGAGTATTTCTTCTGTCATTTTAATGGAAGGAAGAGAAACAGCTATTTTTAAAAAGTAGGACTCCTTTATGGGATAATTTCCAAGAGACTATAGACATCATCCCCATGGAAAAAACAGTCATACAAACCAACAAAACTCAGTCCTCAATCTTGAATTAAAAGATTTAAAAAATAACAGTAACAGTTTTTATGGGACATACAATTAGAGAACACTTCTTACCTTTTACAGATTTTGAAAACATTTTGGAAGTAACTTTAAGTGAACCAGGCTGACTTGTGTTTCTCATCTTTACTTGATGTATGATGACAAAAGGAGAAACCTTGGTATAGATAGCATGATTTATTCAGAACTGAAGTCACTGAGACATGCCTACCATCACTGCAGATTAGCAACCCCTGTGTGTACATTTTTTATTACTTTCGCCTTTTCTCCACTTACCAGCCATCATCTCCAGCTTTTACTTTTTCTTTGCCTATCTCAAAGTAATGTCCTTTCCAAAGGACAGAAACCAATCCCACCAGGGATTATATTTCACAGCCACATTCTTTATTTACAAGGGAGTTGCAGTGCTCAAGACTTTTTATACTTATAAGATACCTTAGTTGTTTTTATAACTTGATGAAATGTTTATAATGTGATGAAATAGCTTTTAATACAGAAATACTTTCATGAGATGAGTTGCAGCAGACATTTTAACATTTCTAGGCAGCCTCTAGAACTACTGAAGTTTGGTGAAATATGATTATTATTTCTTGATATAAGCTTTCATATCAGCCCTGTTTATTTTCAGGAAGAAATTTTTATTTCCTGAAGAATGACAGGTTGAAACACTCAATTCCAGGTAAATTGTTTTGTTCTGACACTAGAAGAACCACCCCCTGCAGAGACAAGAAAAATACTAAAAGAGGCAAGGGCTCTTATGACAGGGAAGCAAGCCTCTGACCACAGTGGTGCTGCTGTGAAGGGTAGGGGCAGATCCCTGTCTGTAAGAAAAAGGAGAGCTGTGTGGAGGTTGTGGAGCACCTTTAAACCTGAGCCCCATTTTCAGAGGCGAGAGCAAATCCTGACTAACTCCACCTTTGGGCAGCCACCCAACAACTCAGGAGGAATTTGTGAGGAATGAAGGGAGATCTAGATGCCTCTTTTTCTAATATACTTAAAAATATGCTCTCTGAGTGGAATAAATCCCATACTTCAGGCACTTTCCCTAATCTCACCTCCTGTATGGACAGGTATCATAGCACTCTTCCCAGTCATCTCTTGGCTTTGCACAGGAGCTGGGAATTCATTCAAACCCCTTAATCTGTGCCAGGTAATGCGATGAGAAAGAAAGCTGACAGAACCTACACATTAGTCATTTGGTCCAGAACATGGTGGAGAGAAGAGTATTTATGGAATGTGTCTGTGCAGGAGATTCACACAGTACAGCAGAAGATAACTTCTCGTGAATTTCAACAGCATTTTAAGTCAGGTACAGACAATGACTTTTCTTCTTTTTTTGGATCTGTTTTGCCCCAGGTAATGCCAAAATTGGATTTTTTTTTGGATTTTAGACAAACTGACCACATTTGACTTCCATTTGCATTGACATTGTAAATTCAAATTATTTAATTCTAAGATCTTAAGTTGCCAGAACATAACTGACTTCTAATGACGACTTTTACAGTCCTTTGTTTACAGATTTCACTGGGTCTTTCCATCATATGATATTCTGCTTCTGCTGCCTAATTTCAAAGCTCTTGCTGCTTTGACACAGCATACCAGTGTTAATACATAACTGATGCATTTACTAAATGGGCAGGAGGGGAAAACAGATGAGCAAGAGCACGGTAAGCTCTTGACTGTAATTATCTGTGAATAGGCTTAGGTTAGCAGTGATAATGGTAGAAATAGATTTTACACATCAGGCTAAATTCATCCTGTGGGTAATTCAAATCATCTTAGTGCCATTACCTCATGGAAATTTTCAGCCTAAACGTGCCCCTTTCCTTTTCTCTTTTCATCCCCCATTTCTCATTTAAGAAGTAAGATGACACAGCACATAAGGGTATGCCTTTGCTTCCCTTAAACTTGCAGGATTCTATGCTTAATTTTGGCTTTCTCTCCATTTTTTTCCCAGTGTTTTCTTATCTAGGCACAAGATTTCCCAAGGTAGGGAAATCTGCAGCACTGCCTAGTAGCAGAAGGTAGAGAAAGGGCCGCCGGGGCATTTGCAAGCGGTGGCCTCTGTTCAGCCAATTGTTTCCTGCACGTAGGATTTCGGAGCTGGTGGAGCTGCTCCCAGGCACGTTTCCCTCCCCATGCACTCCAGCCCCCTCCCCATTCCCCTCCAGAAACACCAGCTCTCCTTTGTGTGGTGGCACAAGGTGCTCCCCAGGCAAGTGGCAGCAGGCAGGACCCCAGCAGCCAAGATTACATTTCTTCCACGTCCCAGTTTTCTGGGGGGGTGGGGATCAGAAGGAACATACAGGATTTTCAAAAAGGAGGAAAGGCTTATGCTTTCGGCATGGAAAAAATCTGTGGTTTTGTAGAAAACACTTTCCTGACTCTACTGCTTTTTCATTAATATGCTAACACTTCATAACTGCAGACATTTCTATTATTAGATCTAGGGAAGAACAGACAAATACAGATTAAAGAAAAGGAAAAAGAAAAATCTCCATTTAGTATTAGACAAAAATTAACCATATAATATTCTTCCAAATATTTCCAATGTTGATTAGTTTATGTAAAAAATCCACCCTTCCCATAACATCTAGTCGTGTTATTCTTCCTTTTGGACCAATAAATATCAGCAAGAGAGAAAAAGTTTAAAATAGAAAACAATATTACAACCATTAATTTTAATCAAAACAAAAATCAAAACACATAGCTGAAAGGAAGCAAAATGAAGTAAAAAGCCTTCGTGAAATCTACGTTCAGAGATGGCACAAACCATTTACTCCTCTGCAAGGTATGCTTTGGCAGGATTGTTGTCTTTAGGGGCTGAGAGAGGAAAACTTGCAGGGAACAGACAGCTGGAAAGAATTCTTTATTAAGCAGTGAATGACAACGTGCATACATGTTTGCCATGCCCAGGACATGAAATTATTTTAGCATTGTGATGGAAGCCTAGCAGAGACAAGATAAGCACTGTGAAACCCTGGGGCAGGGATTTAACACCTCTGGCATGGTCTCAGAGTCTTCAGAAAGTAACCAAAACTTCACAGTTTGAGTTTCATTGTATGGTGAAATCAGTAGACAACTCCTGTCCCCAGAAAGGAGTTTGTACCAGTAGCTTATGCACTTTGTGTGTATTTAGCTGCAGATATGAACTTGCCAGAGCACCTGTATAGGCAAAGATACATCAAATGGGTTCTGTCAGAGGGAACATGACAAACTCATGGCCAGTGGCTGTGCCACCACCACCAGGGATCTCAAGAGGCGGTGCAATGTGCAATGAATGCAGGTTTGGGCTTGATTAGAGCTTGGGTTAGGAAATCTTGAAACCAAAGGCCCTGGGAATTTGGTCAGAGTTCGAATAAAATCATAAGCCTATAATGATGTCAAATGATTTCGTTACTGAAAGATTCTGTTTCTCTTTAGAATAAAACGTGGCTTGCGACCATTGTAGTAAATAGAGTCCCACAGAGACTCTGCCTAGGGTAAGAGTTACAACCTCTGTGCTCTAGGGCCAAATTTGATTTATGAACCCATTCTCCCTACCCAGATTACCCACCTGGTTTTCAAAGGTTGCTGACAGAGCAACATTATGCAGCTGTTCCCTTACTACCTGAAGGTGTCTCTGTTGAAATGTCAAATGAAAAACTTATTAGAGAAGTACATAAGGGTCTGCTGGAATGAAAGATACAGTACATATTGACATGTATGGCACCAGAGACAATAGGGTATAAAGTAAAATCTCCCATGTCCTCGCCAGTCACATGACACATTCCTGGCACAGGAACCATTCTTCTAGTGCCCACAAGCAGTTTATGGCTCCAGATCTGTACCTTGGCCTCACTTGCAGAGTAATGATCAGCCCAACTGCATTTGACTTTTATTTAATGTAAAGTGGTGTCTTAAACCTCACCAATTATAGCTATACCTTGTATATGGAGTTTAGTATAATGACTAATTATTATCAATAGCATAGTCTCACAGATAATCCACACTGCAAATTTATTTTTACTGTTTACATGCTATTTTAGATAAATTTAATATTTCAAACGTTAAAAAAAAGAAAATCCCTACACTAGAGCTCAAAATTAAACCTGATTTTGCAACATGTTAATCAAGAAAGCCATAGCATGATGAATAGTCCCACTGAAGCTATTGATTATTTTCTAGGAATAAGGCAAGAGCCAGCAAAATCAAGTTGTAACATGCACTGAGAACATCACCAAATACGATTTTGCTTCAGCATGTATGCTAACAGAAAGCAGATTATTATAATTTCATGTGAAATACCTATGATGACTGTATATGCAATGAAAAATACACAAATAATTATTATTCCTGCAAGAGCTGCATTATGGCTGTAAATTCTCTGTATGCAGCTGATTAAATCTGACTCTGAGAATGCAGCTCTGCAAATAGCCTTTCATGCAAGACATTCAAGTAATTTTTTTAAGGCTCCCTGACTGCCAGCTCACCACAGACACAGTTAGTTCAAACTTTTCTTTAGGATTCATTTCATGCCCTCCTTTCTGCTAATATCCCTGAGATCAATCCTTTCTCTAATGAATAGCTGACCTATTCTTCTTTGATTTGCCATTGATTTCCTCCCCACTTACCTCCCAACGCTTTGCCTGTTGATTAAATGCTAGACATAGGAATGCCTCAAATTTCTGACTTCTGAGTCATCCTCTCATGACTTGAACAGCTTGAAGCCAGCTTCAGCTCCCCGACATCATTAGTGAAAACTCCTTTTGTTTTTAAACTCCACAAGCAACCCATTTCTCTCCAAGCTGAGGTGCTGCTTGTGAACTAGACAATAAATAGTAGCAACAAAACTATCTCCGACATGCACTGTGATAATTATCGTAAGAAAAGGAAAGGGATACTTTTTCCGAGACAGAGAAGGCAACCAACAGTTTTCCCTTTTGCACTAGATCTCTTTGTCTACATGCAACGCAGACAAGGCCATGAGTAAAGACATCTGCCTATGCAAACTTTGATTTTTGCATGGGGTCCCTCTGACTCCAGTATGACTCTGCATGAGACATCGGCTTACAAAAGCCACTCTTTTTTCTGAAGACACCAGCTTTTAAGAACCAATCAACAAATCCCTCTCTCCAGCTTCCACTTTACAGAGCAAGCTGGATGAAACTGCTTATCAGCACTGCAAGAAGGAGAGCTGGAGTTGATCCTTTGAAAACTTGCAGCGGTATTTCCTTGGAACACAGATATCTTCAGACTCCAACACTTTGATGTCTCCTTCAAAAACAAACAGGCTGACACTATCTCAATTTTCCTGCAGTCCTGATGTTTCTCAAAATGCAGCTTGTTTTCCCTAGGGTGACACACAATCCTAGAAGACCAGCTATGTGCGATAATTACTATACTTCCAATTAAGGTAATAGTACCTGACGTTCTGTACTATATTCCATTACGATCACAGCTACATTGGGAACATCACCTGCACATGACCCACACTTTTCTTACTCTCCTATTTAGGTTCTGTGTGAAGGAAATAGGCCTAAGGATTCTAGTGCAAATGATGAGGAGAGCAGGTTAAGGTGGTGGTGCCATGGAGCACACCCCTGTCTCAACAGCCTTGGCGCTTCCCTCCTGTGATAGCTAAAGTACCTTATCTCAGAAACTGGAGTCATGAGTTTGTAAGCTACTGTAATTTTCTTTTTCAAATAATCAAAATCCAGAAGAATGCAGCAACTGTTCAGAGCTGTTTGCTAACATTTCAAGTTCTTCACTAGCTGTCAGAGCATGACAGAAAGTCCTACTGTGACCAGACTACTGTCCTGGCTCCACTGTAGGCTTTATGCATGGCACAGGGCAGGTTAAAAAAGAGCAGGTTCAACAACAGAGCCTAAATTTGGGCACAAGATTCTGTGCCCTTGCATTCAATCTTGCAAATGCTGGAAAATAAGTGAGGAAGAGTAGGCGATATTACAAGATGCTGACTCCAGCAGTGGCTCGACCACTCCATGAGAAAATCTGATCCACCAACAGAGCAGACCACTCTACCAACAGAAAAAGCTGGGATTTTCTGTCCATTTAGTGAGATTGACCAGTTTAGCAGTCAGAAGTGATCCAGTGCTGGCTTAAGGAAGGTACTACAGCCATGAGCAAAGGGAGTGAAGGAGACAAGATGGCAAAGAATAAAAATGGGGAATGTGACATGTTTCCATGGACAGAAGGAAGATGTCATACCAAGTCAGCTGCCTGTGAAACTATGCATCAGGCAACTCAGAGTAGCATTAGAAATAGCCGGTGTGCTGAGAGGGCAGCTACAGAGATCAGCCTTGGTTTTACAAAAGGACAAGCCATGAAAGACTTCACCTCGGACATTGGGATTTGACTCCATTCAGTTAGGACCCACAGCCCTGGAACCATTCCTGAAATGAGGTGCCTGTCCGTTTGCTCATATGATAAGACATCAATATTTTCTGTAAGAAGACTTGTTGTGTGATATGTTCCTTCTGCTCACAGAGCAGCCTCACTGTTACAGTCCAGCTAGGAAGAGGCAAAACTAAACTGTCCTCTTTATAATCCATGCCAGCAAGGCTGAGATTTCAGTTAGTCTCATGTCTAACCTCAAATGCAACATTAAAACCTGGGGGTGAGTATAGGTGACCTGGTGCCCTGCTCACATCACCCTGTCAGGTGGCCATGTCAGACCAGTAAGTCAGGCTTGTAGGTTCCTCCTGGGAAAATCTTCATTTTTTTGCTATGGAGTTGTGCAACACTGTGCAAAAACCTTCCCACCTGCTCCCCTTAGCCTGCTGCCAGCCCAGCTCCCATGCCGGCTGCATCCTCACATGCAACTGGATATGTAGGGAAATTGAGCAACAAACTACGCGTGAGAGAGCAACTCAACAGAACTTGAGATGTTACTCGCCTTCTTTCAGAAAGTTACTACACTGAAAAGCAGATTATAACACAGAAGTGGGAGGGAAACAAGAGGGTTTATGCCATGCGTGCAACACAGCACCTCCCTCACGAGCACTGTGGCTCCCAGCGCCCGAAACTCCAGGCGCGGAGTTCCCAGATCCGCTCCCGACTCTTACACTGCCTGCGTGTAAGCGTACCCCTCTGCTCTTTGTGCCATCTTCCCCTGCCAGCACCGCCCAGTTAACCAGGCTGCGGCACAGCCACGCCGACCGAGTTCCAGTCACTTGCTCTGGTCACTCTTAACTGCAATTTCCCCTACGCAAACTTCACTGCTGTCGGTACGGTGGACTGAGTACCCACCAAAACCAAAATCGCCCCGCAGCCCCGCCAGCAACCCCTCATCACCGCACGCACGGCGCCTGTCCCCGCAGCTCGCCCGGCACACACCGCCCGGCCCGGTCCGGTCCGGCCCGCCCCCGCAGCTCCCCCTCCCTGTGTGCCGCCCCGCCTGGCCCCGCCCCACCGCCGGTCCTCCTCCAGGGCTGCCCCGCTGCCTCGGTGGGCGCTGGATGCTGCACCGGAGAGGCCGGAGGAGCTCCGCGGAGGGGGCTGCCCCGCGGTGAGTCTGGGGGCTCCGCTGTCGGGACAGCGGCGAGAGGGTGTCCCAGGGGCCCCGCGTTTCCCCGGGCCCCCTCGGCAGCGGGGGGAAGGCGGGCGCGGTCCCGGTGAGCTGCCGGGGGACAAAGGAGACGGGAACGGGTCCCGGGTGGGAGCGGTGCCGGCGGAGCGGCTGCGGGCGGCGCTGCGAACGGAGAGACCCGCGGGGTGCCCGGCTGTGCCCGCCGCCCGGGGCGAGGGAATGGTGGGGGCGAGGGAATGGTGGGGGCGAGGGAAT
>CM031859.1:72207783-72250123 GCA_018697195.1 Certhia americana
GTGGGGGCGAGGGAATGGTGGGGGCGAGGGAATGGTGGGGGCGAGGGCGCTGGGACGGGCGTGCGGTGCCCGCGGAGCCGGGAGAGGCTCCGTGCTGTGGCGGTCGGTCCCACCGTGCGGCAGCGGCTGCGAAAGTGTATTTACAACTTTGTGGCTGGATGGGCGGTGCGAGTCTCGGCCGGAGCGATCTCCGGCTGTGTCACGTTGTCAGGGGGTTTTCCCGTCAGAGCCGCCGCCGTGGGTGTCCCTGCGCGCTCCTGGCTGCCGCTGCTCCCGGGCGGAGGTAGCGGGAGAGGGCAGGCACAGGGCGGGGACAGGAGGGAGCGGGGCTCTGGAGGAACCTGGTCGTGGTAACTTATCCGTCCCTCGGTGTCGTGGACCGGGTACCGCCGGTGGGTCTCGCTGGTGCTGGACGATGGGGTGATGCTGGGGCGGGATCAGCAGTACACCGGCTGCGCGACGGCAGACACCCGAGGCGGCTGGCTGTGTCCCAGGGAGCTCCCGCGGGGCTGTGCCATGGCACGAGTGTGGGACGCGTCCCAGCTGGTGCTCGGTTGGCTGCCACCTGCCTCGCAGGTGCCGAGGGAGTGACAGGGGCACGGCCCCGAGGGTCCCCCCACCCTGTGGTGCAGCGCCTGGGCCGCCTCCTTCCGTGGGGCAGCCTCGGGGGCGAGGGGCTGGAGTCACCTCGTGGGGCTGGTCTGGGTGGTGTGGCAGCCGTGAGGGACTTGGGTGTACCCGTACGGGGCGGGCTGGGGAAGGACGAGAGTGTCCCAGCAGGTGTGTGCGAGCAGGAGAAGGGATGGGCACCAGAAAGGCAGAAGTCTCCATACCTCGTTGTTTCTCCACCTCTTGGAATTCTTTTTTGGTAACGATTTACAGGGGAAGGCTTTGGGTTTCCTGTGATGAAAAGTCGTCATCGTCTGCATCGAGAGATGTTTCTCCTGCTGTTCGGCAGTGGCAGGCTCTCAGGTTAACTCCCCTGTGGCATTTAAAATGCACATCTGTGTTTTTCCACCGCACCAGAAAACTAGCACACTGTCTGAACCTTGTCCCTTTTTCAGAGTACTGCTGTGATGTCTGGGCCCTGACAATAAATACTTCAAAAATGTTTTAAAAAACCCAAACCAACAAATCATAACTGTTTGAACACTGGTGACCCATTAATTTTTTTAGCTTTGAGAATTTTTATTTTGTTCCTGGAAAATTTGGAATGACAACAGAATGCCTTGGCCTCACTGTTGTTTATTCCTCCCATTGAATTGTACAGTTAAACACTCTTAATCAAAGTGTTCTGGTTTCAGCACTGGTGGTGGTGGGAGTCTGTGTAGTAGGCTGTGTTTTGGCCTCTGAAAATAAGTGCCAAATCAGAAAAAAAATGGAATCTAAGGGTGGGACTGGCAGCGTGTTTCTTGTAGACATCACCTGAAGGAAGAAAAGAGGAGTGGAATCAAAAAATAGTAAGACAAAAATAAGTCTACACAATACTGTTGAAGAACATGAGTTGTAGTGATTCTTTGCAGTGGTCTACCAAAAAATACTGTCTGTGTTTTTTGGGCAGCTTTTTTTTCCCCTTAGAATTTTTGTTGTTGTTAACTAGTTTTTTGTAATACGAACTTGATAAAATGGGACAAACAGTAACACCAAAACCATTTAGTTTACATGTGGCTTTCTTATCTAAGTCTTTTTTTGGTGGAAGTTTTTAGACTCAGGTGAGGGCCGGATCTTTTAGGTGTTTTATGGGTGAATTTTTGTGGGTCTTTTTGTTTGTTAAATTTTCGTTTGTTTTTTTAAAAAGTCAAAGCTGATTGTGCTTTAAAGCTACAGCACTTTTCTCTTCCCAACACTGCAGGTAAAAAGCATATGATTCCAGTGATTAGCTCTCTATCAGCTGGCTTTTGTAGTAAAGTTGCCCTACTGTTCCTCCAAAGTGAGACAATGTAAATGACTTGCATGCTTACTGTGCTCCAGGGTTACACTTCTTTCCTTGCAGAAAGTTCCCTGTTACTGCACTGCTGCTTGATTGTCGTGGTGGTGTTAAGCAGTGGTACCTTCGTTCCTAGCGTGTTGTTTGTTAGTGACTGTGCACAGACAAACGGTGGGCTTGGCCCAAACAACATCCTCTGACAAGGATGAGCTGCTGCCTGGAGAATTGCAGGAGAAGATAATTTGCTTCTTTTTTAACAGTTTCTTTATGTTTGCCTTTTCTTTTTTTCCCCCTCTGTTTCCTCCTTTTGCAAAATTCAGCATCACCTCAAAAATGCAGCACTCTGTAAGGTTGGGTTGGGGGTTTTTTTGTACTTTTTTTTTTTTTTTTTTTTTCCCTGTGTCTTCCCCATTGATTTGCTGATGTCTGGCAGTGCTGTGTGCAGTCTCTGAAACTGCATCTAATCATAAAGACCCTGCTGTTTGTGTTAATTTTATCCAGGTAAGGGCAGAGTGGTGTTTTCACACTTGTAACAGAGGCAAGCTGTGTTCCAGGTGTAGTTTTATCTGGGTTTTTTTTGTCCACTTCACATAAATCATTATTCTCTCTGCTCTGAATATTTTCAAGACTAGCTATACACTTGAGGGGGAAAAAGTTAGAAGCAAACTGATGCAGAAGCTGCCTGGTTGGTCTGAATATTTAGATAGTGATTCAAATGCAATGAGATCAGCAGTGGACTTTCCCCTTCCTCAGGGGAAGCAAGCCAATTTATTTTTTTTACTTGGTTATCATTGGTAGCAAAGCTCTTCCTACTCAGAAGAATTTGTTACATTGTTTAAAAAAAAAAAAGAAAAGCATGTCTCTCCTTATTTGTCCTGCTATTCAAGGCATTGCTTGTGAAATTATAATTATGCTTTGCTCTTTGTTTATTTACTACTTTGTAGACTGCTGCTTCTATAACTGTTACAAGATCTTTGTGAGAATAGAAATGAAGAAATTTTTGGAGTTCTGCAACAGACTTCTGGAGTCTTAGGGATACATTCCAAATCAGTCCAGCCTAGCTCAAGTGAAAAAATACTCTCCCTATAAAATAACTTGTGCAAAGACAGGCTTGTAGAAGAGTTTCTCTCATCTGTTATGCTTGAGGCAAGAGTATAATGGATCCCCTTGGGAGAAAGCCTGTTTATAGCCTTGGTAGACTAAAAATGGAATATGTTTCCAGTTGGAGAATTAACTGATAGCTTTTGGGTCAGGAGGTGTCGCGCATTTGCAATTTACAAGGTATGGGAAGGTACTTCTCTTCTGAGCTGCCAGTAGAGAGGCCAGACCTTGCTGCTGCTCTCCTGCGCTTCCTAAGCTTCCTGACAGCCGCAGTGCCTGTGAAGGAAGCCTGGATTTCCCTTACTGTAAGAACTTGATGCTTCTTCTTTGCCTCTTCTGTTTCCCATAGATAGAAAAGATGAATGGTCTTTACTAAAGATCTGTGATTTACAAGGCAGAATTGCCAAGCACTGGAGTGCTAAATTGAAGTATCTCTGTTTTTGCTCTTACACCGAGGTTCTGGACTGCACTCCCAGCTGTGCGTATGTATGCCCATACATGACATTTCCCCAAGGGTCCATCTCAAAAGAGATGCGGGTGTGTTTGAGGGGTGACAAGATTGCTGTTACTGAATGGCTATTCCAACAATTCATTTCTCTTAACTTCTGCCAGATCTCATGTGATGTGTGTTGGGGATCCAGCTGAGAAAATGGAGCTTGGCGTTTCTGACTAGGCTTCCTTTGCAGCTGCTCTGTGTGAGGTGTAATGGATACTGAGGCTGGCTCATGCTCAATGCCATATTTTGCTGGTTCTTTCTTGTGCTTCTGTAGTTGCCTAGGCCAATTGATACCTTAAATTTCCACTTAAACTTTAATTAATGTGCTTCATTCATGAAGTATGAGGAAGATTTGTAAGTGATTGATATTCAATAAACAAGTCTATTAGTGGATTATGCAGCAATAATGATTTTCATTGCAATGAGAAACTGTGTGTTGATAGTCAGATGCAATAGGGTACGTGCTACTACTTTTACCAGTCAGTGAAAAGGAAGGATCAGTTGATCCATTGATTTTGCCACAAGAAGATTGTTTGTCTTCCCGGGTGAAAAAGAGTGCTGGAAAGGAATTGCGTACTCTAGATGCAGACTTTACTGTTTGGGTATTCTTTTAAATGTGTACATTGCTGAGTTTTGCATGTAGTACTGATAAAATAATATATTTTAAAAGGCTGCCTGTTTTTGTGTACAAAAATTCAAAGCCACTTTCCATCACTTAAAAATGATGGAAAAACATAATCCCTGTGAGATCCTAATTTGTCCCTTTTTGCCTGAAGCCTTTTAATCTCATTGTCTATCTCTTTCAAAGAGCTCCTTAACTCAGTTTTGTTTCAGCTAAATATTAAGTTCATAAAGTGGTTCATGTTGTGCTGTCCTCAAAGGGAGAAAACTGCTGAGGCGCTTTTTTCATCCCATGGGAGAGGTGGATGGAAGCTACCCTGCATGGTCCTGCCATTGCTGGCCCGCCCTTGCACTGCAGGAGCACCTCCTTTGGTGCTCTGTCCTTTGTTAAGCATTTTTTCCTCTCCTTGAGGACTAGTTAGTGCACCCAAAAACATGAGTCACTTTTATTTGGCTGCAAGAGAATGCCACCATCCCTAGGTTCAGAGAGTCCCTATCTTTAAGCTTATGGACTAGGGCAGCCTACAGAGTATTACAGCAGCATGGTCCCAGGTTAGGAATCGGTGTCCACAGAATTTTGGGATATCCCTTCTTCCTAAGCACATTGTGTGGGAATGCAGAGAAGAAGAGTTACAAGCACTAGAGCAGGTTTCCTGTTCTAGGATTCACTTGTGCTGCTTGATGTGGGGCAGGAGGACTTTATAGCACAGAGGTGGGAAGCCTGAGCAGTCATGCCTAACTAAGAGCTGCATCTAATCCTGCAATGAAGACTAGTGAGAAAGCATTTTCCTATTGTTAAAGCTCATTGTCATCAAGGAATGCTGCTTTTACAGGAAGAAAGGAAAAAAGGATGTTGGCTGGTAACTAAGACAAAATGCTCAGCGACTTCCTCATCTGTCACATCTGCTTGAGTTCACAGCCCTGGAGTTTTGGAAGGCATCTTGCATAGCACCTCTTAAAAAATCCTAAAGGAATTTTGAGCACTTGGGGGCCAGGCGCTCATCCCTGCCCTGTGAGAGGACTGTGGTCACACCTGACCAAGTGCAGAAAGCCTGCTGTATTTGCATCTCCCACTTCTGTGGGCTGAAGCCAGTTGTCTCTGTTGTCAGTGTTGCACCTGTCCACAGTCAAGCTGCACTGGTTCTGGAATCCAGGTCTTCAGAGCACACAAGTGACTGGGAGGTGTCATGGTATTCCTTGTTCAATGGCTTTGAATAGGGGTTTCCTACAAAGTGGTGTTTGAAGACAGGTGTGTCTTTTGCCCCAAAAGCAGTGTGTGGGTAAAAGTTGGTACCTTACCTCCCTGTGGCATCTCTGCCCTTGGTTGTGTTGTGCTAGTCCTGGAATGATGCTGAGGTAGACACATTTGAAAAGTGATTGTGCTTCTGGGAATTTGCTGCAGGATGTGACCTAGTTGTCCTGACTGCTGGTCACAGGTGGCACTTTTCCCATCATCTTACAGCCATGACATAAAGCTATTTAGCTTCAATCTTGTTTTTTGCCCTGACAAGCAGCTTTGTTTCTGCTCCTTCCTGGTTGATGCATCTTCTCAGAGAAATTTTCATCATTGCAGGGGTTAGTCAAAGGAGGTGGGTGGAGTGTTTTAAAATTGCTGAGAAAGGCTTATACATGCCATCATGACATCTTTTACTTTCTCAGGCCTTTTATTACTCTCTTTTGCAGATAGAATTGGTAACCTACAGTGTTCATCTGAGGGGATAAAATACCTGGAAGGTGAGGGGAGTTTTCAGTTTTCAGACTGTGTTTCATCACGAATACAAGGCAGCCCAAATGTGGGTTGCTGCCAAAGGCAGATTTGTTTCCAGGCAGTTGTCTGTCTTGCTTCAGGACTGCCTTGATTAAAGCTGCTTAAGCTGTTTGTGAAACTGCAGCCTAAGAGTCAAGTGTTCTTAGAAGCCTAAGACATCTCTGGATGATGTCTGGAAAATATTAAGAAGAGTCTTAATGCTTCTGGACAATTTTTGAGGAGATGCTGTAGGGCCAATGTGATAAAGTTTCATCAGGAAAATGCTTGGTGCTCATTCTCTATCAGCTCTAGCAAAAGCAGGTGTTTTACTGTAATAAACCTTAAAGGAGCTTGTTTCCAGGTGTTTGTGAGAAGCACAGAATTACTTGTGCTTTTTTCTTGATAAATAAGAACTTTGTTCTGCTTTGCTACTCTGAGTTGGTAAGTTATGGCTCTATTCCCTTTATCCAGTTGAGATGTGGCTGTACCTAGGGGCTGAAATGAGAATTGGGACCCAATTTGCTGTGGTGCTATGAACGAGTGTGTAAAATACAGTGATATTCATTAGAGAACCCACATGCTGTCTGGGTGAGACCTTCCAGACAGGCTAGTGGTGGCATGGCCCCAAATTCAGTGGTGGCAGGACATCTGTGTGTCATTGGGTACATGATAAGGTGTAAGGTGTTTCAGTGAGCCATCCTGCTGATACCTGAGGCAAACTCCTCTTCCTCCCATGGAGGGCTCTGCTGCTCTTATCCGCCTTGCTGGGGCAAACCTCATTCATTCCTGCTTTGACCCAGCAAATGCTGAGGTTCTGGCCCTGTCCTGGGAGGCAACTTGAGGGTCTGTGGAGAGAGGAGGGGAAGATTTAATTGAGTTTTTATGACCATGTTTGAGCTGCTTAGTGGGAGAAGGCTTGAAGTTAATGACAGGCATGTTTTCCAAAGATCCTCTGCATGTGTGTTTAGGTAAAATAAACACTGCTAAATAAGCTGTACCACCACTCTGAGCACTAATAAGCCTCCTGTCTGATACCAGAAGAATACAAATAAATAGTGCCTTTGACTGTTTTAATTGATAGACTTTCTGGGCCTTTGACCAAGCAATTACACCTCAAAATGCACTTCTGCAGGAGCTAAAACATGAAGTGATGTTAGTTTAAAAAAAAGCAATGGAACAAAAACAGCTAACCTGTAGGGTGTCCCAGAGGCTGATTATTGACTTCAGCTTTTATTAATTCATCTGCAGTGCATTTGCTGGAGCTTTTATGGTTTAATTGAGGTTAAGAGGTTGGAATCTGTGGTAAACAAAAGAATGGCATATGGGCAGTCTGAAATTGTGTATGTTTGAGTAAGAGCATTCCTTCTGGTCACTTGTTTTCATTGGGCAGTTACTCCTGACTCACAACTTTTTTTAAAAAAAAGGTGTAAACATGCATTGCTAGCAAGTTAATGATTCATTATGTTTTATCACATCCTAACATACCTCTAAAGAAGAGAAGGTTGAGCTGGGCTTGTGTTTGACCTCCACCTTCAGATTAAGGACATTTTTTCTTTAACCCCTTACCTGTTGTGGGAGGGTCCACAAGCTTGTTTGTTTTGAATCATAAGAAGAAAAATACCTTCTCTTCTGCCTTTCTCACTTCCCTGTTCTGATTCTCCACAGTTCTCTTAAAAATTCAAATGGAAAAAGCAGGTGTAGGAAAAAACTTTCCAGAAACATTTTATTATGGGGAAGCGGGAGTCAGTTTCTTCAGCTGTCCAAAGGAATCTGTGTGCATGTGTTTGTTGTTTTTTTTTTTTAATGGTCACTTTTTAGTCCTATTTTCAGTTTTCTTTTGAACCCCATGAGTGTCTTCATTGGCTGTGATATCCCCTTGTGAGAGGGAACGTGTACTGGCCAGTGCAGCCGTTTGACAGTTAAGATAAAAGATAAGACCTCCTTATGTTGAAAAGTTCATACTCCGAGTTCATACTTTATGCTGTTGATAAAGTTTATGGCAAGAATTACATCAGCTGGCAATAATCGTGGTGACCTGTTGCCCTCAAGTCATTCTGTAGACATCTATAATTTATGTACAGCTGTTAATAGTGTGTAGTCCGGAGCCTAAGAGAGCATGTCAGTATAATTATTTCCATAAGAGAAGATAAATCAGAATTTTCCTCTTAATATTTCAGTCAATAGCATCTTTCATGTGTCCCATAAAGTCAAATGTCTTTTTCTCACTTGCTTTTAGTCTTGAACAATCTTTTTAAAACTCCTAGGTCTTGTTAAACTAAATACTTTTTCTGAAAAAATACTTTAGTAATCCCTTTGTCTGCATTTTTTTTGTGTACTTCCGTCATATAAGAAATGCTCTACATAACTTGAATCAAAAATTGCTTTATTAAGAAGGATTGTATATGCTGGCTCATATAGAGAAGGAGGTGCATGGAACAGCTTCTGTATTTGCAGAAGGAGACTCCTGGATCTATCTTGTATTTGCTTTAAAAATATAAAAGAAAAAAAATTATGCTTGAGTACAGAGTTGAAAGACGAGGGATAAGTCTAAGTTCTATTTGCTGTAGTCTGCATTATTGTTGTTTGCTTTTCCCATCTCCCACACAAGAATTTAATTCTGCCATACTTTTTTCCTGAACCAGGACAAACATGATTTTAAACACAAAATGCTTTTTAAACTTATATATAGTGCACATGCACACATATACATGTATGAGTGTGTGTTGTGTGTTAGCATAACATGGGCTGCTTCCCTGCTGCTGGTGATCCCTTTTATGCATTGTGGAGGGTGAAGGAAAATCCCATGGCTCCCTTCCCAGCTGAAGGTCCCCTGAAGGTGGGCTGGGCTGTGGGTGGTGGGAGAGGCTGGCACTGCCAGAACCAGTGCACTGGGCTGCCCTTGCTGGGGTCTGCTCCTGTCCCTGGGTGTGTGGGGACTTTGGGGCAGGCATCAGCTGGCAGCCCCTCTGTTGCTGTGCTGCTGGTGAGTGCCCAGGTGTTGGTGGAAGGGAGTCAACCCCTTTGTTCAGGGCAGCTGGGGGTTGACTTACATCAACTCTTGTATGGGGATGGCATGGACCCTATGGTTGGTATCTTGCTGGTTTAGGTCTCTGCTGGCATTGATACCTAACCCTCCCTCAAAGAGCCTCTCCCCTTCCTGATGGATTCATCAGGTGCCACAGGACATTTCCTGGCAGGAATGCTGAGAGCATTGGAGAGGAGAGGGCTATGCATAATATAGTACAAGTTGCTGAGGAAACTGTCTAGCCTAGCTGTAAAGTCAAGATGATGTTAGCTACTCTGCATTTGTTTGCAAAGAAAATTTCCATCTCTTATTTTTGTTAACATCTGAACTTCAGCTGCAAGATATTTGTGCAGCCTGGGCTCTTTCCTTGAGAGGAGGGCAGTGCTTACCTCACAAAGGTGTTATACAGTGGCTCAGCCTTTTGTGTTCTGCCTCCTCCTTTGAGTTTAGGTGTAGAGGATTTCAGGCAGTGGTTTCCCAGGGAGCAGGGATGGAGTGAGGGGGGAGGACGGCACAGATGAAGTCCTCTGCACTGACACGTGCCTGTTGACAGCCCATTGAAATCTCTGCTTTGGGAGTGAGCGAGGTGCCTGGCTGAAAGATGGGGTGTTCCCCCATGTCATGGGGGTTTTCAGGCAATGGCCCAAGGTGCCACCTGCCTTATCGCTTATACGAGTCTGGAAACTCTGAGTCTGGTTTGTTATTCCAGGGAGACCACATTGCTCTGTGGCACTCTCCTGGGACTTTCAAGCTGTTTAAAAGGTTAACGCTGCCTGGTTTGTGCTGTGATGCTGGTGGAAACATTGACTGGACCTGGAAAATGGATGACTGTTGGGAGTGTTTTTGTTTTTAAACATCTCATCACATGTGTGCTGTGAGTTGCTCCCAGTGCCAACAAAAGCATGGCACTGATGCTCTCACCTTTTCAACAGGTACATGGGATGAAGGGAGCCTGACACCTGTCTGGAGAGGAGATCCCAGCCCCTGTGGAGCTGCCCACCATGAGCAGGACACTGCTGGCAGGCAGGATGCAGCCAGAGATCCGGAGCGTCTGCGTCTTCCTTCCCACCCGTGAGCAGCTCAGCCTGGCCGTCGGGGTGAGTGGCCCGGAGGTGGTGGCATCGCGGCCACCGTTCAGTTTTGTTAGCTCCCATTGTTCTCCCAAAAGCCTGGAGCTGGTCTGCTGACCGGAAGGCTATTAGCCGGCTTAGGGTAATTGGTGCTCCATTTTCTAATTGGGCAGCTTCAACCCTTTGGCAGAATTCGTTAAAAGTCATGGCTGTGTTGTAGGGTGGGGGTCTCCTCTGCTCTTTTTCTGTTGTTATTTACTTTTTATTATGTCTGAATGGTTCTGGTGCTTGTAATAATCCAACAATTTTTAAAAAGTTGAACCTGAAATACCTGATTACTTAGCAAGTGTACCCAACATATGACTGTTTACTCTTGTTAAGAGTCCAGCTATCCCTGGTTTTGATAGCCTGCAGATCCCTTCAAAGAGTCTAAGGCAAACAGCCACTGAGGGTGGGGGGGGGGGGGGGGTTCCCTCCCCTTGAGCACTTGTACACACAAAAAAATGAGGTAAGTCACTTCATTTCTTTGATTGCTGCCTCAAATGTCTCGAAGTGTGCATGAGTGACAGCAGGGCCAGCTCAGCTGGCAGCCCAGGGTGGCACGGTGTCTGCACAGCACGGTGCCTCTTTGTGAAACGCCGGCTGCTCCTTGAACTTGTGAGAAGCTGAGCTGACAAGAGGCACTTGGCGTTCGGAGGACAAGCAAGCCTCAAAGATAAGTGCTCTCTTGTGAGCGTGTGCGTGCACTCGTGTGGGCTGGGGAGATGTGGCTTTGTTTGGGGTAGGTTTTTTTCCCCCTGCTTTGGGATGAGGAGGGGGAGAAGACAGTTGAGGTGAACTGTTATTTTAAGTACTTGATTGAAACGGTGGCTTTTGAAACTATGCATGTTAATCTTCAAAATCCATGTTGGAATTTTCCTACCTGCTGTGTGCAAGTGTAGCGTCCTTAGCTGAAACAGCCTCAAGGGCTGGATGAAATAAAGCTTTAACAGCAAAATCTGGGACGCTCTGCTTCTAGGTTACTGGTTCAAACCCAGCCCATCCACTGCCCCAGAAGGCTTCTGCAATCTGCTGGCTTTTGTGCAAGGCAGAAAACGATGATTTAATTAAGTTCTTGGCAGCAGGTGTACAGGCCTGGGTAATGGTCTGTTGTAGCTGACCCTAAATCTCACCTTCTTATAGCTCTTATCAGGGAGGCTAAAGATGGGAGATAGCAAAGCAGGCTGGCCATGGGGAAGGTGCATGCTGGCATGCTGGAGGGCACTGTGCCAGCAGGGCTGACACTGTCACTGCTCTTCACTGTGCCTGTGCCTGAATGGAGCACGCAGAGGTTCCTTCACCACTGGGTCATGCTCCAGTAAATCACAAAAACCTGTAGTTTATCATAAAACAAATTTGGGATGAGAAAGACTCTTAAGATCAGCCATAAACATGTCACTGCCAAGTCTACCACTAAACCAGGTTCCTAAATGCTACATCTGCATGTCTTTTTTAGTACCTCCAAAATATTTAATAAGCATAAGAAATGGTCTTTTGCATTGAGCGCTGACAGGGACAGAGGAAAAGTGCTGTGTCCCCTCCTGTTCCCCTGTCCTGTCGCAGCCTGCTGCCCCTCCAAAAAAGCTGGGGTGCCTTGTGCATCACCACATTGTCCTGAAGAGGAATTCTCCACAGCACCCCTTTGTATTATTTAAAGACATTCACCCTTGTCATTTCTGATGCCCCTTTATTTCTTGTCTGGGAAATTGGGAAAGTATGTACTTGGAGATGCCTGCATGTGAAAGGGAATAGCTGCCTGGGCCTAAACATGAGACTTCAACACATGGTTGTGTCCTAATTGCATAGAGAGTGAAACATGACCTGTTACAGCTGGGCAAGTCACCAGAAGCAGCTTTTCATTTGGCTTCTGACTTTACCACAACACTCATTCAAAACAGCAACAAAAATTAAGATTTCACAGCTGAAGAGATCTTTCTTTTTTAAAGAAACATCAAGGCAATTTTCTAGTGATGTTGTTAGAACCCAAATGTAATTAGCACAACCACAGATGATACTTTTTGCATTTATTAGAATAATAATGCCACTACTAAAGATTTCCAAAGCCTTTTAACCTCTTCAGCGTGGAATGCAAATACTAAACAAGCTTGCAGCTCAGTGAAGTAGGTAGGAATGGTTATCTTTCCAGCAGAATAAATTATAGATCCTTCCCATGATAAGCACAGTGTTTATGCAGGTAAGTCCTCCCTCCCCCCTCCCATAAATTCCACCCTTCCAGATAAGAGTTTACCTATATGTTTTATGTGGTCACATATAGATTGAAGCGTGCTCTTTAAAATGGATTTGTCTTACACCATTCACAGATAAGTACTGTTGAAGAGGGAACAGCAGAAGCCATTTTAAATTCTCTTCCCCCCACAATCAAGTATCTCTTAATTAGCTTCAAAGTCTACCTTTCTGAATGTACAATGAATCTGGGGGGATGATGAGGAGTAAAACTGCTTTCTTGGGACCAACTGTGAACATGAAGAGAAGCAGAGCAGTGAGGGAGACTATCAGGTGCTGCAGCACACCAGCTGCCCTTAGGAGGGCAAGGCAAAGTGGGACAAATTTTTGGAGTGGAGGAAGTCTGTCGAGGTCCTGTGTGTTGATGAATGGCAAGCAAGGTCTGAAGTCTTTCAGTTGTTCTGTGAACAGGAGAGCCAATGTTACAAAGCATCGGTACCCAGACAGATAGGTATGGGTAACTAATGCACATGAATGTCTGTGCACAGAATGACCTTGGAGTAGCAGTTACTGTCTGTAAACTTGCACTCAGTTTCACTTTGGACTAAATTTCACATGTAAAGAAGCCCTGAGCCTGACATGGGGCAAAGCTGAGTATCAGTGGAAGGAATGAGTCATAGCACTTCTGAGATCAATCTTGGCACAGGAGCCATATGCATAGGGAGGAAAGTCCAAAGAGAAGCACCTAGATGAAAAATGCAAAAGGAAGTATTGGTTGCTTTGAGCAGAGGGGAGAGTAGGAGGAGGGAACAGCAATTGCAAATGTAATTGTTATTGCATAGTCTTTATGGCTGGGAGTAGAACTTGATACAGAAGGGAAGTGCCAAGAAGAGAACAGACAAGGTGGTAGTAACATACCTGCTGTGCAAGGAATCTGCTTAAATCACTCTTTAGAGCTGAGTGCCACAAAACTGTCACTTAAAGTACTCAGTTCCCTAGAATTAAGTATCTTAGAGCAGGTTTTTCTTCCCTTAGGTATGAAAGCTTGCCACTTAGAAAATTCATCTCATTGTGTAGCATTTACAGAATCCTGTGCTGCCGGTGACTTTTCTATGCACGTAACAGTTCTGACTAGGGGTAGATGACATCTTTCTTAGCCATTCCTTCCCAGGTAGGAGAACACGTTCAGAGCCTGCTTCTTTGGCAAAGGAGACTGCTCTGTGTCCAGCTTCACCTTCCAAATGTGTGTTCTGAGTGTCTTACCACACACTGCATCTAGGTGTGAGACTGAAAGGGTGTGGTCTCACACGGAGGCTCAGAATAAGACCCAGATGTGGTCTTGGGTCTTATCAGAACTGTGCACTAACTCCTCTCTGCTCAAAGCTTATATGTGTTTGCATTGGTGTAGCGCAGGCTTCAAAGCTCCTGATAAAACAGTAGTGAGTGTCTGGCTACTGATGCCCTGTCAAGTAGAAGAAAATAAGTACTTAAATGACCTCCTGTTTCTCATTGTCCTTGTCTAGTGACATGGTACATCCTGGGGCAGGGAGGCAAGTACAAGCCAGTTTCTGGGGTGTGTGGCATTCCTACACTAAAAGAGCTTGAAAAATTAGGACGGTGATTGGTTTGTAGGAGAGTTAAGCAGTTGACTTCTGCCCTGTCATGTTTGGTAGCACTGTACCCCTGAAGACAGCTGCTCCTGGCACTGCTAATCTACATCATCCAGCAGTGGGGTAATGAAATTCCAAGGTCCTGGCCCATTTTGCAGCTGAAGCTGGCTTCACCTGAGCTGAGGTTGTCTGTGTCAGTGATGTTCTGTTCTCCACAGTGCTGTTCTTTCTCTGGACTCCTTTCCCCATGCCTCTGTGGGCTAGGGGGTTTCTGTGTGTGCCTATGGTTTGTCTGTCAGTACTCCTGGGATGGTGCAGTGGGATGGGGGAAATGAGGCTATAGATAGGGGGACGTTTAGTGGGGGAATCTTCTAGTCATAACATACATCCAGGTCTGCACATGCACTTAACCAGAACCATGCTCCTTCTGGGAAAGTCTGTGCATTACAGGAGGGAGAGGTATTGGAAGGTCTCAGTGTGCAGGGAAACAGGCAAGGGCTTACAGGCTTTTGGTTACAGCTGCCAAAGATGAAGATGTTAATGGCTGTGTGACTAGAAGTCAGCAGGAGACAGAACAAGCCCTTCTGTGTGGGGTACAGAACAACCATATCTCTAACCTATGAGCTACTCTGAATTGTGTGTTTGCTTGGGTACTTTTGTTCCTGGTTCTCCTGAATGAAAACTTTTGGTTTTGTTTGGTTTTATTTTTTTTTTTTTTTCTCAAATAAAAAAATCTGCAAGAGAACAGTATTTTTATTTCTGTAAATATTAATGATTATTATTCTATGATAATAGGAATAATACTGAAAACAAAGCATGTTCTCTGGTATGGCTGTGTTTGGCTATTTTGCTTTGGTATCCAAAAATGTATTGGCCTGCAACTCTTCTAAAGAGAGTTGCTCCATCCAGGTGTGTGAGCCATCTGTAATGTTGGATTGGTTGTGTCTTTCAGGTCAAAGCCACTGGACAGGAGCTCTTTCAGCAAGTTTGTGATTTAGTGAAGATTAAAGAGCCTCACTTCTTTGGCCTCAGCATTGTTAAAAGTAAGCAAACTCAATGCACAAGCAAGTGACTTGGCAAACATCCACAGACCCGCTTGTGTATTTACAGTGTGTGCATATATACACAGTGGCTGTGCCTGCAGGGGGAATTTGATTGTAATAAGGTCACAAAGTATGTAGATTATGCAGAGCCTTCCCAGAGCTCTTTTGATCGTTGGTATGTCAGCAGACAAATTGAGTAAAGGGGGGCCTTTTGTTCTCCACCTTTGTTCTTAGATTCCTCCTCTTTGTGGGGCTTTCTTTCTCTCCTGTAGTGGGAGTTGCTAGTCAACATATTTGTTACTATATTCAAAGCCATAGGTATTGAACAGGAGGTGGATTTTAAAAGGACTTTTGGGCTGAAAGTGTTACTTCTGAAGTCACATGTGAAGAATGTGGCAATGAGGAGCAAACTCAAATGATTGTAAGGAACTGAATGCAGGTGTGAGATGCACTGGGTTTTGAAATACTGTATGGGAAGTACAAAACTTCCTAGTCCATTAATTAAAGTCCAGTTTGCTTGGTCCTATGGCTTAATGTTGGCCAGGAAATGGTGTTAAGATGATGCCTTAAAGAAGCAAATTGATATCAGAGATCAAGTTTCTGGTATGGTGTAAGCATTGATATTCCCTCCCACACCCCAACTCTTAGTAATTAGAAATGGATCTGTTGTCTTGTTTAACTTGCCTCCCCACATTTCCAAAAGCACTGAAAGACTTCTCTTCTCAAAAAAACTTTTCTCAAGTATGTTATTTACTACTGCAATTCTATATATTTTATTGAAATTACAGAAGTCTTTATCAGACCTTCCAAATAAGGTTTCTTTTGCCTCTTTATAAATATATAGGATAATATAAGGGATTTTTTTCTAAGTTAGTCTCATTTCCTTTATGCTCTCATTCTGTAAGAACTGCTATTTTATGAGTGCAGTATTCAAACTGAGAGGAACATAAGCTTTTTATCTCCATAAGGTTTGTAGAGTGTCCAAGAGATTTCTTAAGCGTAATATACCTGTGCTTTAAACCAGCACAGTTTTTGTTTTAATGTGAGGAGACCTGAATGCTCTTAACCTTTTTCACAAATCATCTGTGTTTCTGAGTCCTTCCCTTTGTGATATTTTTAAAAACCAGGTTTTGCCTTTTCCACTTGCAGGACATCTTGGCTGAAATTGAAACCCTTGTCCTCTTCTGTAAGGGCAATTTCTTTCCTATTTTCTTTGAATTTTTCTTCTGTTGTTCCTGTGTTTCTTTCACTTTTTCCCCCCTTCACATGTTTTTTTGTTTCATATTTTCCATACCCTGATTTTTCCTTTACTCACACCTCTTCTGTGAAGCAGTTTTCCTTCACCCTGTCAAGCACAGGTGTTCTGATCCCAAAATACCCTGTTGTGGCAGATGCTTTTCAACCTGTTGGAAATGCATTGTAACCATCGCATACCAAAGAGCATAATAAAGTTGTTCTGACTAGACTTTAGAGTATATTGTCCACAGCTTTAAGTGGAAACAGTCTTCTCACTTCATGAAAGTATTCTTCCTTTTTATAGCAGCTAATTCTTCTAGAAAGCTCTTAAAAAGTCAATGAAAAGAGTTACGAGAGACCAGTAGCCTGAATTAACATCTCGGTTTTGCTTGGTTCAGGGGTTGGTTATTTGCTTTCCTGAAAGGAAATACTTTTTCTGTTCCCCAGCTTGGTTTCCCTCCGCCTTGTTTTGGTCAGCAGACTGGAGATCGTCTCTCTTGTTGCCTGTAGTAGCTGAGGTCCTGCTTCTATAGCAAATGCAGCACCCTGATCTGGCGTTTGGAAGTAGCCTTTAATCCCTGCTTCTCAGGGATTTCTGACTACACCACAAGCTATCATCTCAAAAAAGGGAAGTGCTCTGCTCAGGTAGTGGGGAGGCCTGGGTAGGTTTTGCATTCCCAGGGTTGCCTTGTGGGTGATTAAGTTGGCTGAGTAGCAGGTCAGTGTACATCCCACAGAGGCTGTGAAGGGGAGGCCTGGGCATGGTCTGTCAGGAAAGGGTGAGCTAGGTATCCAAAAGATGGAGAGGAAGCATCTACATTTTTGAACAAGGTAACCTTCTCCATCATGCTTTCACCTCTGTGCTGCAGCTTCAAGAAGACATTTTTCTAAAAACAGCTGCCTTGTTTTAATAATGATATCTTTCCCAGTTTCTTCATGTGTGTTTATTTTGGGTGGTCTGATACTGCCACATGCAAAACAAGGTATTCTAATCCACCTGCATCCATTACTTTGCTGCTAATTTGTCAACAAAACCCTGACTGTCAGCAGTGGCAAGAGAATGAAAATTAAAGGATTTCCAGAGAACTGTAGCCAATCACACTGCATGGATTATCTGGATTAGGAGCCCATTTGACCCGCAGACGTTGCACAGATACACTAATGCTCAGTTGGTCTCACATTAAGTATGTGTGTGAGGGGGAGAGGTTGGGGTCCTTAATCATAAACAGAAGTTTAACCCCCTAAGAGTGGCAAAAAGGGAAATGGCACCATAAAGCACCATGCAAGCTGCAAACCATGGGTGCTGTAAGATCTAAGCTGTAGGTCTTGGAGTGAGTTTCCCAGCATTTGATGCCTAAATATGTTGCCTTCTCTTCTGGTTGTTGCAGATGCCAAGGGCAGGCTTCAGGATTAAGGGTGATAGTAACAGTGTCAGGACAGAATTTTTCATCCCTTCTGCTCTTGAACTGCTTTTTTATTCTCAAGAGGAAAACCACTTCAACCAAATATATCTGAGGAGAAAAAAGACTTGTGTCTGTAAGAAGTTAGTCACTTTGAAAATCAAGTTCAGGAATGTGCATTAATGGGAGGTCCTACAAACCCTGGGACATGTTGCTCTTCTAGTTTTGTCATGGATCATCAGGCAGGCTATACCTTGTGTGCTCCTGCTGCTGAAGTGCTTTTTTTATTTATTTTTAAACTCCTAGTTTGCTCAGTGAAAGATTCTGTGACTCTGCCGGGTTCAATCTGGTTCCATAGGCTTCAGCAGCTGGATCTTATATGGCAAATCCTCCTGCAGGGTCGACCTTATCTAGAGCCCTGCAGGAGGTTTCCCTCTTGTTATCAGAAAGTGTGTGCAGCGACACATTC
Organism: Certhia americana; assembly: GCA_018697195.1. Classification (NCBI taxonomy): domain Eukaryota; kingdom Metazoa; phylum Chordata; class Aves; order Passeriformes; family Certhiidae; genus Certhia; species Certhia americana. Next base: position 72,225,752 of record CM031859.1, read on the forward strand.
AGGCTTCTAAACCAAAACTGATTGTCATCAGACAAAGAGCAGCTAGGCTTGCTTTGTTGTTATAACCCAGATCACTTCAATCCTGATTTCTGGGCGAGGCCTTTCTAGGAGCAAACCTTGCTTGACCTAAGCAGATGGAAGCCTTCAATTGGGAAGGAGCAAGACTGCAGCTCCTATACCCTGCCACTATCTGTGTCCTCTTATGAATTTGTCAAGCTGGCTTTCTTAAGGAACCAAATCCGTTTGCTTCAGCTCCCTGTCTCAAGGATGATCCTTTGTTTTTTAGAGCTATGGCTGTTTGCCTTCCCAGGCCCATGCTTCCCAGCACATGCTTCCCAAGGAGCTCAGTGATTAACTCTGCCAAAACCACTCTGCCTTCAGTTAACTCTTCTGCATCTGTATATCCTCCAGTACTGAAATTCAGGGACAGAATATGCTACCAGGTTATCTTTACATTACATTAGTATCTCTTATAACAGAGGGTCTCTTAGGAGAGAAATGACAAAAGGTCTCTGAGATCCTTATGATGATTTCTACACACCAGTCCTTCCTCGCTATCCCTGCTTCTTGCCTGTCCTCTCTTAAATCTGCTTGCATAGTTGAATCTCCTTAATGAATTTCTCCTGTATTCTAACCTAAGGTACAGCTCTATTACAGTGACTTTGGTACCTCAGACAAATTAAATGCAATATAAGAAAAACACGTGCAGAAATGTACCACCTAGAGGGAATTGCAGGGGTTCAGATGTCCAGAGAGTATAAAGTACTCCTTGAAAGAGACTTACATGGTCTCTTCCTATGAAGGCAATTTTTAGCTTGTACCTGCTGTCAATTGTTTCTCCTTTGGTATCAGTACAACATCCAGCCAAGTACTCTCCTGCCTGAGAGAATTGTAAAGGGTTTGCTTGCCCCTGGATGAGCAGTGCTGGAAATGGTTCTGCAGCTCTTCTTGTGCTGAAGAATCCCCTGTGACACTGCTGAAGTCTGAAGATCTTTGCCTGGGCACGCCTTGTAGCTAAATGTAAAATGCCAACATAAAATTCTTGCAGTACCTATCCATTGCTGGGAATGACTGAGCCTTTAGCTCAGCATTCAGATCTCAACAGCTCCTAACACCACATGATCTCAGGCTTCTTGATCTTGTCTCCTTTCATGCTACCCTCCTTAGGCCTTGTGTCCATCCCAGGTAAAGTGACCTCAGCCAGGACCTCCCTTGCTTTACTCCCAGCCTCTGTTGTGATCCTTCCCTTCACTTGGGATACATGTATTTGCCAGCTAAAGCTAAAAACACGAGGTTATCCTGAACCAAGTTCTTTTAGACCCTTTAATAAACTAATTTAATAATCAACCATGTAGCAGAAAGTGGACAACATTTCTTTCCATTGGCTTGAAAGCTAACAGCAGGAACATTGAGAAATTTTGCAGAGGCTCTGGGAGCAGGGGCTGTATGGGGAGTGATTTTCCCAAGTCACTAATGCTTGGAAGCTTGGGGAGATCCATGTGCAAAAGGAGTGTGTGCAAAAAAATACACGCTGGTGTTCAGGTTCTGTGAAGTCTACAGCATGTGTTGTGAGGTATTTTTTAGCGTGGATTTGGGTTTTTTAAGCTTCAATTCTCCCCTAAACCTGGCATCCCTCTGTCCTGCTCCTTCTCTTTTTCCTGTTACACCTCAGGGGACAGTGTAGTGTTGCCACAAAGCTTCTTGAAGTATCTGGAAAAAGTTAAGCACCATTTCCATGGATAATTTTTTCCCTTCTCTTTTAGGTAGAAAATGCTTGCTATGTGGAAATTTGGCTTTGCACTAATTCATATTTTATTTGAATCCTATTCGTCTGGGCTGTCTAGTTGCATTGCTAATATATATATGACTCAGCCAAATTTGTTAATGGGATCTTCCTGGCCGCCTATAGGGCGAAAGCTCTGACTCTTGGTAGGACACCTTTGTGGAATTTCTTGGGACTCCTAACCCACAATGGGCACAGGAGGAGAACAGGTTTTTAGCATTCACCATTACTTAGTTTTTATACAGAGAGCTTACTTTTCATAAAAAATGAGATGAGGAGGAACTGGTTGATGCAAAATAATGGCCTTTAGGTTAACAATGACTCGGAACTGACTTGACCCCATATTACAGCCATAATTTTCTATTCCCATTTTCCCTGCAGTGTAAATAATGACTACTGTAAATTTGTGTCGCTCATTGGAACTGTATCACTTTTTTCTAACTGGGGACCAGAATTTTTTTTTCTTTTGCAACAATGCATGTCCTATATTTTTTTAAATACATAAAATGTGCGAAGCTAATTTTGCAGAGTAGATGTGTTTTTCATTTCTGGTAACTGCTTATTTTGAAATGTGATTCTTACAGCATAAACTTTTCAATCTCATTTGAGAGTTCTTAAAGGTGAAATTGTGAGAAATGTATAAATTGCCTTACTGCAAAGGAGCTGGTTGTCCAGATACAGTTCTTGGGATTGCAGTGCAGTGCACTGGTGAGTTGTGCCAGGCCTGATATCTGTACATATGTACATGGGGGAACCTTTCAAGAGAAGCTGATGTATTTGTAAGATCACCTACAGTGCTAAGATGAGATTCATGAACTCAGTGTCAGTAGCTGCAGGTGGATGAGAGTGTATTTTTATGCATGCATGCTTCTCAGTCAGCCTCTTAGTACCTTTCACTTGCCCTTCAGATGAGGCCAGTGGAGCAATGACAGTTTGTACCTGCTGAGTATCCAGGCCTGTTTGGATCCACTGATGAAATTTATTCTTCCCTGGAAAGGGGGCCATCTGTGCATTTCTATATTGTCCTTTACAGCACTGCTCAGAGGTGCTGCAGTTTGGTGCCCTCATATCTGTTAGCAATGCTTATTTTCAAAGCAGACAGTTTTAGCATCTGGCATAAGATCTCTTAGGGTTTCCTCACTAATCCAGTGTAAGGAAAAAAAACCCCAAAGCCATCCACAAAGCAGCAGGGCTGCAGAGGGAAATACCTCTTTGTTTTTGTAGATGGAGGCTTACATTGCAGGTTGACATTCCAGCAATATTAACTTCATTAAGGCAGGAATGCAGTGCTGCATTCTTGCACGGAAGGGAGGATGCTGAACTGGGCTGGGGAGGACTGGGACCCCCAAGAAGGGATGATATATCGGGGCATCCTTCTGTAGCCTGGCTTATTCTTGTGGTGTATATATATCTCCCAGTATGCCTGATAATAACCTGGAATCCTCAGGTATGACATCTGTGCACTCACAAAATCATCTCTAACCTAATTAACATGACAGATAGAGAGGGGCTGTGGGGTAACAAATGGCTTTACTATAGTGTAACTGTTCTGTCACACTTTTCCCTCTCTGACCAATATTCACGTGTGATAGGATGGTTTGGGGTATGTCACTGTGCTTGCTGTTGCAATTTTTCCCTCCTGATTGAGGACTAAATAACGTGTTTCTCTAAATGCCTCTGGGCATGGGATCATTCTTGAACTAGAAAGGAAAACTGAACCCTTCAACTTGTTATAGCCTCTTAACAAGGTGTCTGCTAAAGACCACACTGTTGGCAGAGCTGGTACAAGCTTTACTCAACACTGCTGTGCCATCAGGACCAGCCCTGTGCCATGTGGGAGAGTTTGCCCTGCTCCAGGACTGCCAAAGCCCAGGGAGGGGTTGGGTAGCACACTCATGTTGTCTCACTCCTGTCACTTGCTATGCAATTGATTCCCTAAATGAGCTTTTTTTACTTATCTTTTAATAAAAGCTTTATGCAGTGATGCTTAACATCTTGACAGCTGACAAGGGACTGAGAAAAGCCTAGCATGAACAAACCCTTCTCTCTCTCACTGACAAGGACTTCTATCAGCTTCTTCCAGGCAGCGTTATCTGATCTTAATGGACCTAGAGAAGGATAGGCTGGGGCCATTGTAACCCCAGCCACCCTATCTTACAGACAGGAGTGAAGAGGCAGTACAAGATGCAATCTCTGTGGTGATAAAAATTCTTCCTCTCCTTGTCAAAACAGCAAAAAAAACTTCTATATCATCTTGTGTGCTACAGCACTAAAATTACCACCACAGACACTTTCAGAAATTCCATACAGCTGTTTTGATGGTGCTGGTAAATACTGCTATTTTGTTTCTGTATGTGGTATATCAAGTAATGTGATAAACAGAAGTGTAGGTATTTTAAAAGTACAGCTGCAAGCAGTACAATGCAGGAAAGAGCACGGAGACAGAAATAGGATTTTTGGGGGCTTTGTCTTTCTTGTATCCAGTGTTACTGCTATTTTACAGATGGTTTCCTAGTAGGGCTATGTGGGCCAGTTCTGGACAGCACCAGATGTGTTTTCTTTAACTTGAGGTGGGAGCTGAAGGAGGTGGCGATAGGAGGCTGTTTTGCTTGCTTGTTTCTTGAAAGTTAGCAAAGAAAGTATTTGTTGTATCTGCCCCTGTAAGGATCGGGAATGCTTTGGAAGGGGGCTGTGAGGTAGCTCAGAGCCCCCTTCAACACCTACAGTAACAATGGCCATGCCAGGCCTGCATCTGCCATAATACAGACATGAGTGCAGGCTCTCGTTTGGAAGTCTGGGCTGGTTTTAAGGGGCAGAAGTTTGTTTTGTGAAGAGTTCTTCTTTCTTTTTTTTCCCCTCCCCTTTTTACTCCTGTTCCTTTCATGTTTAAGGAGCAAGCTCTTCATCTTGGCACTTGTGTCAGCTGTCAAAACAGTGTCCTAAGCAAGATCAAAGAGTAGAGGGACTGGTCAGGTGAATGTGCTCAGTTGGCATTGCTGCTGGAGCCTGAAACACCTGTCAGGTCTTGTCTTTTTTTTTCTTTTAAGAGACTTGAAGACTCAGGAGAAAATCTTTCACTGGCTGAGTTGTTTGTATTTGATAATTGGTAAGCAGTGTTATGAAACCTAAGCTTTGAAAGAAGCACAAACCTCTTTCAAGACGAAGTGCCAGTCAGGCTGTGTCTTGTTCACTCTCACTAGGGTGGAGAGTAAGTCCTGATCCTTTAGTCTTTTGAGGCAGGCCGGGTTTCCCTTCTTTTCATTCATCTTTTCTCTATATGAAAGAAGTTGGGTGTGAGCAGGACACACCAGACCTTCTGAGGAAGGTGTTTGTGTTTGGACCTCTTGTTTCTCACCCGTTCAGAGGATCCCTTTTGCATGCAGAGGATGAAACCTGTCAAATACTCATCTCTGTTACTTACTTTTGCCATGTTGGACCATGGTGCTACATAATGGCAGAATACAAGCTTGTGTAGGGCTTGCTTGTTAAATAATAATAAAAAACTGAATCTGATAAGCTGACAGTACAATTAGCTGAGTAAGATGATGTTTCTCTTTTTTGTAAATGGCTTCTTGATTATAAAGCAGGAATTCTGCATTTCTGGCTAAGGTGTTTGAGAACTTTTAGCTCAGTATCTCTTGAAGATGTGGCTTACCTTCCTTCCATGCTCCCTGGAGGAGCACATATACTTAAGAGTACCTTTTTTTTTTTTTTTTTTTTTCCGGCCTGTCTATTCCCTTGTCAGCAAATGTATTGCTTGGAAATAACTTGTAGAGTCATCTAAATGTTTAATGACTAAAAATTTCAAATTATTTTATGTTGAATTCCTTTTTTCTTATCTTTCAGATAATGAATATGTTTTTATGGACCTGGAGCAGAAGCTTAGCAAATACTTTTCAAAGGAATGGAAGAAAGAGACAACCAAAGTAAGAGAGTTGTTTAATTTTGGAGGCTGCTGCCTTTTTATTGGACTGCACAGTGAAATGAAAATTCTTAAACTAAGGTCTATAAAGCATTTCTTGAAGATGATCTGCAGAATAATTTTCAGTAGCAAGATGCAGTGACTTTTGCATAGTTGTACAATTGCTTAGAAGACCTAAACCAGCCCCTTATACAACTTTACCTGAGCAATAGTAACCACATGATTGCTGTTTGGCTCCTGCAGAAGTAGAGAAGGTCAGTTGGTCAGTTTTCCATTTGAATTTAGTCTGTATCTTACTCTGTAGACCTCAGTTTCATCCTTAAGCAAAACAGCCTAAAATAACCTTTTGTGACTTGAATCTGGTACAAGGGAAATGACTGGAGCTGTAACTCTTCCCAGAGTATGTGCAAAAGGATGGTGGAGGGAGAGGGAGGATATTTTGTTTGATATGAGTACTAGTTTTTTAAGGCTAGCTAGCCCTGACAAGGGAGGGAAAAGCTACATGAAATAAAGACAAGCCTATGAAATTGTTCAATACTCTTCATTCTGACATGATAATGCCTGTTTGTGTGTGTCATGAATAGAAGAGCCACAGTCTAGAACAAAGTATAGGATGCAATTGCTTTCATGTATCTTAACTGGGTCATTGTAAAAGTTGTAAATTACTTTTTCTACCTTGCTTAAGGGTTTTCTTTTGCAGAGTAGGCACACTTGCCATTTCTGCTGCTTAGAGAAGTTTGTAGATAACTAGTGAGGTTTGGGGATCTCTCTTATCCCCAAGCATGTGCTCTTCTTTTCCCAAATGAGTGAGTTACTTCAAAAAAAGCCAGAGTAATGCAGAGGGGCTGTCTGCCTAGCCAGTGAGAGCTTCCCAAAGCAGGTGTTTCTGGTTGCCTCAGGATGGGGTATGCTTTGAGGCTGCTCTGTGATTGGATTCTTGCTGCACTTTTCTAGTCAGGATAAGTGTTGAACCTCTGGCATGCCACGAATCATTAAAAACTGAATGAGTTGCCATTGGCAGTGCTACAGTCTGAGATGAGTTAGCCTGTTGAACTGGGTTAGTTGACAAGGATTTAATTCCCATGAAGAGGCTTCATGACGGAAAGCCCAGTCCAGCTGATAAAATAGGGTGACTATGAGCAACTTCTAGAAATAAAATGGAGATGATTGCATGACCAAGAAGCTGTCTGCATCAGATTTATGCTATGTACCTTGTCCCGGTGAGATGGGTCTGACCAGAAAGCCTTGGAAATGACTGTGGGAGCAAAGTTACCTGTGTGAACATTAAAGTGGCAAAGTAGGAAAGATGAGAGCATGAGCTATTAAGATGTTTCTTTCTTCTTTTTCCCTTTTTTTTTTTTTTTTTTTTTTTTTTTTTTTTTTTTAGTCCTGTTCAAACAAGCCTGTAAGTCAGAAAGACAGGCTGTAGTTAAAACAATAGGCCTCATGCTGGCTTTCTTTTAACAGCACTCCTCCAGCACTGTCTTTTGGTCTGTGGCTGCAGGAAGGTGTGAAAAACCAACCACGAGCCCTGCCAAACAAAAGGCATGGAGCTGATTCCAGGCTAGTGCACCTCAGCCCTGGGCAGTGACTGCTGAGCGTGGCAGTGCGTGTGTCTGTGCTGAGTGATGTGTGGTGGTGTGGTGCAGAGATGGATGGGTGCTCCTAGGAGTGCCCTGGAAATGCCACCTTGCCTGGTGCTTTGAGGGAGGCTGAGTTAAACTTGCTGCGTTCAGCGTGAATGTCTTTGTGGTACTGCCAGGTGCTGAGCCAGGTAATTCTGGGCCAGCCTGGATGTCCCCAGGCTACACTGGGACTCATCCCTCCTATCCAAAAATCTTCTGCTCTTGCTGGGATATTTTGTCGTTCAACCTGTCTGAATGTTTTGTGATGCCTCATTGTCATGAACCTCCAAGACAGTCAGACTCCCCACTAAAACTTGCCTAGAGCTAAGAGTAGAAAATGAAAAGCAGTATGGGGAGTGAATTTCAGAGGAGAGAACATTACCAGATAGCATAACAGGAATTTTGGATGCTGATCATAATTTAACTTGTCTTCTGTCTTTGCTCTAGGGGACAGAGAAATTCAGCCCTCCATTTGTTGCGTTCTTTAGAGTACAATACTACGTAGAAAATGGAAGAGTAATAGGGTAAGTTCTCTTCTTTGCTAATTACTGTGCTTTGAATTATTCAGTGTGTTCTTAAAATGAAAGAAAAATAATGTTTCTTTGTTAAGCTCATCTCTGTGAGCTCATTGAAATAAGCTTTAAAGATCTGCTTGATTTTTTTTTAAGACCTTCACAGACTTCCTTACTCAGTTATGAATGTTTTCCTGCTTGAATCATACCCCATATCCCTAGGAAAATTGTGACAGTTTTTCCATCTGTGTTGAAAGAGCAGGTTGAATGACGACATTATCAAAACATGATTAGCACTCTTTTGCTTGTGTCTTTTGGTTGTATGAAAGGCACTGGATGAAAATACCAGAAATAGTTATTTATACACCAAAGCACATGCCTCGGATCTGTTTTCTGTATTTGAGTAATGCTCTGTGCAGTCAACTCCTGGAAATCAACTTTCATACATGAACAAAAGAAATTACTTCATAAGTTAGAGTTTTTCATTTTAGTCCATTCACATGGAATATGGGCTGCACTCAAAACAGCACCACCCTCACCCATGGTACAGAACAAAGGATGAGGTAGTTAAAAATGAGCAACTGACAGAGTTAATTTACATCATCACTGCTGGTGTAGCTCTGTCTGTGGGGGAAGCCAAGAGCTGGGAGCGTTTAGGTGGATTAAAATCTTTACCAAATTTTTGGCATTTGTGCTTGTCTTGAACAAAGGTTGTGATTTTCTGTTTTCTCTCTCCATAGTCTTTCATTTTTGGATACAGGGGACACTTTTTTTGTGGAGCCTGTTTAGCTGATAAGTGTTTTTTTTGTTTCAATTTTCTTTTTTTTTTTTGTACATAGATTACATATCATTCTGCCACTCCCAAATTATGTATCCTTCACCATCACAGGCATATTTCTCTTACACTAGTAGTTGAATTGGAGAGGCTTATAGAGCCATGCAGAGATAGTTATCTGGCCCCTTCTAACTATACTTGAACACTTTAACAAGCAGATTGTAGTGTCCAGCACCTCATCTACACGTACATGTCAGCAGCCTGCTTCCCATGATCTCTGAGGGCAGCGGGTGTGTGGGTTATCAAGGCTATGCCATAGTTATTCCTTATCAGACAATCCCTGTTTAGCAGCTTGAGGAGGAAGACAAAAACAGTCCCAGGGCTCCCATCTTTTGATCTACCTGGCAGGGAATTAGCTGTTGAAAAGTATCATGAGCCTAAGGCAAGGTGAAACAAAAAAGCAGTGCCAAGTTTAGAGGGGAAAGGAGGACAGGTGTGCAAGAAACAGGACTGGGAGTCCAAAGGAGTTGACTCTCCTGGCTGCTACAGGCTTTCCAGGGAAACAGAAGTGCTTGATTGTAGTCTGTCTCCAAAACAGGTGTGATGTGAATTTTCTTTCATCCACCTTCTGCCCTAACTTCTTAGATCTCATACTCCTCAAGGTAGAAGCTACCATTTCCCATGTTTGTACAACACTTAGTGGGAGAAGACCTTGATCTTGGTTTGGTGCTCCTTAGACGCTGTGTCAGGGTGCATAGGCACACATCAGATGTGTCAAAGTTTAATCCCTCTTCTCAGCAGGATGATGTTTTTGAGAGGCCTTATCTGAACTTTGTTCTTGAAGTAAATTTGCCTTTGTCTTTCAGTGATAAGGTGGCACGGCAGCTCTACTACTGCCATCTGAAAGAGCAAGTACTTATGTCTCATTGCAACCACAAAGAAGAAATCTACTTCTTGCTAGCTGCCTACAGCTTACAGGCAGACTTGGGCAACTACAGAGAGAAGGTCCATACTGGCAAATATTTTGAACCTCAGGCTTATTTCCCACAATGGGTAAGTTTGGGAAAAATCTTTCTGTCAACAGATTATGCACACAGCACATGTTATGCCAAGGTGGTACCTAACTGCAGCCATGCAACTTCCCCATTCCCCACTGCAATGATCAGGCAGACAGGCAGAGTGTCACCCTGAGGGTCCCTCAGGAGATAGCTCTTGTCTTTCCACTGGATGTAGGTGTGCATTCCTGGGCTCACTCATCAGTGAGGTGGGTAATACATCCTTCCTTGGTGATGGAATATGTTGGTGTCACATGAATAACTCTGACAGTACAGATGTCTTTGTTTAATTCTTCTACGGCTTAAAGGGTTGTGTGTTTCCAGTGGTACATCAGCAAGATCTGCACAACCCAAGCTCTCCAGAAAACCTCAGGGCTGCAAATTCAAGTCCATTTCCCTGTGTTCCCACCTCTGTAATTCTTGCCTCAGGGTTGGTGGATCCAAACCCTACGGGGTAATGCAGTGTGCAGTGCCTTCGGTACTTGCTTTGTCATTAATCTCTGTCTCAAGTGCAGTAAGAGGAAAGTGAAAGCATTTGCATGTTTGTTTATAAGCATGTGCATGTGACTTGTGCCCTTCAGGACTTACAACCAAGAATTTATTTAGTTGTCAAATGAAGGTAAATTAGCTAAGACTCTGTTAGTTGGCTGCTTGTCGCAGGCAAATTGCATCTCCCCTGGCAGATGGCCCTGTCCCCTGCTTTGGGGAGAAGATTCAGATCAGTGACAGGACTTGTCTTGAAAACTGATAGTCTCTTCTATGCACAAATCCTAGCCTGCCTGCCCTGCTGTGTAGCAGTGTGCCTTTCTCCCAGACAACAGGTCCTCATTCCATGCCATTCCTTGTTACTGTCAGGAGGCAGCTAACAAAGGGCTGGAAAAGGTGGGTCTTGTGTACTGTTTCTGAGGCACTTAAAGAGCTTATCACAGACTGTTGCTCACCTGTGCTGAGCCACAACCCAAGGCAAGTATGTGGGTGATTTATTGCATCATTACAAACAGCAAAATCTGGCAGGCATGGGGACGCTTCTCTCCCTGCCCCTGGGCTCCCATGGGGAGATAGTGAGCAATCTCCTTTGCCAACACAAGCATTTCCTTCAACACGTGCTTCATATCATTTGGCCAAGGGCTGCTCCAAGTCTCGTGCCAGTGAGAAGCAGCACTGCTGCCCTGGGCTGACCCACCCAGCTTTGAACCGTGGAGCTGGCACATCTCTTTCTGCTGACACTGCACAGCTGATGGCACCAATATTGTCCTCCACCAAGACAGCCTTCCTTGTGGGAGCACAACTAATCTGGTAGGGCATGCAGAGGTGTTAGCAAACAGAGTAAACAAGGGGTTTAATATAAAATGTAAGTGGGAACTGGGTGGTGATGGGGTCTGATTGGTTTGAGCCAGGACAGGTTGTTTCTGGCAGGATGTTCTCAGGTACCTGGTTCAATCAAGTTCCGAATGCCCCTGGTGGTGGGGGATGCTGGGAAGTGAATTCAGCCAATCATTCCTCTTATCTGTCACTGCCATTCATGGCCTGAAAGGAACCAGTTGGGCATGGGAGAGGGCTGAGCTGCGCAGTAGCCTTGTACAGAGAGGGCACGCAGGCAAACATGGGAACTGAGCACTTGCAGGTCAGGAGCAAAAGGCCCAGTGCAGGTTTTTCTACTGTTTAGTGAAGCCACGTGCCTGCCAACCACTCCTAATAGATTAAAAATACCTTGAGACAGTGTTATTCACACCTTTGAGAATGGAAATGCTAAATAAGCCTAATGTGTAGTTTCTGGTCTTAAAAAAAAACCCGAGTATTTCTCCCTCTTCTGAGATGTTGCTGCTGATTGTGTTGGCTTGCAGAGGAGTATTTATCTGTCCATAAACATTTATGGATGCCAAGAGTTAGAAAAACTAATTCCAATACTTAAAAATGAAAAGAGCTGACACAACCTCTGTAGTCTTGGTCTGTTATAGTTTGCCACTAGGATCTGTTTGGAGACATCAGTGTCATCTGGGCTGCTTTAAATGCTTATCCTCCAGGGAGGTAGAGGCAAACACGGACTAACATCTCGGGGGAATATATGAACCTCCTCCAACTCCAGCCACTGTTTTGCTGTTGATCACAGCTGCCTCTCATGGGGATTGCTGAAGAGTTGCTGACCTGTTTGTTTTCTTTGCGGTTTAGATAATTGCAAAGAGGGGGAGCGACTATATCTTGAAACATGCCCCAGAGATGCACCGAGAACAGCAAGGGCTGAGCGCTAAGGAAGCAGTGCTGAAGTTCATTAAGGAATCCTGCCTGCTGGAAGATGTGCCCGTCCACTTCTACAGGCTGCAGAAGGTTAAACAAAGAGCTTCTTATTTCAAATTTCTCTCCCATCATTAACTGCGTGCTCCGTGGCATTTTTTTCTTTCTGTTTGTTTGAGGGATGGTTACCTCTGATTCAGAGAGGCCAAACAAATCTAAAATGCTCAGCCAATGAGGCCTTTCCCCACAAACAAATCTGTTGCCAATACACAGATATAGCTGGAATTTAGTTTTGTTCCTCGGCCAAGAAACTGGCCACAGGAATGGCAAAACTTCATATTTGTCCCTGCCTGTCAGTAGAATTGCACCAGGGAAATCAATTAAGCCTCTTTTTTTCTTGTTGTAGTTCATTGAAATAATGACAAGAGGTCAGCCAGCTTTCACACAAATGTCATGTAATAACTGAAGGTGACACTGAGTTATTCCAACTTTTGTGTCCCATTCCTTCTCCAACCCTGCCAGAGTGGTTGGCGTTTTTTCAGCTGTATGCTTTTCTGGGCAGTTTTGCATTCCTACATTGTTCCTTGTTAGACACGTTTCCAAAACCTGCTTAAACAAAAGGTGATTCACTTTCACATGCTGAGTGTTTAGATCAAGAAACAGAACTAATGAGAACTTTTATGTTCCGTTTAGGTGAGTGAAACCTGCCTATGCTATTAGGAATTGCTTGGGCCTTTTTTCCATATGGAGGTAGTCTACTCTGTCAGACTCATAATTAAACTTTTTGGGGTTTTGTGCTCAGTGAGAATTACATCTGGGAAGTATCCATGTCCTTTGAACATAGCTGACAGCTCTAGTTACTGAAGAAATGTGAATTTTGTAGAAAAAATAAGTTTTTGATCCGTAGTTCAGGCTTAGTTGCTTGCAAACCATAGATGCTCAGCTGTCTCTCTTCTGTTCTCTGTTTTGATCCTTAATGTTAATGATGCAGTCATGAGAGAGTTAGTTACACTTGAATGCCATAAGCAATCCATCTGGCAGGACATTATACATTTTATACCAGAAAACACCAAGGCTGTGAAATTGGTTGCTCCTAATATTTAAATTCCTGCGTGACTTGAACCTAGGAATCATGTACTCTTCCATGTGCTGTTTGATCCTTAATATGTCTTATTCCTGCAGTGTGACACAGTTATCTCATTTTGTGGTGAGAGATGCTCCTCCTAGGTGATGCTTGGGCCACAGATCACCTGATCAAGCACAGAGGGGTGCCAGGTGAAGGTGTTGGTGTGCTTCAGAAGCTGTCACTTTTGTCTTAACATCCTCCTCATGGCTTCTGCTGAGGCTGGGAACCGCAAAAGAAAGCACAACACACCTCATATCTCTCACTCTGACCAATACTGATTTATGAAGCTCTTTGCCTTAGGAGACAGAAAGTATTTCTTAGTGATTTTGAACTGAAGACATGGATGGTACCAGGGGCAAAGGGTGAGATAATGTGATGGCACAAGTTGTATATTGAGTAAGCCAGATGAGGAGAGAAAGTTGTGATATAAAGTTTGAGCTCTGTGAGCCCATACATTTTTACCCCAAAATTTTCTTTCTGCTTTTCCTCCTAATACAAAAATGCATGTGCTCCCCTCCCTAACTCTGCTGTGTTAGGAGAGTTTGAAAGAATTACTTTATTATATTTTTGGTCTTCAAGCAAAAGAATCTAATTAGAGACCAAATATGTCATATCAAGATGCAGCATGAGTTAAAAGTCAGACAGTATAAACCCAAGTAATAAAACTCATATAAAACCACCTACTCCCAAAACCAAGGTCAAATATCAGAATGAAAATCCCAGTAACTGGGCATTGATTAGCTCCCCCCCCAGCCAAGGGGGATCTAGCAAATCCATGGATAGGAACAGCTGTGCTATGGCAAGAGGAGGAGAATGGGTTCCTCTTCTGTTTTGTGCTCTCTGAAACCTGGAGAGCCAGACTGGTGCATGTTCACAGGGACAGCAGAGACAGCACGTGGTACCTCTGAGAATGGTAATTGTCCATACTCGCAAATCACTGAAGCTACAGGATTCCCTGTCCAGGACAGCTAGGACATATGCTGGTGAAATGCCTGAGCCTCCCAGCATGAGGGGATTTTAGGTGTAGGTATTTCAGGGGTCAACAAGGCAAGGTGCACTTTACAAACATAATAAAAACCAAATGAACTGATAGCATCTGCACGATGAGGAGTCCTGCTACCTCTCCTGCAGTAGGTGCCAGAACAAGAGTGTGGTCTTTGTAGATTAACCTTTGACTCTTCTGTTCTTTTAGGATAAGAAGGAGGATCGACCGACAGTTATCCTGGGCCTGACCCTGAGAGGAATGCACATCTATCAGGTAACAGACTGCTGTGAAAGCCTTCTGGTGTAGCATTAACTCTGCCCAGTTCCCTGTCCTCCCCCCTCACCGCAGCTCCTCTGCCTCCCCTGTGAACACCAGGCTCCACATATCTCAAATTCTTGGTTGTTTGCAAATTCTTTGCACATTGCTGACTCCACCCTGTACCTGCCAGTCCCTGTGTCACTCTGAGTTTGATGTGTTGCAGGAGGTGAATCACGTTCGCCAGCTCCTCTATGACTTTCCCTGGTCACACATCGGGAAGCTGGCCTTTCTGGTGAGTATGATGGAATAGAGACCATCTGCCAGTGGCTGCCAACCTGGGATGTGGCAAAGCTGTTGGCCATCCCATGCTGCTGCGTCAGGTCCTGTCACTTGCACGCACAAGATCAAAGCTATATCTGGTAGCTGTGTGGCTTAAAATGTGCTCTTGCTCATTTCTTTGGCATCTTTCCTCTTTGTGCAGGGGAAAAAATTTGAAATCCAGCCAGATGGTTTGCCCTCTGCACGGAAACTGGTTTACTACACAGGTTGCCCCTTCAGGTCACGCCATTTGCTGCAGCTACTCAGCAACAGCCACCGGCTCTTTCTGAATATTCAGCCAGTTTTGAAGCAGATCCAAAAACTGGAGGAGGCTGAAGGTATGTTAGGGAACAGCCAAGTGAGTTTGGTAAGAGGAAGAGTACAGTGTCAGTCTCTCCCGTTGTTTCATGGTGCCTACTCTCATCTAATTAATGGTGTTTCTGACTTATCAGGGAGCCAGTGGTAGAAACAGAGGTGTTAGGTGTCATTCCCAAGAAGTATTTATAGCTCCCACATTGTAGACTGTGATCAGAAAGTGTATTTGTGTGAGAGCAGTAGAGGAGAAATATCTCCTTTCAAGTGGTCTTTCTCTTTCCCTTCAGTGGGGTTACAGCAGTGGCCTTGAGCTGTGTGGGTGCAACCAGTGGCACGTGCCAATCACCTGTAGAAAGGCTCGCTGAACAAGTGCCTGTGGGCAAAAAGCTGTCAGCCATTTTGTATCCATTGGTGTCTGATGGATTTCTCAACCACCCTCAGTGCTTACAAGCCATGGGAGAAATAATACATCATTAATAAATACCAACCATTGGAATCTTATTCTTAGCAAACTTCACGCAGTGAAATCAAGAAGCATCAGTGAATCTGATTTTAAAGACTGAGCACTGAAGTTCACTAATTCCCTTGTTTGCTTTTGTTTTGCTTTGTTTTTATTGACCTTTACTCTGAAACCTACTGTTTTCTGTATCATAACTGCCTCTACCTGCCTGTTCTAATTTAGGAGATGATGGGTTTACTGCGAGTATGACTAATTCTTTTACAGCCACCTGAGCATCCATCTGTTGAGCAAACAAAATCCAAAGCTGGCCCTGTGTTTTTTCAGTAGCTGCAGCAGTTGTTTCTTAGTTGTTGGCTTGTGCCAACTGAACTTCCTGATTATATTTGCTGCTCTTCCATAAAGTTCTCACTGGTTTCTCCCTTCTTTCTTCCTCAGAGAAGAAGCGCTACCGGGAGTCCTATATCAGTGACACTCTAGACATGGACCTGGACCCGTGTGACAAGAACTCCCGTGGCAGCGGGAGCAGCGGGGGCAGCCGCAGGGATAACCGCCTCTCGCGCCAGTCCACAGGGAGTCACGGCAGCTCCCACACCTCGGGCATCGAGGCTGACTCCAGGCACCGCGTGTCCGTGGAAATGTCGGTGGATGAGCCCTTCAGCATTGACCGGGTGCATCGGAAGGAGAAATCCTGCAGCTCAACCATCAGCTACGGTAGCTCTGGCATTGACAGTGGCAGCAAAGGGCGCACTGAAGATGACACTCAGGATGATGGTAAAGAATTTGGACATGTGGAGCGCTTCTAAGCTGACTTTTGTCTTCTACAGGAGGGCAGGGAGTAAGAGACTGTACAGCAGCTTGGAGCACAAGTGTAATGCTAACCATTCTCCTGCTGCTCTCTTCCTCCTAGAGCTTGAGCTGGCAGTAGATGGGTCAGAGGAGATGCCTGTAGATGAGCCCTTAGAGGGAGACCAGTTAGAGGAGGCCACTGTGGGAGAATCTGTTGAATCCCTGCCTCTAGATGCTGCTAGCTGCCAAGGTGAGATGGCTTTCTGCTGCTGCTCAATGCTGTTCTTTAAGGCTCTAGCAACAGGCATAATCTGAAGGATCTACGAAAACTCTTATCTCCTTCCAAACAGCTGCCAGTGCTATTTACTGCCCTACTGCAACAGGATTTGCAGGCAGCTCATCTAGAGTTTACAGGCCAGCATTCTTTATTGTACAGTGCTGCTCTCCTCTGTGCTCCTCAAAGTCTCCCTTCTCTAAATGTGCCAAGCTGATATTCAGTTAATGACAAAAAGGTAATTGAGGTAAACCTTTTGTAGGGAAGGAATATGCTTTATTATCTTGTATGCCACAAAACAGCCAAAGGGCTCAACCACAGAATAATGGGATGGTAACAGGAATTCTTAGGTAAAGTTTTCTGGTTTGTGATACAGGGAATGCTAGGCAACAGGGTTATGCAGGAGCTGTCTGGCCTTAATATATACAGCCTTTATAGCAAAGCAGGAAGGGTGAAAATGGGACAAGTTGGCAAGAAACCGTTTTCCTGAAAGTTTTCAAACATCGATTGTTAGGGCCAAAAATGACTGCTTGTAAGCAAAACTCCTGGAGCACTGAGAGTGCTTAATGAGGTACATTTATCTTAAAAGGATAGCATCGTTTGAACATGGCCTATGAGAACAGCTTCCCTTTTCTACAGCCCACAAAACCTCAAACTTGCAATGATTTTCACTTCTTTTTCTCCTTTGCAGCTATAAATCAGGAATCTCTGTCTGTGGTGCAAGTCACACTAATCAAAATGAGAGGCCAAAGTGTGGAATCCCTTCACCAGGTAAGGGAGAGAGGTTGCTTAGCAGGAGGGTCTGTGTGTGGGCATTAAACTGATGTCTAGTGTCATGGAGACAGCTGTAAATCAGGACACCTGGATTAGTTTGGATTTGACTGATTTTTACATGGTGGAATCAAAACCAGCTGCTGGCCAGCTACTGCTCTCAGGAATAGGGTAAGAGCAGTATTTGGGCTCAGAATAGTATAGAAAGGTTTGGAACAATCAGCAAGGAGATCTTGCAAGCCTGGATGGTACATGGAAAATCAACCACTTTCAGATTTTCGGTGCAATACAAAGCAAAGACCATTGCTTTGACCAAAAATGCAGCTTGGATGTGAGTTGCAAACTTCATCATCTTGAAGCCAGAAGTAGCTTACATCAGAGCAAAAACAGATGCTCAAGCTCTAGTTGTTCTATCATTTGTGTGATTATAGTCTGTGTGTACTGAAGTCTTTGTTGTCAAGGTTTTCTTTTCATCAAACTCTTGAGAGAGGGAAACTATATATGGCAAAGTACGTCACAGAAGAAGTTATATTTGGAAGAAGCTTATTACAATGTCTTTTTAAGACATCTTTTCAAAGTATAGCTGAACCCACTGGGATAGAAATGTTGCAATTTTCTGAAAAAAGCCCAACCAAACTAAACAAAAACCACCAAAAACGCATCTCTACCCTTTCTGCCCTCTCTTAACCCAAATTTGCCTTATCTGTTGAGAGAATTCTAGAACTTTTAACAAGGATTTCAATCACTTCTTATGGCTTTATTTTAATTTTCCATGTTTTGTTCTGGACCCAGTCAAAAATGATAAGAAATTTTCATTTATCAGCAAAACAGTCCATAAAGTGCTGTAGGAGATTTGAATAAAATCTTGGTTATTTTTTCCAAAGCTAAGGACCATACAGTACAAATCATAATGAATTTATTCCTCTGAGTGGAAAACTTAAGAGCTCATGACTGGAAGTGGGCATCTTGCTTAAAGCTGTAATATTTTTAAAGTTACTCCTGTTATCATGCTTATGCTGTTAAATGACATGAGGCATCTGTTTGATGAAAATGGTTCTGCTCAACACAGGACTGTCTATATGATTTCAAATATCTGGCTGCCACTTTTGTGCATCACATACTTGTTGCCTCCTTAGTAAACTATCAAAATCTTCCTTAAATGGTCATGTAACTAAATGCTGCAGGGTTTCCTTAGCACTGACCAGACAGTGCACCATATTCCTATTTCTGAGAGTATAGCTGAGCCAGCACAGGATTTCCTCAGGGTAGTTTTTTAATTCCCCTCCCATGGCAATGAGAGAAGTGATACTCAGAGGAAATTTTCTGTGGTGCCAACAGAACTGTCTTGGTTTCAAAATTACATTCTTCAAATAAGTGGTAATATTACCATTTAAGAAGTGATTATTAAAGAGTCAGAGCAAGAAAAAAATACAAGTGTTGAACCTGGAAATACTCTCAAATGGTCAATAATTCCTTCACAGAGGCTTGTGTAGCAAGATGGTGCCTCTGGGATTTACTGCAGATTTGTTGCTGCTCTTTATGGAGCAGCATTATGTAGATGAAACTGTTTATTGCAATTACTGGACACTGTAACCCATTAGTTTGCATGGTTGCCTTCTGAACCTTCCTTTCCTAAGCTCATTAGACTTAATATGTTCAAGCACTTGGGATAGTTTTTTGTTAAGTGCACTTTGTCCATTTGAGGACAACTGTGTGGATCTGCCAAGAAGTGTGAGGTCATTCAGGTGTCAGTATCTGTCAAGTGTTTCATCCATTGTACTGGACACTGAGGACACAGGGCAGACAGATCAGGATCCAGCTCAAAGTGGCAGGGCAGCTTAATGCACTTGCAATTTCTGAATTGTTCACAGCCCCTTCTTTAAGCCAACATCCTTCAGAAGGCTGGTGGGGCTCTTTTGAAAGAGGGGAAGAACAATTTTGAGAAACTTCTAGCATGCATAGCCAGCATCCTTAGGCTGTGTGCCTGAGCTCATTGTTTTTATTCATGTGTGTTTTACTGAACTGGCAGGTCAGATCACCCAAAAGCCGGAGCTGCATGGACCAGCACAGCCAGAGTTTGGATGACATCCGCTTGTACAAGCGCCGGCACCCATCACTAAGTGCCACGCTGTCTTCAGACACATCCCACAGCTACACCTTCGGCTGCAGCCTCGAGGATAAGCTGTCTGTCTACGGCTGCGTGTATTCCACAGCGGACTGCAAAACCAAGTCTGCCCTTTACGGGAAGCGATCCATGAACTGCCTCTCCTTGGATCTTCTGGGAGAGGACCAGCTCCCAGAGGAGTTTGTGGTGTAATGAGATTGGAGCTCTTCCATACCAGGAAACAGCTCATCATGGAAATATATACCTCATTAACACATGTGATGTCACTCTGGCTCTTGTAGGAGATGGTGAGCGGCTTTGTTATTCAGCTCCGTATCAGGAAGTGGCATCACTTCTACAGACCTGGCTACAGGGCAAATCAACTGGAGTGTAGCACTTAACACTGGCGTTGGTAGTGTCTGTCTGAGCAGAAAACAGAAGTGGCCTGCACCCTTGGCAGTGACACAACCAACATAAAAACCAAAAAACAGTGGACTAAAACTGACTGAGCTAGTAAAACAAACTGTGTCTAAATGGATTAATCAGCAATTTAAAGTCTATGTCATGTTACTCCCTTTCTCTTATGGTCCATGTCTCTTAGATTTAGTGTACAGATAGTTTGGTTGTCCTCAATTTGTGCTGCTGCAACATTGCCAACAGCTGTCAGGCCAGGAGATATATACATACATACATACATACATACTATATATATATATATATATATATATATATATATATATATATATATACACACACATATATATATATTTACATATATATATATATAATATATATATATATATATGCACCCTTAGCACATTTGGAGGGCTGTGTATGGAAGTGTTGGCCTGCTTCAGTTGTAATGAACACAAGTTGCTTATTTGCTGCACTAGGAGCAAGACCTGCTCTGCCAGGAGTTTCTTCTTCTTTTGTTGTTGTTATTTTGTTGTAAGCATCCAGCCAAATACCATGTGTGGTCTTTTTTTTTTTTTTTCTTTACTGCAACAAATGGAACTGACTGTCAGCTGACTACTACTGCTGTGATGCAGATTGGCATTATATCCTTGGGGAGATAGGGAGGAGATAAAGCAAATGACTTGGCTGCTTCTGAGAGTACAGAGGGCAAGAGCATTAATTGACTGGCTTTTGAAGAGAGGAGTGGGACTGGAGAATTTGTCCAGGCATGATCATCCCTTAGTTTGATTCATACTTTAATGTTGTTCTTTTCTTTGTTTTTAATAAATCTATTCCTTAGATATTTTTCCTCCTGCTGTGGAGGCAAGGACAGACAGAGTGACTGTGTCCTACTTAGTCATGGATAGGTCATGCAAATATGTGTGTGTGGTGCTGCAGGGCTGATGATGGTGGAAGCGTAGGGTGTTTTGTGCCAGACCAAGGGTATTTGTTTGGTGATCTTGAGAGTGGTGGATCTGGCTGTGCTGGCTCTCACTAGGGAAATAATCATAATTATGCTGTTTGATTCAAGCATTTGGTGTGGAAAACATCCTGCTACCTTGTTACATGCAAGTAAATATGTATGATTTCCTCCCCTCATCAATTCCCAGCATTGGGAATCTTGTACTTGAAAGTCCAGCTTTCCGCCCAGCTATTGACAGCCATCTAGGTGTGTTCTGGTAAATTCTAGAAGCAGAGGAATACTATTCTGCTGGTTGGGGAAGTGTGTGTTGTGCAGTGTTGGTCATCAAAAGTTGAAGGTAGCCTAATTCAGGAAAGGAAGTAAGCCAGACTATGACAAGGAAAGTTTGAGCTGCTGTTTTGATGATGGTAATAGATGCCTGGTAAATTGAATTCCTGTAAGTCACTAAAATAGCAAATCCACGAAGTCCATCATCCTGCTACTTCTGTGGGGGTGTGATGTAGAGACAGGCCATGCAGGTGCATCTGCATTTACTGAAGTGGGACCAGCTGCTCTACATCCTCTGAGACAAACCCAGCACCAAACCCAAGCTGCGTGCACTGTAGCCATGACTTAATTGACTGTGCCCTCTTTGATCACACTGTTCTTTCATTTTGTAATAAACAATTAGGAGCTGTGTGTTCACTGCAGCCTCTTTTCCTTTGTTCCAAACAAAGCCAAGATGCCTTTACAAAGTACTTGAGGTATGTTTACTGCATCCAAAATAAATTCTTCTAAATCTAAATGGATAAAGGAAATCTGGCTGGCTGCTCTTGAACAGTCCAGTCAAGCCTCCCATGGTCAGTCACTCCCTGTTACCTGGGTCCTGTTTGTCCATAAGCCATGGGAGATGGGCATGGCCAGGATCCAGGAGGCCAGTGGCTGTGCTACGGGGAGCAGCCTTGCAGCAATGCAGAAGCCTTGCTCTTGCAGCCATCATGGAGCTGGAGGGATGGCTCTTACTGCAGCAGTGCCTATCCATGAAAAAGGTGAGGGGGAGGTCTGGAGTGAGGGCCCTACTAACCTGTTGCTCTCCCACCCATGCAGATGTACAGTTGCAGATGTCCCAGTGGTTCTGGGAATGGCTGTTAACAGGAAAAAAAGGTCAAAATTCAGTGGGTATAGTTGTTTGGAAAAGTGTCATAAAACACGTGTGCACCATGGGCACACTTCTCTCAAAGACAATCACATCCATATCTGCTTCAGCCTAACCACATCACCGAAGTGTTTATTGCCACCAGGCAGCTCACTGTTCTGGGTTTGCAGTTAGCAGGCATCCAAAGGATTTGGTGAAGTGCTGTAAGCGCTGCTGCCACTGGTTACAAAATGCCCCAATGCCTGAAAACAGTGTAACTGACTTTTGCATGAGCATCCACTGCCTTCTACATTCCTGGGGAATTGTATTTATTCATAGCTGGTAGGGAAGGCAAACTCTACAGTTTGACTGTCTTCTGTCTGTGCTGCTCCCTCCAGTACTGTAAGTGACATATGCCTATGAAGGGGAGACCAGACACTTTTGTGTATAGACTGAGAATGAATCAATATCTTATGAGCACTGTGAATATCTATTATGCAACTTTTGTATTCATATTAAAAAAAAAAAAACAAAAAACCACCTGTTTCTGCTAGCAATACATTTTTTTTTTTTGTTTGTATTTAGAATGTTTCTTATTTTTGGGTTTGATCATTTGGTAGACGTTAGTGTGTAAGCATTTATCAGCTCCTGTTAGAAACTAGCTGCCAATATTTGTACATATTTGTAAAATACTTGTGTTATAACCACTCTATTTTACTGGTAAAAGTTTCTCCTTTCCATGAAAGGATATTCTTGTTTAAAATAAAATATAAATAATTATATGTACACCTGCAATAAAGTATGGATAGAAAAAAGGTAATTGTGTAGCTTTTTTTGTGTCCAAGGAGGACTGTGTCTTCCATTTGAAATGGGTTATAGAAATTAATTTGCTGCCAGACTAATCCGTATGAGCTCAGCTTGTGATGACAAACCCAGAGGCACTGTAGTCACTGGAACAACCCCTGTTCCTCCTTGCTATTCTCAGTAGCACAATGCCAAAGGGCCTTTGTCAGGTATTAAGAACACAGCTGAGCAGGTTGGAGTCAGCAGGACACTAAAGGGGGCTGAATCTCACTGAAGAGACAAGTTAAGCTGCTCGTGGTGGTTAGTCAAGAAAACCAAGCGTGTGCACTCCCAAGGAGGTAGAGAGATCCTGTCAGCATCCTCCCAGGGGCTGCATCCAAGGACAGCTGCCAGCCCATGGGATGCAAAGTGCTCTGAAGAGCACTCCACCAAAGTCACCTAACTTGCTTGCCTGGAGTCTGGCATGGATAAAGGAAATTTTTCTTTTCTTGGGTCATAAATCTGTGAAGGAGTGCTGCAGGATGACTATCTGGAGACTGTCTGAAGAAGCTTGTTCACTGGGAGCCAATGGGATTTTTTTTCCCTTTTCTCTGGAAGTAATTTAGTTTTTTGTATTTTAATATTGTGTTGTTGTCCCTATTAAGATTTCCTTTCTTTTACTTTATATTTTTGTCCACTACCTGCTATGTTTCTTGTATACAAAATTTCAAGGACTTTAGAAACTCATCCAACTTTGCCTTGGGGATGCTGGAAGAGGGTGATTTGGTTACATATGCAGCTTTGTATGGAGATAAGACTAAATAACAGATTAATATTACATCACCCAAATTTGAAGGACTTGGTCACTTTTGTTTCTTTACTTGGCAAGTAATAGCCAAGGTGGACTGCTGCTGACCAAAATGTACAGAATGAGTCTGTCTCACAAGATGGGGCTTCTCATGGTACCAGCAAATTCTGTGTGGGTTCGGTCAAGTGCTGCAGTGTGGGATGGGAACAATGGGGTCACCACACTGGATCTGTTTTAAGACATGCCAGCTGTGGGAGCTGCATGGAGGTAAGGCATGTAAGCTAAAGTGAGTGTAAACTAGAGTGTGCTAAAGCTGATGGGTGTTTTGGGTGAGGTGAGAGCGGTTCTTCAATGGATTTCTTGGCAGCAAAGTCTGACACTGAAGGCTGATATACTGTTTTATGTATGAACATTTTTGAGCAAAATCTGTTCCTAAAGCCTCTCACTGGAAAGCTGTAGCACCTTGCCTCCTCTGTCTGGGTCGGGTGGCTCCCTAGTTACGTTGCCCAGGCTTCTCGTGGCAGCTCTCTTCCCTCATCCCTACCCTCTTCTGCTCTGCCTCTACCTCGGAGCCTCCCCCTTCAGGGAGTTCTCGGGCTCGTGGTGCCCAAGGCCGGCTCCTGCCTTCATGTCTCTCCTGAACGCCCACCAGCTGGGGCGTGGGGAGGAGGAAGGGAGCCATGGTGTCCCCTGGCTGCCCTGCCCGGCTGTTCCGTGGCTGCAGCGGGACGCGGTGGGGCACCAAGGGGCAGCGCGGGCACCGCCGGGCTGGGCTGTGGCGGCAGGGCAGGGCCGGGCCGGGCCGGGCTGGGCTGGGCTGTGGCGGCAGGGCAGGGCCGGGCCGGGCCGGGCTGGGCTGGGCTGTGGCGGCAGGGCAGGGCCGGGCCGGGCCGGGCTGGGCTGGGCTGTGGCGGCAGGGCAGGGCCGGGCCGGGCCGGGCTGGGCTGGGCTGTGGCGGCAGGGCAGGGCCGGGCCGGGCCGGGCTGGG
>CM031859.1:72250523-72303550 GCA_018697195.1 Certhia americana
CGGCAGGGCAGGGCCGGGCCGGGCTGTGGCGGCAGGGCAGGGCCGAGCCGAGCCGGGCCGGGCCGGGCTGTGGCGGCAGGGCCGGACCGCGAGAGGGCGCCCGAGGAGCGCGGCAGCCTCATGGCCGGGGTCCGGGCCGGGTCTGGTGGCTCTGGGCGGGCCGGGGCTGGCAGCCGGCTGGCCAAGTTGTGCCGATTCACTTCGGGCAGCTTCTGTCACCACTCTGCAGGGTCCAGGCTGACCGTCTCCCCTGGGCATCTGCAGTGAGCAGAGCCCAAGGCCAGCGGTGGCCGTCGGGTCCGCACGGAATGCCGCACAAAAAGCGTGTGGGGTGGTTCCAGGTCTCGGGGGTCCAGCTCCTGCAAGGCGGGACGGCACCCAAAACTGCACTGGGGAGAAAGCTGATGCCCTTTAGCCTCTGGTCACCCTTGGCACAGGGTAATTTAGCCGTGAAACGCTGATGCAAGTTCAGAACCTTCCCTCCCTCTGACAAGTTGGTTTAAGGGAGGCAGACCAATTTAATGGGATGAGAAGTCCCAGGGGTCCGGGCAGCTGCACCCTGAGATGCTGTAGCTGGGACAGCACGGAGGGGTGTGTGTGTGTGCTGGGCCTTCTGTGTCACACACGACCCATGGCTGGAGACAGGACGGGTGTGAGGGAGCCCCAAATACCACTCAGAGAAGCAGCTTTTCTCTCCGACTTGGAGCGAGCTTCCTTTCTGCAGAACCTCTGCAGTGTCAGAGCAGCATCACTGGGTATTTCCCTTATGTGCACCCAGGAAATCAGATGTACTGAATTTTTAATTCCATTCTGAATTTTTAATGACATCTGAGTGCCATTGCAATCACTTGCCCACCATCCAGCTCCAGCTCCATGGCCCATAGGGTGGCTGAATATTAGGGTTGGGCTGCCGTCTGTTCACAGCTGGGCCCTTCTGCCCTTGCCTTCAGCCCATTTGGAGCAGGAGCAGCTGGCACAGTGGCTGAGCCCACAGCTTGGTGAGACAGTGCACAGGTGGCTCTTGCACAACACCCTGTGGCACACTCTGTGGTAGCCCTGACTGGTGCAGGGCTTCAGCAGGAGTGGAACACAGGACAGGGTGAGTCTGGTGTCAGCAAGAATGCCTTTGGTCAGCATGGATGGGCTGGAGGAAACAAGGGATGATGGAGAACTGTACAGAAAAGATCTTGTTTCACCTCTTTCATCCAAACAGCATCTTATAAAGTAAACCCAGCTCAAAGAAGTTCCCATCCTTCCTTCGCTGGCAGTGAAACTCATTTTTTGGGGGTACAATCCAGCCCGTGGCCATGATGTATTTTTATGCTGCCAGTCAGCCAGGTACTGGCTGTACTGTCCTTCTGAACCCTGAGTTTGTGTCTGCAAGCAGGAGATTGTAGTTCCTAGAATAAGATCCAGATAGCAAACCTTGCATGGGAAGTCTGTTATTCTACTGCAGAGATGTAATGATGAAAAATTGTATTTATCCTTTCTATCAGACTGCAGGGGCAGCTGAGTATGAGTTATTGAAGAGCTGTGGTATTTTAAAATTCTGCTTTGTTTTTATTCCTGGAAATATAAACATCACATTTTTATTTTAAATCTCATAAATACATTTGTACCAATCTTCGTTTTTTTTTCTCCAGTCAATGCCGTTCTCATAAGCCATGAGATAATTGGATATGGCATATGCTGCTTTCCGATCTGGAGCCTTACATCTCAAGCCACCACGTGGAAAATACCAGTTTAGTAACAGCAGAGCATTCAGTGTAGGAAAAATTATTTGCATTAGCCACGGAAAGCATTCAGCCTCTTTGCTACAACCAGATGACAAACAGCCTGAGCTGTCTGACGATGGAGACCATTGTCTCCAGTTGTGGCAATGGAGACCAATTCCTACATCCATGTTCTCCACCCTTGAAAAAAAGAAAGCCTTGACTATGGGTCTCTGTCAAATCAAAGGCTTTCAGACTGGAAGAGTTGCATCAAGGCTGCCCCTCACTGTTCTGCTCAGTACAATCAAACATTTGAGGTTACCCTCCCCTCTGCACCCTCTCAAACTCAAGTGCATTCAAAAAAGCTCTGGCTATTGAGAAGGAGATTCCTGAGCAAAATCTTGCACTGCAGGAAGCCAGATACTTTTCTCTCCTCCATGTGTAACTTCCAGGGAAGAGAGGGAGAAAGTTTTTGCCCTGTTCTGGGATACCCACTGCTGTAAATAAGGTCTGTGATGCAGTTTATTTTTGTTTCTGATTTCCCTGTCTGTCATAAGACAGCACTTCTATCTCTAGGGTTAAATGGCTCTCTGGGTGTATGAAAGAGACATGAGAATCCAGCCTGGATTTTACCTGTATTGTCCCCTAAAACCTTCTGTGTTTGCAGGACCAGTGACACCAGCAGTGTTCCATACCTGTCCTCTGGCACACTTAGTGCACCATCACTGCTATCATGGAAGGTTTTCTGCCCATGTGGTCTTTTGTGGCTCATGCAAACTTTCTGCTTATTATCTTTCTAGTCAAATGTGAAGAGAGGGCTCTCATAATTCCTATGTTAAAGTGCTAATGGGTTACTTGATGCATTTTTGGGAGCTCCTGTTCTTGGGATGGTCAGGAAGACATGCCAATCACCAGAGTGGGGGCATCAAGGCCAGTGAGGCACCTGTGGGCAGGGGACAGTGTTAGTATTGCCAGCTTTGTCTGCGCATGTGTGCAGGTGTTGCGGTGCTCTAGGTTTTCTTTGGAAACCCAGCTCCCTGAATCATGCTTTTTCATAAGACTTACAACTTGTAAGAAGGAAAACAAGGAATGATTCCCAGCATACCTGGCTGAAGGGAAAATTTGGCAATAGGAGTGCGTAAGGGGTCCATGCCAGAAGGGCAATAGAGACCCTCAAGTACAGGTGTGTTTTGGAACATCTAGATCCAAGGCCACACTTACACAATGCCTTGAGGCTGGGAGTGTGGACAGTTCCCCTGGAGGAGCTGTGCCCTCAGCCTGTTCCAGCCCAGCCTGGCTGGCAGCACGGGCATTCAGCTATAGCCACATCCTGCAGCGGGATGAGCAGCAGGGTTTGCTGTGGGAGCAGCTGGGAATGACTTTGCTTAACATATGCTCTGCAAATAACAGAGAGGATACGAACCATTGCTTTCTAGTCTGCTTCAGCACAAACTCATTTGAGCTCCAAAAATTTCAGCATTACTACTAAAAAACATAGGGCAGCTTAGGCAAACTTAGGGAGAGCTCCACAGCCATAATGTCAATTTTATGCTGTTTTCAGGATACACAGAGGCAGATAGGAGCTCTCACAGACTTCTTTTTCCCAAGGACCCTACCAGAGCATCAGCTGAGCTTTCGGACAACTCAGTACCTTTAAGGTTAACAAACTTCAAAGACTCCTCAAAGTTGTTGCCTCAGACTGCTACTGCCATCACTCTGACCCTGCTTCATCGAGGCTGTCCTTAGCTCAGAGCTGCCTCTCTAACTCCAAACAGGTGCCCACAAAGCTCCAAGTACAATTTCTTCCCTCTTCTGGATGAATAGTTAAAACAGAGATCCCCACAAGGCATGGTGACAGCAGGGACAGTGACAGGTGAGGAGGAGCATGAAGTGGTTTCTGGTGTCTCTAAGCCACTCTCCTCTGCCTGAAAGCAGGGACCAAAAAGTGCTCCTAGTGGCTCAGGTGTTTAACTTGCTGCAGCTGGTAGCAGGTCCAGGAAGAGGGTGCTCCAGAGGAAGGCAATCAAGGCACAGGAAATCAGCTGTCTTTCTGTGGTGAAGAGCCAAGTCAGAGAATTCTCTCTTAGAGCTTAGCAGAAGCTCTGGGAGAAGTGACCAGAATGCTCCAGTGTCATAATTCTGTGGATGAGCTGCCTAGGAGAGAAGTAAGGAGAGCCTTGCTGGGGTAATGGGGTAGGGGTTGTTTCCTTCTTTGTCTTTTCCAAATGTTGTTCACTCTAAGAGCCATATCAGTTGCTGGGATGTATCCTGCAAACTGTTTCTACCTTCCTCTTATCTGGTGTGTCCTAATGGTGAAACTGCTGACTCTTCTCTGGGATGTGCTGGTGTAAGGAGTAGCTTGCAAGGACTACAGGCAGCAATGTCATGGGTGAGGGCAGCAGAAACTTGATGAGTCTTCTAATGATGCTCACTGCATCATTAGATGCTCATCTGTGTCTGTCGTGTTGCCTGGAGCTTGGGATTGTCGTGGGGGAACAATGCTGCAGAGGAGCTTGGCCTCAAACATGTCTGTTGTCCAACAGGGTCCTCTCCCAGAGCATATGTGCTGTGATTGCTGAGTCCAAACTGGGAGCAGCCCTGTCTGAATGTGGGCCATAAATGCCTGGCAGCATGAGCAGCTGGGTGAGTGGGATGGCAGGATGTAGCAGTGGGACACCTGCAGGAACTGACCTGGTGGCAGTGCCACTTGATGAGAGTGGGTGGGAGACACTGGGACCCTTCTTCAGGGGACTCTCAGACCTGTTCTGACAAAAGCAGGTGCCTAAGCTGAGACCTTGGCCAGGATCTGGCAAAATCTCAGCAATGAGGATGGGATCTCAGCTGCCTGGTGCTAAGTGCCAATGAAAGCTGATCTGCCAGGGTGGTTTTAGGACTTCAGACTTGGAGTCAACATTTGTATGAGTCAGTGTCATGGCATCTCCAGTATCTTGTGCCTGCCATTACTTTATCAGGGTTCCCTCAGGACTCTGCACCCTTTTCCGTTTTTCCCTTTCCACTCCTTTTAGGAAGTAGATGGTGTCCAAAACTCCCTGGCCTTTTTTGAGGCTGGGTACTTTTGTTATCTTGTGTCTGTGGTGAGGTTGCCTTGCCTTCAAGCTTCCCATCACCACACCACCCTGTAGCTGTGACATTGTGTGTGGCCCAGAGCACACCTGGCTGCAGGACTCCTGTGTGCTGTCTGTGCTTTGCCTCATAGTGTGTAGCCTTCTCTGGATCTTCTAGAACATTTGGGGATGTTGGGATCCCCTGTGCTTGGCTGGTCTCTCCAAAGTGATGTCCTGGGCAAAGGCAGTTGTTCCTGCCTTGTGCAGCACCAGACTTGCCTGCAAACAGGCAGAGGTGTCCTCAGTGGTACTGCCCCTTCCCTGGCTTGGCAGGGATGTTCTGCAGTCAGACCTCCTCACCATGCCATGGAAGTGCAGGGCTTACTTCAGGAGAGACACAGCAGGAGTGAGCATGGGTACTCACCTCCAGTAAGAGGAGGTGGATGGAGAAGTATGAGTGGAGAGAGCAGCTGCTCTGTTGGCCTGAATATGGCCTGAGGTAATACCTGTAGCTACTTCTAAACTCATACAAGGGCCACAACCAGACTGGGTGCAGTCCTGCTGATGTGAGGATTAGGAGCAGTACTTGTGTACTCAGTTTCCCCAGGTGTTGCATTTCCCTGCTGTGTAACTTGACTTGGGAAGGTTTCTTTACCAGTACTTCAGGACCCTTCCTAGGACTATGCAGGTAGCTTGCTTATTGTCCTCTGCTCCACGTCCCGATGCAACTGCACATTTTAACATTTTTGTTATTCATCAATTCTTCTGCCTTTTGTCTGCATGCCACAGGAACTGAGCTCATGACTCATGCAGCTGGGACTACAAAGGTTGTGACATTTTGATGTGTCTGGGTTTATGGGACTAAGGTCCTAAGAAGGGTTTAACATAGGCCTACTAGTGCTGGAAAACTGTAGGTCTATTGCTTGCATCCTATGTCTTGAAAGTGGATGTTGTGGGCTGTTGTCAGCCCATGTCATCAGAAGTTCTCTCTCCATCCCTGTTCACATGGGCAAACAAAAGAGCTGATGCTGCTGAATGTAGGTTCAGCTTCTTGTGTTCAGGCATCACAGTCACATCCTGCCCCTCGCTGTTGCAATTGTCATGCCAAATCTAACAGGTAAACCAGATTCTGGTAAGGAAGTAGAAGTCAGCCTTTCTCCTGGATGGAGACTGGGAAGGCAGTGGACCAGGCACATCTTTCCATAAGGCAACATCAGTGGGGGCTGTCCAGAGGTACAATGCCTTTATGGCCCCTTGTCTTCATTCAACCCAGCCAGAGGCTGTTGCTTTTCATGGCACCTTCCCAACACCTGGGTTGTTGTCCCTCTGGGCTGAGCCCTGTGCCATCTCTGTGAGGTGTCTCTGTTTAAATACTGCAGTATTGAAGTGCTTCTTGAGAACTTTGTCCTGTCTCTGTTGGGAAGTGCTTCCTGCAAGTCAGACACTGTGAAATAACTTGTCAGATCTGACTGCCTAAGCGTGGTTTCATTAGGAGACACTGAACATTGGCATGGTAAATACCTGGTAACCATTTTCCATGGTTCCAGCCTTGGCAGCAGAGCCCATCAGAGCAGCATGGGTTCCTCATCTACCTCCTTTCTAGGTAGCACATGGATGACTGCATGCATCCACCCACACCGAGCCACCAGCCTTGGGGAGGGTGTGGGACATAGGGCAGGAGAAGAGGACGGCAGACACCTGGATCTCAAATGCAAACAAAACTTATCAGAGCATGTGTAATGCACATTGTGACAGGAACATTGGTGCCGCTTGATCAAAAGGCTGGAATTGTTGGAAGCCCAGGACTAAAACCTAAAGAAATACTGCTCAATAGTGCTCAATAGCTGCCCTGCAAAATGCTCCCATTTCCAAATTGAGTTGTGTGTTTTTTCCTGGAGCTTGTATAATTTAAAATGACAGCTCAGAGAATGTAGTGGGCAAAGTCTCTGTGCGTGCTCAGGAGGTGGAGGAGGCTCATGCTACAAAAAAACCCCAGACATCTGAAGGGAGGGAGGAGCTATCATCTTCTGTCTCTTGGAACTTCAAAGCTTCTGGTGTGGCTTCCAAAACTTTTTATAGGATTTGGGTGGGGCTTTTTTGTTGGTGGTGCCTTTGGTTTATTTGTTTTGTCTTGTTTTATGTAGAAGAGGGACACAAGCAATTAGTAAAGTCCAGAGGAAAATGAAAAAGAAAACCACTCCTTCTACTGCCTTTAAATGAACTGCTGGGTACTGACTTATCCCAGCCAGGATAGCAATTTCATGCAACAGAAAAAGAATAAAAGGGGATAAGTGTTGGAGGAGATACTTGCAAACATGAAGCCAGGGGAGCTGGGAGAAGAAGGGGGCGATAATTTGACTTAACTGAGGTTCCCCAGGGAAATGAGAAGAGGCACAACTTCAGGCCTGCAAATCTGTGGATAAAATGTGCTAATCTCATGAGATACTTGCATTGCTTCAAGAAGGCTCAAATTTAATCTTAGATTTTTTTAAAAATAAACAAAATAAAAAGGGTAAGATGCATTGCAAGATAAAACCTGGTTTGATAAAGTGGATGCAAAAGGCAAAAATAGTTGTAGGCAGTGTTTCCTCTCTCTCATGCCCTTCAGTGAGATCCCCCTGTGCCCTCCATTACATGATATTTGGCTGGGGCTGTGGTTAATGTCCTTGTTCAAATGCCAAGTTGGTTTTGTGAAAGGCTGCAGAACCTTTGGCATCCCTGCACTCTGGGCCTGTTTGCTCCTCCCTGAGCAGCTGCTGCTGCTTCTTCTGGCTGGAAGGGTCATGCAAGCCCAGCAGCTTGCGACTGCTTCTTCACAGCAAGAGCCAAAAGCCTTTGCCAGTAACCGCTTCATTCTGCCTGTTCCTCGCATTTTGCAAGGGTTTGGAAAACTGCTTCATGAAAAGGAATCAGCAATTTAATAACAAATTAAACATTTTTGTGAACCTTCCATCACTGATTATGGTTTTTCTAGCCTGGCTAAAAGCAGGCTCTCTTTGTGGTGTGGCTGCTGCCAAATCATGAAGCCACACATGGAAATTAAATATATAATTTTCAAACGTCACCATAGATCAAGGTTTTGTTTAAGAGTGGGTAAAAGGCACTGACTGGTTTAATTACTGATGTGTTTTAACCTCGTGATGTTATGCAGCTCTCTTAAGCAATGGTGGATCACAGTGCTTTCTTGGGCTCTGGTGATAAAAGTGTTCCGAGGGATGAGGAAGATTAAGGGTATATCTGGAGGGGGTGCAGGGTGAACTGCAGTGTGGGTTTAGCACTCAAAGCTAGAAGATGGAAAACTGCCCTGCCCTACCTGTATCTTGCAGGTGCCAGGTAAAACATCTTCAGAGTGAACTGATGGAGACCTGCTCCTGTGCCACGTGATCTGCTCTGCCTCATTTCATGCTGCCTTGCCCTGTTCAGAAAGCTGACTGCTGCAAGGGAACTGGGGACAGATTTGCAAAGGCTGGAAGGCATGTTGGACCAGCACTGCAGAGCTGGGCAGGCACAGTAGGGTTCAAGGCTGAAAACCATACATGAAAACCCTCCACAGCAATTTTATGTTCTTCAAGATTAAGTCCTTGAGCAATCAGTTTCCCTGGCTGTGGCAAACTGAGAGTTGATGCTCTAAGCCATTAGCATGGACTCCCTTGCTAGACTAGGGAATCAGAGTTATTGCTGAAAGTGAATCTATCCTGTTAATCCCTTTCCTTTGGCTGCAAGGCAAACCACCAACCACAGCTGATAAATTCTGTCTGTAATGATAAATCCACAGAGAAATGTGGGCACCAAACGGTACTTTTAGGCCAAATTTTGGACTTGTACTTTAAAGATCATTGTATGAGTCTAGATAAGCCTGGATTTCTGCTAACTTTGTGTAGGTTTACATGTACACATATCTGTGTATACTACCTTAGACAAGCACTTGCTGCTGCTAGGCCTTGGGGATTGGTCTGGCAGAGTCCCATTTTCCTTGCCCCATCTCCAGAATGACCCTCAAGCCAGAGCATTCACATGTACTGGGAGAGACAGGAGCTCAAACATTTGTCTTTGAACTAGATCCAAAGTTTCTGCTTTCTGGGAGGATGCTTACCCTAAGGGTTAGGAGTGTGGAAGCTGCTTCCACTAAGTGAAGTGCTCTGGGGTACATCTGTATGACTGTGAGACCCTGGGCTTCCCAGGCAGGTGCTGTGCTTGTCAGGTATCACTCTGTTGGCTCCTTGGCCAGCTGGACAATAAACCGGGATGCTGAGTACTAAAGTATTCACAAGAGCAAATTCTCTTGTGTTTGCTGTGGTTTCTGCAGTGGGCAGGCTCTTTGATGAAGAGTTGGAGCTTTCTGGATACTGTTGCTGAAATTATTTGTTCAGCTCCTCTACGGGGTGATGAAGGCAGCAGCATAAATTCAAGAGGAGCTCCTGAATGCCAATCCCATGGGTAGATGGGGTTTGTGGTGCCTTGCGGCACATCATGTGGACATGTGTCTATTTCCTAGGGCCAGCCAGGGGAAAGTGTGAGATGTGACATAGGTGAGCACTGACTGAAATGTCACAGGAGAAAGTTTGGGCCCAGGGGAGGAGAATGAGAGCCCAGCAGTGGAAGTTTAAAGTGTTGACTGCCACCAAGGCATGTGGATCATGGATAGGAATCAGCACCCATCTATACCGAGTAGCACTCTGAGACTGTGACCCAGTGACTTGTCTGAAGCAGGGTTGAGAGTGCTCCAGCTTCAGTGTCCCAAGACACCAGCTAAATGCTGCATTATGCATTCATGAACTTCACTGAAAGGATCTTCTCCTGATTTATGTTGATTTACTCTCATTTGGTTGTGCCTCTGCTCTCACAGAGAGCAAAGCTGCTTTAACATATAGACTACATGGGCACTCTTAAGAACAACCAACTTTTCCCTGGTGCTTATGCCCTTCTATCTCAGTACTTCAAAATGCTTTCAAACATCACTTTTCTTTCTTTCTCCCAGTGCTGGTATGTGTGTTTCAGCTTTACAGTGCCAAGATAATGAGGACTGATTTATCAGGAGTGGCTTTAGTCAACAAGGAAAACCTTGAGGTCAGCTCTATGAATATCTGTCACATCTGCTTTTCTAAAATCGATGTAATTTCAAAGCATGGAAGATATAAACACTGAAAAATGATAGCAAAAAAGTATAGGGCCTTGCACATGCTGTTTTGCTTGCTCCCCAAGACATCAGTTACATGTCTGAATATCCTTTTGAATAACCTCCAGGCCTGAGTGACTCTTGGGACAGAAGACAATTCAGCTTAGACGCAGGAGTAAAGCCATTTCACCCTTACAACTTTTACCCTTCTTCCCTTCTGACACTGGGATTGAGCAATCACATCTCTATAAACCAGGAAATTCCAAACCTGAAAATTGTTAGAACAAAATGTTAACCCTGCTGCCCTGCATATCCTGTACACTCCGTTGTTCAGGTCAAACAGTGAATGATATGCTATGCTGACAAGGAAAACAGGAATAGGGAATGCTGCATACACTCAGTTTGGCAGAGTTAATGTTAATCTAGAAACTTAACCTTTTCGCTCATATTTGAGGAGTTTATTTGTCTGCTTCAATAATAAGTATTGCTGCTTTTCTCCTACAACAAAGATTATAAATAAATCCAAAGGTCTGAAGAGCAGTTTTTCAGAAAAAGTAAAGAAAGAACATGGCAAATTGCACCTCTATGTAACACTTAAAAATGTCAAATCCTTAAAATTCTTGAACTTGCTTATGGTGGAAATCAGCCCTTGTTACTTAATCTCTCTTTGAGCTGTAATCCAGGCTGCTTTAGTAGCCCAGCTGTCCAGAGACTAACGGGAGTTTGAAGTTGCTCCTGCATTTTGTTTACCAGGCTGACATTCCTTGCTCTTTGACACTTTTTCACCTGAAATTGCTTTACTGACCACTCAGCTTCCTAAATTCCTGTGGCCAAATTTGTTTTTTACTCCTCTGCTACTTCTGGAACCAGGTAAAGTTAAGGCATTCTTTACCCTCATGACATTATTTAGGAAAGCGAGTGTTACTGCAGCTCTCTGGTTGGATGCTTATGTTCTGAGCACCAGAGCACGGCAAGCAACACAGCAGCTGTTATATATTCAAGGGTGAAATTCCAATAATAGTATGCTACATAATCTCTGGATAAATATTTGTGCTTGTGAAGGTTAAGTGACATGGAGTACTATAAACTCCAGCTTTTGGGGTAGTCAATGCAATTTAAACCTTCTTGCAGTGACCTAACAATGACCTCTCTCCCAACCTAGGGGCAGAGTAATTGCTGATGGAAAAAAAATTTAGAGTGGCTCTTGAGGCTTCTGCTGAGCAATAATTTAGTGCACAGAACACATCAGACGCTGCTTGAACCCAATTGCTAATCTTGGACCTACTTCTCACCTCTAACATTCCTTAAACTTCCTTGAAACTTCTCTCAGTGTCACTTCATTCACAAACACTGCATGATGTTGTTTCACCATTGGTGTAAAAGGGTGTAAAAGCCTCTTGCAGGTGACACGCATCATATCGCAAGCTGCTGCTTGGTGTTTTATTTGTGTGGTTATCCTTTTTTAATCTGCAGGCACAAGGTTATGATGTGTTTAACTTGCTTCAGAAATGCAAGTGAAACAATAGGCTAGATTACTACAACAGTTGTACAAGTTAGGTCCCATTAGGATCTGTAGCTCAGGGCCTCTCAGCATTCATGGAACAAAAATACCCCCTGAACAGGGAGTATGTGGGTTTAATGAACTCAGCAGAGCTGGGACTCATTCCAACCATTTAAATTAAGTGTGTTTTCAAAGAGTTGTGTAATCCCTCATTTGCTTTCTAAGTTACATTTCAGAGGGATAACAGATATAGCCTTACTCATTTTTCTCCATCTCATTAATGCCATTATTTCCTATCTAAAACCAGAGAACAAAACTCCATTCAGTACAGCTGATGCATTCCTTTACACTCCTACCTGTTGCTAGTGCATTAGGAATGACCCCATCCATGCTAGATAGAAGAGCAATCAAAAAATGATGAGTGTCATTTTAAAACAAGCTGGGAGGAAGTATTTCACTTGCTGCTTTGAAGCACTGGAATGATATTTAAGACTCCTGACTTACTATTGAGAAGACAGAATGCACCCTTGGCCTTTCAGAAGAGAACCATTCTAAATCAGGGCCCTGTTGACTTAGGGCAAGTAGAACTAAGGAACCACATTACCAAAGCCATGTCTTAAAGCCCAGTTTATTTCTCTACCATTCCACCATGGTGTGTAGCTGTTGTCAATACTTGCTATTATCTTTGGAGCAAGAACATCATTAGCAGGTTTATTGCTTTCTAACGCCACACTGAGGATTGTTTATTTTATCTGGCAGTTGATGTCTCTAAGTCATTCTTTTAGATAACAATATACATTTCGATTCTGAGGAACTCATTAATGATACTTTAATCCACAGGAGTCTTAGGTTTTATTTTCCTTTACTTGGGACTGGGAAATTTTTTTTCTTGACTTGTCCTCTCTGAACTTGCCGAGCACGAGTCCCAAATCCCAGAGACTGCATTGATTCTGTTAAGTACTTTTGGCCAGGAGAGATGCACAGCATCACCAAGAGTTTAGCATCACCTCCTAAAAGTAGGGAAAAGACAAAATATACTTATTTACCTCATTATTTTCAGTAAGTTATACACTGTTACCATACTGATCTACACAACAGTGAGCACAGGTTGCCATTGCTTTCATGAAGCAGAAGACTGCTCCTGAAGAGGGCTGTTGAAACACACAGCTCCTTCATGAGGAGTCTATATCCAACAATAAAATATTTGCCCCCAAGTGTTTCACAATTTGTAATGTAGATTCTTTTTCCCTTATTAGCTTCATCATTTAATCAGCATGTATGGTATGGGTCTGGACACTTAAGTTTTGTCAAATATTTGTAAATTTGGAATAATGGCAAAATGGCTTGTGTGACAATAAAACAAAACAGACTTGAAGTTTATGGACAATGATTAAACAAAGGAGTAAGCGGCCATTTTCAGCACTTTATCAAAGCCATACAACAGACTTGATTAAAATCAGGCTCAGTGCCCATACAACACAGCTCTTATTTCTCTTTTTGGCTTTCCCTTTTCACAGTAGGGATTCCAGTACTAACTGAAAATCAAAGCTTAAGCAAAAACTACACAGTATTTCAGAAACTCTGAAGTCCTGTTACCTCATTCACTGTCAATCCCTTGATTAAAATCATAAGGGCTAATATTTTCTGGCTGAAGAAAAATGGACTAATGAACTACACACATGGACACAAATCTGACATTACTGAAGGAATAACACTTGCTTTAAAACTCCTGTGTAGATGAGGAGCTAAAGAAGAGGAAGTGACCCCAACACAAAAGGAAGTTGTAGCATGCTGCCATGTCCTGTCTTCTTACTATTCCTTGCTGCTACAGGGCACACTGTTAAGGAATGTGCAAGTAGGTGATTATACCCTGTAGTAAAAAAGATTGAAGTTTAACTTTTAAATGGTACCTGTCATGAAACACCAGTGAAATGCAATTTTTACCCTTTACAGGATCCTATTGAGATGTTGTTCTTCAACTGAGCTTTGGAAACAGCAAGGTTTAGCCAAATTCAGGAGTTCAGAACTGTCACTGTGTACTCACACTCTCCCAGAGCCAGACTCTTTGAGATAGAGGCCACATTCTAGCAAGGAGTATAAGATCATCTTCTAGTTCCAGGCAGCAAAGGAGAGGAAAAATCAGGAGAAGAAATCTAAATCGTTGAACAAGAGTCAGAATAATCCCTCACCTACAGAGTCCTGAAGCAGATGTGTAAGTTTGCTGTTCCGATAGGGGACGTGAGCTCGCTGCTCTGCTATCGCTCCCAGAACGTCGGCCAGGGCAGACAGGCTGCGGTTAATAAAGGAGGTCTCTCTCAGTGCTGCTCCTGTCACTCCAGACATACCTGGTACAGTGTAGAAAAAGGCACTGCTAACACTAAGCAAAGCTACTTCAAACCTGTCATGTGCAGGAAAGGTTAAAGAAAATTCAATGTTTACAGATGGTCCAAAGTATCTCATGTTAAAGTTGATCTCTGCATATGTACAATGCATTTTTTGCTCCGTATGCATTAAGAACAAGGAACCAAGAAAACAGGAACACTGATTCAACACTGCTTTTGAAAATATGAGTCCACAATGGCCCCAAAGAGAAACCTGTTTTGTTCCACCAGTTTTTATAATAGTTATCTGCCCCATCTGTATCCCTTTGGAAAAAAAGGAGAGGCACTGATGGTACAAGCTGCAGAGAGAAAACTGTACAATACAAGTTGCAGTACAAGCCACAAGTATGAAGTATTTGTGTTCACCAAGGCCTGTGGAGTGGTGTTTTATGGCATGATTTGCTGTAAGGAAATGGATAAAGGAAAATGATACCCTTCTACCACCCACCCAGCATGGGTAGTTGTAGCTATACTGCCCCTGAGCAATACTGTAAAGGTTTGGTCTATGCAGCACATTGCACCAATTCACAGAGGTGCTGCAAGCTCAACTCTTTGATCAGTCTGGATGAGGGAGCAGTTAAGAGTAATTAATTCCTGCTGTCCTTACCTTTGCCATTTGGAGAAGAGAAATTTGCTATTAGAATTTACTATCAAATTCAAGCTTTCTTGAGGATAGTGGATGAAGTACAGATGCACCTACAGTCACTTCTGCTTACCCAGAGCACATGATCCATGTCAGGCAGAGCTGATGGTAGTGGGATGATCAGATGGGGCCAACAGCCACCTCTACTGCCTACTCTCCTATCTCTAGATGGTACAGGGAGTGGCTAGAGATATTTTTTTCCCCTTAGGCCAGCATTTTCTAGTAAAGGGGGAGTTCAAAAGAAAAATGTGAAAAGGTACAGTAATAGCAAAGACCCCAGGAGTCTGCACAGGGAGGACTGTAGAACTGTGACTGTGGGAGAGGATGAGGTTGGAGTGGTCTCCGGTTGTCAGAGAGAGACACAGCAAAATGGTTTGGAAGACCCTGCCAAAGGGTGGATAACAATCCAAGACAGGATGAATCTCAGGGTAACTTTACTGAGGTCATTATATATACAGCCATCCCCAGGCTTCTTGTATATCAAGGAAAAGTAGATTCTTGGGATAACAATTATCCCCTAAAGGAGAAAACTGCAAATAGGGGAAGGGGTAAACATTTAAACTGCTGATTATCTGCATTTGGTTAGATGAACTTTGACAAAGCATTTAGCTGAGTTTTCAAAGTGAAACATAGTTTTCTAAAAAGGGACCAATTGGCTTCTAAATGTTGCAAATGACCCTGGCTGTAGAGCTAACAGGACCAGATGCTTGAGGTACTGCTGCTCACTTAGATTTGCCCGCATTTTAAATTATGAGTTAACACTGCCCTCACTTTCAGCAGACTCTGTCCACCAGCACAGTTGATGGCAGAGGTCAGTCTGCTGCATGTGCTGGGCTACATCTAACTGATGTGAGCACAGCTCTTCTGGCTTCACAGGAGGATCTGGCCTGCCGAGCCACAAACCAAGGAAATGTTTGTCCTGGTTTAACTGAGAGAACAAACACACGCCCTGTTGCTCAATTACATGTTTTCAGCATTTAGAGCAAATGAAAAAATAATGTATTATATTAGGTTTCTCTGTAGAACAAAAGTTTAACAGTGAGCAACAGCAAGAATTCTTGGCAGTAAAGTAAAAGACTCTTTCATAATACTGGTTCACTTTTCAAAACATTATTTCTGGAATGATACATTTGGCTGCATGGTTTTTCTTGGTAAGAAAGCTTGTCCTTTAGGAAATAATCAAGTTTTTGAAATTATTGTGTGCATAGAGGAGGCAGAAGGAAAATGCTTTGAAGAAACAATGAAAACAATATTATCTTTTCAGCACTAATTTCCTCCAAGACTTTTTCCACAATAAAGCAGAAAAATCCACACATGGTGATATCAATTATTACAGATATTTGTAATATTTAAATAATTTATGCTCTTTAAACATTTCTGTACCAAAGACATGCTAATATTCAGAGTAGAAAAACAGACCTAATAAAAGCAGTCTGAACAAATACTGTATCTATGATATGGGTAACCGTCCTGGGCTTATTTCAAGTTTATGCAGCCATACTTTGAATTAAACCATACCAGTGTAAAACCGGATCAATCAGCTCTCAAAGGAGCATGTATTCCTCCACAGAGAACTAAGGAATTTACTGTAACCTAGACCCGTGAGGATCCATGCCCACAAACAGACATGTTCGCTTACCAACACATTCACTCCCAGCCAGGTCCACCAACTGCAGTCTCGTTTTTACTTGCTTCATTTTCTCAGCTGCTTCAAGTTGCACTGGTGAAGAGGCTCTGGAAGAAGAGGTGGATATATTGTCTCTCATTCTATGTGGAAAGGTGCAGGAAGCCTCTTTATTTTGTCTCTGACTGGTTTGTTCGTCTTCCCATAAAGTACCTGGTTAATGGAAAAAAAACCAAAAGAGAGTTTCTCACGAACACTGAAAATTGAGATGAGGAAAAAATGGGGCATTAACAGGGGATGTACAGGATCTGCTGCTTCAGGCTATTGTAACAGAAGCAATATACAAGCCAGAATCCATGGCACAGGCAGGTTGAATGACTTTTTCTATCTTATTTTAAGTTTTACTCATCACACTGATCATACCAGTTGGTAACAAGCTTTGGTATAGATTGTGTTTTACCCAATATCCCCATTGTTCACACATCTATGTGGAAAACAAGAAATAGGAGTTCAGTAAGGACATTAAAAAGGCTATTTTTCGTGTTTTAGACTGATTGCAACCAAAGTACAATTCCGGATGCTTGGGAGCAGTAGACTCTGAAAACTGGTTCTATATATTTGAAACATTGCCTACTGCTGCTCTGGCAAAAAAAAAAAAAAAAAAAAAAAAAAAGACCAAAAAACCCACAAAAAAGCCTTATCCTGCTTCTCCTATTTTGTCCTTTGCTGCTGTTCCCCCTAGACTTCCTTCAGCCCTTATATCCCACTGCAAAATCTCCACATGATGAGCTACTGGCCTCAATAGCGTTATTCCCACTAGGTTGGTTACCTACTAGTATCATTCCTCAGCAGAAGCATCTGGCTTTCTCACTTTGCTGGGAAGCAAGACAAAAATTCTCTGGGAAAGCTGTTTTCACATTAGCTTAGCAGGAATCTATGCAGAATGGATTTCCCAAAGCAGTTTGTTTGGCTTTTTTTTCCTTAGTGTTTTGGTTTTCATCTATCTCTTTCTTTCTCTCTCTGAAAGAATAAAATGTACATATTCTGCTACAGGACATAGAGATAACAGACCTCCTTGGGTGCTTACAGAGTTCTAGCTGGAATAGTAGAAAGTAGAAACAACTGCAAAACTTGACTAAGAAGCAGACTTAAAACTTGACTTGCATTGCAGAGCTCTGTACTTCTCCAAGAAGGCTGCTGCTAAACCCTGAGCCAGATCTTCACAGTGTAGGCAGAGCAGCTGTGTTGGTTTACACAGAATAAATGGCTTCAGGCCATACAGTGTCAAACAAAGTATTCTCACTCCTCTTCAGTTTTAGACAAAGAAATTAAGAAACAACAGACAATACTAACTAAAATATTAAAATACCTTAATCAAACCTGCAAAAGTGTTGGCTTGTCAACCCTGGCTTTAGGTGCAGAACTCATCACAGACTTAACAGCTTTTTATTTAGGTATCTGGTACTAAGGTATCTGACATGGAGATATTTGACAATGGCACAGAATTTGACAATTCTGCAGAGCTTCTCTGCCAGGCAACATGGCACGGTGGGGTGGCTGCAATTAGAAGTGGCAAAGGGAATTCTGGACTAGACAAGATGGCTGCTGTGCTAATGGTACTGAGTTTAGAAAAGTACCATCAGTCTAATTGACAAGAATCTGGAGCTGGATAGAGTTCACATCAGGAATGCTGGAGCTGCAACTTGTGAAGTAACTGTGTCTTTTGGCAAGGCCCATAGGTAAGAGAGGGCACTGTTTGTTCTGCTTTGCTGATACTGTTGGTTTAATTTCTGATAGCAATCTAAGGGAAAAAATGTTAAATATTTCCCACTTTCTAAATTCATATTGTTGTTTCAGAGTATGAAAGAGATGGACCACAGCACAGAAAGCAGAGAGCCTAATTATAACATGAGCAAAAGAAAATAAAGTTACCCCCAAGAGCCCCAAAAGAAAGTTGTTCCTCAACCAAGAAAACTGCTAAGTCTTGGTGTGGTAGTGAAAAGTATCAATGTTGCCATAGTAAATAGGACAAGTATTTTGTCTTTTTATACAGTGGCCTATTATTAACAGTTCAAAAGATTCTCAATTCAAAGGACATTTTTGCAAGGCAGAGAGCAGATAAATGTAATTCTTTCTCAACCAAAAGTATATGATGATCCCTAAAATTCATAGTTAGCTTAACCACAAACTTTGTCATACAAACTTTGTATGACATGTAATTATTCATTCTAAGTGATTTTAACTGCTTGATTTGAGTATCTACCTTATCAAGATATTTACTATCTTATACCTTAGGACTTTCTGATAACACTTATCCACTAGTTGCCTCATGCAGTAAAACTTCAACAACTCTGTAAGTCAAGGCATGTAAAGAAAAGTGCTAAGATTTTATGAAATTGAAATTTCTAGTAGCATTCAAACATGAAAATAGTCTGTTATATGAGAAGGAATGTAGAAGTTAGAAAAATGGAAAAGAACTGAGGGAATGTATTGAACATTGGAAAAAATAAGAAAAAGCAATATGAAAACCTTCCAGTCCTCAGGCTGTTTTTCTAAAAACAACTGGCTCTAGATGTATTTTAGTAACATCCTACTTACCAAAGTTATCTCCAAAGACAACTGTGGTTATGGTCAATGTCACTACCAGATGAGAACGAGAGGAATGAGCATGCACCAGTGTTGGGTGTGTGACTCTCAGCTGTAAGCCTTTGTTGACCAGATGCAAAAATTCAGATGCATTTTCAACGGTTCTAAGAAGTAAAGAAACAGAAAGGATATTTAACTAACTCACAAGAAGAATCACACAAGAAAGCTGACAACTTGAATGAGAACCTCAGCATTTCCACTTCCCTGCTCTTCTCCTTATACTACTCTCAGTTTTGAGCTACACAAACAACTGTAGTAGACTTTTTCAGGTGGGATAAAGATGAAAATTCAAGCCAAAAGTTGTGATGCAGTCCTGAAAGTGCTGCAGAAGTGGCCAGTTTTGCAGGTCCAGAGGTACTGTAGCTCAGCTCTTGAAGCAACAGACATTTCTGTATTTCCACACTTTGGAAGAAAAGACACAGGTTTAAACATTACTGGAATCTCTCTGATCTTACAGAAGTAAATTTGTCCAATTTATGCTGAGGTAGCTCATTTTCTTAGGTACAGAATTAGGCAAAACCCAAAAAAACTTCTCTGGGCGCCTGGAAGTCATATTTCACATTTGGAATTAAATCCAGAATCCCTGGAAAAAAAAGTCCAGTTCCACTGTTCAATGAGAACAATGTCAGAGTAAATAGACATAAATTTCTATAGACCATTTATCTCATACTATCTGATTTCCTTTCCTGTTAAAGGAAGTACTGCAAATATGATCAATCCAAGGGCAAACACCTAGCACACACAGTGAAATAAACACAGAAAATGAAATAAACTGGTTAGGTAAAGAAAAAACCCACTATAATTTTCCCTAGGTTTGCAGTGTTTAAAACAAATGGGATAAGAGTGCCTACCCTTTTCTTTCACTGTGTTGCCTTCAATAATCATTGAAGGTAGAACACCTAAACAATTGTTTTTAGGTGGGGGTCTAAATTATGACTGCCTATCATAGCCTGATCACTGAATGCTCTGAAACAGCACAACCATTAATAAGTCTCATGACAGGCCACAGGCTTGTTTTCATAATGCTGCAGTCAGCAAATGCTAGCATGTGATAGAAGGCAATGTCTTTATGACTTAGATTTGGCTGATTTCAGTAAAAGTCACACCAGGCACAAACTTATTTATGCTAAGAGCCATACTTGAAGAGTTTAGAGGCAGAAGAACAAAAGAAAACAAACCATACTCAACTAGAACAATTTCCTCGAGAAACAAAGCAAAAGCATCTGAAGCACAGAAAAGCATTTGGCCACACCATATCTATAGGCACGTAGGAGAAGCAGCCATCTAACTGCAGTTCCCTGTGTATCCAGGCCTGCATGAGGTAAACAATCACCATAGACGTCCCCCATCAATCAGGAGCCACACATGGCTCCACTGTGATACCTCTACCTCTGGGAACCCACTGAGGATCTCTCCTGCTTGTTTGACCTGGTGCCAGCAGAGA
Source organism: Certhia americana (assembly GCA_018697195.1). Taxonomy (NCBI): domain Eukaryota; kingdom Metazoa; phylum Chordata; class Aves; order Passeriformes; family Certhiidae; genus Certhia; species Certhia americana. Next base: position 72,270,656 of record CM031859.1, read on the forward strand.
ACCAGAGGCTCTAGCTCCTACAGAGCCTGACACTGGAGTGATCTGACTATCGCCTCACATCCGAGGAGGCACATATCCTGCCTTCCCAAGCCTTGAACTGCATCCTCCAGTCAGCCAGGACTGGAAGGCCTGACAGGCAAGCAGCCTTGGCTAGGATGCAGCACCAGGCTGTTGGCTTCTGCAAGCTGCTGCTGTGAGCTGGCAAAGGGTCAGTGCTCCATCCCTGCATTTGCCAAGGAAGACAGGGCTCAGGGGATGCTGTCAGTGCTGGTCACCTACAGCTGGGAAGCTGCAGCTAGCTTTGAAGGCAAGCAACATCCCCAGCCCAGTGTGGCGAGCTTGGCACAGTAGCTCCTCCGCAGGACTGACAGAAATAATATTTTAGTATAATCTCTATGAGTTCATTGTGCTCTAAGTGCTGCATGTTCCAGGACCAGATTCTACAAAGAGAAGCCCTGTTGTGGTTACGTTAAAAATTTGATGCTGAAAGTTCTCCAAAGTCAACCAAGCTATAAAAGAAGAAAGAGACTGAGGTTTTTGTGATTCAGTAAGATGAACATGTTAGCAGGAAAGAGACTACTGTACTTTAGTGGATATATGGAGAAGCCAATGAGACCCAGCAGACCAATACATTCTAGATGAAATATTATCATAAATGAGGATGTGTTTTTATTCAAAGCACCAGCTGTTTACTTTAGATTTCGGGCAGCTGGGTGGCCTCATTCAATCGTTCCTTTACTTTGTTTGGGTTTGTTTTTTCTTATTAACCTTTCTATGTAATTATTAATATAACCTGTTTATGAATTGGACTTTTTTCACTGCTTGCATTGTAATTGAGATACAAGTCCATATTTTTATTTATGTTTGCATTAGAATTTAGTATTAACTGATTGAGATAAGTGGCTTTTAAGAGTTTTAGTTTAAGGCGCCAGGTTCCTTTGCCATAAATTAAAATTTACAGTAATAAACAGAGCAGCCATTTTATTAACTAGAAGGACAAATAAAACCTTATTGCAGCTTCTTTTTTTGTCTCTATGGCACAAGTCCCACTGCTTCTTACCTCTCCCTTTCCCAAAACCTATGAAAAGAGATGGGTCACCCACCAACTATGCAAAGCTCCCTTGGGAAGTGGAACAGGCATTTTTCAGGAATAAAATTATGCTAGGGCAGCATCTTAGTTACTGAAATACCATAATTAAAAAGTATTTGGAGGTTTTGAAGAAACAGGGAAAGTTCAACTCCCAGTATGCCTACACTACATGCACTCGTATTCACTTTCTAGGTCATACGGCTCTTTTCCTGTCTAGTCAAAGGAAAAAGTTTAGCTTCTCCAAGAAAGACTCAGCACATACAAGTTAAGTTCTGCTCCCAGCCTCTTCTGGAGTTTTTCATTCCCTTGATAGCAGAGCCTTAACTAGATAAAAGTTGGAGTAGAGTCACAGTTGGAGAAATACAAGAACAGAGAGAAACCCACTAGTCAGCATAATATAGGCAGAAAGGGCAAAAGGATTCATCAATTTAAGCTCCAGCAATTTTTCATTCATTCCATGTTCTTATGGAGAATGCGGAGTGCAATCAGGCTTGCAGAATTTCTATGGAAATTGTATTTAACCTCAAGACCAAAGAGCAGGCAAACCCCAGATACAAATGTTTATCCTTCTGAGAATATTGCAGTGCTTACTATTTCATAGAAAGAAAGGAGAGTCCTATAGCTCCCACGGTAAAGAAAACTACTTCACAATTTCTCTGGGATCCCACTTTTCTATGAACAATTAAATTGCTAGAAAGTACAAATCAATAAATATGTATCACTATGTAGAATAAAGGTACGTTTGCACAATCCTCCAGTACATTCTTGTATTTTTATCAAGGCTTGCTGGGAATAACATTAAATCCACAAAAACAAACTACCGGTCTGCTTATGTGACTAAGTCCCACAGGACAAAATTATCTCCATTGATGGTGCATTTTATTTAATTGGCATGGGATGCATTTCATATCTGACTGCTATTTCCCCTTGGAAAAGTGGAGATTAGACCATGACAAGAATTATTATAGAGAAGCAAAGAAAAACATCACAAAGCATAGAAAACACTAATGTTGTTCTAAACATTTCAATAGAGCAAGATGTTTCTTGTCAGAATCATCATTTACTCAAGGAGCAGGACACTTTATGTGATATTTCAATAATGCACATGCTCCCTTCTGGAGTCTGTTCTCATGCTGGGTGCTTACAGAGAGATGTCCAGTTTAATTTCACTGGGTACCACCACCTCTCTGGTGTCACTAGTACTGCCTATCTTATTTTTTTTTTCTAGCTAATGTTGATACTACTAGTGTAAGGCCCAAAGAAAGGCCACAAAAATGGTGAAAGGCCTTGAGGAGAAGCCACATAAGCAGAAGCTGAGATCACTTGGTCTGTTCAACCTGGAGGAGACTGAGGGGAGACCTCACTGCAGTTACAACTTCCTCATGAGAGGAGGGAGAGGGGCAGGAACCAACCTCTTCTCTCTGGTGACTGGAGAGAACAGACAGAAGTTGTGTCAGAGGAGGTTTACACTGGATATTAGGAAAAGGTTTTTCACCCAGAGGGTGGCCAGATACTAGATTGGGCTGTCCTGTGCAGGGCCAGGAGTTGGATTTGTGGGCCCCTTCCCACTCAGGACATTCTATGATGAAACACCCAGCCACTATTAAAATGATGCATCTGAAACAGATTCCCTTTTGTTAATGGATGAAACTTTATGAACACATAATTTTTAACATCTAATTACCCAAGGTAAGTTTTTAAATATATAACAAGAAAGCACTGTACATTTGCTTTGTATGACACACTTACGTAATGTCAAGGATCATTCCCATGAATATTAGAACAAATCTTCGTAAAGCTAAGCAAGTAAAAGAAGGCATTAAAGTAAGTATAGCTGTAGCCTTAAATACTCTAGCTGTCTCTCACTGTCAAGTTGTGTAAATAAGGATCAAACCTGGCATACACCAATGCTGGGAAAGTACACTTTAAAAATGAGTGGTGAGAAGCTTTGCTGCTTCTAAGCTTTTAGTTTGAAGAACCTCGATTTTCAAGACCTACCAGTTCAAATGCCAACATAACAATTCCAGCTTTAACATCTCCATGTTATGAAAACAGAACATTAAGCGATATTAAGATGGGTATTTGTATTAAAAGATCACTTAAAATCTTACTCTCATTTTTTGTAACTAAAATGCATAAAGGGAAAGCTAACACCCTACAGCTGCTTAACTATTTGCAACTGGTACGTACATTTCTATTATAATCTGTAAGTTTTATAGTTCAGTAAGACTGAGTGGAAAGTGTTTTGTGACTGGATTATCCCTTCTTTTTCTACAGCTGTCAAGATACCATAGATCCAGCAACAATAAAATATGCAGCAATCTTCAGGCATTCTGAGTGGAAGGCACTTAACACAGGACTATAACTCCAAGTAGTCGTAGTTACTTCTGAAGGTATTTTGATGTTTGCAGCCAACTGCAGTCTAATCGACTGAGCTAACAGAAACAGAACTGTTCCTCTGCATATGTAAGGACTCAGTGTTTAGAAGCAATGTGGTGCCTACAATGCAATTTTGGGACAGCTCTGTGTGGCATTAACACCAGATCGTGTTTGGGTGCTGGGAGCAAACCATGTACTCACATGTGCGTCAGCAATGGTACATCACTCTTCCCTTCTCTGGTTGTGACAACATCCCGCTTCACGCCAAACACTTTTCCATAACTGTCTTTGGCCAGAAGATCAAAAATTTCATTATTATACACTTCTACAACAGAAACCTCAACCCAGTAGCTTCCTGGTGGCTTTTCTGAAATAAGCCTGGCAAATTAAAAAAAAAAAAAAAAAAAAAAAAAGAAAAAAAGAAAAAAAGCTGAAGGAAAAAACCCAAAAATGTTGAAGTCAAATCCCAAATGAACAATCTGCAAATAGAGATCTATTCTTTAATTGTACTATAATTACAATCTGATAAAAGCTTTTACTAAGTATCTGCAGCAATGGAATTGCCTCATCCATATGCTAATGTTAACTTGAAGAATCCGAATATACAGTTTGTTTATACTTTAAGAAGTAAATAGAATTTAGTTTTCCAAACAGCTGTGCCAGCTTGTTTTTTCCACTAGCCTCCCACCTCAGGATTTTTTGTATACCATTTCTCTGTTGGCAGTTATAGCATTCTGAGCTCCAAGTATAAAATCTGGCAGAGTGCAAGCAATGAACAGAAATGGGAAGCTAAAAGAATTTATCTGTTCATAGCCTCAGAAAGTCCATAAATTAAGAACTTCTCTATTCAGGAGAGTATTTACAGTTAGACGGTTATTCTCATACAAAACTGGTTCTTTGATTTAGATTATACCCTTCTTCAAAACAAACAGGCTTAGCTGGAAAAACTTCTAATGGCTCTTCTACTATAACATAGCAGCATATCAGTTCAATCCTGTTTTAGGCTCAACTAAAAAAATCTAAGAAACCTTAAAACAAGAACAGATTGTAGTTAAAAATTCTACTATCCTCCTTCCTTGGGACTGGCTTCTAATCTGAATCCTGTTCATTTATTCCAGTTGTCAATTTTCACAGAACTTTTTGGAACTTAATTATCTTTTGGACAACTATGGATGAAACATTTTCAAAAGTTTAATTAGAGTCTGAAAGTCAGATGGACAGATAACACACAGTTATCTGTCCATCACAGTAAAACTGCATAATCTTATCATCTTAGAAAATCGGATCAAGTAGGAGAGAGACTAGAAATCTATATAAAACCTCAAATATCAAATGGTGGTCAGAGAAGCTATAAATATTAACCATTGTGAAGCTGAAATCTGTAATGATAAATACATTACAAACTTTATTTCATCCTTTCTATACAGTTTAAAGTGACAGCCACTGACAGCAAACCTTCACCTAGTTTTTACCTGAACACTTCTTGGGTAGCTCGAGGAATAATTCCAAGTTCTGATTCCTCTTCTATAGAGAATGCTAAGTTCTCCTCAAACTGTGGTCCCAGCATTGTGTATGTCTTCCCACTTCCAGTTTGCCCATAAGCCATGATACACACGTTGTACCTGAAAAATAGAAGTGCTGTAATTTATTTTACCATTACCAAATGTGTCTGTAAGGTGGCAAGTCAAACTCTAAACAATTTGGAAACACAAACTTAAACAAGAAAATAAAATCACTGCCCCTGATTTCTTTCTGCAGATCTCAAAGCCTGACAGTAATTACTGTTCATAACAACACCTAAACAGATTTTATTCTTTAAGCAGAGTTGAAGGGATGCTTTTCAGTAGAAGTTTAAAGGATCCTTAGCTTGGAATAATTGATGCTGTTAGACCTCCTTGCCTGCCCAGCTTTCAGCTTCTGCACTACTGAGCTGCTTTATAATCAGTTTACAGTAATGCATTTTAAATGCAGTTTACAGTACAGCATTTTAAACCATTTCTGGGCTTGATTTGTGTTACAGAGCTGTGCTGCAAACCACTGCACTCGTATCCTAGCAGCTGGGAACTTTTCATCTCTCATAGCTTTTTTCAGGCAGGTTCATCAGTCACAGCCCTCAGAGAAGACAGCCTTAAGAATAGGAGGCACAAATTTTAAACGAGGAGCACCAGCTGAGAATGAGCATGCACAAAATGACTACCCTGGAACAAAGGTGGCAGGAACTGTTCTGATAAAGACAAGTAGAAAATGAAAATGTCAGTGCAGAGGAACAGGCACCTATGAAACATCATCTTCTGAAGCAGACAAGTAAATATTTCTAATGAACAGAACTCTAAAAATGCCTCTTGGCTACACTGAAAATAATAGAATTGTTCACAGCTATGAGCACTGTTGTGGAGTTTGTGCCACAGGGATCTGAGCTGATCCTGATGAATCCTATCTAGAAAGTGTGTTTCTAACACAATCAGATCAAAGTAAACGTCTTAAGCAAAGTAAGTGGGTGGATACAGATGCATCCAGCCACAGTACTGCTTTGTATGGAGAACCAACACTGTGCTGTGCAGCTGAAGTTTTGCCCCTCCTTGGCTGTGCCTGCTCTGCTGCCCCTGCCAGCAATTTGATGTTGATATGGTACTGTGCCAGCCAAACCCTTGGAAGACATGCAGTATGCTGACAGGACTGCTCTCTCCCTGGGCTGTCTTGTTTGTTTGGAGATACAACATTAGCAGAACCTTTGTACACAAGAAGTTCTTCACAGTTTGCAGAAACTTCTGCTCTACTAGAGAGTTGCAAGAATGGTCTTGCTCCTGTTCTGCCAGGGAATAAAATTTCACTGCCTAAGCTACCTCCTCTGTGGGCAGACCTGAAACAGCTGCTTTTGATTATCTGATGCTTTTCCTCATATCAAAAATGTAGTTTCAAGCGCATGCCAGCATATTTCAATGAACACCCCTCATCTAATTGTTTTAAATGTATGGTTTCAAGTCATGAAATACTTACATGCATATTAAACATGCCTAGAAGCAATTATTTCAGGAGGATTATTTTGAAAGCTTTCACTTGTTAGAAAGAAATGTAGGCTGATAAGCCACATGGAAAATACCTGGGTACCCTTTATGAAGTCTAAGTTGCAGTCAATGAATTATAGTAAGGTCCCTCCAAATTTTAGCATGCACTGCAGAGTATAAAATAGGAGTCTAGTCATAGATTTGATGAAGTAAAGGAGATAATTGTAATTGAAAACAAAGAGCACTACAGTAAATGTGATAAATTAAATGTGATAGCAGTTAGGGCTCTAAATCTGAAATGAGGGATTTCTTGAAGTATTTGCTGCCGACATAACTCAGTAGAAAAGCTTCCACTAATTTTGATAGGTTTTAGCTAGACTAACAATGAGTAATTTTTACAGTTCCACCCTTCATACACACTGCCTGGCCAGCCTGTACCTTATTGAGACTTCTAGCCCTAATTCAAAATTAAACAGATCTTTGGAACCAAAAAGGGAGCCAGATGTTTTTCCTTAGGAAAAATAGAATTAGTCTTCTTAGAAGTCTCTCCTAAAGGACGTTCCTATAGTCCAGCTATTTAAATTTTCCTTAATTGCTGCTAGTTATAAGACAGTAAGCATCATGGACAAAGTAGTTCTGACAAGATACAGATGATATGGTTAGAAGTTAAGTGGGCAGAGGATTGTAGCATTGAAGACAAAGGTGCAAGTCGGGTATCAGTCAGTGGTAACTTCTCTGCCAAAGCCAAAACAGTGTTTCAGTCAACTCAAATGAGCTGAAACTGGCCAAAGCAGTATTGTATCTAAATAGGTACAGGAGATAACAAATTGTTGGGGGATTCAGCAAGAGGACAAGCAACAGATTATTTTATATTGATATATATAATAATAGTTATTTATTATAGTTTACTTCATTGGTGTTGTAGCTCCAGCATAAAGCTTTCAAATAGAGAAGTCTGAACATTTTTGACTATGATTCACCTATGTGCCTTGATATTTTTCCTTCTCCACTTTATTATTTTATCTAACAATTATATTCTTGCTTAGAAAAGTTCTTATTGTCAAGCTAAAATACCAACAGTTTTGTAGCATATCTCTCCTGAAACGATTGTGGGCATTCAATCTAGCAAAGTTACGCCTAGGATTGAACTGTTAAAGGAAATGGAAGGAGGAGAAATTAATTTTTTAAACAAACAAACAAGTTCGATTCTTCAACACTATAAAGAAAAGTTATCTTACTCCCTTGTTGGCCCTGCATGGCTCATGGTAAACTTTGAAGCCTACTATACTTTGTCTGGTTTACACATGGAACTGTCTTTTCTTCCTGTATATTTGTACTGAAAAATGAAACAATCCATTAAGAAAGAAAAACAGAAAAAATAAGGAAAAGGAGAGAACACTCCCTTCTATTTAAGCTAAAAGTTGTTACAGACTACTTTGGAACCCAGACTAAAACAATCAGGAGCAGCAAAGAGGTTCAAGGTTCAGACTAAGTATGTCTGTTTCCCATTTACAGTGGGAAGGCTGCTGTGCTTATATGCACAGACTCGCCTTTCCTGAGAATCTGCTTCTGTTTAAACAGCACTTCTGGAAGAACAAGACAGGTTTTATTTTCAATAACAGAACATATCCTAGCTGAATACAAAAATCTAGATTTTAGGACAGGATTCTCTCCATGTAAAAATTACTAAGTGGGAAGTACAGCAAACCAATGTACAGATCAGATAGGTCTGAAGACACTTAAGGCACATGTTGAACCAAGGCAAAATTATGATCGTTGCAGAAGGAAAAGTAGGGAGAGAAAGCAATAGTTCTGAGACTTCTTTAAACTCCTGCAACCTAGTGCTCGCTAGGTTGGTCAGCTAAAGAAACTGTGGTTACTCATCACTGGTAAACAAGAATAATGCAATCTATGACTTCCCTCAGCCACAGAGCTCTTGGGGGCCTCTTTGTGGCATATGGAATTTCCAGTATTCACAGTATCTTTAGATACCTCTTCTAGGATGCTTTTAAGAAAAGGAACTTTGGAAACTTCATTGTGCAGGCTGCTGGGAACAAGGATTGCCACTGTTCAACTATGTTACTGTGAATGGGAAGGGATTGTCTTTTCCTCTACAGGGAGTGAAAGGTCTGAGACAGCCCTACCATATAATTAAGTGGTATTGGAACAAGGATGAAAAACGAGCAGAAAGGAAGTTATGCATAAAACTCAGTTCAAGCCTCAAGGATTATAGCAATATGCACATCAAAACTTCTTTGCAAGAGTAGCTTAAGTTAGCTCAGTACTTAGGAAAATCACACTTTATGAGCTTCAGTAGCTAGAAGTAATTCCATGACATCTTCCATTAGAAGTATCAGTTTGACAGAAGCAAATCAGACAAGAAAGTTGTGGGGCTTTTTTATTTTTACAAATTTGACTGCTCTGCTAGATTTTATAAACTGTATTTTCACTGTTTATACAGGAAAACAACATTTACTTGGTGCTGAGGAGAAAGAAAACAGGAAAGTGGAACTGCAAAGCCATAAAACATGACTAGATCACCATTATTGAGCTTGTGTTTTTTTAATTGACAGATTTCAGTAATTATTGTGCTTTAGCTTTCTTACTGCAACCTTTTAACTTACCCATCCAGGAGAGATGTTAGCAAAGGGGCGACATCTGCAAATACTGCATCTTGAGACTCCAAATCATTGTAAACTCTGAGGAACAAAGTGCAATGATTAACCAAAGAAAAAATATAAACATTGTCACAAGAACACAGACCATAGAAACTATAAGCCAGTGACATAAAATCTGGGACCTGATGACATTTCTGTGTCAGAGAACTGAAAATTTAAACTCCAAAGTTCTCACTCATATTTTGGGAGCAGCTGTTGTTTGTTTTGGGGAGAACAACACATAGGTATACCCTTGCAGATTTCTGAGCTTGTCCTAAACCTTCTGCCTGCCCCTCTGGCACACAGAATTTTTTTTTAGGCTGTACTGGATCTCTGCAACTTTTTCCTCCATACTAAAATGTGAAATAGCACTGCTGCCTGGGCTTCCTATGTATCACATTATGGAAGACAGTGGTCAGGTTGTACTGCCCTTTAGATGTGAGTAAAGTTGGGGGGGGGTGGGGGAAAGAGGAACACAGAGACTGCAAACATGCTGAGGATTTATCTCAGAAGACTCAGTGGCACAGCAGAAATTGGATTGCTCCAGAAGGTCATGTTTAAGGATGCACTACCTTTGTGGGCAATATCAGCCTAAGGTATTTCCATCCCCAGCCCCGATGAACTACCTACTCTGGAACCAACACTTCTCACTCAAGGGAAGACTTTCTTTTACATAATGATAAAGAAAAAGACTTTCTTTTACATAATGGTCATAGGAGTGCAGACCTATTTTTAAACAGTATGGAAGACAATGAAATTGCATAAGTTATGCCACCTCTTAGAAAAGAGCAATGACAGTTCAATACTTGGGCCAATACAATGATGTCTGAAACAACTCCATGTGTTCTTTGAATGCAAGGAGAAAAAAACCCCAACAATTATCTTCAAAGAAATCTTTCCTCCAAACCTTTCAGGTTTGTACAACATAAAATCAAGACTTGAAGATAGGAAATCATCAGAGAAGAAATTCTGATCATAAAATGTGAATATCCTAACTCATTCATTTCTTCTGTAGCACACCAAAAATGTATCTTCCCCAAGATTACAGCCTGCAGCATCCATTGTTTATACAATATGAACAGAATCTAAAACATGGATGTCATTACCCATAGTTAAATATTTGAGGTAGGAATGTTTATCTTTTGAAAAAGTTTCCTTTTCTGGTATCTTTCTGTGGTGAATTTTTTTTTTTTTTTTTTTTTGTCTTGCACTGCTTTCCAATGGGTGATATATGTTCTTTATAGATCACAGCATTACAAAGCATAGTCACTTCTCTGTGTATACAGCACACCAGTACACTTCACTTAACAGTACCCAATACACAGACTGTACTCGATACTATAAGGTTAACTGAATAAGGACAAAATGTGCTCTTCAGCATTTACTCAAGCCTCTGTATATCTGACCATGATCTGTCTGGTACAGTCTATAGACTGCACAAATAGAGTTTTTGTATTCATGCTCTCCATGAATAAGATTATACAGAGGGATCATTAATAAACAGATACAGAATTGGAGCCTATGCACTGAACTCAACATTTTTTCTGACTATAGCTAGAGGAAGGAGCAAGAAACAATATGGTGGCCAGAGACAATAATTCTTCTCTGTGCCTTGTCCTAATTCTTAAAATATATTGGCCTCAAAACTGAAATATGAGTTGAACCTCTGTTTCAAAAAAAAAAATATTATTAGAATTAGCATTCAGTTTCTTTCTGCATCTTGCTAAATTCTTGGCCTGGAGCAACATCCTGTGGCAACATGTTCCACAGACTAATTGTAAGCTGCATGAAAATGTACTCTCTTTAATCAGAAAAGAAGCACTTGTCTGGCTTGATAGACAAAAACTGCTTGTATTGCCATTCCATTGGTGTGCCATCATAGTGCACTGAGTAACCAACAAATATGCAGGGATGTGGCACAGTTCGGACCAGGAAGACACAGGCACTGAATACTCTGTCCCTGCTTTGCATACACATGAGCATATGCTTCAATGAACTTGGCACATCCGATCTGCAAGGTCAATATAAAAGAGCAAAAGCACTTCCAAACACTTTTGTCTGCTTCATCTATCATCTGCAATTGATGAAATATTCATTAGCACCCAGTTCTCCAGCTTAACCAACTAGTCTCTACCTCAGTTTGTGTTGACATATTCTTTCTTCATGCATCAAAACATCTCAGAGCTACTACATAAATTAAACAAAAAAGAAAAAAAAAAAGAGAGAAAATACTAAGAAAGACATTTTTAAATATTAAAAATTCACTGTTTTGTTGCGTAAGAAAGCAAACACATTGCTACTGGCCACAACCCAGGCTAGAATCAATCAGTCTTAGCAGTTCATTTGCACAGCAAAGTAGAATCACAGACTAAATTAGCTTGGAAAAGACCTCCAATGCCATCAAGTCCAACCTTTGACTGAACGCCACTTTGCCAACTAACCCATAGCAGTAGGTGACACATTCAGTTGTTCCTTGAACACTTCCAGGGCTATTGACTCCACCACCTCCCTGGGCAGCCTGTTCCAGTGCTAAAGCACCCCTTCTGTGAAGAAAATCTTCCTGACATCCAACCTGAACACAGGCTGGACACACACTTCAGCCCTAGTGCAGCTTGAGGCCATTTCTTCCCAGTACAGCCACAGCTGGGGTCAGTACAGCTATGTCAGGGTCAGGCTCCGGTAGCTGATCTGAGGAAAGGCATGTGATTCCACGTTTCAGTAACTACTCAAATATTTACTCAACTTCCTAAAGGGGTTTTATGGCCACTATTTAGTTGCTGTGGTTCAAATGCTATCCATACTGAAATGAAGTGCTTTAAAGTAATCTTGAACTAGTTTATGCTACACTGTAACCACAGCCTTGGCTGAAGCATGGACACCCACTTCATTAGCTATCTGAAACCATGAAAGATTCTGCAAATCCAAAGAATCTGTTTCTAAAACCCCATGTATTTTTACCAGAATGATATATTTGTCCCTATGTACTGATTAATGTGAATTTCACGTTGAAAATTCCGAGCTTCCCTTTTATTTTGCTAACTGATTTGCCAATAAAATTATAAAAGCATAACATGTTGAAAGCTGGAATTTTCTTCCTGAGCTGAAATCAAATATTTTGACATTTATTAGTTCCATAAAACACTGCTAAAAAAATAAACATTTTAGAGTTCATAAGAAACATATGCTTTTCTGTTTATAAAAAAATAGCTGTATTGGGACACTAAAAAAACATTCCTGGAGAACTGCATTCTTTGGGGATTTACATTTTTTTAACCCTTTTCCTGATTACCAGGATCTACACCACATTTCCAGAATCACAGCATCTTTGGAGTCCTGTGTCAATACCATTAACCATGCTGCTCTACAGAGTTGAATTCCAGCATTGTTCTGTGTTTACTTCAACTGGTAAGGCTGGGTTAGGTACAGCTGAAGAGTGAAAGAAATTACTTTGAGTAGCTTAACAACATGTGAAGGGGCCATGTACCCTGAGAGATCTCAAGATATCCCTTGAATCAAAGAACATCTATAACCTGTGGGATCAGTAAAGCTTCCCCAAGACCCATATTATCTCAGGATTTTTCAGGTGCTTGGTGGCCTACATGACAGCAGTCCTCATTCTCCTGTAAGTAGAAAACTGCAGCACTTTAGAAGAAGTCCTTGAGGAAAGGGTCAATGAACTAACAATGTTTAGCAAACCTATAGGAATTTCTGCTGAACAGGGTCAGACATTAAGTTTACACCAGGACAGATACTTCATGCTTGGTACATCTGACTTTAAATCAAGTTTTGCCTTCAAGCAAGGAAGCATGAAATTGTTCTCCTGTATTCTGTTTCCAGAGGGTTTTGCATTATGGTTTAGGGTAGATGGCTTCCTGAGTCACTGCAATATATGGATGCAAAGTTTGCATTAGAAAGAGGCATTGGGGTAAAATTTTGTATTTCTTCATTTACAGAATTCTTATTGTATTATTTAACTCTTCATTCCTATTTTCAGAGGTCCAGGTGAGCACCACTAAGAGAGAACAGAAGGCACCCTTCAGCCTGACTCCCAGCAGTTTTCTGTCTCACTGACAGAGACTGGCAGTGACTCTGGGTGTTCCATTAAAGCCCTTACCACAAATGGTGCATTCAAAATCCAATTCATCTCTGTGAATTTTTGAGCATCTAATATGGAAAATAGTCCAACTGTAGCCTTTCTCTTGGGGAGCACTGATTCCCATGCCACTGCTCTGCCTTGTTGCCTCTGGTCAGGCTGTTGGAAGATCAACTCCTACTAGTGCTCAGTCCAGTTTCTGCCAAAATCATGCTCTATGTCTAAGGCTGAAATCTTGCAATTCACAGAACCATTGAATTCTCTGGGTTTTAAGGAACCCTTAAAAGTCACCTAGTCCAATCCCCCTGCAATGAGCAGGGACATCAAGAAGATCAGGTTGCTCAAAGTCCCATACCACCTGACCTCAGATGTTTCCAGGAATCTGATATCTAATCCCTTTCTGGGAAACCTATTCCAGCATTTCCCCGCATTCATTATGCAAATGGTCTTCCTTATATCTAGTCTCAATTGACCCTCTTTTAGTTTAAAACCATTACTCCTGTTCCTATTGCAACAGGCCCTACTAAAAAGTTTGGCCCCATTTTCTTGTGAGCTCCCTTTAAGTACTGGAAGGCAAACAACACTTCCTTATCTTTAAAACATTCTGGACCTTGCAACATGTTGCAAGGATCAGGAGGGCTACTCAGATTGTGAAAAGTGTCAAAAGAGTTGACAGGTTTCAATACAGGTTTCAAACTTAGCCATACCAGTAGTCTTTACTGAGAGGGAAGACTGTTATCTATTCCCCAAAATGTATTATTCTGTCCTGGGAAGAACATAATTATCACGTTAAAAAAACCCCAAGAATTTCCTCCTGCCTCCCCTGCTCAAAAAAAAAAAAACAAACAGAAAGAGCATTTCTCTCTAGCTAATGCCTACTAAAAAAAATTAGTCTTCACTACACAAATCTTCCAGCAATTCAGATTTCCAGATTGCTACACAGGACTACCCACCTCTCAAACTGAAAAGTCTTGTTTACTGAGGCATGACCAGGACGGCTACACTTGACAAGGACTGTTTCCTAAGAAAAAAAGCAAATTATCTATAGTTAATATCACACAAAAACCACACACACAAAACCAAATATGCATCAATCCTAATGTATCAGGTAACAGCTTTAAGGATCAGGAAGTCCAAGACCCTTATCCATCAGTCACCAATTCATGAAGCTTTAGAACATGTATAATGCAGTGAACTTTCAAAACCATAGGAAGGGCTCTAAAAACCCATTCAGATTATTAAATAACAACCAACACAAAACATGCACTTAAGTTCAAGGGAAAGATCCAAACCCTTAAGTGAACTTTTTATTGGACCTAGAAAGTCACAGGAAAGTAGACAAACATAAGATCCCCAATTACCACTACAGGCACAAAAACATAGCAAAACAGAGTTCTTTTTTTTATTGTTGAGCAAATTTTCACAGTCCCTTTTCAGCTTGATTTCATAGATAGCTCTGTCTAGAACTAAGCAGAAGCTCCACATTTTATTTAATAACATGCTAGTCTACAACTAACAGAACGAGTTGCACTACAACAATCTGTAGAATTCCATGAGTTTTTAGTAGCATCCACTTTCCAGACAACTTATACAGTAACTTAGTAGGTCTGACAAATATGTAAGCAGATCTTTAAACTATTATTAGAGTACAATCACAGCAGTCTAATGTGGCTTAGCTAGAAAATTTTGTGCTCTTCTGCTCCTCATGGCAAATGTTGCTTAATTGTTGAGGAAAGCAAAAAAAAAAAAAGATGTGGGGGCTTACAACAACTTGGGTGGAAGCTCTTCACACAAGATACTTCACCCAATTCAAGGAGATTTTCTAGCTTACTAACTTGTAAATTATATTACTGCATTTGATGGGAGTGCTGAAATTCCTAATGTGCTTCAGACAAGTAGGTTGAAGTGCTGAAGTAGCAGCCTTCAAATAAATATTTCCACAGACTGAAGTTATAAAGAGCTGAACAAATAACAATCACATAACAGTATGTCCAGTATGCAAAAGGCAAAGTATGCAAAAGGCAAAAAAAAAGGATGCAAAAAACATCAAATTTATTCCTTTGAGGTTTTGTGTGTTTCTACCTCTTTGTAGAAGAGAAATGTACAATTATCAAACTAATGATGACAAAACACTTACTCTACAGAATGAGCTATGTTATCCACCCCAGGACTGGCAAATTTAGCTGAGCACAGATGTCAGTGCAACACTGCTACAAAATTGCCAGACAAAAATTCTAATAGGATCAGTAACCAACAGGCTCTAAGAGAAGGAAAAAGGAAAAAAAAACCAACAAGAAAAATGTGTAGAACAGTGGAATACATTTCTGCTTAAGATACAAAATTTACTGGCAGACCAGCTTTGTCTAAGGTGAGAAATAAGAGAAAAAACTTCCATTTGCATAACATAGAAACAAAAGAATTGACTGTTAATATGCAGAAGTTTCATGGGCATTAGTAATGACCACATCCAATTAGGTTTTGAATATCTCTAAAGATGGAGATCCAAACCCTCTCTGGGCAACCTGTGCCAGTGTTTGACTATTCTCACAGCTTCTTCTCATGTTTCTTCTCATGAACTTCCTGTATTTCAGATTGCACTCATTCCCCCTTGGGCTGTCACTATCAGAAGGAGTCTGTGTATTCAGTACCTCCTCATCTGCTCATTTTCTCAGGGAGTGACAATACCAGTACAGTTCAGTGTCCTAATCCATATGGAGTGGTTCAACCTGATGTTTGGTGTGTACTCACT
Organism: Certhia americana; assembly: GCA_018697195.1. Lineage (NCBI taxonomy): Eukaryota > Metazoa > Chordata > Aves > Passeriformes > Certhiidae > Certhia > Certhia americana. The sequence continues at coordinate 72,286,629 of CM031859.1, forward strand.
CTCCACGGTTATTGCACAACAAGCTTCAGAAGAAAGGCTCAGACAGTTGTTAATGTTATGTTGAGGAGCTGAACATACACAGAAAAGCAGAAAGAAAACTTCAAAAATCTTCAAGTAATTCAAAAACTGAAATGCAATACTCTTCTGTACATCTAGAAAAATCTTAAGCCTTTTTTAGACTTAAGAATAATGTTTCTCTAGACAAGATGAACAATATATTAGAACAGACCAGTGTCTTGAGAACAATATGAATTTCTAAACAAACAAACAAAAAGACCACTGAGAGACTAAATGGAAGTCATGTAGTCTCCATGGATCTGGTTCTCTGCTTTCTAACACAGTTGTGGTAAATAACTGCCTGATTATGATACACACAAAGTATTTTCAGGAAAAAAATCTGGACAGACAGTCATAATCTAAAAAGCAAAACTAATAAACTCAGCCTTTCTACCACATACAGTCTTCCTTCACCTTGATCTAAAACTTCCTTTAAATCATTGTCCGGGAAACGGTTAACTTGTTTCCAGAAATACAATCTTTGACTATGTTGCAACTAAAAGCTCAATACCAAGTCAAGCCCCATATTTTAATCTGAAAATTGCCCATTTATCCTAGCCACAAGCATAACAGCTTCAGCTGTTAATAGCAAAGTAAACAGGCAATAAACACTGTTTTCCTTTACTTTTGTAAGACTAGTCTAAATCAACTGCTTTTTTTAAGAAGGATTCTTGCAACAATTTTTTTTTTTTTTTTTTTTTAAAGAAAGATAAATTCATGTTAAGAAACTAGCATAAAGACTTCAGGTGTTTAATCAAAACCGGAAAGCATTTTAACTAAATCAGTGTCAAGGCAAACCAATAAAATATTTGAAGTCTGTGCTGTTTTTTCCAAAATCAGGAAGTTAGTATTTTGCAAATTTCATCTCTCAGTCAAGCCCGTGCTTATATTTATATTCCTGAAATATTTCATAAGATTAGTATATTGAAGGTCACTCTTTCACACAAACTAAAACTCATAAATTGGCATAAGTAAGCAGACACTGCCATGCCTGTAAACATATCAATACTGTAATACATCAGATAGCTATATGAAATAATCCAAAACTTAAATATTGCCTAATTTCATCCTTATGCAATAAAATTTAACAGGTCAGAAATGGTTGCAGTATTTTAGAGTACAATAAATGTATCAGGATATCCAGAATACTATGTCTACCATCACAGATCCCTGCTTTTTATCTCCTGACACATTTACTCTTTCTTCATCTCTTTATGAGCTCCATTAGTTACCTAATTGCATGCATATAGATATGGACACATATAATTATCCACATTATGCAAGTGAGATCTGCCTAATGAAACTATAATTTGGGAGATTTAAATGCATAACATACTGTAGGTCACTTCAGCAATATTTTAAGCACTACACTACAACAGAGAATTTGGCTCTTCACCATGTATGTAACAGTGAGCAGCCAACTAAGAACTATGGCAGCTATGAAAATTAAAACCCGAGTTAATACTTTGACCTTAGCTCATACTACCATGCCTTTTTAAATTTTATATCTTGGTAATGGCCTCAATTAATGCTGGAATGTCATTTGGATTTGCAACCTCAATGACCATTCTTCCTCCAATGGATCTAAGCCAGGTACTTTAACATGCTTGACTGCAGCACCACATAGGCTGCAGTGGTTCATGAGGTATCAGATTTCTATCCTAAAGCATCAGCAGTGTTGCAATAGTAAAATCTGAAAAAAGCCTGACATAATTTTAAAAATAGCTACAGCACATACAAGTGGCTCAAAGGGACTGACAGCAGGAAGTCAGCAGCAGTTTGACTGTTGCAAATATTCAACCTCTGGTTAAAGGATGGCTGCCCCAGCAGAAGCTCCAAGCTACTACCAATACAAAGAGTCATGATGCAAATAGCACAAACCACCTGCTATTGCACCCACGGGTAATCAAATCTGAGCACCACCTGACTTTGCTGTTTTGTTTTTTTTAAACTCATGATTCTCATGCCCCCCTTGTTTCTTCCTCTAGTATCTATGAACGTGCTGTTGAATTCCACCATCAAATACTCACATCATCAGCTGCATATGCCACTTTTTCTGAAAAGTTTCTTTGCCTGTAAGGGAAGAAAAAAGCAGCAATAGGGGAAAAAGAAATACCTTTCAAACCATAAGTGTTCCACTTAGCTGAGAAAAAAACATGTTTAACATGTCTGTGAACTACACACTGTCTGAAGAGTACCTTTCAGAATTGCCACTATTATTGTACTCTATGTACATACTAACACCACAGTTAATTCTGAATGAAGAACAAATTAAAATGCAATCAAGCAAAATAACCTGCTTTAGAAAAGACATTTAGAACAAACCAAATTAAGATGAATGCACATGCAAGCCATTTTATTATTTGGAGATTGTTGCATGAGCTTGTAACAAGAGGCTTTCACTTTAGAAAAAGTGAAAAACACCCTCTTTTCAAGATGAGATATTTGTCCCTTATCTTGAATCCATCATTAGTCCAAACACTGACTGGGATTACTGAATAATCTATGTATAAATCTATTTATGTCTGCAAGTTTTTGGACAATCAGTCCATAGTTTTACAGATAAGCTTTGTTTAAATTACTTTTTGATACATTAAGAAAAGTTCCCCCTGACAATTGTTTGTTTGGCCCAGTCCATCCTGTTTTAGCTGCAAGTCAGCACCTGATTGCACTACTTCATACTGCAACAAAAAAAAAAAAAAAAAAAAAAAAAAAAAAAAAAAAGTAGTGGGATCCTTCCCAGTATACCAAGCACAGGTTAATGCAAGTTTCAACTTCAGGCTTCTTGAAATATCTTGTCTGTTATTTTTGACATTGTTTTAATTTAAACAATTTTTTTTGGTAAGATTTGCCAAAAATTAATAAACTTTAAAACATTGAATGTACTCTTTCAGAATTACCAGGCAGTAAAAGAAAGCCCCAAATCAGCTATTTACTGATAAAGCAAATGATAATGTTACTGCTTTCTAGCCACCCACCTAGTTTTCCCCTTCTTTCTTTCATTCTTTGTATACACTTCAATCCCTACTTTCTTTCATGTTAGCCATCCATAGAGAATTCAGCCTGTTAAGCAGATACGTGCATCTAATCCCTCTTCTCCTTTTGGATCTTGAAATGTTTTGACACATCAGTTACAGTAAACATTTTATAAACTAGGGATGCAGAGCCAAATTAGACTGAAATAGAATTACCAATGTTTGTGGTGACAGCCAATGTGTTCTATAGCATTACAAAACAATTGTAACACTGAGTGTGTTTCTCTACCCACGACTTTTGGCAGCTCTCACATTACTGCATCCCAGAATTTGTATGGGATAGTGAATACACTCTAAACTGACTGCAGCTGTGTTACTTTTGCCAAGCCAAGGATAATCCTGGTTTGGCAGAACAACTATGGCTTTCTGTTGAGGTGGACATACTTTTCGGCAGGAAGATGAGATTGGCTAGAGCCAATTTAGCAGAAGAAAGAAAACAGCAATTAGTTTTTATGATACCATCACTGTCTCCCCACACACATAAAACCAGAAAAATCAAGGACACAGTTGTTCTCATAAAAACAATATAAAAATATTGTTTTCTCTGTGTTTGAATTATGAGTAAGATAGGATCTAACACAACCAAAACAGATTACCTGTCTTGTGATACTGAATGTCCAGCAGCATTATCAAAAGGCAGCAATGGTCGAATCCTGCAGTGGACTCTGATATTTCCTCTCAGTTCCTGGGATAAGAATATTAAGCTGTATTTAACACAAATTACTGGAGAGGATAAATAAACTGAAATTTGTCAAACAGACATGAACATGTTTAAGAAAGTCAATGTTTACTATACCATCGCCCTAGACTCTGTGGGGAGAAAAACAGAATCAATACAATTTGTCTTAGTAAGATAGGAGAAAGTACTTGAGGAATTATGAGCTCTTCAGAGCACTAGAATTGTACAGCCCTCTCCAGTTTACATGATCAAAAAAACCCCAACCCCTCAGAGCCATTTTCCCTTCCAATCCTTTTTCTCCTTCCTCCTTACCTGAGCTTTTTCTAATATCTGTATTAACTCAACAGACAACATTACACACTCTATCTCTCTTCCTACAGTCCTGAGGAAGATATGGAATATAAAATATGTTGTATATTTCCCTCTTCACTCTTTTACTACATGATTAAAAAGCCAGTAGCTGATATTTCACTGTAGGCCATTTTGGACCTGTTTATCTCTTCCATTTTTTTTGGTGATCAGTTCTTCTTTTGTATGACTGACCACTAGTATTAATGCCCCATTGCTCTGGGGAATATCCTTTCAGTAAACTGCAACACAAGGCAAAATGGAGAAGGTAAGTACTTTTTAACAGAGATTCATTGTCTCAGGTAGAAAAACTTTAAAAAAATTTGTTTGAAGGATGCTTGTGTTTCTAAAAATCAGATCCTGAATCAGGAAACACAAAACTCGTCATTTGTGGGGATGGGAGGAAGAGTAAATTTAAAGGACAAATAAGAAAAAATTAATACAAGATGAGCCATCACTAATGGCTGAGCAGGATAAAGCTAGAGACATTTGGAAAAATAAAATATGAGTACTTTGAAATATTAAATGAATAATTTTAAGAATTTTAAAACTATTTCAGAAGCTGCAAATTTAGAGAAGAGGATGAAGAAACTCAACTTTTGTCCACTATTCAAAATGGATGATATTCCTTAGGCAATAGGTCACATGAGTGCATTTGGAAGATCTTGTGTAAAAAGAAAGGAGTGGGGTTTATTGTAAGCCAAATGTGCCTCAGCAAATAAACTCATCATATATAGACAGCTGGGGCAAGTGTAATATCCATGTGAAGTATATTCCTTACTTATACGGGTGAGGAAATTACAGGAATAATTTCAACAAAATAAGCCAATGTTCTGTTATTAAACATAGTTACAATTAAGTTGTTATGCAGAGCCTTCCTCTTCTGCTTTTCTTTCTCATATCTCTCTGTCACCTCTTGTAGAGACTGCTCAAGATCAAAAGCTTTTATCTGAAACACTAGAAGAAAGCAGTATCAGAAATATAAACTCCATGACTTTACAAAAGGAATTGTCCAGTAGCACCTCATGAAATATAAGAACAAACCTTCCCAACTTCTACCAAATTTTAATTAGGAGGCTTAGTTTCTGATTTACTGGACACCTATGAAAAATCCCATCATAGTTCTTGCTATGTGAAGCTACAAATAATTACCACAAGTACACATGTGAAGTTTTGAAAAGCAATCAATAATATAAGACATTTAAAGGCAGTTCAAAAGTATCAGTTTATTTAGTGATGTTACCTGCCAGCGAAGCCTGAAACCTCCTACATTTGAAGCAGCCTGTTGCTAGATGGGGATGTCACTTGCAAAGCTCATACCACATCTGCACTTATTAGACCTCATGTGGGCTAACTTTACAAGAAGTTAACCTGCCATTTATTCTCAGCCTCTTACAGTGCTACTAATCCTTTACAACAGCTGTTAAGGTTCCCCAATGTTTTGGGTTGATGCTGAATTGTATGCCCATTTGTCTTTTAAGATAGGTCTTAAATCACTCCTTGAGGAATTCAAAGGAAAAATGGATCACTTGAACCCCAGGGAGTTGCTTTCACCAATCTGAGAAGACTTGTATGGGTCTTCTAACTTCACAAATGGTTTTATTTCAGCCCAATTACATTAACACTGAGCAGGCCTAAAACAAACATACAGCCCAGAAGACACATGATGTGACTTTAAGCTTGTGTAAAAAGCAAGTTTTTAGGAACACCAGTAGGGAATCAATATCCCAACAATTAGTGAGCAGTTTGGAGATGCAGAGTATCAAGCAGTCAAAACTTGGGTCAGAGAGCTGAATTAGCAGGATGGCCACCAGCCTCAGTGTGTGCTACCTTGCAGAGCAAGGAACAGAATTAGTATCTCAGCATGGTCACACATACAATTTAATCTCTCTGGTATAGACTAAAAATCAGATAATTTCAAGTGACATTTGTGCACACTAGAGATCCCTCAGATTTTTTTTTTTCTAATAACCACACTGTTCACCTCCAGCTCACAGTGTTCCTCCACAAGCACATACATCCAGGGGAAGCATAATGTTAATAGCTGGGGAATCAATGTCTAGGAGTTTCTCTATGAAAAATTCTTCCCTGACATCCGGCATGTAGAGTGACACTAGCATGCCTTGGTTTGGAGAATCCCATACAAACATGTTACCACAAATTTTCAAAAGGGTCGCTAACAGTCACTGACCCCTAACCTTACTGTAACTTTCAAAACACAAGGTTAGATTCCATTGATTATTTAAGTAACCTCTACAATAAGTATCTTCATTTACATATTTGTGTAAACACACTTTGAGTTCCCTAGGTCTCTTAAATAAGCAGTAAGGTAAAGTAATAGATGCTGAGGGTACTCTTCCATTATTCCAGTCCTGGAAGAAAATAAATTTCCTAATGCATGAATTATTTCTGAACTTCTGCTTTTTTCTGAAAGTAGAGTTAAGCAATTACAAATATAAACACTCGTTTAACATTTTTCTAGTTTTCTGCTTGGCATCAGATGCAAGCTATACAGCAGTTACATCTTCATTCTTAACCTAGGGCTAGACATTGAGTACATCTGTTTTAAAATACTAATAACACACTCTTCATTAGGCAGAAGAAGTAGTCAGTCACCACATGAATGCAGCCATTACAGACATCCTTTTTCCCCATCCTCTTCCCATTTCATTGATCTATATGGAAATTTTCTGGGAGCTGGGAATGCCAGCAATTTTTCTGTTTAAATGTTAGCGATCACATTAACATCTGTCTAACAGTTGTGATGTCTTGCAAGCATATTCAGGACTGCAATCTCTACAGTCCCTTTCCTTTAATTCACAGTCCAAGAGCTTTTTATTCCCTCCCCTTCAGTGCTGCACCAGATGTTTTGCTGTGCTCACACAACTGTTTCCTCAGTCACAGAAAGGTATAAAAGCAATCTTTCCTTCTGAGGAAATTCTGCCCTGGATCAGCTCCCTGATCTGTTCTGTGTATGGTTTCACAAAGAGTTAGTTACACAAACATAACAATAAGGTCCATAACAGGGACATGAAAAACAGGAACAGCATAACCCAGCACGGCCACAGCACATACAAGATATGGATGTGTAGCTGTCCCCATAGCTCCCTGGGTTTTTAATGTTTCTCACCAATCTAGAGTCCATTTTAAAAAGGAGCTCAATCTGATCGTGTCTTCTAGCACAAGCAGCTATGACGCAATACACAATACCAAAACGTTTTGAATTTAGCTGTATTTTACATTCCACACAGTAACATTATTTTTAGCGTGGCCTGTTGTAATAGGTCAAAGGGTAATGGTTTTAAACTAAACCATCAGATATAGGAAAGGCGGTATTTACAATGTGGGTGGTGAAACACTGGAACAGGTTGTGCAGAGGTGTTGGATTCCCCATTCCTGGAAACATTCAGGGTCAGGTTGGATGGGCCCCTGAGAACAAGATTTAGTTGAAGATATCCCTACTCACTGCAGGGGGAATGGAAACAGTTGACCTTTCAAGATTTCTTCCAAACCACTCTATGGATTATTCTTTGGGCTGCTACAATATTTCTGTTACTGGATCCAAGGTCCCTTTCCTACTTCCTTACTCCACTAAGGAAAATGCTCTCAAAAGGCAGCTGAGCTGGTAAGAATTACCTGTGGAGTTGAGGATAAAAGATGATGGTAGTTCACGCTTCACCAACACAAGTCATTAGCACAGCTTTTCACACATCAGTTTTCTCCAACAAAAGCAAAGTGTATGTGCTAGCCCACGGACAAAATGGGATAGGTACTTTTTTAATCTTTTCCATACCAGAGAGAAAGTGTCCCAGAATTGCAAAGCATATCTAAGACTCTAGGTTTATAAGTCACCACAATTTCCTGTTTCTGATAATATCTGCATGGTGAAGCATCTAAAAACTAATCTCAAATCTTTATGAATTTCTATTTTTCAAAAAATCTGCTGAATTATTGCATCAGTAGAACCATTTGCAGTTTGGTGGCCAATATTTATAGCAAAAATGATAGCAGCTTTATCCATGAGGGAAACAGGCCTATAACAACAGAATAATGGGCACTTCTGTCTCTTATGAATTGCTACTGCTTAAATTCCAGTGAGAAAGGTGGCAGTAGCCTGGTTTTCAGACTGTGAATAAATATTTCCAAGCAAAAGACTACTCGGTTATTACAAGAAAGTTTTATAGTTTGTTGCATGTGAACTACAACCTTGAAATTTACCTACTCAAATGTTTCTTCTGTAATTTTCTCCCTTGATTCCAATTTCTATTTTAAGATCAAACTGGTAATATATACTGTCTCCAGAATATATACTTAGGGCTTTCTGTCTACAAAAGATTACATGTAATTTAAGGATGGCAATTCCAGTGGTCGTATTCAACCTTAACAATAGAATCTACATATAAAACACTTGACAGAACTGAAAACCAGGCAAATTCAAAACAAAAGACATCCACCAAAGTACCAACGGGCTATATTATTATAGTTAGGAAAGCTTCTCCTGCTTATGATTTCACAGAACAATACACCAGGAAGCGCAAATCGAGAACAGTCAATGCAATTTTATCAAGCCTCTGAAGGAATACTTATTATTTATTTACACCACAATAGCTCAAGTGCCAAATTTGATCTCATACCTGTTCATTTAGCCCCCTGCTTCAATAAGAGAAAAGTTGACTTTTTAGATAAAGTTAATTTTCAACTTTGGTTTTTTTTCCTTGATGGAGCATTTTCTATACAAGAATAATAACAGTAATCAAATAAATTTTAATTATAACTTGGTACTTAACATACAGGTGTAAGTTCTGTAAACATCCATCACCAAGAGTGCTGTTTGTTGCCACTGAAAGTGTCCCATCAGAATAAAATCTGTCCCAGAATGAAATAATTCAAGAAAAAAAACCACATCCCTTTTAAATGGCATGGATGTCAGAGTATCACAAAGGGTCTCTGATGGTAAATTTGTGTATTTGTTGTCATTCACCAGGCTGCTGTGTCAAACAATTTAAGCACTGCATGTGTCATGTGATTCTCAGACCTGGTAGGAACTTCACAGATTCAAGGATATTGAAAGCAGTGCAGAGACCCACACCATGGGATCTAGGTGTAGGACCAAGGCACTTAATCCTCAGTGCTGAAGGCAGAGTGCCCCAGTGCACTGGCTCCTTTTCCTGTGTGTACATGAACAAGGAAGTACCTGAATTCCGAAACAGCAGACCATGCGCTGTTAGTATCTACAGTCTAGCAGATGCAACTGGTTTTTGATTTTGAAGTAATTTTTTTCCAATAAATACACAGAAATATTAAAAATCAAGCCTATCCTAATTTCAGACAGTATTTTCAGAAACCTCTGAAATCAGCTAAGTCTTTTCCTGGTATAGTCAAAAGCAGACAAATTTCAGCTTTATAAAGCAATGCATTCTTTATTCAGCTCTTCTAAAAAAACCAAGATAACAAGCCTGAGAACTTCAGTTTAAAAATGTTACAGCTGGGCCAACTCAGCAGCAGTCTAATAGCAGCTGTAATCCACATAAAAGACAAATCCAAATTATCAGTCATAACCTCTGCAGAGTTATTTGTACTTCTTCTAATGCTTCAGAACTCCTTTGATGTCAAGCAAGAAACAAGTGCTACAATTTCAGTGACACATTTCTCAAAAATCAAACTCAACCTTTTAATGTTAGTAACATTGAACAATTACATTGTTGATGTTACATGTTTGAAATCTAAGTGCAATGAGCCTTACTTTGCATTGCTTCATTCTGCAGCTGTATCCCCTGGACTGCTGCCAGAATTTGGTAAAGACAAGTCTTGCTTTGACGTTGAAAGTCTTTTGAAAGCTCAACAGCAAATGAACGAAGGCTCTTCAGGTCTTGCTTAAGCCTCTTCTCAGCAAGAAGAAAAATATGTTATAAAGACACAGAACACGCAGTTAAGAAGAATCAATATAACAACCCAAATTATGATGGTGAGACATTACAGGCAGGAAGAACCCTCTACTTGATGGAAGGAAGCCTTCAGGAGTATATATTTCAGTATGTTTAGAGAAGGATCCTGTAAAACATTTAGCAATGTCATTTCCTAAAAGTTTCAGCAAGACTTTAGGGATCCTTATCATTTTCTTTTACCTATTTTGACCGTAACACAGCTTCAGGTACAACCAAGTCTCTTTGCTATTTCATTAGACAAAAATAAGTGTGTGTGAGCATGTCTGGGTTCTGTCCACTTTTAAGTCATATCCAGAATTAGCAATGAAAAATTGTGATCCATATATCCCTTACTACTTTCATTTTTGACATGATGATCCAAAGGTATTTGTTAAGATTCACTCAAGGCATTTCTTGTACAGGCTAGTTTTGTGTCTTCCTATGAGAACAAACATATTTTGAAAAGATGAGAAACTGTTGCTGTTCAGGAAAGTATTTGCATTATGGATGTAACTCAGTGTAATATACATTATGAGAAATGCTTATAAGATCAGCCTATATTCACTTACAAGTTGACCTAAATAAAAACAAATTGACATGATTTTAGGATTAGTAAACTTCTTGACATCCAAATCCTGAAAAGGACATGTAAAGCCATCTTTAAGGTGAACTTCACAATAACCTATGTCACAGAAACACTGTGATATTTCATTGTCAGCCTGTGTTCAAAGTATTACGTATTCTGTCACATTTTTCTAGCTATGGTACTGACCTTGAATTAATTAATTAGATTCAATGATAAAAAAGCAATCTAAACTAAAGGGACAAAATTATTACATTCCTCACTCTTAAAAGTCACACAATGTAAATGGGAAGGAGTTGGTTCTGGGTTTTTTTTGTTATTATGGGTATAGGATGACTATACATCTAGACTTTTATTTCAAGAACTTTGTTCCCTCCTAGTATTCACTGACATCTGATAGTTTACTACCTCAATCCATTGGTATTGTATCACAAGCAGTTCTGCCATTCTAGCTAACCAAAAATGGAAAATACCACCACAAAATTTACAAAGCAGAACCACTGTAGTTAAAACAAAACAGTATAGTTCCATTGGAAGGGGCCTACAACAATCACCTAGTCCAACAATGCTACAGTTAAGCTGCATCCTTCTGTCTGTTAAGAATCTGATTTTTTCCTGAGATACTTGTTGGTCATTTTATGCAGGCATTCAGTGCTGCCCTGAGAAAAGCTGATATTTTGTAGTGTCCCTAAAAGGAACTCACTACTCTACAGAATAACTTCACAAATAAGTACTTCAACAAAGGCAAATACTAAGGTACTGGCACTAGAAGAGCAGCTTCAGTCTCTCTGATGCAAAATTGAAACCTGAGTGAGCATGCAGCAAACTACTCTTCTTGTGAGCTCTGCCAGAGAACTCTTAGTAATCAGTGGAGCTCTCAAATGCTTTTTTTAAAGGATTTGCCTACCTACTTAAAGTATATCACAGTTACTGCTTTTAAGGATGTCAGTATGACTGTCAAATAGTGAATTGTAAAGCTAAAAAAATACCTATCTCAGGTATTAATAGCACCTTTTATGTAAGAACCTGGAGCTTAGGAGCATCTACTTTTATACCAGCCTCTCAAGTGCCTTGGCAGCCTATTATAGGAAAACCACTATGGAATCATTGTTACACCTCACTGTAAGCTCTGTTGTAAATACACTGAAGCCACAGATCAGGTTCATATCACACCATTTTCTGGGGTTTACTATATTTGATAAGCATGTACATGTTTAGGGCATTGATTATGTCTATGCTATTACTAAATACTTTTACCTTTATTGCTCCATGCAGCTGGGTTATAACTGAACTCCTCTGCAATTTCATCTGTTGGCCATGAGCAGCATAGAGCTGCAATACTTCATTAGTGCTTCTTCCAGCCAACCCTCGATACTATGTAAAAAAAAAAAAAATCACAAAAAATCACTGAAAACACTCATGTTTCCTATTGCATTCTGTCCCCTTTTTCTCTGTAAATATTTGTAATTCAACTATCTGATTACATAGGATGTTGCAAATACTTAATTTCTTTGCTTTTACCTTTTTCTGAGTCAAGTGAAGAATCACCTCATGGTAACAAGCCAACATCACAAAATTCTACTTTCTTGGGTCGCAAACCTGAGCACCAGATTACTAAAATGGTTTTGAGAAGAAAGCTTTCTAACAGCCTAGAATTACCTATTATGCAAAAGCAATTTTTATGGCTAACTTGGGTATTTTTTGAGATGTTGAAATCAAAAGAAAAATAGAAATAATGCAACTTTAAATATTTACACGAATAAATGCAAAAAGAGTCGTCTCGGTAGAAACTTCTCGTGAAATTCTGCAATATGGAAGAACCTGTATTACTCTAAAAAATGCATTTTTGTAATTTTCTGACAGTCCTGGTACTTAAAATGAGCTGAAACTTCTTCATCTATTTTCCTCTGCCACTTGTTGACATCTATCATTCCTTAACCAGTACCAATTGCCTCTTCCTCTGTTTTTGAAATGCGCTTGTCTCTTGCACAGACTTATTTCCTACTTTATTCACACCATATATTCTGTGACTGCAATTCCCTGTTATTTAAATTATCAAAGCATAGAAGTGTACAACAAAAGATATGAAAGAGCTAAATCTGCTCTCACAATGGATTTGATTCAATTCCAATCATCTGATAATAATAAGTGATAAGCAAACATTTAATTGCATTTAATTACAGGTGATATCGGCAAGAACAATACAACATCCTGGAGCTGTTAGAATAAAGGTAGGTTGCATTTTCCAAAAAAAAAAGTACTTGACTTATAGAAACCAGTATTTCCGTGTGGCTTTTTCACCTCCACAAAGCATGAATATCTTATTTACACATGCAAGTGGAAGCTCACAACAATGCACCACCTTAGCATTATAAGAAAAAGTTCTTACAAGAAATAGCAGGAAGAGGGTTTTGTTGGGTTTTTTTAATTGTTACAGGCTTTAAGCTCCCAGATATTAAGACTGATTCTATACAGAGTTTAGACGTTCTGAAAATCTAAGGATTTTCAAGATGCAATACTTATAAACAGCTTCACAAAAATGCACAGGAATAGGGCACTAGAATTAGTATCTCTAATCACACGTGAAGAGTTAAGCATATGTATATAAGCAATTGCAGTACTCAAGCCTTATAGTTAAGGAAGCTTAGGGTAGTTAAAACCTCCTTTTAGCACCTAATCTGCACCATCTGCACAGATTCCACTCACCCTCCATATTTCTCAACACTAAGATAAAAGCAGAAAGGTCAATGCTACTGTCATTGCAGCTTCCACTATCAAGTTTGTCTTTATTGCAAATGTTGCCTTGATTTGGGGGTTTTCTCCGCTAAAATAGTTTTAACATTCACCAGAGTTGTTCATAGGCCAGCAGTTGCAAACTTGTGCTTGAACACAGAAGGAAAAAATGGAGTAAAACATTTTTATAGTCAGCTTTATTATAAGCAGAAGTGAAACTGAACTATTCAATAGCACTCTCCAAAGTGAAATCTCAGTTTTGCAATCAGATCCATTCTTGGCTTTATGTAAAGAAGGCTGCAGGGTCAGGACCTCAAAGACTGCTAATATAAGCAAGGGCTATACAGGTAGATAAACAGACTTCCAAACAGGAAAAAGCAGGGCAAAAAGTAGGAGGTCTACCTAGAAAGAATCTGACTTCGTATGTTGAGTAACAACCCCTCCAGTATGTGCTGGGATAACAATATACTATGCTGCAGAACACAGGAGAAGTGCCGAAATTCACCACTGTCTCTAGGATGTCAGGGAAGGTCTATAGCAGGAGATAACATTTTAATAAGACTGATGCATCCTATAGACAAACATTTACACTGCAAATCCTAATTTATGGCAATCCTCATAAGTTTGTCTCCAAAGCCTGCCAACTCATTCCAGCCAAAATGAATCCAATTAGCTTTTACAAGAACGAGACCTCTGTTCACCCTGGTCCTTGTGACAGAAATTGTTACAGCTCAATCACTCAGGCAGCTCCACCAGCAGATCTGAAGGATCAGAGATAGACAGTCAAGAGCAGGAGCTTTTCTCACTGGCACAGCTGGTAGAATACTAGGACATATGGTGCAATACTGCACAACCTTAAATAATACTATTTTCAATTAGTATTGCTTTTAATAGAGAGTCTTCAATTAAGATAAAACTATTTCATAGATGTCAGTTCAGCTCATATTTTCACATTTCTGGGGCAAATTAACCAAGAAGAGGCAAATTTTTAAAATGTATTTAAATGACAGCCTGAATCAGTGCAACAACCATCAGTGCAAGGTAAATTGCAAAGGATTTAATTTGATATTGTTTCTGACTGATGATGGTAACACTACCCACACTCCTTGTATGCCTGCAGGTACCCATTTCTTCCAGCACTTTTTCCAATAAAACGAAGCAGTGCTCTATTTCAAAAACAAGGCTTCATGCTCTAATACAGAGGCAACTCCTTCCTACATCTGATATATCTTACTGACTAGAATAATTTATTTCTTGTGCTTCTGAGGATAAAAAATAATCAGCTGAAATACTTAAGGCTTTCAATGAATATCGTAAAGCAGAACAAAGACAATAAAAACATTTCCTCAGAATAAATTACTGTTCTTTTGTATACCTAGCAAAACTCATTTCAGATATACCACCTGTTTCCAGTTAGGCTTTGAAAAATGTTAAACCCACTTCTATCCACGGGTGTTAGCAAACCCACAGGGAGGGCAAATGGCTTCCCTGAGGTCACCCAACCAGTTAATGTTTCAGCCCAGATTAGAAACTCTTGGCCAACAGTCTGTACTGCCACTAATACTCACAGCTGGCTCTGCTCTAGCAGCCTAGATCTATATTCAAAATTCTTTAAATCTCTGAAATCCCCCCTTTGAAAGCCCCAAACATTATCACAGGCTGCTCCTCATTTCAATGAGGATCTAGTAATAACCTCTGTTTCTGTAGAAGGATATATGAGGGCATCCAGTTGCTGTGTGCTGTGTGATAAGGCACATGTGCAAAAATACCAGTACTAAAAACACACAGCAGGGCATCCCTGATAAGTCTGCTCCTAATTAAATGTCTCTCCTGCTTTCTATGAACAGTTCTTTTCAAAGCATCATCCAAATTGTGTCTAAAAAATATTCCTGAAAACGCTGCCATTGTCTTTTAGACAAACATGATCCTTGTAAGAAGAAATATGGAGTATTTCCATATTTCACATTTAATACGAAGTATGGAGTAAATACTCCATATTTAATGCTTCCAGAGTCATTCCCTCAGTTCAGCTTTCTAGATTTAAAACAATAACAAATATTTAAATTTGAGCTTCTAGTTAATTAATCAGCCTATCATTACTGCTACCATTCATGATTTTGAAAAGAGAGAGATGCTGAGCCTTAATCCCTTCATAGATTTTCCCAACTGGTAAAGAGGGAAAAACCTGAAAAGAGGAAGGCAGATTACAGTGGGCTTTTTTCCTGTTTCCACAAGAATTAATTTTGAAAACAATAAACAAGTCACCTCTGCAAGTTTTAGATGAAGAGCAGCATTTTCAGTTTCCAGGACAACTATTCTTTCTTCTTTGGTCTGAGGAAGAAATCCCACCCAAATACACAAAAATGAAAATAAATAAATAAATAAATAAATAAATAAATAAATAAATAAACCCCAAAATTGAGTCAAATTAATATTGTTTCATTATGATAGCCTTCATTACCATATTCCACTGTTTCTCGAACTTCTGAGATCAATAGACTACCTACCCCCATCTCCTAATAACAGTATTTGTGTATGAATATGCAAAGATTAGAATAAACTTCTAATATTTCTTTAATCCTATCTTTTCTGTTGTCCTGCTTGCTTGTGTGGGAACGCACAGGTTTAATTTAAAGAACTTTTGCACTGCAAAACTACCTCCTCCTGGCATTTTCCAGGCCAGTGGTCCTTAGAAAATCACTATTTTATTTACTTATACATAAGCACGTAAGTTTCCATTTCCAAGGCAGTACTATCAGAGCTCTTCGACGGAGTCGGGCCAGACGCTCCCTCAGCACAGAGGCGCCTCCGCAGAGCGCTGAGCCCGGCCGTGGGGCAGGAGAGCTGCTCACTGCTCCGACACTCTGCTTCTACCCCAGCCCCGGGCGGAGCAGGCTCCTCCAACACGTGTTTGCCCACCACGGCCCGCCACACTGCCGGATTCGGGATCTCCGCCCAGGCAGGAGCAATGCTGGCAGGATCAATCCTTGCCAGCCCGCTCCAGCCGCTCCCGCTCGGCCGCCGAGGCGCGGCCCCGCACCACGTGCCCGCCCGCTGCACGTGCCCGCACGCAGGCCCCGCCCCTCGCCCCCTCACGCGCAACCGCTGCTCCAGCTGCCGCACGCGCTGCGCCCACACGGAGCCCGGGTCGAGCCCGCGGCACGGCCGCATCATCCTCCCCGGTCCCGCGCCGCGGCACAGCGAGAACTCCCGCGGCTCCGGCTCCGGCTCCGGCGGGGATTTAACCCGGGACGCGTCTGGGGCGGTAGAGCGGCTGCCATGGTGACCGGCCCACCCCTTCTCCGCCCAGCGCCCTGCGCCGCGATTGGCTAAGCGAGCGCCACCCCCTGCCAGCCACGCCCCGATCCTGAGTGGCAGGGCGGCCAGCCAATCATCGAGCAGAGAGCGGGTACGGGGCGGGGCCACGGTGGGTGCCTGTGACGGAGAGCGCCCCCAGTAGGGAGACTGAGCAGGGAAGGGGCGTGCTGTCCATGGGGGCTGGGGTCCCTGCGCCGGAGCGTCCCGTGGGACAAGTGACCTCAGAGTGCACACCCATTATCCAT
>CM031859.1:72303560-72458833 GCA_018697195.1 Certhia americana
GACAAGTGACCTCAGAGTGCACACCCATTATCCATGGGGGCTGGGGTTCTTCCACCTGCAGCATCCCGTGGGAGAAGTGACCTCAGAGTGCACACCCATTATCCATGGGGGCTGGGGTCCTTCCACCTGCAGCATCCCGTGGGACAAGTGACCTCAGAGCACATACCTATTATCCATGAGGTGTGGGGGATCCCTCTGCCTGCTGCCCTGATAGAAGGAACAGAAGGAAAACCTGGTGTAAGGCTACCCGGGTCCTGGGCGCAGAGGCACAAACCTAACACCAGCGCAAAGGGCGAGGAGGAGCAGGACAGATACTGGCTACAGGATTTCCCCTCTAAGCAGGTGGTGATGGGTGCTTTGGGCTAAGGCTTTAAGTGTCACAAAGAAGATTAAGGGATAGGAGCATCTGTTACACGGAGTGTGCTGGGGGAAACGCAGCCTGGAGGAAGGGAAGGCTGAGGGGGATCCTGTCAGTATGCAAATACCTTTTGGGAGAGTAGGAACACCACAGACTGCTCTGTGGTGCCCAGGGGCCAGGACAAGAGGCAGGAGTCTAAGCATAGTGTGAGGATAGTCAAACACCGGCACAGACTGCCCCAAGAGATGATGGCGTCTCCACCCTTGGAGCCACTCAAACCCCAATCAGGCCCAGCCTTGGGCAAGCAGCTGCAGCTAGCCTTACTTTGATGCTGATCTGGATGATGCACCACAGTGTTTAGTAACTTCAAATACGGCTGGCATTAGGGCTGTTCTTAGGACAAGCACAAAGCCTGTGGCTTTCAGGTGGTGTGGGACTCCTGAGAGGCTGCCCAGAGCATGAGCTATTCATCCAGGCTATGGCTGGGGGTATCACACTGAGGTTTCCAAGGTGAAAATATAACATGCATTAGCAATATTATTTGGTACTCTACTGTATTGCACTGAAAGATTTACATGATCTTGAAAGCAGTCATTATACTATTTGGCTATAAAATATGTAAGTATACTAGATACAGACATGTCAGCTTCTTGGAAGTGGAAAATAGCACTATTTTTGCACTATAGTTGTTTGGGATTTGTGTTGGGGTGTTTTTTTTTGTTTTTTTTTTTTAAACCAAAACCAACATGATAATTACAGAGGAATCCAGTTCTGCAAAATAGCAGTCTCAAGTTACTCTCTTACTGAACATGGCAAATGTGCTCTCATGCAGGCAGTAGAAAATCCAGAGACACAGAGCAGTGAATCCCTCCAAGTTTGGCACAAAAGGGACAGTGCTCTTTTACTAAGGAACTCAGGTACAGCCCATCTATCACAGACCAAACCAAACACCCCTGGTGCAGTTCTATCTACCATCTTCTAGGATCCTGCATCTTCAGCAAGTTGCTACAATCTATAGCCTCTGTTTAAAAAAACCCCACCTATCTGTCTGGTTGCAGTTAGGTTTGGCACTCAAATACGTAACTCAGCAGTTCCTCCTTACAACTAGTTCTGCTTTGATGGAAAAATGAGAACTGACAAGCTAACAAAAGTGCTGCAATGGTGTGGATGTTACAAGAAGTTGGAACTAAGTAAGGCACTAAGGATTTTAATCAACATCAGCTATTTTGGGGAGGATGATTTAGTTGCTTGCAGGGTGTGACTCAATTCTTGACAATGAGCTGTGATTTTATATGTAATGCTTATCCTGCAGCAGCAATTAAGTCAGAACAATGCTATTTCCCAGCAAAACTCAGCTTCATCCCAGAAGGATCACCTCTGAAGTGTAATGGTTAATCTCTCCCTTACTGTGGATTTTACCCACTATTAATGAGATTAAGGATCTTGTTTCTGTAGGCTGTAACAGATCATACTTAATTTACTATCACTCTTTGACGTAGTAACCTAAAACTGAGCATCCACTACTCCTATTTAATCATTTCTCTGTGCACCTCTGACGGTCAAATAGTACTGAAAATTGTCCATCAGTAGAAAACCAAAAAATCTCAGTATGATGTGTGACTCATCATAACAGAGCAATCTCCTTAAGGATCTTCCTTCTATTTCCAAAGCTTAGGAGAGGTTGCTTGACAGGCAGGGAACAAAACAGCCTGTTGGTGAGACCTGAGCAACGATTATAAAATCCAGCTATTTTCTAGAAATGCTGCCTGACAGTACTGCTGCACACCCTTCTACACTGATTCACTGCTTTGAAGAATCTTTTTCCCCAAAAGTTTTACCAACTTGATCCCATATTCCCCCTGCAAATGCAAGGCCCTTTTAAAAGACCCATATTACAGATCCTTCTATGGAACTTCAGGGCCAGGAATTTAATGGAACTGTCTAAATCCACATTTAACTAGTAATTTTAGCATCAGTGAAATACCACAGGTGGATTATAAAATCCATCAGTGGATTACAAATCTATTAAGCATTGTCTTGAATACTTCTGATGCATTTTACTTTAACCCCAGCAGTGGGACCAACAAGACTTAAGATGTCCCAGCTCCATAAACTTCTGATGAGTTGTCCATTGCAACATTCCCAAATGCAGAAACAAGAAATACAATGGGTAGAAAAGCATTTGGGAAAAACCCAGGAGAGAAGGCCGTTATCCCTGTTCTGCCAAACACGGAGAGATTCTGCTGTACGTCCCCGTGTTTTCTATTGCCTCTATGAGGTGACATTCTTCATGCTCAGCAGATGGTAACTGGAGACTGCTGTACTGCACGCAGCCTGTAAACGTTATTTGGCGAAGCTGTAGATATTTCATTGCCCATTTTTTGGTAACTGTAGTTCAGTTCTGAGCACCTGTCAGCAACAATAAACTGAGATTCTCTGGGCAGGTGTATTGCACTGTGGTTTCATTAAGTTTACCTGCCATTACAGCTGGGAAAGAAGTCGGCCAACTCCAAATCTTTAACCTTTGCCTTCTTGGCTACAGCCCATAACTGACCCTGAGACAACAGTATCATTTGACAAAACAGGAGGAAGAGCCAATTCTTATCATCACATACATGAGTCACTACATGTGTTTACATATGTTTTATTACTGAAGCTCAGTTTTTACCATCACTATGTTTTGTGAATTAGGAGGTAGAGTCTTATTTATTCTGCTACTTGTGTACTCATTGCTTGATGTACAAACAGCAATCTGTACGATCAAGTATATTGCTTATTATTTTAGGGAACAGGATGCGTACTATGGGACTCCGTCAACATCTTAATTTCCCTGCCTTTTCCCCAAACCCCAGCAAGACTGTTTTGTACAGACTACCAAAAAGAGTTGAAACACAGTGTATATGGATGATTGGTGCAGAAGGAAGAATTTAACACAGGTTTGAAATTACTAGTTTTGTAGAGAGCTGACTGCATATGCAAATATAACTTCACACAGTTATCACCATAAAGGCCATCATCAGTAAAAATACCAAGAGCTGTGCTGCCAAGGCTGACAGCTCATGTCCTAAAGCAAAGCAGGTGCTGCACTGCCCAACAGCATCACACTAGTGTGCTCACTGAGCAAACCTGAGCTGAAGGTGTAGCCCAGAACTTTTTTTCTCACTAAAAACACATTACTACTGCTGCACGTCACACACGTTTTCTCTCATAACCCCTGGAATAGTTTTGTCTGGAAGGAAAAGTTTCTATGACAAAGTTCGCAATACCTACAATAGCTGGCAGTAACTACAGACTGAAACACACCCCTTTTTGCTTGTATTGCTCTTTTGTTTAGACTGAGGGACTCACAAACAGAAGGGCAATGGATTGTTTCAGTTTTCTTCTAGTCTAGACATTCTACATTCAAAACTAAAAGCTGAACTAAAAGAAGAACTAAAAGTTCTTCTGAGGTTATAGGCGGCTCTCAATGCCATTTTCAGCAGGTGCACAGCTACAGCAGAAGGCATCTACAGCACTTCACTGGGGCCTGGCTCCCTCCTCAAGCAGAGTTTGAACTGCTGACTCCCATTAACAACAGCAATCCCAGGGGAGACTTTGAATACACTAGTTACTCTTCCAAAAGATGCCATGTTCTAGGTTCCTCTTTGCTGTTAGAAAGACAACTTTGCACTTGAGGAAGATACAAATACAGTGTGACTAGTCTGTATAATCAACACCGATGGTATTTACTACTTCGTAAATTGCTGATTAAGCTGTTAAGACCACTTCCTTCAAGTCTGCACTATAGGTCTCAAACAATAGGCTAAGAAAATCTCCTCTCTGATTAGTGAAGGTCATGTAAAATTAATCTCCATGTAAAATTAATTTGAGGTTTTCATTTTGTGATACGCTGACTTTGCTCATAAATACATTTTAAGAGGACAAGTAAGGCAAAACATTAAGAGCCTTCTGGTTTACAATAATGTTGTTAGGAATGCAGAATTAAATAAGAATACAAAAAACATTTAATGCAAAGTTAAATACAATACAAACTTTATTAAAAATAGGTTGCAAGTGAAATACAGTAGAAATGGGAAACTACAGCAGTTTTGATGTTTTTTCAAATAATGCACAGACAAATATGAAAAGCACTTTTACACATATTCACACTTGACCCGAATGCCCAATAGCGGCCAAATCCACTCAACTGAAGGTTATAGGTATTTTTTTTGCTAAGCCGTTTTCAGAGTCTAGCAGCAACAGTAATTCAGCCACAGCATAAGTTTTTTTCCTCAAGAAAAATTTGTCACTGTAAGGCTGCTAGCATTCTCAAGATAAATTGGGAGAGGCTTGCTTTTGCTGATGAACAGACATAGCAAGCATGCAGATCCTTCATTAACACTTTGAACCAGTTTAATCTTCTACTTCATATTTAACAGGTGAAACGGTAAAAGCACACTTTCAAATAAGAAACCTGAAATACGTAAAAAATATTTACACTCCAATTTTCATTAACTTGCATTTATTTATCATACAACTCTTATTAAAAGTGATTTCTTTCCTAAGGCAGTGAAAGTCTACCCCTTTGTATTTGGAAGTGTGCACAAATCCCTAAATATATATTTATAAGAGAACAATATGATACAGGAAAAAAAATCATCTAAAGCCAGTAAAGGGCTTTGTCAAATAGAAAATTTGTTTGGAATCACAATATATATTGTCTTAACGTCACACAATGAGAAAGACTCTGATGAGGTCCTTATTCCCAACATCATCAGCCACATAAGCATAGCTGAGGAAATAGTGGGAGGAAAAAGATTAACAATTTAAAATTAAATAAGGCTATAACAGTGTGAAAAATAGCTTGAACTGCCAAAAAGGCTTTCAGTACAATGGTAATAGGATGTTAGTAAAGCCAGCTAGACGGAAGAGGAGCTTGCTAGCACTGCTTCCTCAGTGTGAGCAGGGATGGTTCCTTGCTAGCACACCAGTTCTGTTAATGACCTTATGAACATTCCCACTTCCAGACTGCAGTACTGTATTTGATGCTTTACACTTCAGTCTCCTTCTCTAATATGCCAATTCATACCTCCATAGGAAAAAAAAAAAATCTATTGCTGAACTGATAATAACAGACTTAACAATACTGTTCCAGGCCCAATTGCCCAATAACTTCTAATCCAAATTTCTCAGAAAACATACCCATGTGTTCTGCTCACCTTCTAACTGGAATTCTTGTCTTTAACACACTACTAACATTTTGGTCCTAGCTGATGAAGGGCCACTAAGTGTAGCCTACTATATATTGCTTATGTAATTTTTAATGAAACAGTTATCCAAAAGTTATCTTCACATTTTCAAAGTCTGAAGCACATATAGTGGGGATGCGGCAACAAAGACTTTTCCATAACTACAGATAAAATCTTAGGCATCCATTTTAGACCCAACAAATACATAGGAATAGAAACATTTTTATTCCAAGAGAAACTATCTAAAGAATGTGTGTTAAGCCAGTACTAAGTAATGGTAAGAGCTGTATTGATATGCTGATCCTTCCATGAACACCATACATTATGTCAAACTTGCATATGAAAACTTATTTAAGGTGGCCCAGACATTGGTTTCGTGTCAAACAACCTAGAATACTAATTTCTAGTGCACAGTTGAGTTTAGGCAGTTCAAGCTATTCTCACTCTCTCTGCTCAGCAGCTAAAACAAAAGTGTGTCTGTAAAACACCAGGAAACAGAACTTATCTTTGACAAGTGCTACTTGGTCTGGTGCAAAAGAACTTAACCCCCGAAACAGAAAAAAGTTACCTTCACGTGATTCATATCTTTAAAAATTTACAGTGCTTTCATTGTATAAACCACAAGCTCCTGGCAAAGTAATCAGTTTTCTTGCTATTGCAACATCTCTAAGTCTTAATTAACAGTCTTAGATATAGAGGAATCAAAGTCACTCCTTTCAGAAAACATTCAGTTTCTGTTCATACTTAGTACTGTGACCCCAATCGCAATCCCTCAATTTGGAGATCATCCATTACATCTGATAAGGTGCTTTAATCTTACTTTGTGTTCAACTCATTTTCCAGTTCCATTAGTTTCCTAGAAGCTTTTACTTTATTGGATACATCCTGACCCTGTGAAAAAAGTCGCTGGCGTTCCCTGAATGTCAAGTTTTCTGGTGCTCCAGGTAAATCTGCATCTTGACTGGAAAGGAAACAAAAGGTATTCTTTGTAATTCTCATCCACAAGATCCTTAAACATAATCATTCTTGATTACATGTAATGACAGCTTCTTTGACTACAGCGAAGGAGTCTCCATTCTGTGT
The DNA here is from genome assembly GCA_018697195.1 of Certhia americana. NCBI lineage: Eukaryota > Metazoa > Chordata > Aves > Passeriformes > Certhiidae > Certhia > Certhia americana. The sequence continues at coordinate 72,310,230 of CM031859.1, forward strand.
TCTGAAACGTTTTGTTCCTCACATATACCTTTAACTCTGACATTCTATCACTTAAATTCATGACTTGACCATTTATTGTGTGTCAAAACAAATGGAAATACTTGCCCCTTTTCAACATGAATGGCAGGTACAAACTAAGGCTCTGCCTGTATTAGCAAAGCTTTACTGCTTTGGCTGAACTAGCAAGCTTTGCTGTGGTGGCACATTACTAAGTAAAAGCACTGGAAGACAAAGCTTTTATTGTCCCATCTTCAATATGCTGCATGGCAAAGTCTCTATGAGATATATACACAGCTTATATTATATATGCTTATTACAAGTTTGGTAAGAATCCCACTAGAGTTACTGTTCAGATTTATAAATACACCTAAACCAGCTGAAGTTGCTCATTTACAGTGATCATTTTGCTTACTTAGCTGTAGTGCTAAAACTCGTTGTTGTTCAGCCGTGCTTCAGATCATCTAAGGACTTGTGGAGACAACTTAGTTGTGTTTTATAGTAACCCATAATAGAACCAACAGCAGAACTCTTGAGTAGCCCCCAAAGATACAACGATGACAACAGAAAATACTGCAGAAGTTAGCCAAGTCAGCTGTATAAAAGTTAATGGACTCCTGTATATCACCTTTTAGATCTTTTGTCTCTTGGATCCCGAAAAATGTCCCCAGCAGCTGCTCCTGTAGATCCAGTGTATGAATTTATTCCTTATGCAAAAGAAAGAAGTAAGTAGTAAGTTTAAGGACTGCAGCTACAACACAGAAGTTTTATACTGTATTCCTTCAAAAAGGTGCAGTGCTTCTTTCAAGAAAGAATCTCAAATGAGAATCATAAATAATCAGAGGTCATCAGACCTCTAGAATATTTAATCTCAGTACTATTAAATTCCAACTCTCTTAAAACGGCCTGATTTTTTTGTTCCTAATTTTGAGTCAAACCCCATTTTTTTAAGATTATCCAGCACATGCCAAATCATGGTTTTAATCTTATTATGGCTTATTATAAAACAGACATTAGAAGCTGTTCAAGGAGATCAACAGAAAAATCAACACTCTTTATAATCCTGTGACAAATTCCACGGGAAGTAAGTTAGCTGTAGCTCGTCTCTTTCTGAGGGTAAAGTAAGCAAAGATTAGTATATACCATCTTTGCAATTCAGCAGAATCCGAATTTTAGTCTCTGTTAAGTCTGAGTATGCAAACTGTATCACTCAAAACATGGCCCCTTCCTCCCACCCCTGAATTTAAATTCCAAGTAACTCTTGCAGCACTGCACCTTTAAGTTGATATAACACACAAGTTTTACACATTATATTAATTCTTTGTAAAGGCCACAAGACAAAACCTTTTATTTCCAATCAGAAGAAGTTTAATAATTTAATTTATATTTAAGACCACATTCTCTTAATAACTGTCGGAAAAAAAATAAAAAGTGTCAGCACACTATTCAGACTCATCTTCAGACAGTTCTGGTCTAAATATCGTACATGTTATGTCTTGTGAACCTTCTTTGGTACAAAAGGAGATGTTTGCTTCTTCCACTGGTACATCTAACTTCTCAGAAATACTCAGTAATTCTGAATGAGGCTAGAACACATGAGCCAATTTTGCTAATGTGTTGTAGGCCAAATTTTTTCCACCAAAAATTTGCAGCAAACCAAATCATACTAGGTATGCCAGGCATATCAAGACTTTTTCCTCTCAGTTGTGAGTCTTACATTCCTGTAAGTACCACCTTCCCTACTTTGAAAAGCTTGTGGCTGGATCCACAAGCTGTGGTTCATTGTTGCATTTGCATCAGGATAGTGGTTTTCATTTGGGTGTTGACTTTTTCCTTGGTGAGCTGACAGACCCAATGGTCTTTAGAGACCCAGTGGAAGAAGGCACGAGAGCAAAATTTGCAGAAGCATGGTTTACTAGAGTTAACACTCAGAACAGGAAAGAGCTGTAAAAGACAGGAATGTAACAGAGTCAGCGAGATGGGAGATGGTCAAACTGCACAGTGAATTCTGCATTTTGTGCAAACGGCTTTGTACATTACGCAGGCAGTCTTCATAGAAGCTTGAGCAATCAAGTGAAGTTAACCTGTTCTCATGGCTATTTTAAAAATTATGAAATAAGAGTATTCAGAATTAGTTGTATGGTTTATGAATTAGGCTATTAAAGGCGAAGCATCATAGTACAATATTCCTTAGTTGTTACCAAAATCCTAACCAAATCTTTGTAAATTGTCCTTTTCCAGGAAAAACAAATGTGCACACACAATACCACTGAACGCTTCACTTTGCTGAGATTAATTTTTCAATTAAAATTAACAGAAAGCAGGATTAGAAATGCAATTATATACCAAATGGCATTCTGGGTTGTGGATGATGGGAAGCAGGGAGAGTGGTGGTAACAACTAGTGACTCATGGCTCTAGGGTTGCTTAATTCATTACGTGTACAACCTTCAAAGTGCCAAATAGGGAAGGGAAGCAAGGGCTTTTGCAAGTCTATGTGCTGTGATGGAAGGCACATTTTACTCTTTATTACAGTCAGTTTCAAGTAAGAATTTCTAGAAAAAGAAAGTCCTTTGGAAGAAAAAAAAATTTAGTACAGACATACAGTAGCAATGTTTTATGTCAGAAGCCTGCCATTTCAGAATTTTCTTAATTCTTTTTGATATCTGGTGTTCCAAAGCTGAAGTCCTTCTGGTACAAAATTGGCTGTGGGTTTATCAGTGGCTTCATGTGCATGATGGTTAGGCATAATGGTAGTACACAGCAAGTAGCATCCAGAATGTCTACTTATACTCCAGTATGTAATGAAAACACACTAAAAAGCTAAAAACTTGAAGATTCAGAACCTATTACAGAGCCAGACAAGAGAGACAGATGGGCTTGCAGAAGAAGGTCTATTATCACAGTCACTACTAACATCCTGAGATCTCACAGGCAACACCAGCATAGATGATCAGGCTTCCCCTGCCTTTACAGGACAATCACTGTGGACACTTTTTTATGCAACTTGGGTGTTGCACGGACCACAAACATGGAACTATCAATCATCAACTGCACCAGTGGGACAGTAATTGTAACTGAGCTAAACTGTCCCTTCAGCAATATTAAAAACTACACTGTGCAGAGCTTCTCTTCAGCACTGGAAGAAGCAGTTCAACTGTAGCAGAAGCTAATTTGCCCTGCAAAGGAAAGGATGCTAATTTTCCTTGCTGGAAAATGATGACTTGAGCCTCAACTGAAAAGGATGTGGACAAGCAGCTCAGTGGTCTTGTATATATCCTAAATCAGATTCACATACTATTGCAGCTGGATTCGAAGTGCTTCTAAATTGATGGAACCTATTGGGAGGCTCATATCCTCCCCATGCCCAGGACACACTGCTGAATAAAGAGAGCAGATTTCATAATTTGTTAGGTGGCCAAAAAAGTCATGAGGGATATAACATATTGCAAGATTCCACTTGCGCCACTGAGACTTGAGTCCAGCAAACTAGTGGAGCATTCAGCTAGAAGCCAGCATAAACACTTTCCCTTAGGATCTCAGGTGACTTGATACTTCTCATTTTAGAAGGATGAATTGATCACCTAGAGCTGGTTGTGAGGCACACATTAACCTCCAGCATAAGTAAAAAGAATAAACTAGGAGAATGTCATGGCCACCACCTTCAAAAGAATATAGAAGAAAACAAATGTAGACGTACAAGCAGATGCTGCAGTTTAAAGACAAAGTACTATATCAACAAAGTGCAATCTTATCAGAGTGAGACATACTCAAAGAGTCAAGTACACAAGACTTCTATACAGCAACAGTTTTAAAAAAAATCCCAAAACTTTGGACTGAATTAGCTTTGAATTCAGGAGTATAGCTCAACTAGTAAAATCTGGAGGTAAAATATGGTGCTGAAGTTACTGGCAGCTAGAGCTCTAACTGAAATTAAGCATTATTATGGTTGGCTTGGAGTTATACAACAACAAGATGAGGATAGAAACACAGAGGTGTGGAAGGGAAGGGAAGGAGAAAAGCAAACAATACGAAGATGAAATTTAGATTTTTGTCTCTTCAAGGAAACTGAACTGTACAAACCAGACTTCAGGAATGGTGCCTAACACATGAAACTAACTGCAAGACCTGTATTTCTCTTCGTGCTTGTATATGTAAAAACTACATCTACAAATGTAATTTTTAAAGCCATTTGCACACATTATTAAAAGAGAGAGAACCCTGGTACCAATAACAAAGCAGAAGTTCTGTCCATGAACCCATTAGGAGAGGTTTCCTATGTTCAAGAAAGGTGCACTTCCAGATGCCCTGAGTAAACAGCAGTCAGTCATACAAAACAAATCACTTAAGAGATACAGAGTGAAAGCCAAAACCAACAGTACTTTGAATTGATTGAGTAGTAGTTACAATGATTCCTGATTCATACATGAAAGATGGAATTTTTGCTTTTGGAAAGTTTGGGTAAAGAGCAAGAAAATTTGAGAGATCAAAATAATTAAAAATTGAAGAATTCATATTAATTATCAGGATTTAAGTTAGATCACCAGAGTGAAAACAGTGATTAAAGGAGGGGGAAATCACAATACAAGTGATTCATTCTAGAACACTGGAGTTGAAAATATGAGGATAGTTTTGTAGAGATGACTTATTTCCTTGTTTCTACCTTTAGAGCTGCTGGCATGGATGAAACTTGGTTTGTTTGATGGGGGTGGGGGCTGGCTTTTTTTGACAGTAGTACTGTTGGCATTGACAGGAGATGACTGGAATGAGTTGGAAAGAAAGATGCCATCTGAAACTGGGCGAGGCTGGCGGGAGGGCTGCTGTGGCTTAAGGGTGGCAGGAGGAAAGTCACCATAAGATTTTCTTGTGCTGGAGTACTTATCCTGACCTGCTAGATTGGAATCCTCCTCCTCATCATCATCATCATCATTGTATGCAACAAACTTGGCAGTATAAATCGTGTCAGGGGAGAGGACCTGTGTTTTGAGGTAAGAGGTGTTTCGCTGAGGTGGGGGAGGAGGAGCGTTAGATGAAGGGGTTGGGGATGGGAGTTCATATTCCCGTGGAAGTGGAGGTCTGTACAGACCAGGCTCGTCAGGTTCCAGCAATCTTCGTTCAGCTTCATCGTGCTGCCTGCGCCTTTCAGCCTCTAAGCGACTGTAATACTCCTCTTCCTGGCGCCTCTGAAAGCCCAGAGGAAACAGAAACACTGGTCAGACATTGCAATCCACGAGATTTAGGCTTTCCATCACTGAGCTACAAACGTCTTCGTCAATCTGTTTTGTCTCCTTTTCTAGCCGGGCATCTAAATGGACTTGTACAAAGAATATTTACTACTAAGAGTGAATGATTTTGGTGGGTGCACTGGCATTTGGCCAGTGGTCAAACTGTCACATTTGTCACACAAACACAACACAGTGTTGCTGTTATTTACAGATTTACCACTGCTTGTGGTCATTAAAGCAACTGCCTATATAAACTGAGGGCATTCCAACATTTATTACTCAAAGTGTAACTACAGTTAATAATGTGCAGATTTACTAAAGCTTTATAGAATTTGTGGGAGAGGAAAATAACTAAAATTAACTACCATCTTTAAAAAGGAACTTTGTAATTTTGTTTCATGCTTATACAATGTAAATTAGTCAACCGAGCCTTGGAATAGATGACTCCTAGCAAAGTTTCTATTATAAACACCAGGAAAACTATTTTCACACAAAAATCAATTACAAAGAACTTTTCCAAAACAGGCATCAAATAAATGCTGCTAAAAAGCATTTAAAACAGAAACTATGCTAATGATATTTATATGAGGTTACTGACCATTTAAAAGGTCATGAAATATCTTCTATGTATTCTTCTTTAAAAGACTCTTCTGTTTTTAAATTAAAGAGCATTTAATTCTGTTCAGCTCTTGTCTCAGACACATTGTAAATTAATACAAGTGTTTATTCAGTAGTCTGGTAACAAACGAGGTGTATTTGGGAACTGTATGTACATTACAAAACCCTTTGTGTATATGCATAGTGTAAGTTCTGCTGGGAATATATGACATCTGGAATAACCATAATTTCTGGTTTTACTCCACATATTTAAAAAAATCTACCTCATCTGCTTATCTGTCCAACACTGAGTCAGTTATCTTGAAAAAATAATAAATAGATCTGATCTTGTTCATCTACAGCAAAGACATGAAACTCATCTCCTTGTGCTACTCTCTAAAACCATTTTACTGATGGCAATGAGTTCTAAGTTGGTCGAAGTATCTCAGTGAACATCTGTCAGTGAAAACTCTTTCAAGTGTGATCCAAATGTCATTTGGCTGCAGCATTGTCAGATGTTAAGAAACCATAGTTGTTTTCTCTTGGTTGCATTTTTTTAAGCTCCCTACAGTAAGCTTTTAAATACTTTCCTCACTCCAGATACATCTTGCTCACTTCTCTCTTATTACCACCTCATCAACCCATACTGTTTATGGGAAACAATTTAACAAAGCTTGAAAAATAAATGACCACAGTTAATATATCTAAGGTTTGGGGGCTTTTAAACTGTATTTGCTCAATCTTTCAAGATGAACAACTTTAAAAGATAGCCTTCTTTCTTTTTTCTGAAGTCAGTGTTACTAACAGGCAAACTCAACAGAGGTAACTGCTTTCTCTAGGAACAAAAAGGTCATAAGAAACACACTGAGTCAAATAAGTTGCTTTGTCTTCTAGTTTTATCAGTAAAGCTTCTCATATTCATGTATGTTTCAAAGGAACGAATAACCCTGAATTTTCATAATTTGCCTACACACTTATCTGCTGAAATTATTTACTTGCTTTCTAGAAACCACTTCCCTCCCACAATCCAAACATAAAAAGCAATATGGAACATTCATCACTACCCCACTGTATTTCATACTTCTCTCTGTATCTGTATTAAAAAATACCACAGAAATATCTAAGTGGCATCTCTGGGACATAGGAAAACCCAATAGAACTAACTGAGCCACGAAAAAAAAAAAAGTATGCAATTTATGTTGGGATCTGAAGGGAAACAGAAAGTACTTGATTTCTTCCATAATTTTCGAAAAGGCTCTGAAGCTAAGAGCCATGCCACTGCAAAAAACCTTCAGGCACTAAGCCTGCAGTACTATTTCTGCAATACCAGTCATCTCCAGCCAGCAGGAATGGGCTGTTCATTTAATTACTTTTTCTCTTGGACTGGACAAACTGAAGCCTTGGGTCATGACCCTTCACACCAGGGCTACTGAGTATAAACCCTGCTGACCCAACACTGAGCCAGGTTGAAGAGGAACGACCTGCAAGAACCCCTGTGGCACTCAGAGGACCACAACCTTTTCTTCAGCCTCTCTCCTGGTCCGCTCCTCCTCTTGCTGTCGGCGCTCTTCTTCCTGCCTGGCCCTGTCTTCTGCTTCTCGTTTCCGCATTTCTTCCAATTGTTGCTGCCGTCTGCGTTCTTCATCCTGTAACTAACAGACACACAATTTTAATTGGTCACTCACATGGGCAAGACAGGTCAAAAAAATGTAACCAAATACTGGCATCTACAAATAGCTGGTTCAGTAGAAAATGCTATGCTACAGATCCATCAATAAAATTTCCAGCCATTATGAGTATGCTTGGTTATACTGGCTTGCCTAAAATCCCTAAGAAAAAAAGAAAAGCAAAACAGAGACTCACAGAACTATATACATAAAAGCACAAAATACACAGGGAGACGTTTTTAGCAGTCATGTATGAACCCCCAGTAGAAGACTGAGGTGACTCATGTTCCAAAGAGCTTCAACAACCACAGTCTCACAGGTACAGTAAATGAAATTAAGTACTTGGAACCAACAGTCCACAGTTCCAGCAGTCAATTGTTTTTTTCATTATGGATTAGAATTTAAGCACCGGAAAATCATGACTCATTAGTCAAAGGGTCAATCCATTTAAAGTAACAAGCTCATTCAGCAAGTCTGCAAATAGTCTCAGGAGATAAATAAAGTCTCCCACTGTATCTGCAGCAGATGTGTTTTGGAAAAAGCAGAGAGTGAAGGAAACAAAACTATTGACTACTGGGATTAAACAGTTCACAAGAACTCATGTCCAGCAGACAATACTGGTTTATGTATGTGCATGATGCTGCATAGATAGGAAAACTGAGCACAATCCAAACTTTGCATGATTCTTCAAAGCTAACAGTATAGAAGGTTTTGATGGACACTTTGATGGACAGGAATATTCACTGGCACAGTAATACAAGTAGAAATTAACCGGGCTACATGCTGTATTATTGTTTTACTTTTGCATAATGTTTTAAAATAATTTTTTTTCCTTCACACTTTTTTTTTTAATCCTTATTAGTGTAAATCACCAAATTATTTGATCTTGCTATAAACTGCATGTAATAGGGATACTTTTCTACTCCTGAATTTTATTTTACAATTCAATGTCACTTACAGAAAAAGACCCTTAAGATGCAAAGCAATACATGAGTCAAAGAGAAATTAAATCTTAACAGACTTTGTGAGTCAGACCTTACAAACTGTCATGTAAGTATCTTCCTCCCCAATCAATTAATAAAAAAAGGCTAAACAGTTTGGCTAATTTTTTTACAATTATTTCCCCCCACTGTTCATCTTTGAGCATGAAAGCTAAAGAACAAAACTAATTAATTTCATTTAGGCATTAATTTGGTGAATGTATTCTAGAGGATGCTACCTCCAAGTAAATTCCCCTTATTTAGGGCTAAAACTTTGTCATTCCCAAAGAATGACAAAGATAAAGATCAAGCTCAGTTTGCACTATAGAGCAGGGAACAGTGTAGTTAACCAACTCCCTGCTTGGATTAAGACTTCTTGTCTTAGTTATTAGAAAGACATTATTTTAGGAAAGGAGATAATATTGCTGTCAAAAGGAAAGACAGCTAGTAATTCATGAGAGTTTATACAAGAGAAGTCATTTCCTCTTGGTTTAAAAAAAAAAAAAAAAAAGAAAAAAAGACAAGTGAAAACTGGACAGTGAAAAAGTACAGGAAAATTCCTGTCTTGGCTACATTTAGAAAATCACCCTGAACATGACAGTTACTGCTCCCAGTTTATGGCATGGATGCCTTACTGCTTAGCAGCAAATATTCCTATTCAAAAGCACTGAAACAAGAAAGATTTTCCAACTAAATTAAAGAGAAACGTAGAACTGGTCTATTTAATTGCCTTCTGACTATAACTAAAGAAAGAAGGCAAAAAGTGACCAAGTTGCCCACCTGGCAACTGTTGTTAACATCTGAATCATGAGAATTGTGAAGACAACTGTATCCAGGACAGAGACTATTCGAAGTATCATACCTATAGGAAAATGGCTAAAAATTATATGGAACGTAGAAGTGAGAATACAGCAACTATTAAGAGATGAAATTTCATTTCTTTATGTTCAGTAACTAGTTTCTATTTTGGAGCATTCCCAGGCAGGGAGCAGTGAGATGATGAGGTATGCCAGAGCACTTCCAGGCATTTGTGTCTGAATTTCTGTGTGTACAATACCCAGTTCTACCTTCACCTCAAATTTTCAAGATGCAAAGGAAAATCAGCTTTGCATCCCACTTCTAGTGAGAGTGCTATAAGCCTCCCAGGTTGAGTATTTTGATTGCATGCTTCTCTATCCCAATCAGTTTTTCTCTTGTTTAAAAGTCATGTTTTCACCTGATTTACTGTACTTCCACATCTCCTCAAAGCCACGTGTTCCTATTTTAACAGGGAAGAACAGCTAATTCACACAGCCAGAGTGAAGGAGAAGAGCATTTTCCCAGCTGTAACTGAGGAAAGCAGCTGAGCACAAAGCACCAATTCTTTTCCCCTGCTTTGACCCAGCTCCACTGCAAAGTGCCAACCATTTACTCAGCCTCATGACTTTGTCTCCCTATTGCCAGCACACACTGGCAGCACTGCTCCTACACCTAGGAAGACAAAGAAGTCCACCTTTCTTCCGAGCTATTGCTTCTGGTAAAGGGGCCAGTGGGCTGATCCTATCAGGAATGGCAAGATATTCACAGGATTGCAGGCCATTCTTTAATCCAGGAAGTCTCAAATTTCAGACAACCTTCATTTCTCCAAGCACAGCTTAGAACACTCTAAAAGATGTTCCAGGAGAACTTTTAAAAAAAAGAAAAAAAAAAGCTAAAAAGCTGGGTCAGATCTCATAGTGGCCTGGGGAATTTAAAAAACAAACACTATCTGACAATTCTTGTATTAACTGTTCATCACCTTCCTTCAGCCTTGTAATTAGAACAGCTATCAACAACGCTAGCCCTAGACATACAAAAAAAGTATCAAACATGAGAACATTTTATTGCTTTTTTTCCTTTTAGAAACAAAGTAGCAATTACTTGGGCATATGAAGTGGCATTGTTTAGATGTGTTTATGTCTCAAAAGTCATGTGAATGGGATAAAAAATCATGAAATCATGAAAAAGCAGTACTTGCTGTGTGTAGTGTTCAACTATTTCAGAATCAGCTTGCTGCCTTTTTTCAAAGCTAATTTTATGAACACCATAAACCAGACTGATTCAGGACATGCATCCCTCTAGCCCAGTATTCTGCTGTCTCTGACTATGGCAAGAAGAGCTGCACATGAGCCTAGCCTTTTCTTTAGCATTCCCCCAGCATTTAGCACATTACTAGAGATGTCAGCTGGCACAGATTCATGTAATCCTTTGAGTAGCTGTTTGCAGGCGTGATGTCTATGCATTTGTCTAATCCATTTTTCAAGCTGATGATACCATCTGCCTTCACCAACCTCCTGTTGCTGAAAGACCCTGATGTTTGCAGTCTGCCTGGAAAAGTACTTTATCTACCTAGTTGCAGCTCCAGGAATCAAGGTTTGGGCAATAAAATATAGGTGTAGTAATAAGAACATATTGATAAGATACTAAGTCTGAAAAATCCATGACTCCTGGCTTGTCCATTAATTCAGAAAAGTGAAATGCTTCACCTGTTCCACTGCTGTAAACTGATTAACACTAATGTAACATACAGATATAAAACTGAACACCTTAAATTTTATAAGTTACCTGAAGCATGCGTTTTAAAAGGTGATTTTCTTTTTCATAAGGCAGTGCTGAATATTCAAATCTGTATTTTAAACCAACACATTTACAATTTTTTGAAGCAGCACAAATTAAATTTTTATAACAGGACTTGCAAGTATCACCTTTCTTTCAAACTGGTACACTAATTATACAGAAATCGACTTTGAAAGGGATGTGTTTGTGCTCTGGAAGACTACAGAACTTTTCTATGTACCCATGTCCAATGAGTGCAATAAAACACAGAATTAGCTGGAATCATAGCAATTACTGCTCCAGTTTGAAAGCCTGTCATGTTTTAGATGTGAGAAAATAGTATTAACCAATTAAAACTGAAATTACATTGTAATTTAATGATGGCATGCTTATGCAAACAATTTGGAAACATCAGTTCAGAAGCAATTTCTGAGTTTAAAATGCATTTTTATGTTAATGCCAAAACCAAACATCTGTAACACCTGCAAACAGGGTGTCAGCATGTGCTGAAAAAGTATTCTGTATTATTAGGCTCTCAGTACAATTTCCCTTTAAACTGGAAAGGAAGTGCTCTTAGAGCTCTTCTAAAAACCTGCATGAGTGGGAAAGGGAAAGGAAGCAATCTTACCTCACAGCCTGTTCATTCAAAGTTATTAGTAAGATTTTATAAACAAAATTGCACAAAACAGCAGATACAGTTTTATGTTAGACCACTGCTGCAACAAACAAATCAAGCGGAACACAACAAACACAACATCGAAGAGGAAGGAAACACAGGGAAAGGAATCACCATATCTGAAAACATTCACATGCATGCTTGCAGTTAACTTACTGCTTATTGTATAATAATGATCTTTGAACACCCAAATATGCCAAATCATCATCCAAAGCACATAGGGTTGTTATTAATAATAATAATAAGGAATTGAAATGGGAAAGAGATATTGAAGAGAAAGAAACAAACATACCAAATCTAGAACAGAGATTGCTGGCACAGCAGTCTGCTGCAGGTAGTAAGAAAGGGGAAAAAAAAGAAAGATGCACAGTGTAAATAAAGATAGGTTAGATTTGTGCTATCTCAAAAGCATTTTCTTTTATTTGTTTAGTTGGCTGCTTTAGAATGAAGAACTGAATGGACATAAACATGAAATACAGAAACAAAAACAAATATTCCAAAATTTTAATCAGTATTGACTCATGCAACACCTCAGTAGTTCTTCAGAGATGCTACTTAACTGCATCTCTAAAAGTGAAATGTAACCAAAATGCAAACATGAATGCAGTTCCAGACAACTGTTATTTTTTAGTTTCAAAATGTTCCAAAAAGCTGGAAGAAATTCATGCACAAATAGTGTTTTAAAGCCAGCACTTGCACAGAAGACTAATACTGTTATGCAGTACAACTGGCTTTTTTTTTCTAATGACACGTGGTTTTCTTAGCCTTGCCACAGTAAATTTTTTAAGACACTGTTAAAATTCTACATGACTTTTTGATACCCACAGGTAACTGTCTATGTGCCACAAATTGCCTGTTAGCAATGCTGGACTTCAGCGAAACCTGTTGCCAAATATATATTTAGCTTTTCCTTTCTTCAGTTTCCAAATTTTAGCTATCTATTGTTTTACACAGTAATAAAGTTAGGCACAAGAAAAAAAAGGAAAGCAAATGCAGACTGCAGCGAATATGAGAAGAGTAAGTTTAGGAAATGAAGCTGCCAAAAGAACCCTGAACTCCAATCCTATTCAAGCCACTAGCTACTCCTGAATGTCAAAACAAGCATGTCCAAACACTGCTCAGGAATTAAACATTGCTTATCACAGAATTAAGTCAACTTTTCAAGACAAACACACAGAAGACACTGAACATATTACAGAGCTAGCTTTTAAGCCTGGAAAAGCATAGCTGTTGGTATGTAACTTGGGAATCCATGCTGTTATTCAGAAAAGAACAGATTTTCCCATAGAAACTTTTTCTCAATAACAGTAGGTTTAGCAGTCTTGGGAGACAACAGCCACCAGCAAGAGTGGTTAAAAATCTCATTGTACTATTCAGTACAGTTCAGTACTATCATCCATCTTATTACATATATTATGAGCCTTCAAAGAACTGAAGCGAAGAATGCCTCAGATGTTGATTAAACTGTACACCATGAAAAATCCAGGCCTGTAGGAGTTGGAGCTCTAGACAGGGTGTATTAGCTATTACACCACTCAAAACAATATGTCTCAAGCAATGCTCCCTCCACTGCTGAAGTCAGCACTGAGGGGTGGTAAAGGCAGAGGCAGAAGCTGGATCAGACCAGCAAGCTGGAATGTCTGTTCAGCTCACTATTCCCTGGAAACAGTATGCATTCAGTGTCTGTGTTCATGTCCCAAGACTATAAATAAAAACTTTAAGAGGAAAGTACACTGGGGAGGGGAGGGAGAAATCACACTATTTTTATTCCTGATTCTCCTAAAAATTTCCATAATTTCAAGCGGTTTTGCTTACCTTTCTGCAAGCAAATTTCTGCCATATTTTACCTTCTAACCATACTCTAGGTACATGGCAAAAACCCTTTATCCAAAGGAAACTTTTGTCTCCACAAAACCAGAAAAGTAAATTCAACCACCAAATTGAATTCTGTAAAAGGCAGCTTTGATATTTTCGTAATACATTACTTAACTGATGAAACCACTCTAAGTTATCAATTTTAAAATTCAAGATATTTAAGAAAGTGTCATGCTCCTTCCTTTACCCTCTAAGAACATCAAAATACTAAATGCATGAAAACCCACCAAGCTAGAAATTTACAGTATTTTTTTCTAGAAAGGATTTTACCCTCGCTCTTCTTTCTGCCTCCAGTCGCTGCATGATGAGCATAGTATCCACCTCATCATCCTCCTCTTCATCGTCATCTTCATCCTTTTGCTTTGATTCTTGCAGTCTCTTTTGGAACTGCCACTCAAGCATGAGTTTGCGGAGGCGGTCGTTTTCTTCCGCTGTACGATCGGGCTTATTCTGAAGTTCCTGAATCTCTTTACTCAGCATGTCCACAATGTGCATCTGTTGCTGCTTCTCCAGTTTCTCCTTCGCATCCCGTTTCCATGGATCTGGAGAGAGGCTATCACCAGAGGACAGTTCTTCCTTGCTGATAGTAATGTACTGCAGATCTCTCCTCTCAATAGTCCGTGGCTGCTGTTGGGGCTGCAGCTCTCGGATAACTGTTTCTTGAGATCTCTGCAAAGTTGAGGGTTTTTCTGATTTCACTTGTTGAAGAGAGATGGGAGGAACCACAGGCTGACCAGGAATTAGTGGCTGAGAACGCATTTGGCCCAGTTTTCTCTCCTGCTCACGACGTTTCCTTTCTCGTTCTTCTTCCAAACGTGCCTTTTCCTTTTCATACCACCTCTGATGCTCTTCTCTTTTCTTACGCTCAGCAGCGGCTACCTGGGAGGATGCTTGTGCTCCTATCTGATTTGGAGGAGGAGGAGGAGGCAGAGGCAAATCCATTTGTAGTTCATCAAATTCGGCAGCATAATGCACTGGAGGAGGTGGTGGTGGAGGGGGAAGATCTGTTCTGATGGGCTGGGAAATGGCCACTGGAGTCGGCTGGCTAGTGGCTGGAGTTTTCCAACGGCCAGGTCCACTTTTAGTTAAGCAAGAACCAGGTGATACTGGTTTGGAGGAATGGTTTAGGTGTTCCTGGCTAGATGTGCTAGAATCCACAGATGAATTCATCCACTGATCGCTGTCCGACTTCCGATCAATGTACTCCACATCCTTCCGTATAACAACTTCCAAACGACTCCTCTCTGGCTGGAAAACTTTGTCTCTGAGCTCTTCCTGGGAACGAGCTACACGCTGAAAAATATTAAACAAAGCATGTGTATCACAGTCCATCCACATTAAAACATATTTGAAAATGGCTTACAAAACACATTCTTATTATTGAACGTAATTACTTTTAACAAATGCTAGCATTTCCAAGCCCAGTAGTTTTTCCAAAACCACAATAAAATATTCTTCTCAGTCTTCTTAACTCATTCAAATGATGGAAGACTTAGCAAGCTCCTGGTAACTGGGAGGAAGGATGAATGCAAAATGGAGTTCAAGCTGAAAACCTCCCCAGCTCGCAGAGTTTCTCAGGACTATCCCTGACAATCCCTCCCCCACATGTGACTATGAGAGTCCTGGTAGCTCTGAGCAGTGGCTCAGTCATACCAGCTCTGCCATTCAGGCTTCAACTGGATTCACTGAACATCTTTCCTATTGAGAAAGCAAACAGAAAGGCTGTAGAGAGAGTGAGAGAGAAAGAGAGAGAGAGAGAGGGAGAGAGAGAGGGAAGAGTGCCCCTGCCCACCCTTCTCCATTGACAGGAAAGATGCTCTGCAGGAAGCTCCCATTACTAATGCAATCCAGGCAGGCAGTCTAATTCTACCTGCTCCTGGAACATGAGCATAATGGTCTGAGATTTTTGTCACTTCAGTATATCAAACACCAAGTCTTTTTCTATAGAACCTCTGGGTCCCATTTCACTGAACAACCACCTGAAAAAGAACTCTGGACCATAAACCAGGATTATTAAATCTGTTAATGATTTTCTTGAAGCAAATATTCATACTTCAAATGTTAGGAACTGCTAAGCACTGAGCACATAATGCACCAATTATCAACAACTGAGAGAAGACTAACAAAGCAAACCCTTTCTATTTTCTTCCATCAATGACCTTAACCATGACCTCTAAAGAATGCCTTCTTTGAGAGGAACAAGTGTATATTTTATGCTCTATTAGTCCAACAGAGCTGAACACACAGTTATTTGTGTTAGATTTGCTATAAAGATGCACCTAGCCAAAGTTTGCTAATGCCTTCAGAACAGAAAATGGGCATTTAGCAGCCTTTTTTATAAGTCCAGTTCTCTCTGCAAAGATTAAATTGTACTTTTTTATTTCTGTAAAAAAATTTTCTTCTATTTTCTTCTAATTTTCAACTTAAAAGAACTATTGTCAGGCAGGGAAAAACTATGAATGCTTCCAGTGCTTGTAAGGAGTTAAAACTTCTATTTTGCTTTAGCAAAATCCTTTTCTGCCCTGCCTTCAGCCTTAAGGCTATAGTTCAATTTCAGTGTCTGTTAACAACTTCAATAGATGGGCTTCATCTTTACCAGTTTTAACCACGTCATCTAAGCTACTCAGTTAAGCTTGTTTTAAGCAGGGCAGAGATGCATGTCCAAGCAGTAATTATTATTAAGACAAATGTGAAGGAACCATTCTCTGGAGACACCTGCCTCCCCTTCTTCCATCACTGACAGAGAGCAAGTAGATGTTAACTATGCAGCTAAGATTAAGTGAGATGAAATCATGACATGTGGAAGAGTTGAGAATGGAAATTCAGTAAAATATTTCCGTATCTATTTGCCATGGTTGTTCAACTTGCAGTATTCCCTTTCAAAATTACTGTCCTACTTTGAGCAAAACACCTATTTTTTTAACAACCCAAATAATGAGAATTTAATCTTTGTAATACTAAAAGAATACTAAAAAAAAGTGACTTATTACTGAATTCACTTGCCCATACATGTGTGAGCAACCAACAAACAATTCTTTATTTGCTTACTTAGACAGAATCTCAAGATAATTTAGACAACTTTTCCAAAAGTAAAAGATAAGCCTGTTGCAAGGCACATTTTTAAGTTTGCCGTATTGGAGAAGGAAGATCATCCATTAATCAGATTTAGTAGATCAAGGTTTAATTTCCTGTATGGATTTGAGTGAAATTCTCACTAACAGGAGCAGAACAGCACTGTGTTTGAATTTCTCCAAGTACAATAGATGTAAATTCATTCCATGTCAAGATGCATCTACACTTTGATAATAGATACAATTTGAAATTATATATTTCTTTTTTAAACTAAAAGCAAGGAATGTGTTTCAGTGAGCACCTTAGACAGGTCTCAAAGTACTGCTTTATTTCAATTTTAATACTTTATCACATAAATAACACACCCTTCAGGCAAGCATTTCTCCATGTAAACCTTCTTGAAAGAATGAATATTTAGTTTGCTTTTCAGAAAACCACAAAACATTTTACAAGGTGAACCCTATTACCACTTACACCCCATTACCTCTAACAGGGGATTAAAATATCCCAGATAACAGGTCTCCAGAATATGGTAACAAATTTTTTGAAAGGAAGTGGGGAAAAGGCAAAATGATAAGGAAAAAAAAACCCAATAAGGTTCCTGAACCCAAGCCCATCTTGGCAAAAGTACAGTTTTTCCCATCATATAGTATAGTTATAGAGAGCTGACTATTCTGAAAAAAGTCTCTAGCAGTCCAGGAATTGAAACCAAGCAATTTCTTTCTGGTTTGTTTCCTTAGACAGAAAAAAATTACTTCTTACCTGCATGGTACTATTGATAGAATGATTACTTTCTGCTTGGAGCTGTGGTTTTTCTTCATAATTTGGCCACTGACTCTGAGCTGGACCCATTCGATCCTGGGACTTGGAAGCTGGGAATGTGAAATATTCTCTAGTATAGGTCTGTGTTGGGATGGGATAAGCTTCAGGTCGTGGTGGCAGAATCTGCTCCTGAAAAAGGGAGAAAAAAAATAAAGTAGAATTCTCTAATCACATAAATCTGTAACAAAGATTGTTCTAAACATGCATTTTCCACATATTTTCTTTTGGCTCCTAAAAGCATTAATCATCTGGGACAGGAGATAAAGAGGTTGCCTAGTAT
This sequence comes from Certhia americana, assembly GCA_018697195.1. NCBI lineage: Eukaryota > Metazoa > Chordata > Aves > Passeriformes > Certhiidae > Certhia > Certhia americana. The sequence goes on from CM031859.1 coordinate 72,327,994, forward strand.
CAAATATAACTGTGGCTATGACTCATGTTTTTATGGTCTCAAAGCGAGTATGCAATATTGTACAAAACCTAAGAAATCACAAGGACAACTTCATGAATAAAATTTAATTAAATCATTGAAAACTGTCTCAACATTGCATTAGCTGTAATAAGCAAAATCCCACCCAGTCACAAGTGCCAGCACTCTGGTCAAATAGTTCAGTAAGACACTGGTTTAACTCAAGCACACTGACACTATGGATAGATAAAGTTTAATAGACAGCATTTTGCTTGCCAATTCTGACCTCTGTACAAAGATTTCCAGTAGAGACTGAGGTTATTTTGGTTGTGGTTCCAGAAGCATAAGTATTCTTTCCCCCAGGGCTTGGAGGCTGATCTGTTGGAAAGTTAAAGGAAGCACTTACATGACTGTTAATAATAATTTACAGAACTTAATAAAGACTTAACAAAGTAACAATATTTAATACTCCAGTACTGTTAATAAAGTAACAGTACTGCTCCAAATGTTACCACTACACTGGTATTTTAAACTCAATCCGTTTTTAAAATACAATCACCCCTTTTGAATACAACAGCCTCTAAAACTACTGGAGGAGGCATCTATCCCCAAAAGAAGGATAATTTTTCTTACTTGCTACATTGGGACTGGAACGATGATCGGCTCTGTTCTTCATCAATCTGTCATCCCCTGGCAGCTTCTTTGGTTCACTGTACTCTGTCCAAGGCAGCTGAGGACTCTCAGGTGATCCATTTTGCGTGGAGTTGTTATACAGCTCAAAACCTTCACTCTTTGGTCGGGGTTTACCTGAGCCACGGCGGTCAGAAACTGTAACAGTTGGATATGTAGTGTCTCCTTTTCACTTAACTACTGCCTAGTGTATTTTTTTAAAACCAGAGCTACCTTGAGCTTATATTCAAAACTTAAGTTCCCAGTAAAGCAAATGCTAGATTTAAAAATCTTTATGTCTTCAAATATACAATCTCAATCTTGTATCAAATATACAGAATTCCTTCTGTATTGTTCAAAATAACTTCTGACAAGGTTCCACAACTGCTAGAAAAACTAAATATATTATCCTGAAAGGTCTCTGGATGACTGAGGCATATGGCATCTGGGATGGTGTTGTGAACTGTGATAATAAGGATTTGTTCTTTTAACCCGTTCTTTCCTATACTGTGGTACTACACTGTATGAGAAAAGGTCATCATTGATAAAATTATTTCCTTTACAGTATTATTTTATACCTGACTTTAATATGTCTTTTGTTAGTACCCTGAAGTAGGATGATAAAACATTGGAGAAGCATCCAAGAACTTCTTACAATCAAACACTGAAACTTAAGGAGATATGTTTCAACATATCTAGTTTAAAAAAAAAAACCTTAAAATTCGATGGCAAAATATTTTCCAAGGCTTCTGTTTGCATTTCTGTCCTACAAATTACACTGCATTCTGTGGTTACAAGGAAGACATACTCCGAAAAGAGAGATGCTCTTATGAAAGGGACAAAAAAATGCCATTAATGCCTTTTATATTCATTGTATTCCATTTGCCAAAATATAAATTAATTCAAATCAGAATTGTGTTTAACTGCATGATTAAGTTTTGAATGGTACATGTGCAAAGGATTTATTAATTACTAGACTAGGAAAATTTCAAGCAGTATTTAAAACCAGAGGAATTTCTGACAAGAAAGGAAATTTCTTTTTTTTTCTGTGCAATTATATTTCTTTTCCGATTTAATATTCTAGTAATACTTGGTAAGATACTGTAAATTATTATATTTTCTGCATTCTTATAAATACAGAAAGCAGACTTGCAAAGCTGTTATTAACATCAATATTAGCATCTTTACCTCTTTGCATCATTGGGGATGGCTGATTAAGCAGGGTTGCCAGACCATGGTAAATTGCTCCTTGTTTTGCTACTTCTAATGTTACTACAGAACCTGTCCTAGTCATAAGTTCTGCTGCCCTGCAAAAAAAGGCAGAGCAAATTAAACAAAATTAAATTAGGCACTGTATTACTTAGTTACCCTTATTATCAGCAATCTGTTGCCTGACAAAGCACTCTTTTTCAGATGAATACTCAAAATCACTTTGAAAAAAATTACAAGATAATGACAAGAAGATAGGCTTAAGTGCACAGACAATACCTACCAGCAAGTACTATTTATTCAGAATTTCTGCTTTAAAGGTCAGAAGCCAAAGTATTTAAAATTAGAGCTTATCAGAGATTGTTCAAAAACAAAATTGATTGTTTCAAAAACAAAATCCAAATGTATAATACAATCTCTTCTATATAGATAACCCATATCATATCAAAAGAAGGGAAAATTATACAATAACATTTGAACTTGTTGCTAAGATTATCCACAGGCAGTTATCAAACACCAAGACAAAGCTTACAGTGTAAAAACAATTGAGCTTCTGCCCACTTCAGTACGTTATTAAGCTAGCATTTCCTTCGCATAAAAACTACCAAGGAAAGCATTCCGTACCTCTCCTGGGACAGGCCCACCAAACTTCGACCATCCACACTAAGCAACTGATCCCCTGCAGCCAGACGACCATCCTAAGTACGTATTCAAGAGAAGAAAATTCATACACCAATGCTAACGTGATCTCCATTAAAACAATCAATCATTCACACAAACTAGCAAACAAAGGATTTTAAAGCATTTCCAAAGGCTTTTTCTACTTCTGAAATTCATGATTAAGAATATTACTAACCACATCTGCAGCACCTCCTTTCACAACAGACTTGACATATATTCCAAGTTTGTCTTGACCAGCACCCTACAGAGAGAAAGAGGCATTAATTTAGTTAATTTATATTTGATCTCTTAAGCGCTCCACAAACTTTAGTCAAAATTTTACATGGCTAAGTAAACTTTTACTTTCTCATTACTTTAATATTTTCAAACTGGAGAAAAACCAATTATACAGAGAAGAGTTGCATTCAATTAAAGTCCTATGAAGAATTTAACATATGACCTATTAAAACTGCAAGCTTTGCTAGAAGCAAAGAATATTTGGTCTTAATGCAAGTTTGAATAAGAAAAAAGTACATTAACTAAAACACATATTTTAGAAGTTTGCTCTAGTCCCCTTCTAATAAGAAATACTTATTTGCACTTTTACCCACATGTTGTTATTTATACCTCTTTGTACTATGCTTTTAAAGAGAGCACACTGAACCCCAGTGAAACAAGGTAAATTGCAGATTACATGAAAAAGAAATGGAAATGTTTTTTACATTCATTAGGACTGTAAAGGAGCCAGTGTAAAGGAATTAAGAGTGCCTCTAGCTTTACATAAACAAGTAAAGCAGACATAGTATTTTAGAACTGACAGAGCCAATATTTGTCTACTGCAAAACCATGCAATTTTGTTCATGAAACATCTTCCTCAAAAGTGTTCTGCTACATTTTTAAAGGACTGTTAACAGTGAACTTACTGCAAGACAGATACCAACAGATACCAAGATACAAGAAAGAAAGCATCTATTCAAGCCATGCTGTTGGGTCATCCACATGCTCCAATGTACAAGACACCATACAAATCAGTCCAAATGTTAGTATCACAAACCTTTAAATTGTCTCTTATAATGGAAGACTATTACCTGTCATTTAACTACTACAGCAAACAGAGCTGTTTTACTCTGCAAGTCACTTAGGAGAGTGCTAAGTACATTTTCAACAGAGCATGGACTTAATTGTAACATCATTTATCTAATATAGCCCCCAAGTTGCTTTGATATTGAACATACAGCTTCCTCCCTTTTTTCCCTCCTCCTTTTCAACTCTTTTCTTTTGGCAGCAAAAGCGTGCATTGCTCCTATTGTTATAATAAAGTAAAATAAGAATCAAGGTGAAGATTATTCAAAAGCTAGTGTTACACCAACATAGTTTTCTACAAAAGTCAAAGACCTATCTTCATAAAGTCTTAGGTTAATCCCAAATGTTTACACTAAGGCCGCAGAAAAATAATTCCTTCAAGTCTTATGATTCCAGATTAATATTCTACATGTCCAAATTGCTCATAATAATTGCTTAAGTCATACTTATGGATAAAAGGAAAAAATGCAAAAAAACGCTGAAATACAGATACTTTCTTTGTCTAGAAAGAATACAAAGACAATTAACAGAATTTATTTCCTTTTTGCTTTGTTTTTTTTTTTTTTTAAAAACAATAAAGAAACATTGCCATAACTGCAGAATAATTTTAACTTTATACCAGAAAAATTGGCTAAAGTTACGAGAAATACAAGTCAGAAGACAGCTAGATAAATGTAATGGAAAATGAAATCATGCTTTGCAACTCTTTTTTTTTTTCACCCCAGCAACCAAGAGGTACATGAGGAAGGATGATCTAACTGAAAACCGAGACTTCCAAGATGGACATCACAAGATCATTAAGTAGGAGTTCTTCAAGACTTCAAAGTGACAGCGCAATAAGAAAGAATTTGTCCTTGTGTATTAATAATGGGTTCAATAATGCTTCAAGAGTTGTTAGTTTTCACAAGAAACAGAAGTTTGCAGAGGAGCCCTAAATGATAATGCAGTTCATCATGCTCATACGTGCTCCAAAATAAAGGCAAACAATAATGTAACCAAATGTACCAGAGAGAAGATTCATCAAATAAGTCAAACCCAAGGGTTGGAGATGGATCACATGATGCTGAACACTGGAGCAGTAATGGGGTGAAGATGTACTTCACTGGTTCAAATGTGAAGTAGTGTTTCAACCTTCTAAGGTGCTGGTTCCCATCAGGGCACCGGTGGCAGAACCAGTTACCACCTTCCCTTACTGGGAACCAAAAATTAAATGGTAGCGTGTGTATGTCCCCTCCTCTGCCTCCAGACACTAAATACACCTGAAGGCAAGCTCCTTGAATTCCAAAGGGCAAAATAATCAACAGCAACTCACCCACCCACCCTTGCAGTTATAACCTCATGTACCACATCTGTCATTGCAGGAACCAAACAGCAACTTTTCTTGGTGGCCACATTCACCAAGGATAACCAGATTCCTCTGAAGACACTTGGAACTGACAGCATTTTTATTCAGTCCTAACTTCAAAGGATGCTAGCAGGAATCTCTTCTCCTTAGGTCCAGAAATTCAGACAAAGGTCTATCTCATACAAAGATTAGGAAAAACCAAGCAAACCTTTGGAAAGGCACTGCCACTTAGACCAGCACACACATTAATCACACAACTTTGATACTCACATATGGCATCAGACACTATATTCATCCATATATATCACCTTTCTCATGCTTGTTTATGATTCTTAGTGCACATTAAATGAAGGTGAAACCTTCTGTATAAGCATATGTGTCTTACATTGGTTTGCAGATAATGATGAAATAAATGTTTTCAATTGCACAAATACCCATAAGAGTGGTTTCTAAACTGACTTTAACTCCTAAAGTTTAGTCACTGCTTTCAGAGCCATCTTATATCAGCTCAGAAATCTGGAGGCCAGCAGAAAAGAACAAAGCAGAAACCACTATGATCACTAAAAATCTAAAAGGTTTAGATTTTAGAATTCTATTTAGAATTCTGATCTAGAACTATTTAGAATTCTGATCACTCCCTTACAAAATAACACTTACAGAACCATAAGTTTCAGGGGAAAACAAGAACCATCAGAAACATGAAACACCTTTCTTGAGAAAACCAACTAAGCAGACAGATGGGCTCCTCCTCAGCAACAATCAAGGAATTGAATGCCAATGGGATTATGAGTTGCACTGATAGAATTACTTATCATCTCTCTAATCAGTCAGTAGAAAACATTTTCTTACTTCTATCACATCTAGTATGTTTTAAATAGCAAAACACAAACAAAATGCAACAAACCTTCACCCTGCAAAACATTTTCCATAGGATTTCATAATTAAATTGGGAAACAGCCAGGAACTGCTAAAAGATGCCAAAGCATAAATAGAATCTCAGATTGTCTGTAGGGCTCTTTTGAGGCTTTAGAGAAAAAAACAACCAAAGAAACAACAACACTACCCCCCACACACACCCCGAAATTACAGAAAGCTAGAAACAAGGATGAACCCTAGAATAGTTTGGGTTGAAAAGAACCTTAAAGACCATCTAGCCCCAGCCCTCTCTGCACAGACAGGGCCACTTTCCACTAGACTGGGTTGCTCAGAACCCCATTCAGTTTGGCCTTGAACGCTTGCAGGGATGGGGCATCCACCACTTAGCTGAGTAACCAGTCCCAATCCCTCACCACCATCACAGTAAAAAGCATTTCTTTTAACCATCTAATCTAAACTTAATCTTTTTCAGTTTAAAGACATTCCCCCTTGTCTTGCCCTTCAAACAAGTCCCTCTGCAGCTGGCTGGCTGGCCCCCTTTAGGTATTGGAAGGCCACAATTAAGTTACTCTGGGGATCTCTCTTCTGGCTGAACAATCCCAATTCTCCCAGCCTTTCCTCACAAGAGAGAAAGATCTTACACTTGTTTTTGTTATGTTCTTTGGCTAAAGGCACCACAGCTGGAAGACACTGTATCAATCAGATTTTTGCTCTAACTGCGCCTATACTCTCACCCTGACAGTAATTCTTCATTATGATTCAAAGGAGCTGACATTTTACTCCGCGTTGCTTCTTTTCCAGTGTTTTTATGATGTCTATACAATTTGTCTATCTCTTTCCTGTTCTTTTAAAGGAAGTTATGAGCAGATGTGTTAACTCTGAGTCATCTCACTTAAATACTGGTGAGTATTTTGAAAGCATAAGAATTATTTAAAAATAAATCTCTGTTCAGATTACATTAAAAAAAAAAAAAAAATCTTTATCAGTTACCACATCTACTTGTGACTTTTTAGGACCAGTGAGCTTCTCCACTTCACTTTTCATTTAACATGTTTCTAATGATATGCACGTGCTTTTACAAGCTTGGGAAGATTTCTCACTAAATACCCTTAAAATCAACTCATCACCTTCCCTTCAACTTTTACCCTAAGCTTTATAGTAACTCGAATCCAAATTCCTAACTTCTGCTGAAACAGATCATTTTGCTTTGGTTCTACCTTCCAGAAGGCTGCATTAGAAGGAAATATACAATTATTAGAAACACAAAAAGGTTCTTAATATGTAGTCACCCATACTAAACTCCAAAGTGAATAATATTCTCATACATGCCACATGTTTTTTCCTGTTTTCACTTACTGACTTATTAATAAAATAATAATAAATTATTAAATAATTTATTAAATAATAAAAATAAATAAATAATAAAACAGATTCCTTTGTGAACTACTTATTAAATTGCTTTTCTTTCAAAGGAATGTGAAGGTCAACATAATTAAAACTATTCCCTCACAAATAAAACATACCAATAACATGTGTGTATCAGTACCAAAAATATGATAAACCTTCTTTTCACTTCATTTTATTTTCTCCAATCCTTAACACCAGAAGCCTGTGTATACATATGGCTTTAAGTTCAAACACAAGAACACAACTGCAAAGGAGTCAAATGACTGTGGAAAGCAAGAATGCAGTAAGCATAAAGAGATGGCTTATTTAATATACACTGAACCCTACAGCATATTTTCTCAAATATGCATAACTAAATACAAAATCTCCAAAACTTTTAAAAGTATTTTTTAAAAAATAATATAAGATATTCAATATTTTTAAAAGCCTCATCCACTGTATCATACGTTCTAGAGCAACCAATCTATCTATTTTCTTTCACACTTGATGCAACTTTTTCTCGCAATCCTTGCAGAAAGTAAAAAATACCTTTTGGAGGAAAAATTGGCCAGCAATGAAGCACTGTTCACATATTTCAGGATTTTAAAAATACTATAATAATAAATTAAGTGCAGGGACAGTAGTATTGCACTTATACAGAGTGTCAGGAAGAAACCCACCTGTCTGCTCCCATGTTGTCTCACACTTGGAGCTGTGCAGGCACTACTGTGTTGTGGCAGGTCCCATGACAGACCTGGCTGGAGGCTCAGCTCATCCCCGTCTCCCGTTCCCCTCCTCCCAAATGCAAGCTTTGTTTTCAACTTAATCAGCTTCCCTAAATTGTTTACAGCACAGCATGACTGTTCATAACAGTGCAGGAAAGGAGGTTGCTAGGAGGGGCCAGGATCATTAAGGGAGGTTGATTCCATTTCTTGGTGAATACTATCATTTTCAACCCAACAGTTTAAACCATTTGAAATTCCTATATCCTACTATTGCTCACCTATTGACTTTTCAAGCAGCTCTGTGTGGCATCTGCAAAACAACTGTATTCTAGTGGGAGCTGAGCCCCAAAACAATTGCAAAACAAACACCCACATACATGCAGTTTCCCACACACAGAGAAGTAAACTACACAGTGGAAAATGTCTTCATTTTAAGCTTTGAATGCCTGCAATGCAAACGCACTGAAATGACACTTCCCAATTCTGCCAAGTCCTACCCATTCCCCTTCTAAATGTAAAAGAAAAGTAAAATTGTAACTTAAGCAAGGGATGGAGATGAATGAGACATGTAGAACTAATGAAAATGCATCTGGCTAAAAAACACAATGCGCTTTTACTCATGTAATTGCACAGTAGGATAAAAAATGTTGTGTTCCCCCCTTTTTTTCCAGAAAGCTTTATTAGGTCTCTGAGGCAAAACATGAAAAGATTCTTGAAAATAATCTTCTCCATGCTTGGCCTTATTTATCTTTAAGATGCACAAAGCAAACACATGAGGGAAACTGAGGCAAACTATTAGATCCAGTACGCATGGTGAAGCCACACATATGCATGAGATGTAATACCTGTATAAAGATTTTCTAATTATCTCATGCTTATCTTAAGAAGCAATTAAATATGTTAAAACAGCACAAGTTGAAAGATTTTAACACATTGCACTTGCAAGTTTGTCATTCACTCGGAGTTTAGTCTGAGAATGAGAAGAATTAATCCTAAATTTGCTGTGGTTTACAGGCTGGAATCCTATGAAAAAGGACAACTTTTCCATTAAGCTGAAATTTCAATAACAGGAATTTTAAAAGATTTTCTAATCCTACTTGGGAAGTAAAAATAAACACAGGACATTTCTGCATACAGAAGTGTGTTTAGAATGGTAACTTGGGTCTTTATTCTAAACCTAAATGAAGAAAAGGATGTATGGAAAAATGTTTAAGTGACCAAACTACCTCGTAAAAATACATAAACAAGGAGTCCTCCCTTACTGAGAGCTAGAATAAAAGGAACAAGTCAAGAGGACAAATGAAAAACTGAGGTATGTATGAAACACCATCAATAAATCCAGAGATTAAAACTCACCAGGAGTTCTACTTTACTTAAATCTACCTTTATTTCATCTGTGTGGCCCTGTGCAGGGTTTGACAATATTTCAAGTGGGACTGAAGGAAGATAGGGAGGCCTTTAGAAAAGAGGAGTAGCTTTATTTTTCACAAGGCAGGCTAGTTTAAAATAGCTCTTATCACAGAACAAAAACATGTTTTGAAAAATCTTATGAGATGGAGTCTAAAATTACAACCTAAGGCTATAAATAAATAGGAAAATAAAAAGCAAGGAAATAAAACACAGAGAAGGTTTATTAGGCATTTGGATGATGATAATGAGTTTCCCCATCAGCACTGTTCACAGGCCATGAGTTGCAGAGTCCACACAAATCTAACTTCACCTGAAAATACGACCAACAGACTGTGGAGCAGAGAACAGTTAAGCAGCTGGAACTGCAGCAAGAGCTTCCAGTTCTCTTTAAAAAAAACACTAGTATTTATCTTGGAGATTAATGAATTCAGACAGACTGGAGCCAACAAAAAACCCATTAAAAACCAACAATTAAAGCCAACATTAAAATCTCACCTGAGAGAACTTTTTTTTAATGTACAGAAATAACATTGGTATATACTGACAAATGTGCTCTTATACATGGACACAAATATATTCTTCTCAACTAATTCAGGAAAAGTGCTTGCTAAGTACTCACATTTGGAAAATTAAGACATAAAAAGACCCTGTAAACTTTCACTTATAAATAGCAGTAGGTAAACTGGAAAACCTGACCCAGATCCCAGGACACATCACCTTTCATAAAGGAATTTAGTACAGAATTTATTGAATAAACAAACTAATTAATTAACTGAATTGCTCTCCTGTAGGGCCTGAAAGACTGGAAGAGTTAGGAGAACTCATGCAACAATGGAAATCCATAGCAGTCAAAGAGCAAATTTTGGCACCTCTGGTCAGCAGAACTTCAGCCTCTAGAATGCTGATACATTATACTTGACACTGACACAGGGCAGGGGAGCAAACAACTAACCATTACAGAATCTGAAAGGTGAGGAAAATAAACAACCTCCCCCAATATTATGTTTGTCTATAGGATTTTCGTTCTTCAAGTCACACAGATTTCAATACTAAAAAACAACAACCCCCCAAAAAAAACACCCAAATAAAACAACCCCCAAAAAAACAAACCTACAAATTCTCTGGGAGCAGGAGGATGGAAGGAAAGTTAATTTGATACAACAGAGCCAAGTCAAGTTAATGCATGAAAAAAAAGCTCAGCTGAGACAGTGCTGCACAAAGATTTTATACCTGTTGTCCAAAAGGGTATTTGCTCCTTTGAAGCCTGGTACAATTTTCTGCTTACATACAAAAATTCTGCCACGCTAAAGAAGCCAAAGGACCAAGCTAGATAATGTAATTAATGTAATCTAACCTCAGTTTTTGAGATAGCTTAAAAAGAAACAAGTCCTTTTCCATGACAGCCACTTATATCAGTACACAGTAGCCCATAATTGTTTGCACAATTATTTTGCAAGTCCCTCCTTGCTCTAAAATGATTGTGCCCAAAATATTGTATTTGCTTAAAGATGTCACTATGAAAACTGTAGAAATAGAAGAGGTAGGATTAAAAAACACCCAACCGAAACAAACTACCACAGCTACTTCTATAGAGTATTCAGACCAATGAAGAAGAGAACGAGATAAACTACAGTGATCTAAAAAACGAAACTGCTACTCCTACATCAGGAGGATGTAAAATTGAGGATGTACAGAAGTACCACAGCAATGAGTTAATAAAAAAGAGTAGTTAAGGAGAAAAGATTTTATTGCTAGTTTTGCTTTGTCACAAGATGAGTTTTACAAAACTTCCTTGTCAGTAACAGACACAGGAACCTGGCTCACATACATTCCATCGGCCATAAAATCAGAACACACCATATAGAGCAACTGTTTAGAAAAGTCACAGTTTGAGTAACAGGAATATCTGACAGACAATGGCAGCACCACAGCTATCCCTGAGCTGGTGAGTCACCACAGAAGCATTAAAAGCAGGCAGAAGAAATTCTGCTTGCTCCTCCTTCCCATTTGGTATTTGCCAGGACAAGCAGCCATAAAGGCATGATGAAAACAACAGCCAGCTCCTTCTAGTGAGAATCAACAGGTAGCTTCATTCCCAGATGAGTTATCTGTGCTCTGTGTGACCTGCTCATGGGGACCTGCCACTTGCAGGATGATGGCTTGGATGCACTGAGACACCACACAGCCCCACCAGTATCCCAGTCTAAAGAATGAGAGGGTGTGAAGGTCCATCTATTGACCAGGTGCTAACCCCTTAGCTGAACCTACTCACATCCCCACACATCGTGCCCCACCCAATGTAGGTGGATCACAAACCAGCTGTACTTTGTGAGGTTAGCAATATTCTTGCAGTTTTAGGAGACCTGTAAAATGACCCGGTTATTTCAATACCTATAATGAGAACTAGAACTACAAAAACTACTATAACACCACTTTTACAGTTGTTAAAAATATCATCAGAATTGTATTAAATAATTTAGGAAAAACTATACATCTGCAGAGCAGATCTGCAGTATAGCACCTAACCAAACCTGTAATGCTCCAGATAATTAACAAGAAGATCTTGTCATAACTTGTTCTGAAGCCTCTTTTGCACACACCCGTTGAGCTTCATATACTTTGTTTATCACTCCAATAAAACTGGAGCAACGAACAGCTTCCAACGAAGACTGGCAAAATCACAGCTGACTAAAAAAATATACCTTTCAATAACAATATTTTAAAACAACGTTAGATGTATTAAAAGCCAACTTTCATTTCTATGAAATGTCAGTGTCTTCCTAATGATCTTTCTGGACAGAAAAGTACATTTCTGTCTTAAGTACATATACATGTAAATGGTTTCACATTTCACATAAACAGTAAAATGAAAAGGTAGTCCTGAACTGAAAGTATCTTCACTTTCTAATTATACTTTGAATCCACAGAAGTGTCATACAGTCACCAACCTTTTCAAGTAATACTCCAAGATAAGTGGCTTTAGATACCAAGACTGAATGTCAAAACACTCCAGTAGTTCACATAAGCATAGACTTTTTAAAATAAGCAATTTTCAAGATTTTCTTGGATTTTTCATATTTATGCAAACATGAAATAAGATTTTATTTTAATAATGTAGGTATCACATATATGTGTGCACACATACACAAATGTACTTTACTAAAGGTATCTGGGATGTCTCATAATGCTTTACAACTGACAGTTTTCCCAAGTCACTTAAGCTTCTGTGGTATTTTATAAAAGGTAAACACTTTAATACAGGATGAATCAACTACAAATATAATGTGTTTAAAGAAAATAGCATAGCAATGTAGCTTATCAAGCCTGATACCAGCCATTGCTCTGAAATCTTTTATCTGCCTACACCCAGAGTAGATTTGACTGATTTTTATCAAAGCTAATTCCTGATTCCAGATTCTTAAGCTTACACGGAAGATCTCTGAAACTTGTAATAAACATCCTTTAAAGCAAGTTTATGGAACAGAATCAAGTCTCACTCTGACTGCCTTGGCAAGTAATTAGTCTATAAGCAATTAAATAACCCAAGCTTGTAAGCATTTTTTAAAAAGCAGTTTACTAAGCTATGCAGCAAATTTACAAATTCACTCTCTAGGAGGCAAAAGCAAAGGTTTTTGACCACCCAAACACTCGCATTTCATAAAGGTGCATGTGTTCCTCAGGTTGTATCTGGATGAGTACACATTTTATCTCCTTTAGGTACCAAACATACCAAGTCTAAGAGTCACTGAACTATTTCCTATGGGCCCAGAAGCAGGAGAAAGAACAACTTTGTAGCTACTGGTCCCATCTCTAGCAAGGGCAAACTTTTCTGGACCTGAAAATCAGAAAAACTCCACTTTGTTAGAGAAAGCTAAGGCCTGTGTTGCCTCAAGACCAACGCAGACACTTTGGAAATCTGTCATCATTACAGAAAATACTTTTCAAATATAAATGAGGTGAACCAGCCTACTATATCTAAAACTGATCTTTTAGCTGTGGCTACAGCTGCACTGAGTCATGTTGTACCCTGATTTAAAAAGAATTTTAAAACTGACCCATGCTCTACATACAACATACTTCTGCTTTCCCTCTCACATACTCCTCCATGTCAGGGGCCAAAACCCAAATGCTTCCAGACCTAGACAAAATACAGTCACAAGTGGGCAAAATATTTCCAATTAAATAAAACAAGCACTATAAATTCAAACTTCAGTGATAATCAACATTATTGAACAGGTAAAGAAACTAAGCATTTAACTGCTATGACCAGTTCCACAGCAGCTTTAAATTGCACTGAGTGGGAAAAACAGATGAAAAGTATCTTATTACTCAGGGAAAGAAAATGGCAGATTGGCAGCAGTACATCCAACATCTGAAACATCCAACAACCTTTGAAACTTTATGTCTGATGTATCCAGATATTCTACTTACAAGAAACCTATAAGGGAGTAAAGAGAAAAGACTGAATAGTTTTGTTGTTATTTTTAATGGAATAAGGGTTATGTGTTACTTTTTAATAAAAGAATATCTGCAATCAAGATTGACTTGCACATAAAGGAAGCAAGTGAATATACTCTCATCTTCTCAATGTGCTTCTTACAGGAAAACCCGTATGTTCTGAAGTGGACCTCCTGAAATGGCATTAATAAATTATATTCTACTGTACTCTTGTGCATATGTAGTTGTTTGGGGATTTTAACAGTGTTCAGCATGAAAAACAGGTACACTGACACAGAGAACTCTAGCATCTTCTAGCTAAATAGAAATATGTAAGTTTATAACAGTATGATTTCTCTCACACTCCAGGAATATAGCTGACCTAATATTTCATTGTAAGATTTGAATCAAATATGCAACAGTTCCTAACTTTTTATTTTACTCTTACACTCACGAAATGGGGAAAGTGCTAAATGCAAAAGGTTTCATATACAACATTTATAAAAGACTAAGCAAATTTTGTTCATTAGTCTCTCAACTTTTCTCAAAAAAGAAGTCTTCTATATTTTTCTAAATTCTGCAACTTAATATGATATGCAGTAAAGGCACTCTCAATTAAAAAAAAAAAAAAGGAATTGAATACATGAGCCTGTTTGATTCCACTTCTCTTTTGTTTCAAAGGGAAAACTTTTCACTGAGCTCAAGGAAAATATATCACTTGAACTCTATTTCACCAGACAAGGGCTATCTTTTAAATGTACATTTGCTATAAATACTCCATGAGCACTGACACACTAAGGGCTACTCAAAGTTATGTACAAATCTACCAGTTGTACTGCAGGTTCTGTGATGCCCTTCCTCAGTAAAACAATTCTGATCGTATGTTTCAGCTTAATTATGTCTGCACTGGGCTTCACAGGCAAGACATACTGGGCAATTTATTTGGGAAAAAAACCCCACCCTGTATCTCTGCACTTTTTCAAAGAAATTGCACTTACTCCTATAGCTAAGGATCAATTACAACCCAAAAAACAGAGAGCATTAACTTCCACATAATGCAGTCTCTGCAGTTTCAGATGGATACAACATAATCCAGGATCAGTGTGTACACTAGCACATACTATTAAGTACCTAAATTTCTACTCCAACTGAGAGTATTACTCATACAGTAAAATGCCAACCCAGAACTTACTAAGTTCTAAATGTCTTTTTCATTTATGGAAGTAAAAAGCAAAAAAACCCCAACCAACCCCCTCTCCTCCCCTTCCCCCCCCCGCCCCCCAAAAAAAAAGCTGCATTAACATGTATCTAAACAGAATTTTCAAAGTTATTAGAATGCCAGAATTTAATGAAGTCTATAACAGGAATTCTAGCTACAGCACACTACAATTTTAGCAGGCATGCTAAGAAGTGCCTGCATACAATGAGGAAATGGCACATGAATTTCAGAAGGCCTAAAAATACATGCCTGGGTCACCTACTTGCAGTATCAATCTAAATACAAGCGAGCAACATAAAACCCACTCCACTTGAGCAGAACTGAGGTCTCACAACTACTGAAAAGAACAATAACACTGTGGTGGGATGGCCTAACTTTCAGATTTTATACAGCACATAAAAGCACTAACAAAATTTTGTACAACATCTATAGGGCACCAAAATTTAAGCAAAAACTGCTGGAAGTTAGGAATCAACAAAAACCAGGCAAATTGCTAACACACAGCAACTTATTTGTTCATAGTGAAGACTAAGCTAGCAACCTACATACTATTTTATTTCTGTAAATAAAACAGACTAAATAAGACAGAGAAATCTGTTCTGGAAACGAGAATTATATACTGTATTTTCCCTGAGGTCCTCCTAAGAAGGCTGTTAAGGCAACACCAGTAGTTCAGACCACTGAGGTGAATTAGTACTGAACACTTAAAAAAAACCCCAAAAAACAAACGAAACAAAACAAACAAAACCTCCCCAAAAAACAAAAAAAAACACCCCACCCAGGAAAAAAAAACAAACAAACAAAAAAAACCCTACAAAAAACCAAACCACCTCAAAAAACAACCAACAAAAAAACACCTCCATGAAACAATTTTGAATCTTATTACTGAAACATTTCAATTAATTCATGCTGGGAATAAAAGCCAGAAAATTTCCTTAAATACTTAGAAAACACAGTCACAGGAAGACTTCAAATACTGAGGTATCTGAAATCTTAAGACCTTGAACATATGTAAAAAGCTAACAAAATAAAAAATAATCCAATCGTCTATCTATATTTGCAAACACAGAGATCCACATTTGCATATTGTTACCAGTATAATTAACTATAATTCTCAATTTGGGGAAAAAATATGAATGTTTAAACCTTTTCCTTCTACATGGATGTCCTACAAAATATTTGTAGAAAAGACCTTCAGAAAAATTTTACATCAAAATTAATATTCCTGTAGTCTTTAAATTAATTAGTCCTTAAATTAAAAAGTCCAAACCCTCCTTAAATTTAACACCTTGAACTGACTACTAAACATAAAATGACAAACAATGGTTTAGAAATTAAAGCAACTTAGAATCATTTAACTTATCCTTAAGAAGAAACAACGTTGCCAAATAATGCAAATTATTTGAGTAAGATGGTAGGTATTTGTTTTTAGAACATTAAGTACATTCCCTGGAGTATTCACTGCTGAACTATTATTATACTCTTGTTTAAAATGCTTCTATTAAAAAAGAAACACAATCACCTCTCACGCTATTTCAGTAAGCACTACTTAGTCTGATTACCTGTTAAAAAACCCTAGAAAATATACTCTGATTTATGTGCCAATGGGACCATATACATAGGTATTTTAAGGCAACTTTTTCTATTTATACTACTAAAAGAGGACTGGCCAAGAAGCAGAAGTGTGCCATACTTTAAAGAACTATATCACAATATACTAATGAGCATAACCAGCACACAAAGATTAATGAAAAAAACTTGCTCTATCGCTCCTGCAAAACATGGGAATCCTTACTTTTTGTGCAGTAGTAACCTGAACAGAATTTAAATGCTTCTCCTCTGCAAACGTGTTGAATATGACACACTAAATGCCACGAATTTGCATGTTCTGGTCTTTCCAGAAGTGTCTAGGGAGTATTAAAAATCTTACACTCTTTGGGACATCGATTTTAATTATTCTACGAAGATTTTATAAGAGGAAAACAGACTTTTAGAGGAACCTGGATTAAAGCCAACTAATATGACAAGTAAACAGATCACAGGTCATGCTATTCATGCTCTGGCACAGTGAAACAGTAGTTATCGCACCTGAAACTTTAAATATTAATAGTCACTTCCACAAATTTCAGAAGTACATATGAAGAACAAGCTAAAAAATTAGTTTTTTCTTTCTAGATTTTAGAAAGTTAGCTACTAACATCTGACTGTATTTAACTGCATGCTGTATTACATAGTTGCTACATGAACAAATAACTACTGGCAGGTTTAAACAGGCAAGAGAGCAGGAAAAAGTATAGGGATAGTAAAACTTCAGAGAAAAACAGTCCCAACAGAAACCTGAACGGACTTACCACGGATTCTGTTCTTCCAACAACAGAAAACCACATTTTGATCTCCGGGACTACAGATCCTTGAAAGAAAAAAAACAATTCTCCACTTCTCTTCCAGCCCTCAACAGCAACCACCAGCTCTAGTCTGCTGGATTTTCCAAGATACCCATCAAGATAACTCGGAGCTCGATGCTATGACACAGTGTAGCATTTATCAACACCAGCTATAACCAATACAATATTCAGACTCTTACGTAATCAGTTATGCTGTTCTGACTTTCATTTACTTTAGAGGCTTTATTAAACTCTGAAAACTGCTAGAAAAAACAAAAAGGGAGCCCTTTTGTACTAAAGACAAGAAACCTCCAAATTAAACAGGAAGCAACGTGCTGGCCCACAGATGGCTAAGAAGTCACATGCAAAAGCCCCCCAAAAAAGTGATATATTTTTAAAGTAAACTGCATGCACACGCAGCTTCCAGATCATCTGGATTTCATAAAAACTTAACCACAATGTGGTTGGGAGTCTGGCAGCTTTTAACATCAAAACATCTTTCAGCATTAGACCAACCGAAGTCTACACACAACCTCAAAAAGCAACACTGTTCCCCGTTGCCTATGCCCAACCACTCCTACCAACTACATTTCCATATTACAAAAGCTATTGCTAATAAAACTACAGAGTATTGCTGTAAGAAAACATGCAATATCTACCAAAGGGCAGAACAAGAAGTTATTCTTCTGGATCACATATGAAGCTATACAGTTTAATTTTAACTAAAAAAAAGTTTCAAGCACTTAAAGCTTATGCGGTTTAAAGCATTCAGTTTAAGAATTGCTGTTAGGTATTTTCCCAATTTATAAAAAAAAAAAAACAAAACCCAAACAAGCACAACACTGTTTACCCTGCTCTGGAAGCTGACAGCTGTTTCATAAGTAAACTTGTTCTCTCTGCAATGTTTGCATATAGCATATGCACTTACTACATGTTTGCTCCGAGGGGCTGTCCTGCCTCAGATAACACCAAAATGAGGGGAATTAGGTGATGCACTGAATTTCTGTTTTGTCTGGCACTCCTGGCATGCTTTTAAAACTTCTAATTAAATAAAATATGAGTAGCTGTGATTACAAAGTGGAAGAAGTAATGCACTTGAGTACTTTACCTTTACCTATCTCTAGGTGAGAAGAGGATCCAATACAGGGTTCACCAGGGACCTAACACTTTCATATACTCCTTGACTCAGCTCTTTGGGTTTTGTTTTAGTTTTAATTACATTAAAGTACAAGTTTGCAATCACCTAGTATCCCAAGGTGATATTTCTATCATAAGAATAAGCAGGTGCACAGCATTTCAATGTAAGTCACATCTCTTCTCCGCTTGAACAACCTTTGCTTCAACTTCAAACCTTGTTTATTGATTGCAGAAGAGAAGGTGTAACAATCACTTGATAATTAGGAACATTTGGTGTAAAGGTATTATATAAGGTATGATTTCTAATTTCATCATTAGAATCTCTTAATTTTCACAGACTTTAAGCTAATAAAACCTCAAAACTAATAAAAACTTAAAGAACTATTAGATTTAAAATTTTTTAAATGTTTCCTCAGAGATGAGCACAGATTTACTAGGAAAGCACATTTTTTTATAATGGGTAGAAGCAAGAAAAGCAGTCCATTGGTATTATTTTTCTTTATGAACTCCTGAGAGTCTGCCCACTTTGTCCACCTCTAGAATATCATCAAGCTGCATGTTAAACTTCATCCAAAGCCTGTGACAAGTATGAGAAGCCTCTTAAGAGGTAACAAGAAAGGCAGGTAAGCACTGACATTCAAAGGTATTCTTACATGTTACTGAAAGCAAGTATTTTGTCATGTCACAGGAAAAGAACTGTTTTCCTAACAAAAGCAAAACAGAATCAGGGTTTTCCTTCACTGGTTGGAGCAGGGCCTGTTGACCAGCTGCATTTTCTACTGCTACAGGCCTTTCGCAGCACCGTAGAAACCAATAGTTAAATAAACACAACTGGGCCAGCAATCAAACTGGGATCCTGTGCAGGGCAGCAGCAAGTAGATATTTCTGAAAGTATGAGCTTTCCTTTCTTCAACTTTATGAGCATCTAATAGCCAACCTTTTACAATTAGAAAGTTTAGAAAAATCTGAGTCTATTCTCATACTTGCCTCTCCCTCTCATTTCAGGTATTCCATCCAGTTAATGCCTAGAAAATTTTAACAAATAGCCTATTGGACTTCTTCCTGCATTTTCAAAATTAAAAAATTTAATCTTAACTTTTTATGCTGCTGAAAGATATACTACTTGAGACATGTCAAAAGAAAGTGCTAGTAAATACCAATATAAGGAATAGAAAGAAAAAGTGTACCAACCCTTGCTAGCTTCTCATTCACAGTCACTCAATTCTCTAAGCTGCTCTGCTCTGACCAGATTGAGAAAATTAACGTTTGTGTATTCTTTGTATTCTTTACTCTTTTTTTAATGAAGCCTATTATAGAAAAAACATGCTGATAATTACTCACAATAAGCAACTTTGAACCTCTTGAAAATAATCCTACTTAACTACCACAGCAACTTGTTTCCAACAATGCATACTATCATTTCTATCCAATGAACATTCTGATGACTTCATATTAAGCAGAAGTTTCTATTGTACATACACCAAAACTAAAACAATCTGTTTCTTGCTTATTTCAGACCAAGATTTAAAACATAACTGCTTTTATATCAGAATTCCAGTATTAGGGCAGCACACAGCAGTTAAGATGAATTATGACTGCCTGAACTAGTGTTTCTGCAACTGTGCCGATGAAAACTGGTCCTTCCATGACAGATCATGATAAAGAAATCATGAAATGTATTAAATAACTTGTAAAAAACTTTCAGATCAAGCTTACACACTGACCAGTAGCACTGTTACAAACTGCTAATGGAAGCTATATGTCAGTTGTTAAATCAACACCTAGAAGCCAGCCAGCTCCAAGGAAAAAGGAAACTTTTCCCCCTGTAATATGTTGCTTCACTCTCGATGAGAAATTAGATTTTACAGAAAAAAGTGAAAAAAAACCCAACTTCCATGGCACATTTTGAAACAGTCAACAGAAATGCAGATGGCAGTCAGAAGTCTGATACATATTTAATCCAGCATCAAGAGCAAGAATTTGCTTCCCAAATTATTAACCCACTCCACTGAGTCACATTTTTCAGATCCTGAACTGTTTTCCTCAATAACTGCTGATTGTTATGCACTGTACACCTGACACCAGGTATTCCTTTACAGATGTCATAAATAACTCTTCAAAGCTGATACCATGCAAGATTACCATTTCAAGAACAGTCTATGAAATGAGTGAAGATTGTTAAAAAAAAAAAAAAACAAAAAAAACCCCCAAACAGTGCTGTTTAGAAGCAATTAACTCTGTGAGGTAACATAAAAGTAAAACAATCGTGTTTTCAGCTCATGCACTGAGTACCAAGGAGTGCTACAGTATTCGTAAGTTTCACGTACTACACAGTGAAGAGACATTAGGAAAGACTTGTTCCATCTACTGTACACCACGTAATCACATCACACACTTTTGAGCATCACTGCTGCATAATTTATAACAAGTTTGAAACTCAAAAGATGATGTCTGCTATTTGATTCAGTTAATAAAGCTAAACCAACCAACTAGTAGAGTCTTCCATCTGGTGGCTGGAGCTGTACGTGCATTCTATACATTATGCTACTAGCTACAGCATACACCCACAGTTTTGGCTATTACACTGTAGGTATCTACTGTACAGAAACAAATCTGAAGCCATTCTTGAAGCTCTACACTACGCAAAAGAAAAGGTGGTGTCTTCACAAACTTTAATGTATACATTTGAATTGTTTTGTTTATTCACCAATTAACCCATGCACGCGTTCTTTGTGTTTACTTCTCTACTTTCAGCAGAAGTGCTAAATACACCTGTTTATTAATTCCATTTAATAACACTGGTAATTTTGGGCTGTGAAAACACTGAATAAACCTGTAGCAGGGGCTTGAATTGAAATGTCATAATAACTACGTCCATATTATGTTTCCATTTGTATTGTCCACATCTGTGTACTTCACAGAAACATTCCCCAACCAGAATAAAAGCATGATCAACACAATGTGCACGACCAACTTAAGCGTATCAGACTTTTTCCATTAACGCTTTCCACAGCAGGCTGATAAAAACAGAAGCTTTTTTCAATAAGACTTAAACAAACTGACTTCCATACCTTGGCAGCAACGATGCTCAGTCCCATTCCATTTTGTTTTTTTAGTGTTACAGTGATAATTTCAGGTTCTTTTCTCAGAGGCTGAGCCTATAAAACAGTAAAGGGGAAAGAAGAAATAATTCAGATGTTCATATTCATTGCCAGGCTAGGAAAGTAACTAAGCAAAATAGTTCATTACAAACAAAACTACTTTGTTAGAGCAGCAGGTCTCATATCTTAAATAATATATCTGGTATCTATTTTACAGGTGGAATATCTAACATGTAATTAATATGGATTCATATTAAGTATTACACCCGTGTTACACTGCACTGCTGAGACTTTGATGAAACTACTCATCATTCATCCTTCTTTAATTTAGTAGAGAGATTACTAATGAATCACAAATCAAAATGTAACAGGTCTATAAAACTGTAGTAATTTTTAATGAAAACTGAAGTTCAGACTCCACAGGCCCATGTAACAAAGGTGAGGATGATGTACATAGAGAGCTCAATACTTAGTGCTGCATCTAGAAAATTATATCATCTTTGCAGAATTATTAAGAAGTCAACTAATTTCAAAGGCAGAGTTAAAGCTCTGAAATAAAGTTCAAAAAAATTTCACTTCTTAATACTCTTGAATACAGCCAGAGTCCCCAAACATGTTCAGTAATATTTTTTTTATATTTTTCAACATTGCCAGTTCCTCAACTCAAGAAGTTTTCATCACAATCTTCATTAGCTGAAGCATGTCAGTTGGAGCACATTAGCTTGTATTCATACTAAAATATAACTGCAAGTTCCACAAGGCCCATGACAAGCAAAAATATAAGACCAGGCGAGTAATTAAAAAAAAATTTGTACTTTCTGACTGAGTTCAAGTATTAGAGATGGAAGTAGTTTTTAAGCCGAAAATAGTAATTAAAAATAAGACACTATTTCTGTTTAGTTGCTCTAAAAATTATTTCACATAAAGCCACCATCTTTCAAAATCAAGTTGTTTTGTAACTTTGATATTTAAACAGAAAAGCAGAAAAAACCCACCACATAATAAATAAACAAACCCTTACAAGAGAAAAGAAAAAAACCCCTTATCTTGCACTCAAATAAGACCCTTTTTGGTAAGTATAACGTAAAGGAAAACTAAAGTTGTTTTTTTTTTTTTTTTTCCCAGGAAAAAGCATCAGACTAAAACTTAATACTAAATATTTGGTTGCTAACTGCCAATTTATATATTAAAGCAGCCTGCAGTTCCATTCTTCAGTTATTTATATATCCATGTCCATATATATTTTTGTTTGTGTTTAAAAGAAATTTCTTCACAGTTTATTCTCAGATTGGGGGAATATGACAAAGTCTGCTTATGTGAAAATTATAATCATGCTACAGCACAGAAAAACAGTAACTTAAGAAAATCTCCAAACAGTTCCTTAAATGCACGAATTCACTGATCACATGTTTAACAATGAAGCCTATTCTTCCTAATAAGGACTAAAACTGATCACATAAAACTCAATGCCTTGCCAAGACTGCAGTTGATAAATTATTCATTGAATCAATACTTACCAGCTCAGCATTCTCATGGGACAGGTGACTTTCATAATCTGCACCTTCAAAGTATATTGTCCACGTGCCTGGTGACCGTGGATGAGGTGTTAGTCTACAAAAACCTAAAAGAAAAAGTAACATCAATATAGTTGTGGTATTTTTTCAAGGGATTAATTAAAATAAAATAGTATCCATCTTTTTATATTCATTAATGTGCCAAATCTTATCTCTCAGATGCCATTATGGGATTTCCTGCAATTTTATCCTATTATCTACAATATCCTATAGTTCAATAGCTGTTGCTTCTGAGAAACATATTTAAATCACTGCAAACTCATAGAAAACTCCAGGGCTGCAAAATATTGCTTTTACCAACCAGATTCAGAAGAGACGTGAAACATCAAATCATCTTTTAGAATACAAACTACCAAAACTATGATTAAAACAGTGCTACAGAAATCTACTTTGCAGAGGGTCTGGCTAACCACTTTCAGCACAGATTTAGCAGAGGAGAAGCTTAGCATGCACTCATTATGTTTGTAAATGCAGCACTGCAATTGACAGGTATTTAGTTTGATTTACTTTTTGCTATTTGAAAAATTCCTAGAATTTTGAAAAAGAAGCCACAACAGTTCAGGAATATCCAACATTTTCTCCTAAATCATGGACACTGAGAAAACACATACAACAGAACTTACTAATCAATCCATCCAAATATATGATATACTCCTCCTCATAAAGACCATTTTTCAGCAATGCAGTTTACACTGTTTCACTGTAAAAAGTCCCTCAGCATAATTTAAGGGATACCCAAAAAGTAAAATTTTAATATATGCATTAAAAAAGCCTGACTTATAATGAATATACAGCCATTTGTATAATGAATATACAGCCAGCAACTGAATTATACTTACCAGTTAAAGAATTTACCACTACTACTACTACTACTATTCTCCTTTAGTCTCGAAACTACACCCTTTGTTACTCACTGGACTTTCACAACAGTCAGTCTCCTACTTGTCTTTTAAATCCAAGAATATAGCTTTCCTATAAACTAAGCTGAAAGCAACAATTGCAAAGGTTCACTGTAGTATAGAGCGAGTCTGCCTTTTCAATAGCCTACTTTGCTACAGCTTTGACATTCCTATTTTTAAAGTTTTTTTAAAAACTGCTTTTAAGCAGAAAATGAAGAAATTCTAATAAAATTGAGTAGTACCAAATGAAGATTACAACTTGGTCATTTACTCTAAATGCTCAGACAGACCCCCTGCTTTACCTTCACAAGTTTAAGTCAGTTTCATCCAACCACAAGTTGTATCATCCACTTGTCATCTGAAATTCTGTTGGACTACAAATGCCCAAACCATAAGTTCTTAAACTGATCAACAGTGGAAGAACTATTTTAAGCTCATGAGGGTTTTTAATGGTACATGGAAGCAGTTGATAAGTTAAAAAAAAACCCCTGACTTTAACTATTCGATTTGCATTAATTTTAAAAATCAAAAAAAGTTTTGGAGCAAAGACAAAATGTTTCAGCAGGCACTAGTAACTCAGCAATGCTTACTTAGAACCTTGAAACTGAAAGAAAGGGACAGGGAGAAAGGGTAGGGATTAAAAAAGCCTTAATAATTATAATTGCTTGCAAAAGCAAATACTTGAACAACTTAGTATAAAAAGACTTAATTATACACAAAGAAAAGTGGCTTACGCTTAAATAAAATATATTCTGCATTCTGTGTTTGCTACACAGATCATTGTAAAACAACAAAAGAACTAACCTCTTTGACAGAGGGGATCTAAAAATTCTTGTAAACCACTTGGAACATTTCTGACAACATCACAGGAATAGCCATCTTCCGGTAAAAGAAAAGGCAGCTGTAAGTCAGGATCCTCTTCCAGCTGGACTTCTCGGCCATCACTGCGAGCAAGTTCATCAGCCGTATTTTCTGCAACAGTTACTACATTCTCTATCAATTCCTGGGCAGACAGCAGAAAGACATGGTTACTACAAAGGCACAATCTTATTAAGTTAAAAAACCTTACATTAAGAAGATGCTAAGATTGCAAGGAAAATCAACTTGAAAAATAAATTATCAGGTATAAAACTTCTTTGGCTCTGCTATTTACAGTCAGTACACGGCATTGCTTTTTTTATGAAATCCCATAGATAATTGTATTAGCAAATGTGACAGAAGCTCTTATTTTTACTTCAGCATTTTCCAAACTTGTGGTGCATGTTTTTAATAATACTATAATAATTATTATTATTACAATAAAACAAGCAACTATGGAATTTTACCTATGTGTTAACAGGTAACATAGGTTATACTCTTCAGCAAAAGACTGTAGTTTAGTAGCCAAGACATAAAAACATCTCCAAGCCCTTCCTCCCATTCCCCCAGCATCTTTCCATTTGTTGTATTAGTGCTTCTGACTTAATAAACAAAGTTAATAAGTTATCTTAACTATATTAACTATCCAAAGTTAATAAAAGATGGACTTTGCAGACAATGCATTCAGCTATGTAAATATTAGACTGCCTCTGCCTTTTCTTTTTTTTTTTTTTT
This sequence comes from Certhia americana, assembly GCA_018697195.1. Taxonomy (NCBI): domain Eukaryota; kingdom Metazoa; phylum Chordata; class Aves; order Passeriformes; family Certhiidae; genus Certhia; species Certhia americana. Next base: position 72,353,698 of record CM031859.1, read on the forward strand.
TAAATCAGTGAACTATCAGAGTTTACCCAAAGAGTGTTTTTTACAATTCTGCAAGAACACTGTCTGTCTTTTGAATTTTGCCATGGATAAAACTTAGAATAGTCAATCATCTTAAATACCAAGATAAAAACACAGTCCCAAAAGCAACATTATACATGTATACACATACAAATTCCAGGTATCAATATGTTAGTCAAAGGACAATCTGTCCACTGTTCATATGAAGGGATTCAAGATCTCTGGATATTTACATCCTACATGTCAAGTGTAGCGTTTCTAATGCTTTCCTTTAATTTCTATAAATCATCAAACTTTGTTCCTTCTGGTTACAGAACCAGATTTTAGGGGTGCTCTGTTCTCTCTTCTAGCACCTTCCTGTATTTCATGACAAATGGCGTGAGGTGCAGTGACACCTTGCTGAATATGTGCAACATGGAAAGGTACCTTCCTATCCAACTCAGTGTAAGAGATTCTTGTTAACACCTTTCTCGAGTCAGCGAAGTACATCCACAAAAGATAAGGCAGCTGGAGTTTTTTTTATCTCAGCTATGTTAAAACTGCACAATGAGTGATAGAACAGACTTACCGTTGGGATGAGTGGTTCATCTGGAGCACAGTGATAATTCTGCAACAAAGCTTGTAGCTGCAGAGAATTTAGCTTAAAGCAAGTACTGTTAATATTTGGAACATCTGCATGTGAGTATTTGTCCATGGTAAGCAATGTAGTTGCCTAGAGGGGAGAAGAAAGTCCCAGATAGCAAATTCAAATCACAACATAACTTTAAGCCTTGTGTCTAAATGTTCTTTAGATAAGAGATAGGAAAAGAGATAGCAAGAAGACAGATTTGTAACAGAAGCAACATAAATAGCCCCCCCAAGTAAACACTAAATACAACTCCTATACTGAAAGATGAATTAATACTAGATCTGTCACAAATGAAGCATACCAATTTTTCAGCTACTCTTCCTGTCTCTATTTAGTACAGTTACAGCTCAGTCTTCTAAATGGAAATTTAACAGGCACATTCACTAATAATTTCACTTGTAACTTAAACATTAAGGATATTGAAAACATGTTTTGTGTCTTTACCTCAATGCTACCTCCAAGTTCCAGGACTGATTCACACAAGCTATACTTGTCCAAATGCTATTTTCTAGGAACACAGCACAGGTAAATATTCTCTTTGAATACACGAATATGTGAGAAGTCTTAATCACAAATATACTCACCTGTACTATTCTGCTTAGGTGGCAATCAGCAGCCAATTCTAAACCTTGTTTTTCTGCCCAGGCTTCAATGTGGCCGAGCTGTTGGCGAACGATAGCTCCCCAGTAATGTGAACATAACCCTGAATCTGGGGCTGTAACTAATCTGTTAAAAAGCCACATGTTGATAAAATGAAACAGCTGGGAGAAGAGTTGTATGGTCAGAGCAGCATTCACTCTACATCGTCGCAACAGGGACATGGCTCCAGTTAAGGTATGCAGCACATCATCTACAGAGAGAAAACAAAATGTCACTCATGTTCACAAACTGCAGGGTACACCTGGTTTAGGCAGTAACAAAAAGACAGTCAAGTCAGGCTGGGGAATGCTAGATGGAACCTACATTTAAGTTACACATAGAAACACTACCTATTAAAGTTACACAGTCTTTCAGAAATACATTTACTGCTCCATGTAAAGATAGAGCAACATTAAGATGCTAGGTGGAATGCCCTGAAATGGAAATAAATTCTTGGGGAAAAATATTTATCATACAAGTAAGTAACTGTCCATACCAAACATTTAAACCACATCTTCACTTCAGTACACTGATTTTTCTATTAGTTGTTATAGCAAGTGGCAACCTTTATATTCTACTGTTTCAAATGCATATTCCAATTATTCCATATCTTCTTCTAAGTATCAAATTGTACTCAGAAATTTCAGCAGAAGTTATTTGCATTGAATGATGCACTTAAACTATAGAATGCACCTTCTGTTTACATATCAGATTTTTTAAACATTACTCAGAACCCCATTTTCCAATTACTCCATTACAGTATTACCTAACAAGCTACAGGGACTTCTATTAGCATTACCAAGAGCAAATACCCTCATATGCTTCCTAGTGGAAGCAACACATTTATCTCCAGGACTTCTTTAAAGCAATACTTTTAATTGGAAATACCTTTTAAAGAGACCATTATTTTTTTTAGAACTGAAACTCAGGATTGTGTCTGAAAAAATATCTCTAGGTTATAAGAAATCTACAAGGCAGCTCAAAACCAACTGAAATAAGAACAGCATCTGCTTTTATTCCAGCATCAGTTTGCCATGTTTTCTGGGTTTGTGTCCCCAGAAATACTCTCACAGTACAGGGCACAACAAACGCAGTTCATCTTCAGTCATCCTTAAAGGCTCAATGCAGGAGAAAAAGCAAGAACAGAAAGTTTAATACTTCAAGTACCAGAAAGTATCTATGAAATTTGTATAAATACTCTTCGTAGTTCATCAGAATGCTCTATTTAATTGCTCTGCAGATCAGTTTTCCTTCAATAATTGAGGCATGGCAAGTCTGAGCACAGTCACTGAGCCAGAATTACAGACACAAACATAGCACACATTGAGCAGGATGCTCTGCTGGACAGGAACAGCCTAGAAAGGTTCATTGCTGTGAAGCAAACACCATGCTTCAAGTATCATGGCAGGGAACCATGGCAAGAATCTACATGGCCAGTCAGCCTGACCTTGCTAGCTGGGAGGCTCTTGATCAGGTTCTCCCATAACATCTCTACAGTGAAACTGCCGAGGTGAGGACTGGATAAACAGATGGCAACACATGGACAGAACTGGTTGGACCATAGGACTTGGTGGATTTACAGATACCATGTCCAGCTGGCAATCATGGATTAGTGGCTTCCCTACTGTTTTAAAGTGAGAGACTGATACCATTTAATTAATGACTTTAATTAATGATCTGAGCAATTTGATGGAGCACATTCTCAGCAAGTTCACAGATGATACCAAGACGGGGCAAAATACTGATACACTGAAGAGCAGCAGTATTTTTCAGAAGGGCCTCAATAAGCTGGAGAAATGGGCTGACAGGGACTTCATGAAGGTCAAAGGCAACTGCCAAGTCCTGCATGTAGGACAGAGTAAGTCTGTGCAACAGCACAGGACAGGTGCCACCTGGATAGAAAGCACCCCTGACGACAATTAGGGAGAGATCCTAGTAAATATCAAGTTGAATATGATTGAACAGTGTGTGATTGCTTGAAAGATACCCAGCTGCACACTAAGCTGTTTAATCAGCAGCAGTGCAGGTAGCAGGAGGGAGACGGGAGCAGTCCTTCCTATGCATTCAGCACAGTGAGACTGCATCTGGAGCACAGCATCCACTTTCAGAATCTCCGGCACAAGGAGGATACAGATTTAAGGAACCAAATTCAGCAGACGGCTGAATCATCCACACAAAATTGATCCAAATAATTCTCAGGGGTTAAGGTAACTTGTAAATATAGTACCACTAGTTAATAAATAGATGTTTTTCTTAACAATTAATGGTATGGTTTGGAAGACACTAAGATCAAGTAGTCTAACCTATTTTAGGCCTCTGAGGATTATTTTCTTCTGGATCATCAAGGAATGCTGGCATGTAGTTATTAAGCTCTGACTGCAGACAATGAACCAGGTACCTAGAAAGGAATGAGGAAAAAAGTGAATTTTAAATCCTCTATGTGTTCATTACAAATGTTTCCAAAGAAAAGAGATGCATCAAATTACAAGATGCTTGAAATTTCTGTGTTATAAATGTGATTACAGGAAATCCAACAATACTTTTTAAAAGCCTGAGAGACCAATTTTCCCACAAATTTCCTAGAAACACTGGACAAAGTATTAGGTTGTCTGGGAACAGGCACAGACATTTACATGCAATATTGCTACCACACTTGTAAGAGACAGTCATATGCTACATGAAGACATGCTGTCAGGCCAATCTTGGGTTCCATAAGTTTGCAGAAATAATTTTTTTTGAACAGAAATAGACTTTTCTCTGTTTTAAAATCTAGCAAGAGAAGTACTTTAAAAAAAAAAAAAAAAAAAACATGTTGTGACCCAACACACAAAATCCTGAAATGGCCCTAGGGCTTTGTGTGAAAATTTCTTTATTCTTTTACTTCTCCTACCTTTAACTACCCCAATGTGTAAACCTGTTTTAGCGTCCTTTCTCTTCACATAATTAAACATTCTCTTTAACTCTGCTTTCGCTAGTTCATTTATATATTTTCTGTTAAGAACTGAAACTAAAAAAAGAACCAGAAAAATATTTCATGGCTTTCTAAAACTCCCCCTTCATTTCACTGGAAACATTTTTAATGAAACACCCACAATTGCAAGAAATTAAATCCATGGCAATTGCAACCAGTCCTGGAGTATGCCAGTTACCATCAAGTGACATTTTCACAGCATACTTATTTCTCTTCAGTCATGTTTCAGTTGTGCTTTTTTATTTGCCTTCCAAGTACATATCCAAGGGTTTTCCAGAAGTTTAGTACATGCATTGGAATCTGCCATGTTACACTATACTTAAGGAAAATCCACACAGCTAAAATTCAAGAATAATTTTGCATCCACACTGTTCACAATGTAGAGAGAGAAATACAGCACCATTCCTTCCTAGCCACAAAAATATACTGTCTTTGATGACTACTGATCAATTAAAGTAGCAGCAAGTTATTTTAAGACACTGATTCAAGACACTGAGCTGCGGCAAAAGGCACAGCTTCATTAACAACTAGGGATTTACAGATCCTATAAAAAGTGAAAAAATTTGTCAAAATAGCTACTTGCCCAAAATTTAGCAACAGAAAAAAAAAAAGAATCTGTGGGAATCCATACCAAGGGATGGTGCTCCCCTGAAACCACTTGAATTTTCAGAAAGCAATGACAAGGTTTCACAAACTACACATATTGCTCTTCTGGGAAACACAGCCCCTCAAAGCTATACTGTTCAACCATGACTAGGGCTCCCAGTCTTGTCACAGTATAAAAAGAGCACACACCACAGTATTTCATATTACAGAAAAATGAAAATACTATATTTAAAATAGTCATCCTACAAGTGGGAGTAAATCACCCAAGGTACACTGAGATTTCTTTTAACATATAGTTTCTGATTTGCAAATTTGCTGAGAAATACTTGCTCAGTAGTGGCTTGGAGAGAAGAAAAAAATTTTATTATGAACAAAAATTAAGCCTTTCTTTTTGATTAATGCTGTGCTCAGCCAATATTGTTATCTTTATTCAAGGACACTTTCCTTTGAGGGTTTCCTTTCCCGTCTGGATACTTCATTCAATTTTTCCTTTAATCGGTATCGTAATTACCTAAGCTGACAAGTATAGCTTGATTTTTACTCCAAGCCAAAACCTGTCTTTCCTTTTTTAAGAAAAACCTGTGCAAAAAAAAAACTACTGTGCAAATTGCTATTTATGAGAATTATGAAAGTAGATTATATTTAGAAGCCCTTAAAGAGCACATGTTTCATTACTTTGAAGACCCAGGAATATTTAGGCCTATGTGTTTACATACTAACTGCAAAACTAACCTTTCCTCACAATTTCACATTCTTAAAAGAAATCAATCAGCACAAACTAAATTTTCCTAAAATTTTCTATGGCAGGCTCAACTATCACAAGATCACGTAACAGAGGAAACTCATGCATCTGCAATCCATATTCACAAAACAGGGCATCTGCCTAAAGAACTAAGTCTAGGCCGTTCTTTTAAGTTTTCCTCTCAGATGTTTAACAATGCACAAAGGACATTATTGCAATATCTAAAATTTGGCAGAAATGTGAAGTTGTTCTATAAATCACAGAAACAGAGAAAATGGTAACTGAAACAGAAGCTTGAGAGCCTTACTTAAATGCCATTTGAACCAAGTGTGCCAGAACATCTTGTGCATCCACAGTAATTCGGCTAAGATCTCTGTCTTGTTTAATGAAATTGAGTAATTCAGATGCATTTGCCATCCAAAATGCAAGGGCCCCGGCAATATTCTTCTGTTTCTGTAAGTGGAAAGAAGCAAGAAATAATACAAGGAAATAATTTTCTGATAAAGCATGGCAGCTTAAAAAGGCTCCAAAAGATAGACCAGTACCTCTTCCCATTTCACCAAACATCTCTCAGATACCAGATATTTGCAAAATGTTTGTACGTAATACCGCAATTGCTGTAACTAAGTTCAATTTTAACATGTTCACTGAACACATGAAATGCTAATAAATTGCCAATAGCCGTTACCAATGAAAGCCACAGTGTAAGCATCTAATTACACAGTGCTAAGAGCTTAGCAGATGCAGTATCTGGTAATCTGTGCACTTTTAAGCGCATATTCACTACTACCCATTGCCACACTGATACTGCACTCACTGGCTTTGATACCATGTGATTCAGTATCAAGTACTGATCTATCTCACCATCTCCCGACCACAAATGCCAGGCCAGGCAACCTCAGATGAAATCCAAAGAATAGGAACCACAAACAACAAAAAAAGAAAATAAAGGGAAGAAAAAGAACTTTGGTCATTTCATATCCACATTGAAGTGCGTTAAGCAGAAATTATGGAATGCCGTAAAAGTTGCAAAGTCAAAAAAGGATTTTAGTACTGCATGTTCCAGTTGCTGAATGAGTGTTATGAACTGTTCAAGTCCAGTTGTTTGAGTATTGTATTTTGATATGGAAGCAGCATGAGAAACTGAGCTAAGCCAACATAGCTAGGATCAGTTCCCAGCAAATATATCCTACCTGATCAACCTGGTCTACCTCCTGGAGAAAAACGGACGAAGGAAATCAAACAGAATAGAAGAAAGAAACTTGTGAACAATCATGAAAGCTTTAGAAATCAAACACTAAATATGAAGGTACAACACATGTTCACAGTTATACACAGATGCATTAATCAGTAGCTATGATGCAACTGAGCTCCTTCTAAAAAACTAATTTTAATAGGACCAGTAGCACAACAGCTACAAACTGAAGTGCCTACATGTCACAATTAATTCAAGGAATTAATGCCTTAAACTAATTGCCATCCCACACTGGTTATTCAATGCTCAGTGTGCCAGAGAAACCTTACAGAAATTTTTGCAGGCAATGGGGTAACTAGCCATCCAAACAACAGATCCTGGGAGCCATTTGCCCACACTGCTGCAATAGAGACAATATACAAACACACACAAAGAGGGAACAGAAACCCCCCACCCAAAAAGAAAACAAAACCAACCAAACAACAACATTCAAAAGCAAACAAAATACACAGAGCACCTAGGACAGATTTAATAATGACTTTTCAATTAAAGAACAAAAAGATCGTTTGAAACAACAGAGGAGTCAAATAAAATACCACAATAAGTTTCTTAAATGTTGGCAAATATAAAGCTACACTGAATTAAAAAAAACCAAAACCAACCCACCAGATGTTTGTCTGATTATTTAGAACTGAGCTCTTAAGTAATTTTTGCTTTCTGTTCAGAACACTCTCCCCCACCTGCAACGCAATGAGCTTAGATGCGAATATTTGAGGAGTTACTATCTTAATTTTAGTTAGAGCTCAAACCCCAAATTGCTGCTTTTTTGTTTCCTCCTCCTTTCCAACCAAAGCACTCTTAACTGACTGAATATGTGTTGGCACAGAACAAAAGGAAATGCTCCTTTTACAAACAAATGTTAAAATTTAAAAAGAATGAAAAATGCCACAGAATGATTTGGGAAAAAGAAATAAAGATACAAAAAAAAAAAAAGGCTTTTTAATATGAACTAAATTTCTAATCCTGCTTTTTTATTGAAAGAACTGGACCTTCTCATAGATCTCGCCTTTTTTTATACCCATCTCATACAAAGTCATCTATAATATTTGGATACAAATATTATATACGAAGTCACAGATTTTGCTTGTTAGGAAATACTGCTTGAGTAACTTCACAGAAAAACTTGATAGCTTTCTGCTCTAGGCAAGCAAAATTAGAATCTCAGCCATTAATTTACTCCCACATTATAGCACAGGAGTTTGTGCACCTTCTCACCACTTCTGTTTTGGATGCCTGTCTTCCTCACATTGTCAGATCCCCTTGAGTGCATGAATGCTTTCCACTTGAGACACACAAAAAAGCTATTGTGATACAACCTATTACACAGTAATTTGACTGTGACAGCCATAAATATAACAACTTATGGCACACCTTAGATGAAGTAATTTGACTTTGCTTAGCTTGTATTATTTCTACTCCAATAAGAAAGGCACAAGCTAAAGACATTTTACTGGTCTTTAGAATCAATGTACTTCTTTGCTTTCAGCCTATTAATCTTGAAATTCACTATTAAGTTTAACTCTTGTATTTGCTCTCCCTGTCTTCTGGCTTCTTCACCATGACATTTGAATGAACTTCCTCCCAATTTTTATGCAACCTCTAACTCCTTTTAGTTTACTTCTTGCAACAATGCAACATCTTTCACAAACCACAAACACTGCTTCCTTGCTGATGTGTTCTCTAAAATTTAGGTTGGAGATTAGATTGCAGCTGAAGTTACAAGGCTGTAGAAATGACCTTTTACAAACAACAGTCCAGACAAAGAGTTGAGTTTAGCAGTTTTGTAATAGTATTAACAGGATTAAAGAAAATACATTTGCTTACAACCACAAGGGTGCATGTGACTTGGAAAACCCTTCTCAGTGAGGTAAATGAACATTTTCATGGGATAATCTGCTTTCTAGATTTTATTTGTTTTCAAGTCAAACTGATGTTTGAGTCCATCCCCCTAGTATCTTCTAGCAGCCACCTCATTCACCATTCAACACTAAAAATACAGAACTTCAGCTCTGCTTTCCCACTGTACCTGCCTCTGTCACAAAAAGTCTTTTTAGGTTCATTATAACTAGTATACATTAGTTACATAAACTGAGTGACTTCCTTTGATTCAGACCTGTAACTTCCAGTTTATTTGAAGCCTATTCTTTGTTTACTTTCCATTCTAGATGCTGAATTGCTTATGTGCAGGCTCCTGCCAGTTCATGTTCTCCCCTATAGCCAGTCTCCTCTCTTCCACAGCCAGATTTAATCCGTTTTTTTAAAATAAAAGAGCCTGAATATTAATTTTTTATACCATTTCAATTTTATCAAATATCCATTGACTGTGACATCCACATTCAAATGACTGTGACATCAAGATTCAAAGCAACATACTAGTTCTTCACTTCAGAAGCAAACTGCTGTTCAGTCTCTGATCAGCTTTGGAATGTACACAGAAGGCAAATCTTACTTTCTTATTGTAAAGTGTCCCCAACACCAGCAATTCCTCCCAATCCTTCTTGTGAAAGGTGGGAGCCTGTTAAGATTACACAGGTGTCAAAGAGCTAACATTCTCCTACTAAAAACTTCACTAAATCTTTCTAAAACTTGAACAGAAGCTGAACAATTTTTTGCTACACTATATTTGCTGTGAGTTTCACGCCACTCCTGTTGTTTACTTTCCTACTCTCCCTTAATCAAGCTGTTGTGTAACACTTGCATTGTAAATTCTCTAAAGCAGGACTGACACATTTGTTATGCCTGTACAGCACTTAGCACAGCTGTGTCATTGCTGCTACTCTGGCAGCACTTTCTGCAACAAACACACCTGTTTTAATAAATATAGAAAGAGATTTCAATTTTTCTTCTGAAAAAAACCTGCAGACAAAGAAGTTTAATCAATTAATTTCTGAGGATACATGAACTAGCACTCCTTCTTGAGAAAATGACCAGTCTGTTTTATCAATGCAAGGTACACAATGCAAGGTATTGTCTAATACCACAGACAACCCACTGGATCTTATCCTGCATTTCTACACAAAACAGAACTCCTTCTGTAATTCTGTAGAAGTCTTGCACATAGAGTAGCAGCAAGAGTGTTATATAAAAATGTTGGAACATTTGAGAACTTGTACTTCTCTTTACAAAGCTTGGTTCAAGATGTCCAAGTTTTAAGTTCAGTTTTATGTTCAAGATGTCCAAGCATTTTCATGGTTACAAAAATTGTAAAAGTAACAGGGTCAAAATTTGAAAGTCATGATTCTTTTTGATATGTTCATTTTGAGTATCAATCTGTGCAAACAAATGCTAGCTGTACCAGTATTCTTTAATAAGCCCGTCCAACTTGTTTTACAAGGGTTCACAGACAGAAATGTTTGCAAAGGTCTTACCTTTTAGAAAAGAGTCACCTCCTTCAGACAATCTTCAGAGCAACAGCCACTCTCTAATTTCCCACATTGCTCAGGAGACAGTTTCTTACCACTGACATTATTCACTGACACAAAAGCAGTAACTGCCCTTCGTAAGGGCAGTCAGTGCAGGTATTACTGTTTAATCAACTAATGTTAAGGGTCAGACTAAGAAACAGGCTAAGAAGTTTGCTAGATTATCAACAAAATGTAGGCAATTCCCTTGACATATTTTGGCAGAGTTACTCACCTGTATCACTCCTTCCATCATGTTCACCATCTTGTTGACTATTGCAATGACTTTGTGAGTACGCTCAGCAGGAGTGATGTCAGGTCTGTATTGGCTGGACAATACATACCGACATGTCATGTACAAAACATACGTTGGTGACAGCTTAAAATGAACTGTCGAGCTATTTGTGTAATTTATAATGGCAGATAAGAAGGCATCTTCAGCTGTAGACAAAGAGGAAAAGAAAGAGTATGCCATAAATATAAAGACAGAAAGAAAATGAAGGAAAACTATTTCATAACTTGACGCACAAAGAATTTTCTCTGGGAGAAGGAGAGAAAGGTGGAGCAACTTACAGGAATTTGAACTCTCAAGTTGTCTATTATGTACTACATATTATGTTAGACACACTAACAAAACACTTCCATATAAAAGCCAGAAAAATTGATCACTGTGAAACAGTTCTCTACTACTTCCTATCTACTGAAAATTTGCATCTTCAAGGGAATAGGAAAATGCAAGATTTCTCTTGCATATTTTACTCCAACAAAACTCTCATACTAATAAAAATCAGTCTTTGCTTGCTCACAAATCTATTTAGTTTCAAATACCTGATGTATGGACAATCTCTAATATGTTATTTTTCTACCAGATCTGAGGCCTTAAAAACCTGGGGACTAAGATAATAAAAAATTAAACTCTAAATGACAATGTAAACCTAATCAGATTTTATAGAAAATTGATTTTGACCAAGATGCAATCTATTACACAAGGCATAGAGAACTATATTGAAGACAATGAATCCAAGGTACCTTTAAGGAGATGGGATTAAAATTTTTTTCACATTTAATATGAATATCTGAAGATAAGGAGTTGAAATGCAATCAGAATTAAGATATTCATGAACATGCCTCAATATCTAAAGTATCTGTTCACCCTCCCAACAAAACAAGTTATACTACTAGACTGTCTAGAACCTGTAGAGTAATAGTTCCTTTAAATGTTTACTTAAATTATCCTTAGTTTTCAAACTGCCTGAAATATAAAATTACAGTATAGAAGAACGCATTAACAGGTTAGTATTGTAACTTCAGAATTTACTCACAGCTTTCCCTGAATTCAATACTGGCAGGCAGTATCAATTCTGGTCCATGGGTATCCTGAGATCTAAAGAAAGATGAGAAAAATTGAAACAAGTAATCCACAAGGGTGATATTAAATACTGTAAAATTACGTATTTCTGCAAATACACTGTTCCAAATATTGACACAACAACCTTCCATAGAATGACCTTCTTTCTACCTTTCCTCCAGAATCATTCAAGCTCTATTTGTCAGCAACACAACAGATAAAAACACAAGACTTGAACTGTGGAGTCTGATATTAATGAACACCCTCTTGTGTGCTGCACAGCAGACTGATAGGATCAGTTTGCCATCTGCCATTGATAGGATTCAAATAACAAATTATTCATGGACACATGAAAGAAATTGAATGACGCTTCGACTGAAACATCAGCTTGGTTACAACAAATGTACTTTGCTGCCTTTCATGCCCAAAAAAATTATGGAGACTTAGTCAACCTATTATCCTGTTTTCTGGTAAGAGGGAAAGGAGGTCAAACCCAGACCCTACCCCCACCTAGCTGTTGCTACGTTACACTAAGAAACAGTAATCAGCCCCAGAACTGTCCTCACTCAAACTGACTGCACAGCTATTTCTTACCAGAACCCATCAGAAATCACAAAGTAGAAAATTAATCAGAGACTTTTCTGGTGCCTGCAAAAGGTTAAGTATGTATTTCACAGCATCACAGAATGTCCTGAGTAGGAAGGGACCCATCAGAATAGAGTCCAACTCCTGGCCCTGCACATGACACCCTGAGAGTTACAGCATATGTGTGAGAGCACTGTTCAAACGCTTCTTGAGCTCTGACAGGCTGATTCTGTGACCACTTCCAGGGGAGCTGTTCCAGTGCCCAACTACCCTCTGGGTGAAAAACCTCTCCCTAACTTCCATCCTGTCATTACTGCCTTAAGCAAAGGCATTACCTGAGCTGTTCTCTGCAGTTGGGCACCTATTTTTAAGAAATTAGTAAAAGCTTAAGATCTTCTGCATGCAACAACCATTTTAACCACATGTAACACAAGAGACAGCTTCCTACTTTCCCCAACAACTTTGATAAAGAAAGGAATGTAAATAATTATATTAGCCTCATTCTTCTGAAGATTATTAGTTATGCCACAAGGCAGAGATAACTGAATAAAAGCTTTCAGTGTTGTATCTCCTGTAGTAAAAATCTACAATATAATTTTGATGGCTGATGTCAAAAGATCTAAAACTAAGTTTTAGTATATTGAACTCAAAAGTCTGGGGCACCTTTGGGTTTTGGTGGAGGTTTGTTTGGTTGCTTGCTTTTTAACAAACTTGCAAAACCTTAAACCTCAGTAAATTTTTGCTCAGCAAATCCAATTTCTGGGGAATTGAAAGTTAAGGAATAGTAGGCACAGCATGGCAGTATGTACACAAGTTTCTGCCATTTCAGTTACATTTTAAACATGAGAGCATGCTGTCTTTATGAAAAGCACCCAGCTGGTATGTAAATTGTAGTATTTTGTGTCTTTTTATTGCTATAAATTTAAAATTAACTAATTTGTCACTACTTCTACACTGTCAAAAGTGTGCCATCTTCACTGGGAACTTAATTACTTCCACAGAAAAATTACTAATGCACAGCATTATAAAATGGAACTATAGTGACAACTTCAGAGAAATCTTTCATTATAAGAATGGCAATTAGAGATAGAAATATTTTAACAAACTGGCTAGTAAACCAGTGACAGATTTCAGCTGATGATTTAATTTATTTTCCGTAGAACGAAATGATATTGGTCAGTTCCAGTACAAATAGAGGAACTGAATTCCCAGCCAATGAGAGACAATGTGTCATGAATGATGAAACTGATATTAATGCAAGATTGCTTACAGACTTCTGAAAATTTGCCATAAGAGACAAGTTCGTAAAGTATTCTTTAAAAATTGTTAACTTAATTTTATCTGTGAATTAGTTGTCTAGAAACTGACACAGCAATAAATTATTTAACTACCCTAATAGGAGTTCCCTTCAACAAATCATAGAGGCATAGGATGGTCTGGGTTGGAAGGGGTACTTGAAGACCATCCAGTTCCAACCCCTGTACCATCTTCCTCCTTCCCCTAAAAACACACAGAAGAAATACTCTCTAATTAAGGTTTGCACATTAGAAATCTAAGTTGAAGCAATTCTATGTGCTTCTGATATGGCAACACATTTTAATGGCTACATTTTAAGTGTATATTGTCTTTATGATAATATATATTTAGCATATACTTATCTTACAGATAAATAGATATATATAAATAGATATACAGATAAATAAGTGTATATTTATCTTATAGATAAAGCCTCTGTGGTAATGAAATTCTTTGAGCTACAACAGTCTGAAAGTCTAGTTAGGTTTAGAAGGGCCATAAAATATTGATTAGGGGTTGCATTCTCCTAGATTGTCTGATAAACTGCATAAAAAAAGGAAACACCCTTGTGTGATTGTTCTAGTCACCCTACTGACTATGTATAAACTTTTAAGACATGTTAAATCAAGGAATCAGGTAAGCATCGGCATTCCGTTAACACCACTTACAAATCAGCATACTTTTTTCCAAACAAACACATGTTGAAGAACTTCTGGAAGGTATCCAAGGCAAAAAAAAAATTTAAAAATCTTTTCTCATTTTTAGTATGTGTTTGCTCATGTTAATTGTAGTCAGTTATCTAATGAGCATGTATGACCACAATCTTTAACTAAATAGTCATTATGTTTGATTTCCAAGAATCACAATCACATTACAATCAAAACAATCATACCCAGTAAGCAAACTGGAGTTATGCTCTCAGATCTCAATTATTTGTCTTTCTGGAAATGAAAGAACCATGGCAGGCAAGTTCTAATCTTTGGTCTTCAAACCATTCAGTGAGTTATTGTGATAAAGTCTAATTTGTCTTATTATTCACATTTATAGAGCAGTGACGAACGCACAGCGCACACACAAGAACATTTAGTGTGGGCTGGAAGTTGACCAGTAACAAGAACCTGAAACTTGTCAGTGAAGAATTTTTGTCTTTTCAAACTGATAAAGCAGTTGTCTTTAGTGTCAATTATACAATTACTGTCCTTAGAGTTCACAAAATGAGGAAACCTAACTAAAGGTCCTCAAAATACATCCACAAAGGGGAAGAATTCCATGTAATCAGGCAACTCATTGCCCAATTTGTGAAATCCTAATCTGACATCCTGACTTTGCTAATTTGTTATTCTCATGAACACAATGAATGTATCTGGGAAAGAGCACATGATAGAAGTGCTGTATTTAGATAAATAAGACTTATTACACAATACATACTACAGATATGTAATATATATATATATATATATATAAAAATAAAATAGTGGTATCAGGGCTGGTGATGAATATCTCTGAGGTTGTAGTTATCACAAATTTAAGTGTGATCTAGATGCCTCTAAAAATATTTTCTGCACACAGGAACCATGGTGAAAAAGCCTTTGTAAAAACTAGCAATAAATAGTCTCTTTAGAAGGAATTTAAGGAGTTAAAAAAAAAAACCAACAAAATGAAGCCAAGATACAGCTCACAGATGGCTCTGTGTTTTTGAAATACAGAGCTACAGCACAAGATAATCCTCTTCACAGAAATTTAATAAACTTGATACACATACAGAGGCACAGATCAAAAAATATTAACTGCAGAAGCATCAAGAACTTCTGACAGGCTATAAGAAGTTCAGAAAGAAGTTTTGTTCATCTTTTATGAGGAAAACTACAAATAAATTACTAGTAATTCAAGAAGGGGTTAAATCTACCCAACCTTAATAAAGGTCTAAAAAAGAATCTGAAGATGGCCAGGCACTCTAACAAGAGAACTGTAGAACTGAGTAGTATTCCAGTCTAACTTCACTGAAAGTATTTAAAACATGCCCCTGCTACAGAACACTTGATTGTTCAAGTCCAAGTGGAAGCACAATTTTCTTCCTGTTTCGGTTGTATTTGTTTCTCACTACTTCCATCTCTGAATTCTCTTTTCTGTCTAGTGAATAATACATCAATTTAAAGGTACAAAAAGCTTCATGCTGCAAGCTTTACAACTTGGATCACTGCACGTTTTAACCCTGCAGCACATTTACCTTACCTGTCATCCATTTATCACAGCTGTTCATTTAAATTTAAAAGCTGATTTATGCAGACAGCAATACAATCTTGTATTTTTTGAAAGATTTGAAAAAAAAAATTCTATTCACATTCTCGCTGATTTGCAGAGGTGTGATAAGAGACTCTAGAGATCATCTGATCCAACTTCCCTGCACAAAACAGGGTCAACAAGAGCAAGTTGCTCACTACCCTGGTCCAGTCAGGTTTTAAGTATCTTAAAGGACAGAGACTCCACACACCTGCTGACTACAGCACAGGAGTCCAGAGTAAATCACAACATCTTGCCACTGACAAATGAAAATTTTAAGTAATTCAGTACTTTTCATTTCATATGACATGCCTAACCACAAATCAACAACCATGTGACATAACTATCAGCCTGACTTTGCAAAAAGAGAACCACAAATAACAGAATACTGAAGCAAAGGATTTTGTTTTTGGGGGTTTTTTTAAGTATTGTGAAGGTGTTTTGCTTTGCTTGTTAATCCTGGGGGTTTTATTTAGAGAGAGATCTCAAAGGAAATCTCATTCCCCATACAGGAAACCAGGTAATTTAAAATACTTCAATGCAGCGCTTGATCTGGAAAAACAAATCCATTTTTTCAATTCTGAGAAGCAACAGACCGCACGTTTCCTACCTGCTGTCCTGTCTGCGGTAATCCTGCTGGTCTATCCTAATCATCGGCTTCACCATCCCTCGCTCGGCTGTGCTGGATGCAGATGATGTCCTGTCACCGTCCAGCCTGCTGGTGCTCTAATTCAAAACAGCACGACAGGTGCTTAGCATGCAAGCACTGCATGAGACAGTATTTGTGCCTAGCATCACTAAAATGAAGCTGAGGTCTGAGGTTTGAAAAGAGATGGGGAAACAGAAGAAGGGAGAATGGCACAGAGAGCAACAGCTCAGCAGGTGTTTTCAGCACAGTGAAGCACTGAAGGGCCTGCTTCCAATTCAACAGACAACAATGGCCAGCTAGGAGCAGCTCTTTGGCAATGCATCTCTATAATTCATAATGTAGCTTTCAAACATCTTTTATCAAAAGCTGCATATGTATCAACACAAAATAAGAATGAGTTGGGAATCAAAACTTCAGGTAACAGACAAAGTTAAATGTATTGACAAATTTAAAACTGGTCATGCTTCCCTATTCTGCTTCTGCTATAGTTCCAAGTGTTTGCACTACTGATCTACAACACAATTTATCCTGATCTGAAGGAAAGTCTGATCTGGGAAGGCAGTACAAAATTTCCAAGACAAGAAGGGGCAACTCAAACTGTGTTATTTTTTAATGTACCATTTAATGTGTTTTCATTTGATGTCTCATGATCCTTAATAGGAAGCTTTTAATTTATGATTTCTAATTCAATCAAACCCTATCAGAAATGGGAACAATATGCTGCTTTAAACAGAAAAATAAATAGCAATTTTTTTTCAGCATAAAGAGTAGAAAACAAGACATCAGTAAAATATGAAGTGTTTCAGCATTTCATAAGAAATTTCTAGGACTAAATAATTTGCTTCAACATCGGAAAACCTGCCAACAAGTGCATCTCAAAGCAAGAGTTTGAACTAAATCACTTTTCACCACCACATCTCAGAGAACTTCCATTAAACTTACTGTCACCTCTTTTCCTAACAGAAAAGCAAACTTAGACGAGAGCAAATATTAGAAAATGAGTGATTTATCAGTGCTTTAGCAAGATGTTGTACACAGTCTCAAACAGGTCAACTAAAAAAGAAAGTAATTTTTCCTATTAATTTCTAGATCCACAGAAGTATTTTTCTAATGACTGCGAACAGGATATGAAGTAAGCTATATAATAAAGCCAGAAACTCTTATTATGAGAAATTTAAAGACATTTTATTAGTTTACAAAGTTTCTGTTCTTCCTCCTAAATTATCACTAAAATTCCTTTCTGAAGTAGGTAAAGGACACATATAAGATGAAAGAAAGCACTATTCGATATTAGGAAGTAGAGAAACTGAATCAAAAGACTGTGGTAAGAAAACAAATAAGACTACAACTATATTCAAACGCTATTAGAGTTATTAATATCCACAATGCTGCATTAATATCACTAAATATTTACAAGTATTTCAGTTTTGTAATAGAAATAAAAATAGAAGAAGAAATAGTAGTAGAAATAAAACTTAAAAAGTAATGTAGCTCTGGGAAGATTACTCCATTTCAAACTGCTGAAATAATTCATTCTCTCATTTCATCTGAGGCATGTGATCATAGCAAGTCAGGCATTAACCATTGTGTCATTTACTCTATTTGTTTGCTCTTGGAACATGCAATTCTGACACAAAATCTATTAACAGAAAGTGCAGAAAAAAGGCGAGAAAAGATTATCACCTCATAAAATGTTTATAATTATGACTGCAGAGACGGTTTGTTTAGTCAATGTGTGCGCAGGAGCTCTATTGAAGTCTAAAGTCACATCCATTAAATTTTAAAAGCCTAGTTAAATTCAATTTGAACACCCTTTCACATTTTATATAAAACATTTATTTACCCCATCACAAATGACAACAGCCATATGCTACACACACAAGGTAACAATGTACCAGTTCTAACAAGAATTACCTGCATGTAATCTGCTTTCTGGAAGTCAATTTGGGGAGAAAATACTTCAGTAGTTTCTATAAACTACTTTGTAGAAAATGTTGCTATTCTTCACATGAGATGCATGCCCAATTCCAATACAATTTAAACAAAAGGGGTTTTGGGGAAAAAAAACCCCAATCCAAATCTAGAATAATAATGCATATGATATCTGAGCCCATCCACAAGGAAAAACAGCTGGGGAGACTGATAAATTGGCCACACTTCCCCAAACACTACTGATGTTGTAATTTTGATTTAACCTACTCATGCTCTTATATATCGCTAACTTAGTAATAATGCGATACCTTGCTTGCTGGTAATGCTGTTCCACTGTGAATATCTCCCTCCAGATCAAATGTGGTTTCCTGGACAGCTCTATAAGCAAGATAACATTTCCAGTATGTTTTAGAAGTGGTATCATTAAATATTTAACAAACAAGGAACAGAGTAACTAAAATTAGTAAATTAAAATTCAAAGGTTATACCGTGAGTCCAGTTAATATTTAATTTTTATTACTGTATTCATTCTTCATATTAATTGAACCAAAAAATATTTATACGGATGATTTCACTTGCAAAAGCAGATTCTTAGCTAATTTCTTCCCAGTCAAGTGAGAAAATATAAATACACATAAACATAATATACATAAAACATGTTCATGGCATTGCATTCACAGCAGTAAACTAGCTACAATTTTTTACGCAGCTCATTAGTATTCAATGTACAACATTGATAATTCAAATAATTCATAAACCATAGTAACAAATATTATCTCCTTGTTCTAAAGATTTTAAAAAAATATTTGACTGTTCAATGTGCAACTGCCCTTTGCCATAGATTTTACTGTCCAGATAAAGCTCTGCAGTAATATAGTGCTTTTCAGTTGACTGTAAATCTGCAAGAGCACTTATTTATTGGTCTGAAGGCTAAATGCAGAATGAACTCAAGATTTAAACAAGAATATTACATGAAAGCCACATGGCTGAAGGTCTCCCTGCAGACAGGGCCTACAAAAAGCCCAGTTGTCCTTCCATAATAAAATACAGCTGAGGAAAAATAAAAATGGTTAAACCATACATCTATATTAATTCAGCAGATAAGCTGCTTTTCCTAGGTATCTTTCTCTCACTGATCTCCAAGCCCATTTGTAACTTTTCTAAATGACATTATACACATATATTAACAATACTAGCCTCATTTGGACCCAGAGAAGATGAAGTATAGGATGTTGGTTTTTTCCCCTGCTACACAAACTGATTTTAAGATTGTTTCTTCTGAATATTTCTATAGCCATTGAAAAGAACACCTGAAGCCCTATGAGTCACAGTCTCTTTGATCAGTATTTTTATTATGCACCTCTCAAAAATATGAATGAGAAACAACAGGGCAGACTTTTGGACTGTCAGTCCTTGCAATACAGAAATTAGTGGATAAGTAATCACACTATAAAACGTGATTGTTATATTGAGACATATAGTTCCCTATCGTAACAGTCTCATTTCATGATTACTTAATTTCCAAAGCTTTTCAGTGGAATTTTGAAATTTATTATCTGAGAAAAAACAAAACCCACACTCTCTGAAAACATTCAACAACTTATTGACTTTTCCTGGAGCTTGGATGAACTGTGAAATACATGAAAATACAGCATTATAGTGTTTTTCACACAGAAGTGAGCATGAGGAAAACTTGTTTGAATATTTCAGAATGAAAAAAGACACTTGCTAAACCTCCGTAAAATCACAAGGTGGAGCTCAAGTATTAAAATTATATACTTAACACTTTAAATGAGTTCACACACTAGTCCCTGGCCATTTATAATGCTCTCATTCAGTATTTTTTCCCAAGGCTCCCCTTCTAACCTCAGTAGGATGAAAATAAGTTTTACTCACCCAGTTTTGTGTCTTGGACCTTTGACCATATGACTTGCATCAGTAGATCTTTTGGAAATAATATGGTCCTGAGTAGGATCCACAAACTTAAATACATGAGAAGACCCAAACTGAACCTTCATTCCACTTTGCAGCATGGTGGTTTCTGAAATACGCTGGCCTTCCACATAGGTTTCAGCATCAATGCTTCTCGGGGTTACAGTAACAACTCCATCCATATTAGTGAGGTCACAGTGATGAGGCTGAATTCCTGGACCAAATAACTGAGAATAATATTAATTAACATAGAATAAATTAAGTTATACTGCAGCAGAAATAAAGAAAGACTAAGATGTAGCTTCCCCTATTTATAGATTAGTTTTTCAGCTTCACTTGATTATGAATTTACAGAGATGAGTAGTACTAAAATCAGTGAGTTTCACTTCATTTTTCAATGCAACAAGAATAATAAAGCACACATTCAATTAACATGTGCAGCAGACATGCCTTAATGAAAAATTTTTCATTGTTTTGATCATATACTGTTTTCTTCCACTTGCTGTTTTATACAAAATCTCACAACGCAAATAATTATAAATCAACTAAATGCACTGACATGGACTCAGGGTACTGTAAGAGACTCCCTGGCATGAACTTCATACAAATATGCTTGTTTTATGCTCCTAAAAAATCCCACCTCAACAGGAAAAACACTAGGACTTGAACGCTATTAAGCGGTTACAGTAACATTGATATGCACTATTTGACCCAATTGTGATAAAGAAAAGCCCATTTTAAATAATAAACGCCCTTAAATAATAAAAACTTGACTTAAAATAATAATAAAACTCTTCCCTTAAGTCAAGAGTGGAAGTAAATTAAAGCAGATGATTCTGGCTATTAGTACAAAATTTCAGCAGTATTTTACCCTTTAAGCTTTGAAGAGTATTCACAACATACTTTATTGACATTCCACAATGACACATAATACACCATAGACCAGATCAGTGTTGTAATATGGGTCTGCTTTTTTCCATACCTGAATGGAATTGTCATCAAATTTTTCGGTTCCAACTTCAGTGACACTTAATTGTAGACGATAGAGCTTTGGCTTATCTCTGGAGTCAGAACCATCTGTACAGCAAGCAACAAATATTAATTTTCAAGTCAATAAAGTTCAAATATTCACACAGTATTTCTACATTTACTGCAACTTAGTTCAGAATAGAAGCGTTCACAAAAAAAGAAAACCTGAGTGACATTCTTTCAAGATTGTGGGGAACTTGGTTGCTCCACATAATGTAGGAGCCCTGAAAGTAGAGAAAGCCTGCTTGGAGCAGCTGTTTACTACAAATGCAAAGAATAAAGTAATCAAGAACTACTATTCTGAACATAGCATGAAAAATCCTTTTCTATTTCCATTAGTAGATCAAGCAATGCAACCATTTTTGAAAATCCCTAAGATTTTATATGGGTATACCTGTATGGGTTTAGAAGATAAAGAACATAAAATAGCTGCAGATCCCCACATTTAATAATAATTTAATCCCCACATCTACTGATCTTAATAAAGTACACATTATCAGCAATACCTGCTGTCAAGTGATCCACATACCAAACTGTTTCTAACTCATCAGATACTGAACTAGAGCAATATTAAAAGAAAAAAGCCTACAAAATGTTTACCTATGACAGTTTTAGTCTTAATATACAGGACTTCAGCACTTCTGGCCTGATCCTTATAGTTCCATTCACCTATATTTTCATCTCACAGAAAAGGAGGTAAAAAATAAAGTCCAGCTTCCTACTCCCCCCAGAAATGCATGCTGTCCAAATATAACAAAATTTCACAAAATCCACTGGACATACAAAGTGTATACAATTTAGCTGGTTCCTTCATAGGCTAACACAAATAGGTTCTGGCATACATATAAATCCTCCCCACTTCTCAAAAAATCCTACAATTTTAAACATGAGTGGACACTGAAGTAATACTGTCGTTTCTAACTTCTCTCCAATCTCTTCTACAAAGTGAAGCTGTAAAAAAGAGAGGATGAAAGACAAAGAATGTCTTACTGTGGGAATGAACAATGATTTCAAGTCATTTCCAAAAAAACATTAGAGAACATTATTAAAGCCATGGCACATACATTGATACTGTCTGCAGTAGGCTACTAGTTATCTTCAAATTTTTAAGTGAAAGTCAATGTAAACAGAAGCTCCACAAATCTAGTTATAAATTCCCAGAATCTGTTTATTTAAATCAGAATGCAAACCACTTAACCATAAAGTGGTAGTTACTAATAAGCTTTTCCTGGGGCTGTTGGGATGTTATTGGGACATAAAGACACCAGGTACAGTTAGTCCACAGACTGGTACTGTAAATACTAAAGCTAAGTGCTAATACTATAGTAATATGCAGTTATTGAACAAGGAAACACTATCATAACATTAGTATGTCATCCATCACAAAAGAAGCATTAATCATAAGACCACTCATCCCTCTAAACATCTTTTAGGTAGAGGGATAAACCTTTCATAAAATCTCTGTGTTTGAGTCTAGAGGGGTATACGTTTAATGTCATGGCAACCCAGAAAAGATAATGCTATTACAATGTCTTCAGCAATTTGAAAACTGGCACCCACAGTGTGTGTGTGCTTTCAAGCAACAATTACTCAAAAAATGTATTTTAGTTATTACAATGTTTCTGCTGACACAAATTAAGACCTTTGTTTCTCTGCAGTGTCCATTGTAGCAAGGAAAATACCTTATATTAAAACCACAGCACTAGAAATAAATGCAATATTTTCTTCCACAAAAAGGAGAAAATTTTAAGGAGTTAACCAACTTTTCTGGGTTGTTATACTCCATGAGTAATCAAAGCCAATTTCTACAGTAAAAGGTATTTTAATCTTGAATATAATGACTACAAATCCTACTAAGGATGAAAAGCTTTTTTGTTCTAGGGGAGTGACACAGGGAAGGATGTTTACATTATATTACAGTGTAAAGTGTATTTCCTGTTTTTCAACAGCTGGAACCTCACCTAAATGGTATTTGGAATGTATCCCTTATAACTCAAAGCAGGAGGATATATATTCTGCTATACCTATGGCCAAGGCCCTACTCCCTATTCCCCAGGCCATGACAGTCCACCAAAACTGATCTTGGCAAAAGATGCAATACAAATAGATTTTATTACTTGGTTTATGCACTTAAGAGTCAACCATTCGCACTTTAAATAGTAATGTTATAAAAAAAAACTTGTAGTGAACAGAAGTGAATAGTCATTGTAAGGACATCAAGTCAGTGGTCTGTAACACAAACATGGATTTTTTAAACAACAGAAAAAACCCAAGACAGGCTGCCCTTCAGGGATATATATTTTAAATATATACTTTTAGTGGTTACTTCACCACTGAAAGGTGAATCTTACACCACTTTGAAAAGTATAACTTCAATTGATTTCACTAGTACAATGATTGAAACAATGCTCGGAAATAGTATTGACTTAGCATCAGACCAAACCAAATGATGAAGATCAGCTCATAAAAAACAAGTAAGCCTAAAGTTGAACAAAACTGGTCACACAATGGACTTTACCTATTGAATTAAAATTATTAAAGTCTACACTTGAAAAGCATATTTCTTGTACAAGTTCCTAACTACTAAAGTTTTAAACACTGATAAGCTTAGAAGATGGTGGGCAGATCTGAAATACCATGTCAAATTCAGGAGATAATTTTAGTATTAAATTTCAGCCAATATGTGCACTTACAGCAGAAGGAGCCAACAGCACAGACAAAAAAGCTCCTTCAAACTCACATGCAGAAGTGTTACACATACCATACTGCAGCTCTGTTCTCAGAAAGACTGGTCAGGAAAACACCCTGGCCAAGGCTTTATACTTCTCCAACCTTTTGCAATTCTTCCTTCCAAGCTGTTATACCTCCGTGTCCTCCACATATCCCACTGCTATCTACTCTACAGCTCAAGGTTGCTTTCTTTTGTAATAAAGCAAGGAAAAAAGCCTTATGGGTTTGCCCTTTTATTTTTTTATTTGTGCTTTTTAATTTCAGTTTCAGGCTCGTAGGATATGAGGATCACATCTGAAAAAACGGGTTTCCCACTTTTCTCAGCCTTTAAATATTATGATATTACAACTGAAGTTATTAACATCTCTGAGCTCATCAAAAACCATACTCACAGATAATACAGAAGGAATCAGCTATTGAAAGTGTTGCTGAATGTCACTTCAGTCTATCCAGTCTATTTCTATTACTATCAGAGTCATCTCGGTTTACTGGTTCATTCACATGACTTGGATACAAAAACAATTGCTGATTTCCACATGTTCAGCCACAAGCTATGCAAATGCATCCTCTACCATACAGAATCTAATCTTCAGTCAATGAAACAGTCATACAAACAGCAACATCAGCGGTTGTGGAGAAGTGGAAAAGCTGGACATACTTCACTAGCAAATTTACTGAATTTGTGCAATTGCACAGGGCATGAGAGTGAGTCTGCTAGATTCTTCTACAAAAATATACACGGCCTCTGTTTTGACAGAAGGACATTTCTACTGGAGTTATTTCTATAATAAATACAAGTACCAAAAAGTGGTTTTTTTTCCCAAAGACATAGTCTGACTCTATACTATAAAGACCTCTCTTCCACACACTGAGATAAAGATTTTAAAAACTAACTTTTTTTTTTTTTCCCAGCAACATTCAACCAAATTTCAATTTTCCCAGTCAATGGTCAAGTGCTCCTGCAGAGCCCATCCATGATTTTTAGTACAGCACCCTTTATGAAGTCCTTCTGCTCCCTGGAATAACAATGTTAACAAAATGGAAGTCCGTATTCAATTCACATAATTGAGCACTGGACACAGGATTGAATACAGTTCTTTAAACCCCAGTATTTCACTTCACAACCATAATGGAAAGGGTAAGCAAACACTGACAACCACATGTTTTTCTATAGCAGCCTAGAAAATAAAGTGAGTAAATAAGAAAAAAAGTAAGAAGAGAAAAAAATATTTTGGCAGACATTTCACAATTAAAAAAAAAAAAAAAAAAAAAAGGCTTTGTATTCTTGTCTATTTGGTCAAACCAGAACACATCTGCACATTACTTTAAACTCTGAGGAGAATTAGAAGATCTGTAACAATTTGTACGTTAGGCTATCCATTTCAAACACTATGAAAAAAACTGAACAAGTCTCTACTGTCTAAAGTGCTAAACCTTTGACATACACCACTAATGTCAGACAAACCAGGCAGCAGAAGTACCAAAGCATGCTATAAAACACCACAGAGTAGAAAGTGAACATTTTCCTGGGGTCCAAACACTATTTCACATAAAAATCATCACAGATTTCATCCACTGCATCAACACAGTCAAATACTGAAAAGGATAGTTAAGTTCCATGCCATTTACCCAATAACCATTTTAACTATGAATTCTGCAAGCAGATGGATCAAAGATCTAGTAGTTCTACTACAACATTGCTTGTAAACCACTCTCTGAAATTTAGCTGTTAACCATAGCTGGAAGGTTGAACTCTTTGGACAACAGCACATTCATGATCTATCTGATGTTTGTTCAGAGAACAAACAATTAAATGGCACCTGACAAAACT
The DNA here is from genome assembly GCA_018697195.1 of Certhia americana. Classification (NCBI taxonomy): domain Eukaryota; kingdom Metazoa; phylum Chordata; class Aves; order Passeriformes; family Certhiidae; genus Certhia; species Certhia americana. The sequence continues at coordinate 72,379,570 of CM031859.1, forward strand.
TCACAGAAGCAGTCCCTTGGAAAAAAACCCTTAAGATAAATAAGATAGTCCTTCATTTGTTATAAAGAAACACAAGATTTACAGCTGGAGAAGTTTTTAGTGACTTATGAGAGAACAGTATCAAATACAGTGTTACCTTCGTAAGCGTGATAGTTGTAGTAGGCAAAGTGATTCCTTCTCCCTGGGGTTAGAAACACATGCAGAGGACCCAGGTGAAGGCAGCACCAGCAGGACAGATACCATGCAGAACATGCGGAGGAGGGCAAGAAAAGAAAAGACAGGAAAGGGTGAAACCGTAGCCAGACAACACCTATACAATTTATAAGGATGAAGTTCATTAAACTCTTTCATCTTTAGAAACCGTGTAGAATATAAAGACATCAGTACTACAAAGCTACTGAATGAAACAATCCTTATTGTTTAGAGAAGTGACAACAAGCTGTTAGAAGAAAAACACAAACAACGGGTCAGTCCCACAGGCAATGTGTGAAGCTCAGCACACAGCTGAGACACCTGCGGCGATTCAGACTGGGTTTACTCTCTCCGTTAATGGTCGTCTCATGCCACTGCCCCAGTACAACATTTTAATGATAAAGCACCAAATCCCACGAAGAGTAAGAACAAGGAAGAATCAACAAGAGCCCCAAATATTAATCTGCAAACCAAACTTCAACCTGTAAAACATGACAGTACAGTTTAAAAACAAACAAACAAAAAAACCCCACGCTATTTAACTATAAATTTAACCTTTTTTTTTTTTTCAGTTCTGATCTTGCAAAGGTTTCAGCACCAATTTCCAACCTTGCTTCCCAAAAGGTACACAACCAGGCTTCTAACTGTAACATTTACCTGAACACCTAAGTGTACTTAAGTTACACTTAATAGGAAAGAGCTGTACATAACTCAATGAACAAAAGCCAAAGTCCATATCCAAATCTATAGATATGAGGATGACAGAAATTAAGAGCATCAGTTGTGTATTTTTTATCAGTAATTGTGCTATACACAATCAATCCCCCCCAAGCTGTTCCTAGATCATAAAATTGCAAATTACCACGAGGTCCAGTGAGTTCCAATTATGCCAAAATAAAACTCAGCCTTGCTAATGATTTGAAAGTTCCATATAGGCTGCAAAACATTTTAACATCTAAGTTTGATTTAAAAGTTCATGCTCTTGTCCTGTTAAAAAATGTGATTTTCTATGTATGACAATGTCAAATACCAGGTATGCTACAGTGTATTTGTGACTGTAAAGCAAATCAGATTAAGGCTTAGTAAATAATTTCTCCCCTTTTTTTCAATCCAAATACTTGCTGCTAAGATTTTTATATTACAGCAAGATGTATTTCTACATTTAGAATTGTTACTTTAAATTCATAATCTGGTATCAGAAGAACAACTCATATGGCACAAACTTCCTGTCCCACAGAGTTCACACAGTTCCTTGTGCTTACAAAGAATGTCTTAATTTTTAAGAATCCAAATTATTATATAATAATGTAGTTTAGCTTATTGGATAACCAGAATTTTACCTGGGCTTAATTCTACCAGGTATGGTAGTTTCTCAGGAGGAAGGCAAGAACCATAGCCAGACCCATCAACTCTTTCCTTCCCCTTTAATGGCTTTCCATCAGTTATCTTCCTGGTTTTCTTTGGGACATAATCAGGAGGCCGCCTTTTCAACTGAAAGACCAGTATTCCTAAAACACAGTATAATACATCTTTTGAGTCACACTACCAGTGAATAAGCACAGAACCACCATCAATTAATCTGCAAGTGTCCCATAGGATTATTTTTAGTTTACTAAGTTCCACTCACTTCTTTAGAATAGTTTTAACTTAAAAATAGACACAGATTAAAAACATACTTCAGTATAGTGAATAATTCAGAAACTTTAGGAAAACATGCAAAACCTTTATACTATCTAATGATGCAATACTACAAACAGTGCATAACAAAACAGTAAATAACTCTAATACTCCCTAGTACTTTAAGTACCCAGAACCAAAACACAGTAAAATATATATTAGAATTTCTTCCTTTACAGGGGCTCCACAACATGGCTTACAACCTAAGGCAGAAAAATATCTTAAAGGTTTTTGGTCATACCTTTATCACTAGGCCACTCCCTGAATATCTGCAGTGGACACTCATCATCATCAAGAATAGTTTCTTTAGCACCTTTATCATCAGAGTGCTGAGCACCAGGAGGCAGCATGACCTAAAAAAGAATCATTAGTTTTCAGAGCTGTTAGCGGACCATTAGAACATTCACTGTATATTCTCTGATAACTTTTTTTTGCATGTGTTGTTTGTAACAAGAGATAAGGCCAAAGAATTCAGTAACTTGGAATGTATTTTGTTTCCAAGATTTTCTAACACTCCTCCCTCTCCTCTTGCTGCAGTTAAATTACACTTCCCAGAACAACAAATAAATCTAAAAAGCAAAGAAAAGCGAGTTACACTTGAAGTAGGGAAGATGATCTTTCAGTAAAAATAAGTTATTCCAATTTCTCATCAGCTAAGACAAAAAAAAGAAAAAAAATCTGTGGAGATGGTAGTCAAAAAACAAAACTGAACTTCCCACTATTATTTCACATACTGGAATTAGCATTTCATTTTGCTAATGCCATTCTACTAATGTAACATATCTATATCTACATATCTATAGATATGCAGATATAGATATATATCTTTAGAAGACACAACAAGCTGGCAAAGACTATGTCATACCTGTTGCATCCTTGTCTTACCCAAAATTTACCTAGTCTGCACAAGGGACTAAGGGCACAACTAGAGCATTTCACACAACTGCTTCATGCTGCCTAGCTCTAAGGAAGAAACAAACCAAGTACACTTTTGGAACAGAACTACAGACTATTCCTACCTTTTACAGCTATATCCTTACAAGGGAGAGAAAGGGGGAAATCTTGATTCATGAAATCTGATTTTAGAGGAGACACAGCCTGTAATTTCATGCATTACTGCTCCCCACAGCAATCAAAAGTAATAATGACAGGCAGTATTACAGTTATTAAGGATAGATCTTTCAAATCTGAATCAAAAAATAAAATCTACTGTACTCCCACATTTGTAATCCTAACAATGTTATTTAAATTCTTAGACAGTTCTATTTCAAACAAACTACTCCAAATTATTCCCATTTCTGAACTATGACCAAGGTAAGACCTTCTGAAGTGATGCAGCCATTGGCTACAGCACCCTACTATGCTGCAGCCCTCTAGAGACTTTCCACTCTCATTTGTTCCCTCCTTTCCACACCCATTTCTGTGTTAACCAAGTGTTCACAGATCCACCCCTAACATCCTTTCATCTTCTTCCAAGCAGGAAAAAAACTACATTTAAGATCAAAAGTATGTAATCCCTAAACCATTTTCTATGCAAAACTTAGCTAAACATAGGACTAATTAAATTATCTTTAATTAGATTTTCAAATAGACAAGATATTTTAAAAGAAGGAAAACATTAAAATGTATAAACCAGAGGCAAACAAACACATCTACCCTCAAATCTTATCTTGCGAAACTCTCTATTTCACATCTCAGATTTTAAAATCAATTACACATACAGGACAAGTAGGGTAACACTGTGTTTCAAGCTATGTTCAACAAGCAACAATCTTAAAATTCCAAAGCCCTTGAGACAGAAGGTCGCTGGTTACAAAGCACGAAATACACGCAATACCAGGACCTGACCAATAATGGACTGGGGAGGAAACCAAAGAAAAACCAAATGCAGTGAAGTCAGGGGAACAGATGTATTACAAATGCACAGGTGCTACTTGAACCTGATACTGCTTTTATCACTTGGCATTCCCCTCCTCTATCAGAAAGTGTGAGCTGATAACTCAGACATCCTTTGCTTTAAAAAGGTCCGTGACCTAACCAGTAGAAAGATACAGAACACCACATATCTGAGCTCCTGCGGGGCCGGGAGGCTTCTAATCGTTATGATGTCATTTTAGAAAACACCTCTGGTTTAGGCAAACACTGCCACAGTGCCACCCACAAAACTGAAATTCCTGTATTTTAGAATCATGGAAAAGCATGGGAATAAGTCTGTATAATGACTGGGTTTTGGCTTATGCATAGAGATTTGCTTGAGTTTTTCAAAACAGATGCGCTTAAATCTGCTTTTGTGAATTTTCATCTATACAGACTGCTGAGTTCAAGCACAGACCTGAGCTTCCCTGATTTCTGCAACAGCACAGGAAATAGAGATGGGTCAAACCAGCCTAATATCACAGTATCACAAGTTTTGGAAGCAGTTTATAAATGGAAACAAAGACAAAACTGAGAATTAGGAAAAATACACTCTGCTTCATCATGAGTGTATTCACAAGCATCTATAAATTATCATAGAGTAATTCCATTCTATATTTATTAATCTAAAATGCAGTGAAACATGAATAAATACAAGCTAAGAAATTTAAATGAAGACCATAGTAACTTCAGACTTAACTTTTGTTGGAATAAACAAATAAGAGAAGGTAAGTATTTGAGTATTAAGTCCCCTGTGATAAGTAATAAATAGAGATCAAGTTATCAGACCCATCCTTACTAAGACTGTCACATGAGAACACCCCATGCTGCAACAGATCTTCAATAAGCTCTTTTTTCATTTTAGTTTTTTAAGTAAAAACCCTCATATCTACTAAATAGTTGAGTATATCTGGTTGTCGTGATTAATTTAAATGTGGATTAATTAATCCACAACTTTCCTTACAAGCTGGGAACACAGGCTCTGCATGGGCCCATACTAAAACAAACAAAACAAAACAACAACAACAAAAAAGCAACAAGAACAAAACAACCCAAGAACACAAAAAACCTAAGCCTAAGAAAACAACAGCAACAACATCACAAAAAAACCCATAAACCTCCTCCCAATGGAGGGGGTTAATACTGTGTAAAATATTTAACGTCTTATGTCTGTAATGACTACTTCTTAAAAAAGCCCAATAAAATTACTCAACATGAAATGCATATTTTTGCTTGACATTACAAAAAGTTATTTATGTCTTACCCTCAAGTAAAAAATAAATGCATGCTAAAAAAAAAAAATCTAATCAAGATTCTACTTTCAAGAGTTAACTGGTTTGCTGCATGCCTGAAGTCTAATGCCCTGAGTGAATATGCACAGGTAGCTTGGAAGACCGTCTAATTAATCTGACATCTGCAGAGATGTGCAGTGAACCCCACATTACTCAGGGAAACTCAAACCAAGCAAACTGAAACAAACAAAACACACACATTGGAACAAACTGGTGTCTATCTGCTTACATAAAAAAACACTTTAAAACCAGGCATAAAGGTATGGCTTGATACGCTGCGAACCAATGTACAAAAGCAAACTACCAATCGGAAAATGCCATTTACAATAAAAGTTGTCCAAAATGTTTTGAAAAAGTCTTATAATGTTTATCTTTCAACTGAAACTTGAGGCGTGATCTTTATTGCTGGCGCTTATACAGCCTTATAATGGTTTTAGCCTGTAACTTAAAATTAATGTTAATAGTTAAGTAAATGTCAATCCCCAAAGAAGACATTGCAAATAGTTTTGAGCACAAATTTAGCTATCCATAGGATGAACTATTAGTTTATACATCTGTGAATCATCAGCACATTTAGTGGTATAAAACCACAGTGCCCAATGAAGAAGTATCCCATTTTTAATATTAATGTTTTTCTATAGAGCAAGCAGTAATTTAGTACAATTGGAAGATTATAGTTTTAAAAACAAAAAACCTGACATGTCACTTCACAATTCCTGAGGCTGTTAGATTTAGGGAGGAGAGAAAAAAAAAAGTTAGTCACAGAACTAACTGAGTCACTCTATTTAGCTTGGAAGCTACTGCAAGAAAAAAAAAAAGCCAAGCAAATATGAAATGTGAGAAGATTGTGTTTTAGTTACTTACACGAGCAATACAATAATCCTTGGGATTTTCTTTTTCCAGGCCATATTTTTCCAGTGCTTCAATAACTGCAAAGTCTGCAGTATCTGTTGTGGACAGCAGGATTGTCTTGTATGGTATATTTGGTTTTAAACTGTCTGCATAAATTCTCAGTGTCCCACCTTAGAAAACAAATGGAATTAACAATGCAATCAGAGAATAAAATGACAGACATGAAGTAATTTATTATATTTCGAACAGAATACAAGAACAAACTCCTTCAGAAATAATTTTATTACTCTATTAATACAAGAAAAATTACATAACATCCCCAAATTAGATTTAACTCTGGTAAAAATCTCCAGTGATATTTCCATAATTTATCTAATGAAGTCATTTTCCCAGTGTTTCACCATGCTTAGTATTACATGAAGTTAAATTGAAATAGTTGCAATGACTGAAGAACAGACCTTTCCCATCTTGCCAGGAAGTCTGTGCTGACCTCCCCTTTCTTTAATAAGCCCATTTAAGACAATGTTTTCTACACCTCTAAGTCTTTCTTCCCTACTCTTCCATGAACAGAATACATCATTTGAGATTTTATCAGTTCTAACATTGTTTCACTGGTTCTTTTCTAGTGGTGTTTATACAATCACTGTTGTTATATCCCCACCCCATGAAAGATAAATACTTAATCACTATCATTCACAAGATCTACCAGATTCCTTTATGCAGAACAATCAGTCCTTTACATCCTTTATTTGTGCTACTGATTGAATTTTCTCTTTCAGGTCTTTCAGCTTGTTCTTAGAAAATCAATGTCAGTTATTTCAGCAAGCCTCCTCAGTTTTTCAGTCTAATTCCATCCTACCTTCTTTGCCAGTTTAGGGCTGTTAGCAAACTCAAGGAGCATACTCTCAGCAGTCTGCCCATCACTGAAAGCTTTGACTTGCACTCATCACAGAACAGAAATCTTTAGAAATCCTTTGTTCACTTACACCATAGCTAAATAGCCATGTGCAAAAAATGTTAGAGAAAGCAAGAGTTAAGTCAAATTCCCAGGAGTTGCTGGCTTTAAGAATGTTCTCCTGGTAAAAATTTGCTGTTTATAACTTAACCAGAAGAACTTCAGGTACCTGAGTCTGGTCTGCCATCAGAACTGCGGAATTCCTGCATTCTCTTCTCTAGCTTTTGCTGTCGCCGCCGTTTCATAACCACCTCAGGATTGGATATTGTGCGAGTGAAGCTGGTCTCAGGCATATCTTTGTAAACCTCAGCTGCAAGGCGAAAATTCTCACTGCCAAGTTAGTTTAAATAAAAAGAATGTCATTAAGAGCTTAAAATACATATATACTTATTACTTCACACAAGATAAAAAAGCAGCAGAATTCATAGACACAAGAGCTCATTTAAGTTATTGCAAGATGTTTTCTACATGAATTTCACTTTTGCTAAGGTTAATGATGTTCATATACCCATGCTAACCTGATATAAAAAAAACAATTTTAAGGACTGCTAGCTGCTAGTTTTCAAAGAAATCAAGAGGTCTTCTACCTCTTAAACATGGGGGCAGGGGGAAAAGCATTAAAAAAACTTTACATTATGCCCCTAACTTTATTATGATTTCCAAAATTGTATAGCATGGGAAAGCTGAGTTAGCATGTCATAGTTTTTCTTTTGCAAATACACTTAAAAACTACTATCAATTAAGTTTAAAAAAAGTAAGTTTAAACCACTTACATATCATCCCCATGAAGAAGTCTATCATCTTTATCTGATGCTTGTCTCAGTGCCTCTTTTTCACGCCTCTTTTTTTCTTTTTTTTCTTTTTTTGAGAGAGTTCGCTTGAAATTCTGAATTACTCCCTCTTTTTCTTGTTTTTCAGGCCCATTACTCTGAGCTTTCTAAAATAAATGAGTTCAAAACAGCTTCCATTAATTTCAATCCAAAGAAAAGTTAGCATTGGTTTTAACTTTGCAGATGAATCTGTTTAAGGCACAGAATTACTGGCCCAAAGGCAACACTCCAAGCAACAACACTTCATTATACGTGGAATATGGGACTAATGCTCTTGAGGAAAACACAGAGAAGGCAAATATAATGTCACGTTCCAAAGAAGGTATGAACTGATTTTACTCAACAAGTGAAGAAACTGCAAAATTTTACTTGAGCAATGCCTGCTATCTACTTGGCCTCTAAAGATTAACTGAAAGGAGTAAAAATACTCTGTAACAACGTTGTGCTTAGTCTGCTTTCAAAGCAGCTGTGTTGGAACACCAGAAGAGAATCAACTGCAAAAGGAAAACCATTACAGAGGACTTTTCCTCAATGGGGCATTTTTCCAAGTTGTCATTCCAGAGTTCTCTTCTTCAATTCCTGCTCCTTGCATACACAAGATACCTGTAATCCTAGGCTCATTTGCCTTCTGTAGAGAAGATTACAGAGCATGAAAGAAAGATGCAGATTTTCTCATTTCTGTCAGGAAGTGAAGAACACAGAGAAGGGAGATTGCCAATCACTTAATTCAATTAACAGGAATAGCAGGGTTGGTACATGTAGTGAAAGACATCATTAACTTTCCCTTCTGTCCTGTAACATGAATGTATCATGTATTCAAAAGCCTGGTACAAGCTCATGTACCTATACCCAAAGCACTTCTAAAATTAACAAGCTCTAATTCCAAAAGTAAAGGAAATTTAGTGCTCAGCACAAGATCAAAAACTTGCCTTAAGATAGCCCTCATTGAACAGCATGTTTTCCATAGCTATAGGCAACCAAGCTACATATAATATATATAATTACATGACTTCAGGAGCCAAAGTCTAATCTAATGTTTAAGTTGCTAATATTAAAGCGAAGTTTTGTACAGCTGATGTTAGAAGGTCATTAATTTTGTATTTGTAAAAAAACAAAAACAAAACAAAACAAAAAACCCTGCAGAAATGTAAAGAATCTTCCATCATTTTTTCAAGAAACAAAATGTTATACTTAAGGTGGTAATAATTTTTAGCTCTTTAACTCCTCCTGGAATTCCCTTTTAAAAGCTTTGCAAGAGGCAGGATTACCTCCTGGTATTTGGCACCATATACTATTAGAGGAAATTTTCAAGTCATCATAATAGAACAAAGCAAGCTTCAAGTTCTATAAGCATTACATGCACCAGTACTAGACAGCTACATGGATCACAACATCACCAGCCATAGAAAAATAACAAAAATGCTGTGTTGCAAAGATGCACTTTAAGTATTTAAAAATACTTGCTCCAGATATTGAAGGTCATGAGCAGCAGTTGTTGCTAGGAATTAAAAAAGTAGAAGTTATGTTTTCCTATATAAGCAAACCTCACTGATTTCAAAACTGCTGTTACCACTGGCATGCTCCAGTAAGACTCACCTTTGGAGGAACTGTATCATTTTCATTCTTGAGGACAAACCTTCCTTCGCGATCATCTTTGTTCCAGTTTAACTGTACAACAAGAGGCTTCTCATCCACATCTAATCTTCTTTCTTCTTCAAAAAAATGAAAAGCAGTAACAGTTACTCAGTATCTCAAGAGCAAAGATATTTAGAAATAAGTTAAGCTTTTACAAAAACCAAAAGGTTTGCTTAACAGAACACACCAGCTGATGTTTTCCTGTTAAGTATAGGGATAGAAAGAAAGCTTGGGAATGTAAAATTAATTACATGTCCCCTTTCCAACAATAAACCCAAGCATATTCCATCTAAGCTAAAGGAAGTCTGCCATAACTCCTTTGTCAGAACCAAGTCTCAAACACAACATGACCACTCTGAAGGAGAAGTCAGAGCTAGAGTTGAAATGTTTAGAACTTGTTAACATCCTGGGACTTCCAAATACTCATTTTTGTTATTTTAAATTTACTTTAAGGTAGACTACAGTCTGGCTGCAGCCAAGAAATACTATCCTAAGAAGACTGCACAGAAATAATCAAGATTACAAAATTTAAACAATAAAACAAGTCAAAAAATCCCACAACATTATGCAGATCCAAGACAATTTCATTTAGTATATTGCATCTATTTTAAGTATATGGAAAAACAACTGACAGCGTGGTTAAAAAATTTAAGCAAGTCCTGTTATTTGATTTTCCCTTTGAAAAGAAGCAGAACAGTACACATGCCCAGGAAAACAATGATGTCTTTGTGGTTATTTTTATTTAGTAAGAAAAACTCTATTGATCTTGCATGCCTCAATCATCTTTTAAAAATCAGGAACTTGCTCCGCAAAGAACAATTTCATTTTGACTATAGGTACAGTGCTAACAGACTTTTAAAGAAATCTAAAGTAGAAAAAATTAAATTATTTTCAGTGTTTCAAATGCAGAATTTAAGGTCATTCAAGCACTTGTGTAAACTTCTGAAGGACAAAAATAAAAAGCACAACCAAAAGATAGTTTCTCCTATATCTGTGTCCACCACCACCACACAATCACTCTCTAATCTGAAAGACAAATTAGCACTAACAAAGGCTATTTAGATATCCAAGTTCTTCTTCACATAACATTAGAGGATCTATTTAAGAAACACAGTTGCTTCAAACAATATTAAGCTGAACTTCCCCCAGTTTAGCAGTAAATGAACATTAGTTATAATGCTACCATCAAAGGCCCAGAATTTCAAAGAACAGAAGATGTACTCTTAACTGCTCTAATTTAACAATTCTAGTCTCCCATTATAAATTTAGTCTTTAACTACTAATCCTAAAAATAGCAACTCTCACAAATGTCAACAAAGTAACAGGATGCCAATTACAGCATTTAATAGATCATAATCAAATCTTACGTAAACTGCAGGCCTGGTATGCATAATTAAGTTTAGAAAACCACAAACAATTAGTAAAAACCTATTTAGGAATAAAACCCTCAAGTCTCACATAGTTCAGAAACTGGGAGAAAACCTAAAGATACTTTGGCTGAGGGTAGATATGATGGTGGTGCCAATGCAGGAAGAACTTAATGAATAAATACAAACCTCCACTAACATGCACTTCATAAAGTGAGTATTTAGGGGATGACAACATTCGCATGTCTGGTCGAAACTTCTCTGCAAGAGTTTCTATCACATCTTGAGTTGTGGCAGTACTAGAGACACGGATACATTTTGTTGCAAAATTTCCAGCTGCTTTGTCTTGAAAGTAGAATCTCATTACTCCATGAAACTCGAGATCCTGTAAAGAAATAAAAATACAAATCTGAGTGCTGGCTAACAGTTATATGCTTCAAAGTTCTTTTGTTACAAAGTTCAATATTTGTTACAAATTCATTATGAAAATATCAGACCTTCAAATATTACACTGGTTTTCAAAATTTTCATAACAGTAGAATTAAAAACCAGGACACTATAAAGTTGAAAAGAAAGGCTATCCTGCAAAAAGAAATTAAGGACTATGTACTACTGAAAATACTGAACTTCAGTCTTCTAAGTATTCAAATTCACAACTATTGTCAGGAGAATTAATAAATCCTGTTTTCTAAAATCTAGAGACATCTCTTGAAGGCTAACTGAGAACAGGCCCCTGCAGCCCAAGTCTGTAAAAGTGTATACTCAAGGAACAGCAATGTGTCCTGAAGGGTTTCCTGTCACAGAAGTCACAGGATCATCTTTTCTCTCCTCTTTCCACCTCATCATGCACTCCCCTCTCATGCTGGCATCTGTTTGTCCCAGAATATGCCTTTTAAGGAAGTTAAACCATTTCATTTGTTTGTATCTTTATTTTAAGAAAGCTCCCTAAACATTCTGTGAGGGAATAAAGCTCCAGCTCCAACACAAGGTGAAGAAAGGGACTGCAGCTGTCACCCAGGTGGCTACACTACTGCCTTGGCAATTTGTTCAAACTATTGTAAATTCACATCCTCAAGTGTTTTCCTTAGCCACTGGAGCCTGTAATCTACTGCAGCACACCAAACTTCAGGAGGATATTGTCTGCTTATGCTATTCCATTACTGGTCTGAACAACAACTCCAAATTCAAATTTTAGTTCCCCCGTGGCCTCCACCTGGCCAACTTTTGCCCCTTGCATAAATCCCAGCTATCATGGGGCCCTGCACACAAGGGGATTCAAGGATATTCAAATCTCCAGTTAACTTTGCCAAGTTTACTCTACAGTTTAATAATCATTGCTCATGTCTTCACTCTCCAGAGGCTTTGAAATAGGCAAATCCTTATGTGTTGAGCACAGTGATAGATTTTATGCTAAGCACAGCCCTTTCCATTACTACATCTGATCACAGGACACACGTCACAACACTTCTTTGAACAGCAAAGAATCAAGATATTTACTGAAGCTACTCGTATCATTCAGAAGACCTTTGCAAAAAGAAAGGAAAAAAGAAGAATATTTAAAAAGGGATCACAAAGTCAAATAATCTACACTTGGACAAACATCTATGTCCCCTAGATACATGCAGGAGTAAGCACTGTAATTCCCAGGATACTTCCAGCCTACACCAATACAGCAGTCCAATGAAATGCACCATGGACCTCGACAATGGCCGATTGTGTTTTGTTTTCTGTTGTTATCCTAACAATTTACTGAATTAATCTTTCTGAGCTTGCACTGCTGTTCCCATAGAACTATCTATTGTACTTCCAAACCAGTGTTCCTTCCTGCAAGGAGTTACAGTTTCCACATTCCTCACTCCAGAAACTCCCGCCTCTGCATACACTCTGAACTCAAAACTGCAATCATACATCTGTGGGTATAATTCTTGAGCTGTGAACATTTTTGCAACAGCTACTACTCACCTCTGAAAAGCATCCTGACTACTTCATTTCTTGTCTTTAATTATATATACCAATTTACTAACTAATTATCCATACAAGGACTCACCCCCCTCATGCAGAAGGCTACCAAATAACTTCTGGAAATCCTCCCTACCATAACGAATTGAAGCTTCCTTACACGTGTTCTTGCTAACTCCTTCAATGAGTTCCAAAAGGTCTGAAGCAAAACTTCTTTTTTAAGTCCTGTGGACCTTCCCAGACTATTATAACAGACACCACGTGTCCATGAATTCTGTAAATTAATGCAGTTTCTTCTCACACGGATAACATCACTAGTGAACATCCTTTGTAATATTTGCTTCACACTGCATTTGCATCCAACGACCTGAAGGTGTCCACCTAACAGAGCCATTACAGACCACTTAGTAAAATTACTTCAGCTCTCACTTCCTACTGTTATTGACTGAACATTCTCTGGTTCTAATAACTTGCTTTCTTGCTTTCTCCTCTCTTATCAAATTCTGATTTGAAAGTATTCTTCCATTTTTATTTTTTTTAATCTCATGCTTTTATATTCTAGATTTTATATTCTCACAATTTTCCTCATTTTGGATCCTACTTCAGCTTTCTAGTAACTATCTTTGCCTGATGTTCAGTCATGCCAACTTCCTTTCACACTTCCCTTGATAGCTGGCATGCTTTTGGTCTGTACTTCCAGCACAATATCTTTAACTCTCAGCAGGCATAGGGACTTGGCTACTTACTTGCCCCTGTTAGCTTTACCAAGCTTTCCTAGTATGCTGCATTTACAACTGGGTTGGAAAGTTCTGTACTTTTTGCAAAAAAATTAATCTAATCGTGTCATGATCGCTAGAAAGGAGAGCATTCTCACAGGTAATATTCTGAGCCACATTCCACATGCTTTTGTGCAGATTTGGTTTAAATGGTTGCCTCTTCTGCTAATACTCCTTAACCATGATGCTTCACAAAACAGCCACAGTATTTTTATAATCAATTTAAATTTTCAATCCACTTGTTTGATTGTTGCAAAAGACAACATATGAGCCTTCTGCAGAAGTATTATGAAGCACAGTCATGTCCCATTTAGAACATTTATTTCCCTTTATACAAGGTTTTCCCTACCACCATCTCAAGGTACAGTGGAAGCAAAAATTTTAAAAGAGAAAAATGAGCAGATTGCTAATCTTTTCTATGCATTATGTACCATGTGAGTTCCTATACAGAGATAAGATTCCAGTAGCTTTTTCCAATTTTGAGAGGAGATTATTTTGCTAAAGGCCATATTCCACTGCCAACTAGCCATGCTTATAATCTGCAGATTTTTTAACAACACAGAAGAGATTGAAGAGCAAGAGAATGGAACCCAGGTCCATTCAGAGATGATGTAAAAAACAATCCAAGAAGCTTTCTAAACTACCATGTTTGTTGTTGTTGTTAATATTAGTAATATCAATAATAGTAACAGCGTAAGTTACAACTTATTTCTACTTCCAGGCATTAACAAAGCAGGCAAGACAAAAGTATATTCTGAATTCTCAAGATACAGTATCTGTATAAGCAAGTTTTGTTTTCATTTTCCAAAAGAACTAATGTGTTTTTCTAATATTGCCATTTGACAATCTGGGTATAAAACCAACTGAAATCACTGACCATTGCCTCTTCTACAGCTGAAGAAGCAATTCTCTTCTCAATTTGTGTCCCCACAAACCATGTCCTATTCTCCTCCCCCCTACTTTTTCCAAAGTTTTCTCTTAAAAAAAAAGACTGCACAACAGCATTACAATCTTCTATCACTTCCCCATATAAAATTCCGTTTAATGTTTCATTTCCATTATGTTTCAAACTGTACCTTGAGGCATTGCTAGACTTACAGATTTAAATAAAAGTATCAACAGTATTTGATGACATGGAAGTAATTGGTTTCACATTTCAAAAAATCAGGAAATAGGAGACTATAAAAAATCCCCCAACATTCTAGTCGTCATTATTTTTTTCTGATATCACATGTGCATTTGTGTGTGCATGTATAGCTCCAGTTCAAGCCAAATTTAACTTTCCAACCACTTGCTTAGCAGATAAACCCCAACTACCCAGAGACAGATGCCACCACTCACACTCAGACAACAAGGTAGGCACTGCATTTAAATTGACAGTCTCCACTCTAACTATCCATAAAGTGTTTATTTTTCAGAGTTTTGTGTTTCATCCTCAGACTCACTCACTTCTGAATTTCTCTGTCAGGACTGATAGGTACTTTTGCTGCAGTTTATAATATGAACTTGTGTCAAGAACAGAGGCTAAAAAACAAAAATCCCTTGTCCTAACCCAGGTAGATACAGAAGTATCTATTATTCCCTGATATATTCTTTTAAGTGAAAGAATCTCCCCGAAACACTTAAAAACCTCTTGAAACCATTTTTCTCTAAAGGTAAGAACTATCATTTATCAGTTAACAAAAAGAAATTAAAATGTTTTCTGGATTTCAAGAGTGACTAATTACTTAAGTGTATGAACACTCCTAAATTCCTCTCAGGAGTTTATATGCATCATAAGCAATTTTAGCTCTATCATCTGATCACTTTTGATATTTTATCTATCTACTGTGCAAGTTCATGGCTCATGAAGGATTGCAAGGACACAGACCAGTCTTCAGCCACACAAGTACAGTCAATTTTTCACAAAATTTTAATTCTAATCATCTAGACTGCAAAACGCATTTTAAAGAGCATATAGCAAAAGTCACCTTTTTAGGCCTTTCAAACAATAAAGGCCATTTTGCTCAAATACAAAGCATAATTATTCCTTTTTCTCACTATCAAATGAAATTATGGTAGTTTCCAAAAGCATATCCTACTCAAAAGGTTTCAACTTACGTAATAATTGCCAGTTAACCATAATTTCTTGGTTCTACAAACAAAAGTAAGTTGCATCACCTCTTCACTAGGCACAAAGGAAAGAGTTTATAGAAGCATTTCAAATGCCTAGTTATGACTTTTTGCATGAAGACAATGACAAACAGAAACTGCTTCAAAACCAATGGGTTAAATGTTCCAAAAGTTTGTTTTCAGAAAACAAAAACACGCAAAAGCTTTAGAATGAAACACCTGAAACGCTTTCACAAAATTAAACTACTGCAAAATTCTACAAAGTCTTGTGAAAAGCTTCCATTAAAGATTCTTAGAAAACATCTGCATTCTTAGTGTTACCACTCTCCTCTGACATTCTCTCTGAAGACCTCAGACCATCATTAAATGAAAAAGAGCACTACAAAAGCAGGAAGCAAACAAACTTCAATACGTAACACGGTCAGCCACACAGAACACCCAAGTCACACTGAAGACTGAAGATGAGAGGTACAAGTTATCACATCCATTGTCATCGATGTTTTCCATGAGGCTTCACAAATGTGACTCCTGTTTCTCAAAACAATTTGATTTTTAAATCTAGTTTCCAGTAACTTACTATCAAGGGTGAATTTCTGCTTTAAAGCAGTAATCAGTAGTAATCAAGATCACTCGTTTGAAGTTATGCTACAGAGCAATGCAAGTAAGTAAAATATGGAGGGAAGAGCACCTCAAGCTCCCCTCTTCAATTATGAAGAGTGGTTATATACACATACGAAAAGTATTAATAATTATGGAAGGCAACGGTGTTTAATATTTTGACAATACAAAACAAATAAAATCCCCACATAAAAAATCATCTCCAACTTCTCATTCTGCCAATCAACCCACTCTTTTTACACAAGAATATAACAGTCAAAAAGGAATATGAAAAACAAGTAGAAAGAGATAAAAAGACTGCAATGTACGTGAAGCTCGGAAAAAGTCTGCAATGTGACACAATGGGATTTGCAGCAGGGAAACCTGGACTTCCTGAAGAATCTGAGAAGCTTCTGCAAACAAAGAAGTAATATCCAGGAGCCATAATCTACAGCCATGCTCACATATGAGAAAGGAAGCCCCTCCTTTAAGTGTCAGAGATAATGAGAGAGTATTTATAAGAGTATGTAGGGCACAGCAATGAATGAGATCTAGACTACTATTCCCACAAGCCAGCAAAGAATACCCACAGACTTTTAAACTCCTATCATACCTGTATCCATCACAAAGCACTACATACTTCAATATTTAAGTATATTACACACTACCCATTCTGTAAGCTATTCAATCTCTGAAGCAGCAGAGAATATACAAGTTTCCCTTCAGAAATCCTCATAGGCACCTCCTCCAAGAGGCTTTGATCTCTTTCAGCTGCATTGATAACACTGTCTGCCTTGCAAGCACATTCTGCATGACTGCATCTAGAAAATACCAAAATCCAGCACTAAGAACATCACATCTTTCTTCATGCCCCATTCAAATTCTGCAGGCAAAAATCCACAGAGAACTAAGCTGCAATTACTATTCAGGTACATGAGCTTGTTGCTCAGGAGTTTTGCTAATAGAATATAAATAATAATAAAACTAATCCACAGTGCAAAAATTAGAATTAAAGCACATACAAATTGCTTTCAAATGAATTCAGGTGACAATACTGATATAACAGGTCAGCATAGCAACAGTATTATCACCGCAGGATATTCTGAAACATTCATATAATGCCTTTGTATCTGACCTGTTGTCAGTCTACACAGTAAAATGGAATTGCTTCCTTTGCCTCTCCAAAAGCCATATGTACGCAACAAATCTGTGGAATTCTAATGAGTAAAAGAATATTTAAAAAAAAAAAAATTCTTACAATATTTTAAAACCCACTTAAATCAGTAAGGGAATAAGCACTGTGAAGTTACAGTCGGGTGAGGTTTCTAATACTCATTCCCAGTTCCAGCACTCAATTCCCATAATGACTGCTCAACTTGAAACTTGAGGACAGACAGTACTTTTAAAAAGGAAACTGTTTTCCATGTAGCAAAGAAACGTAGTGTTCTTGTTAAGCTACAGTTTTTGAGTTAACTTCAAAAAGTGCAGCTTCATCATAAAAGACTACCTTTAACAGAAGAAAGGAAGAACAATACAGATGAAAAAACAGCTCCTACAATATAATAATTTTCACCAGCTTTACTTCCTCTTCCAAACCTTTGACACCTGGATCAACAAAGACTTTCCACTACAGAATGACTCATTCTGCCACAACAGTTTAGACACTGCAATGTTCACAGAAGCAGGACCAACAGCTGACCTTTCTGTCAGAGCAAATTACCAATAACCCACAAAACAAAGATCATAACTAAGTAAAACCTCCTCTTTATTTTCCTGAGGAAAATTGCATCTTGGGAACCAGCCCACTACAGTATGAAACAAAAACCTCAAGACCAAAAGGCAAGAGGTACTACAAACATTTTCACAATATAAACGTAATGTAAGGAAGTCAATGCAAAACCCACTGCAGTATATGACAAATAGCACACAAAAATCAAACTAAGGCCAAAATTCAAGTCTGTAACTGTCACATCCACTAAAAAAGGATTAACTTTCGTAACTGCAGCTTGAATGCCCATGTGAACCCTGAATTATTGTAGATATAGATATTTTACAGTATACTTTATATGAATTATCCCTTGCTTCCTATTGCCTATCTGTCCCCAACAGCAAGACTAATTAACACAAAAGCTCCTGGGATGAAGCAAACATTACTGTAATCCTCAATACTTTCCTGCTCACTTACACCTCACAGATCAAAAAGTTAAGTTTCAAAAGAGACGCCATCTACACGAGGTAGATGAAGCAGGGTTTTTCCTACTGACTTCAAAACAAAACAAATTGTTTTCAGACTACTTTGGTACCAGAGCCACCATATTCTGTGTGCAGCCATCAACCACGCTTCACTCTGAATGCACCAAAGTATTCAAGAGCTTTTACGAAAGATATTACACAAGCAATACGAAGTGTCTTCGCATAAGATGTATGAGGCAAAAAGCAGCTACCATTAAAAATAAAATAATCATTTGCCAAGAGTGCTCCTCAAAAGCATGACAGACATTACCTTCCAACTCTTAATTTTCAGACCTGCAGCAAGTGACCAGCAAAATCAGCACAGCACTTGCAACACAGCTGATGCCTGCCCCCTGCAGGGTGTGCTTTGTTAAGCTGTGGTGGACAGCATTTACACAATCAACCAGAGAACACTCAGATCTGTTAATTGTACAAAATGAAACCTGCAGTTAACTGATGAAATCAAACAAAAAATGTTTTCAACAGAAAGCACTAGCAACAGTTTGGTACTATTTAATCATTAGACTGATTAAATTCAAAATAAAAATAAAGCTAGAGAAGATTAAATCATATCCCCAAGTTTAAACATACCACCCTTTATAAACTATATTGATGCTGGTATCATATAGAGACTCTCCCAATACCCTTACACTGAGGATCTTGCAGCAACTGTCAATGCATACTCTGAAAAAAAAATACACCCAACTTATTAAGAAAGTTGTTGTTGTTATTATGATTAAGAGAATTGTTTGAAGGCTGTAATATGACAGCAACAAAATGGAAAAGTGATTGATATGTATCTGGTGTATCAAAATACCCTGAAGGTCTCCAACACCAGAAGAAAGGTACAGGCAGAGTTCAATCATACCTGAAACCAAGTAAAAAGCAAATCAAAATCAAACAAAGCCTCCTCTGAATTAATCATGACATATTTAAAAGAGGAAAAACAACAGATAGCAATGTGCCTCAATAAAATATTGCTTACCTTTCTACTATTTCTCTACAACCTGTCACTGTTGGGCAACTAAGACAATTGGTAAGGAGCAACACCAAAAAACTTAGATGAGAAGAATTAAAAGTACAGACAATCTCCTATAACATTTTTCAGATGTATCTTAAAAACCCACTGAAATTGAAATCAGAGTATCCATACTATTTACTGTGTTAAAGACTGTTCCTTTGGAAGAGTCACATTTAGAGGAAAAGAAACAGGTTATTACATCCACCTCAAAGCAAAATACAACAGGAAAATTGAAGGGGGAGAATGAAAGTTCAAGCACTAGAAGTCTGGTTTTTCACCGTCACTGCTACTTGCAGAGCTGCAATCCCTGTATTTAAAGCATCTTCAGGCATCAATCAGGCCACAAAAAAGACTGCCCTTACTCATTTTAACATTAAAAGTGCAGACACACAGTCAGCAACAGAAACTCCAGTGCTGCAGAAAACACTTCCTCATACTGGCACACTCATTCCCACCTCCTCTCTTATGCCAGGCACCAACACCCTGCAGCTGTACAGTAACATGAATCAGGTAACTCAGAAGATATTTCGCTTCCCTTCATTCAGTGTGGAGGAAATTGTCAGCGCTAGCAGTTGGGGGAAACTGTCCTTCTGCTGGCACCTTGTATTAACTTGAAGGAATCATGAAACAGCATCCTCTGCCCAGCTGGACACTTCATTCCCACTTCTGCACCAGCATCAGCACATACCTGACTCCAGCACGATATGCCAGCAGGTACTTACTGGTTTTTGTCTCAGGCTATGCTGACTCAGCTGTGAAGTCTTGACACAGGTCAGATAAGCACCAGACCAAAGAAGGCAGCAGAAATGCAGCAGCCTAGCAGAGACTGGCAGTCCTGATGAGCTAGGTGGAAACTGTAGTTCGTTACAGGAATGGCAAATCTCTCAAATATTTTAAAGACTTAGCCCATAAACACGTGGCGTTTAGATAAATTAATTTTCTACAGTAACAAATTAAAATTTAGAATATTGTAATCTTAAGGCTATTTCTATAACTGACATACAAACTGTTAGATTCCAGAGTTACATAATAATTTCTCTACAACTTAGAAAGATTACAGTTTTTCCTCTACAGTAAAACTCTGATAGAGGAACGTCTTAAGCAGTCTTAAATCCATAAAAATGACAATACAAGTAGCTTACAAATTCATCTGTGAAACTCCTAAAAGCTGAAAAGATAACTTCGTTTTGAGTGAAAACTCAGTACCTCTAACAGAAATGTCAATCTACTTACAGCAGAAAGCTGCATTACTGAGAAAAGCATTTCCACCAGCAATCAAACTCATGAAGCCTGGTTTCTTGTGGCTGTCTTCCCAAAGCCAATCACAGTTTTATTATAGATGGCCCAAGTAAAATTATTCTTAACATTGCCCTCCCACATGGATTCCCTATTGTCCAGAAGTACGTACACTGCTTAGTACAAACTAAATCAAATATCTTGTCTCTTTCTTTTTTCACCACTTACAGTGGCAACTTCATATTCCTCACATAAGCTGAAGATTCAATCAAAGAACCAACAGACCAATTAAAGCACAAATTTGAAAAGCTGGACCCATTGATAAGCTGTCACCAGCAAATACATAGAGTGGCTCAGAAAACCACACCCATTTCAACCACCTGACATTCACATGACAAAAAATATTTATTTGCTTTCAGTATAACCAATATATTGGAAATAAAAGAAATAAACTCTCACCACATGACAAAAAAAAAAAGTGACACCAACAATCCTTTAAATGAACAGCCGTGTGGATTCATTTCTTGTAATTAGCACTGCATTTTTACTATCTTAGTATCAGGCTTTAGTATGATGAGGTATCAAAGGAAACCATAAAAACAGAGTCATTTTTACATAATGCAGCAAGGGTCATGCCATATATTTATGCTGACACAGCCAGTAAAGTTTGAGCCAACTTCTACTCTAACGATAAACTTGATTGTGTTACCTTGGTTCCTCAGTCCTCTGGGATGAACTGGAATCACCACCATACAGGGTTAAGATATCCAGCTACGCTGACTGAAGGAGAAAAACGCTGGTGCTATCTGATACTCTGCATGCAGGAGCTTTGGCAACCAGGCTAATTAGTCAGGAGTTTGAAGTTGGAATGCTAACAAGCCTAATAGAAAAACAAGCACCTGATTCTCCTGAAGTAGACAAACTGCAGGCCAGAATCTACATGAAAAAACCCCGAAAAAAAATCACCCCTAACCTCAAAACTCAACTCATTCTGATTTAAATACAACCTTTGACTGGATTTCAAAAAGTTTTTTCCCAAATAAGTTAGGTGAATCAATAAGTTTTGAAGTAATAATATAAGGTCAAAATGCACCACTAAATGCAATTTTATTGTAACAAATTCTATAGAAACAGGGTAAAGGATCTCTTTTTGAACTACTACTGTTTTTTCCTCCCTCCCTGAAATACTTCCTTTCCACTTTCCTTTTTAAGGGCAAACCAGCCATACTTCAGGCTATGGAATAATCAACATCTACAAAAACAGTTCTGAAAAAAACCCCAACCTGAAAATCTGCACTGATGGATGAAATTTAGTGAGATGATCTGTGTCATAGCCAAAGACACACATAACCACGCTGCTTTCACATGCAGCTTTGTCTGGAGTAGATATATACATACACAAGCTAAGACATCCTTCTAGTTACCTCTACCACACATTCAGAAAACACAATATTTGTTCACTACAGATACAACCAAACATGTAGTCAAATAAACATATGAAATTGCCACACAGTATTTGACATCAGAAAGCATTAACCTGAACACTTAAAAAGAAATACAGGGTTGACATTACAATTTCCAAACAGGAGCATGTCCCAAAAAAGAGTTGTGGTTTTGTTTGTTTGTTTTTTTAATTCAGTCACTCAGAAACTCCTTCAGGAAAGCCTCATTTTGAATGACTTATTTGGTTTTATATTTAAAGGAATCGGGCCATTTCTTCAAACTTATAAAGCAGTTTATTAATGCCATTAGTTATCTTAATGTTGGTTATGTTAATGTTGAACTACCAAGGCCACAGACAGCTTGTGAAAAATCTATATAGTAATTCTAACAGTTTGGTAAAATTCATCTGTTGATAGCCTTCTCTCTGCAAATCCTACTTAATACTGTTGTATAATCTTTGGCAACAATTTCATCAAGCACTGTGCTTGGTGAATGACATTCAGCCTCAGTTAGTTGCATTTAAAAACAACTGCTGACAGCTAAAAAAGGGCTTTCTCTGCAGTAACACCATAAACAGTATCTTCATGCTGACAGTAGTTTTGCACTCCGTTTTGTGATGTTTTCTTTTGACTGTTCTCATACTACAAAATCCTCTATTCTAACACAAAAGCTAGCTCGAAGCAGTCCCAAGCATACAAAAAGGTTTCTTCCTAAGGCACCTGCACAACCAAAACATTACTTTGCTTCTGATTTTACTCCCTCACTGCTGTTTACCTGAAAGAGAAGATCCCATGTAGCTATCAACATAACAATACACTTTTAACGTTTTGTACTCGAGCTGGCACCCTTCTCACTGAAGAAGCATTTTACATTCCAATTACCTACCAACTTCCTTTTCTCCAATGGGGTTCCGCACTCGCTCCCAATCTACAGTAGTGTCTGTTTTGCCAGACTGGAAGCAAGTTCATTGGCTGAAAGGCCCTGCTCTCTAAACAGGCTTATCTAGCAAGAAAATCTCTATACCTGAACACTTGCTTCTTTTATGTATCTTCCATATTATTATTATCATTACTGCTAAAGAACACGGAATGTACTAGTCACATAGACCTAGAAATAAATTCCAAAAGAAGCCCCTAGTTGATTAGTGGATGGCTATTTCAAAAGAAAAATTACTGCGGAAATCCTGTTTGTTGCAGCAAGAGAAAACATGACATTAAGGTAATCCAATGACAACTAACAGTTACATTGGAAGGGGCTTTCCCTATCCCTATCTACCCCCACTCCAGCTGGGTCATTTTAATTGTATCAACACAAGCATTTAGGTGAACGCTAATGAGCCGGTTCAGAGAGAAAAGCCCAAAAAGAACTAACCCTAGCCTCCCAGCTTCCCTAAGAACTTCACCTGGAGTCACACAAAACCTAATGCCAGCATAAAGGAAGGATTAAAAAACCCCAAACAAACCTGTTTAATTGAAGAAGGTGTGAAGGGAGCACTCCTCTGCAGCTAAACAGCCATTTTACCAGCTTAAGCTAGAAATATGAAATCCCATCCACATACTTTTCCCCTTGGGTAGCTACTGACACCCAAAATAAAAGCAATAGCAGTAGTTTACAGAGGTAAGGAATGCTTCTGCAGATCTAGAAATCCAACCAATGACAGAGGCTGGTTTCCACAGTGAAAATGTTATCTGTGGGAATGTGAAAATTCCATCATCCCTCTCTAAGCATCTATTTCACTTGCCTAAGAATGAAAAAACAAAACATTATGAAAGTAATACAGTATTTGAAACTCAGTATAATAGACCTAAAAAAGGCTATTAAAATAAAATCAGACTATAATTCAATTATTAAATGATTTAACTGAGGAACACTTAAGTCATGTTTTTGTTTTAGTGCTAGAGGACATAGCAACGCATGCCTACGCGTAGCTCTACACACAAATAAAATGTTTTCTACTTCTTCAACTAAAAGTAACTAAAGGTAACAAATACCAAGGTGATGTTTTTTTCTATTGAAAATAGTGTTTTCTCCAAAACATCAGGAGCCACAAAGTGCAGAGTATATCAGAGCTCCAATCACCAGCTCAAATCAAACTCTAGCCTCCAACATTTTTTAATGTCCTGAGCATAAAAAAGCAAGGGTTCAGCTCAAGCAGGAATGACAAATGGTACAGGAATTCCTCAGAAGTGCCGAGAGATCAGCAAAACACTGCTGCATCAGATGTTGTCTCAGGTGTTGTCCACACACAAACACTGACAGAGTTTTACAGTCCCAAGAGACTCCAAAGTCTTGCAGAGACAACAGTAGCACCATTCCAACAAAGCAAGCCAGAGGAGGAGAGTAAACAAAATTATTAAAAGACAATGAGATTTGAAAAAGCAATTAACAAAGTCAGTCCAAAGACAGGGTGGGCTACACATGTTTAAAAAGCTCAATTAGATCTGCCAAAGGTAACATTTCATTGCGCCTCCAGTCATTAAAACAGAGAAGCACTCAAAAGCTTAACTATGGGAGGTAAAAGCGACTTTCTTTCTGTAACTGCAGTATTTCAGCCATGAGCACTGTATTTTCTCTTTTTCTCCTTCTGCTTCACAGTCTTTTATTCCATGCTCGGGACAACAATGCAAACACAGTGACTGTGAGTAATCGCAAACACTATTCCCAATAGAGGAAACAGCAGTTGACCAGTTGATTACATGGGAAGCTCCTCATTTCCTTTGCAGTTCTTTTCATAATAGCAGAAATAATCTAGAGAAAGGTATCGTGATAGGAACATAAAGACCAATTCCAGCAACTTTTTGTCAGAAGGAATTCAGTCAGAAACTACCATTAGTTTTGCAAACAATAGTTGAGATATACACACTCCTGATATACCTACAGTTCAGAAAAAAAGTTCGACTTCTTACTTTATAATTGTTCATCATAACCTCTCAAATATTTTGGAGTTGAGTCTCTCATTAGAGTAAGTGTTCCATGCAAGACTACTCATGTTTTATGCAAAATTATGATTCTCAAACAGTAGCAAGGCAGCTCTTTTCCCGGTCATAAACACCAATATTACTTCTTTAAAACTATATAAGACATCCTAAATTATAATTTTGTTGCAATATAAGGTAATGCAGAAATCTGGCTTCACTTTTAGACATGATGAGGGGTTGAAAGGCAAGTATGGGATTGATTCAGTTGATTAAGTGCTCCAAATTTGTAGTAGTCAAGAGTCACTTGCTCACTTCTCATACTAACATCAGAACATATCTAGTCCGGTAGGTCAGCAACCAAACTAATCCTGCCCCCTCATTTTGTAGTGCCTTGCTCTTTGTTTCACAAAGGGTGGCCACTGCCTGCTTAAAGAAAAGGGAGGAAGTTTTAGAGGGCAGGTCAGTCGTATCATCAGTTAGAAGACTGGGTGTGTGGAGTTGGGAGGAGATAGGAACAACAAAAAGACAACTGAAAAGCTGAATACTTATTCATCACACAGGCATCCTTCACATTACTACTTTCTTCCTCACCCTTCCTATCCACCCTAGTCTGGAATGATGAACTTAAAAATAAACAATACACTTCTGTATTTGTACATTGCTTAGTCTAGGCAGCAGCTTCATTCCTAGAACTGAGCGAGCGGAGGATTACAGATCTTACAGAATACAACTCAACAGGTCCCTTCCAGAGTTTGTTCACACAGCATTAAGACTTCATGTCATCATAACCCAGGCAGTCTCCCCCCACTCACTGCCATGACTGTCTTCAGCTGAGCAGAGGCCACTTATGAAAGGAGACTATCAGAAGAATGTTTTTCTTGAGGAACTCACAATTCTGATCTCTGAACTTCTGGGGCAAACCAGTCCTGATCTAATAACTTCCCGGGGAGCACAATAAACCTTTTCAACCATGGTTTTTTTTTTTTTGAAGGAAATCCTAGAACAAGCATCTGGAAGTAGGGATTAACAGCTAAAGTAGTAGTTCAGCTACGTAAGAATGGCTAGCAAGTTTGCATCAAAATAGGTTCAAACATAACATGCAGAAAAGGTGACTTAAAGCTTCTTTAAGCTTAATATCATATACAATTTAATGCTGAGTTTCTGAGATTCTTCTTACTTGGTTTATTTCAGTTTAAAATTCCTATTACGTTAATACTGGCCTAAGAACATTGGCAGAATTAACAGATTAATGCTACCCAAGTTTCAAAATAGCAATTTAAATTTTAACAGTAAAAATGCTCCATTGAAGCAAAAAAGTAGTTACAAACATCTGTGGCCAGACGAGATTATAGCCTACTTTCAAAGTAGTACTTCAGCATTTCTTCCATCTAAAATGGTAGACTATCAGCATAGCCTATTTTCCAGCATCACAGAGAGATCCATATCACAACAGCAGAATTCAAAACAAAGAACATGAGGTTGAGTGTGAGTAATTGAACTAGTCAACACACCATACTGTACAAATACATTTTTATACAATAAAAATTATTAGGAGTGAAAGCAAATCTTTATTCCCAATAAACACATCTCAACAAAAACAATGCAGTGCAGCTCATTCACTGCAAATATCTTTTCCAGTAACTAATACAGGTGTGTGATCTGGAGAAGGAAGAAGCACAGGAACAGAAAATGGGAGCAAAACTGTGAGCAACTTACAAACACTTCCTGTCCTGCAGCACTAGGACCTCAGCACATCTCCCCTGGGAAATCTATCACACAGGATACATTGACAGAACATAGCCTGCTTAAGTCAAAGGATACATGAAGTGATCCTGAAACATTAAGGTATTTTCAGTCCTGAAGGTTGTCTAGGATGGGTAGAAGAATTCTGTGCTCAACTTCAAGAAGAATCTAAGCATTTCAATATTCAAAGCTTTCAAGTACATCCCTAAATGTTTCTCCAAAGGAAATTCTTCAAGGTGGGAGTTTAGGTAGGGCTTTTTGCTTTAGGTTTTGAGCAGCTTTTCAGTTCGACCAAATTCAACAAAGCCAAAAGGAAAGTCCTGACACTGAAAGGCAAAATGCCTTGCATCAACACAGGCTTACGAAACAACTGGCTGGGAAGAAGCTCTGCTCAAGAAAACCTGAGGATCTTGGTGGACAGCAAGCTGAAGATGATTCAGATGCACGCCCTGGCAACAAAGTCAACTTTGCTTGGTTACATTAACAGGAGGAATACAAGCTTTAGGTCAAGTAGAACAATTGTACTGCTCTACCCATCACTCTGGTTTTGCACTGTCAGTACAGGAAGGACAGAAATAAGCTGAAGTTCAGCAGAGAGCTACAGAATGATCAGGAGGCTGAAGATATATCTTAGGAGGTGAGACAGTAGGAACTGGGTTTCTTGCTCCTGGAGAAGAGCTGGCTTTGGGGAGACCTACAAAGCAGCTCACAGGATCTGCAAAGTGGCCAAGAAGACAATGCAGCAATGATCAACAGGGCATGGTGGGAGGACTAGAACAGTGGACATTAAGTTGAGACAAAAGCGGCCTTTAAACTGACTACAGAAAACCTTCTCCACCATTAGGACAGTCAAGCCAGCGAAGGAGGTTGCCCAGAGTTACCGCAGTTACTGGTACTTAGTGGGTTTTCAACACCTTATGAGAAAACCCCTTAGGGACATCAGGACTGACCTAGCTTCAAGGACGAGGTTGGACTAGGAATCTCCTGAGGTCTACTCTAAATCAAAGTATGCTACGATCATATTTAAACATCTGTGAAGGACAGGCTAATCTTCCAAGACTGTTCACCTACAGAAAGCACTGGTTGTTACAGCAGCTAGGCAAGCAGATACCCTTAAGTTAGACAAGATGACCTCCAAACAACAGGAGAGCTCCCAATACTGTGTGTCTTAAGAAGGGCCATGGCAAATGAAGGGATGAAAAATGCTAAATAAAGTAGTTTAGGTGGCAGCATAACATTTGTAAACTTCTCTTCAGCTGGTACACATTAGAGACAGTAAAGCCTATAGAAGTGGTTCTACTACACGTAAGAAGAGTCATTAATAATGCAATGCAATCCATCCCAATTGGAAATGAACTGGAATAGGTATGTACACCATGGAACCATCTAAGATTACAGGATAATTCAGGGAGAAAGGAACTTCAGGAGTTTCCAGTCCAACTTCTGGTAAAAGAAAAGTCATCTCTGAGGTGTTATCAGACTCTTTTGCAGCTTTATCCAGCCTGCTCTTAGAAATCTCCATGGACAGAAACTGCACAACCTCCCTGTGCAATCCATTCCACTACTTGACTTCAGAAGTATCTGAGAAGTTTGGAGTTTTTTTGCAGAACACTTTCGTAGTTAGTGAACTGCATGATTTCACTTTTAGTACAGATAAAATGAAATGTACGCCTGAAATAATAATTCTTTTAACACAGAAGTTCATTCTTCAAGAAAGATTATATAACCAAAAAACAATGTAAGATCAGAAAACTCAGGAGAAACACAGAAATTTAAGGCAAAACTCAGAAAAAGTGGCTTTGGGGAAAAAAAAAAACCTAAAAAATCAGTATTCCCCACCCTCCCTACATCCTCAAACCAGTGAGATTTCCATAGATTCTAGATGTTACTTTTGAAAGCAGTTCAGTCCTGAAGTTCTAGACAAGCATCTGAGTGGAACAAGGGAAGTAATTCACTACCATCAATAAGTATTTGTTGCTATTCTATAGCTGCTATAAGATACGTGGGGCACAGGAAGGCAGGAGTGGGTAGAAACATTATTAACAATAATCACAAGCTAACCACAGCTTGATTTTGAGAACACCACAAAGCAATGGAACATCAGAAGAACACAAACTCAGAAAGCAGGAATGAAAGGAAAGTAGGATAGACCAAGAGAAAAGAGAGAACAAGAGAGGAATTATTAGAGGGCTGGAGCACCTCTCCTACGACAACAGCTGAGAGGTTGGGGTTGTTCAGCCTGGAGAACTGAAGACTTTAGGGAAGCATTTTTATAGCAGACTTACAGTACCTAAAGGGGGCTATGAGAAATGTGAAGAGGGACTTTTTACCAGGATATGAATTGGACAAGATTAAAGGGAATGGTTTTAAACCGAAAAAGAGTAGATTTATATTAGTTATTATGAAGAAATTCTTTACTGTGAGGTTGCCCATCAAGGTGGTGGATGCACCAGCCTTAGAAGAGTTCAAGGCCAGCAAATACTACAACTTTTCCCCAAATCCAAATTTTTCAGACTTTCTTCTGAATGACAAAGAAGAGAAAGCAATTTTCTCTGTAAAGATATAGGCGCACATTTTGTAAGCTTATCTTGTTGGACCAATCCATACTAACAAACTTAGATGGATTCATTTGCAACATCAAAGTCAGAAATGGTAGTTCCAGTATCCATTCATTTTTAAGCTGTGATCAAGAACTCCTGAACTTAGACATGCCATTACTCCCTGTCCCACATGCTACCCTCTTCCTCTTCATCGTCAGTAAGGTCTACAGAAATAAGCATTGAAAATGTTTATGCTTGTTTCAAGAAGAAAGTCATCTCAAGGAGCAGATTTCGACAATAACCAAGCCCAGATCAGATGCATTTTTATTAAAGCAATGCAATCCTCTTTTTTTTTGCTTAAGTAAAATTTGTTCACTATTTAAATTCTAATCCTCTGGAATATACTTCAGCTTTATGAAAAAAATACTTGAAATGCTTTTCATTCTGAAAATACAATCTAATTCTTTCAATATATTGAAGTAAATTTTTTACTGTAATTTTACACTTGCCGCTGAAGTCTTTTGTCATATGCCTCAGACATACAAAAAATATACCTTTTTTATTTGTACAGAATATTATTATTATATTCTTTTTTCCTATAAAGAATAAGAAAGTGAGAAGTGTATTTCCCAAGTCAGGAAAGTAACTTTGCTCAGGGGAGTCTACTCATAAAAATGCTCATTTCACCTCCAAATAGCATATTTGGTTACCAAAGAGCTAAGTTTTAAAAAGTGCTACCAGCTCTATTTTACACATTTCTTCTAGAAGAGAACAAATTACTGGTTTTATCATGTAGCACTGGTTAACAAAACTGGTCTCTACAGCTTTGTTAATCAGGAGTTTCCAGAAGAATGTGCTTGCCAGTGTACCATGTGTGTACTCTTACTTTCAACAAGTCCTGCACTTCTGTCCAGTAGTTAGTTTTGCAGCCAGCAATTTGGTTTGTATGTTTAGTTAACTTGACTTAAATTCCCACCTTTCATTTGTCAACGTTACAATGCAAGAAACTATCAGAAAATTAAATGGTTACTTACTTTCAGGCATTTTCTTGCTCTAAAACACAATTCTATCAAATACCCTTAATTTTATCCTTATCAAGGGGCTGTCATTTGAGTGGCACACAGAGCAAGGACAAGCTACAATACAAACATTAATGCAGATGATTAACCGTGAACAGGAATATTTCGAGTTTAAACAGGCTCAGATTACAAATGCATTCAGTAACTTGGTTTGGCTTACTCAGATAGTAAAACATAGTTAATGAAGGCATAAATGATACAACTGTACAAGATTTCAAGTATACTCTGACTCACAGTGAAACAATTTTTAGGCTTTAACTAACTGCAATCTCTGTAGAAAATCAGAATTAACACAGCTGAAAAGTTACACCAAAGAGGTCTATCCTCTCATTATTGAGGGAGTATGACACAAGAATACGAGAAGATGACCCAAAACAAAAATTCTGTCAGGAAGCAAAGACAGCAGCATGCAGAAGTGGAAAGGAATTTACAAATCTAAGGAGTCTCTAGCTTCTTTTCCTTTTAATTAACAGCCAATAATGTCTCCCAATGAGTATGTATGCTGACTACAGCATGCAAGTTTCTCTACTGCTGAGGACAGTAAACTTTTCCAGACTTATTCCTACAAATATACTTTATTTGTATAGAAATAAGAACAAATGAAACAAAAACCCAAACCCCAAACAAAGACACATGCAAATTGTGTATACTCTTAGTTAACACCATATCATTTGTTCTGTTCATTTGTTACTACTCTCCACAGTGAAACACCAACTTTCCTTATGACTACATACTTAGAGTACCTCATTCAAAAAGATTTCACTTTTTTAATTATTATTGCAAAGCATTTGGGGATTTTGAATTCCTTTGTATTCAGTATTCACTTCAAAAATCTTAATAAAACATATATGCTTGCTTTAATAGCTTACAAGATGTTAGAATATCAGAAAGCTACACACGTGGAAAGAAG
Source organism: Certhia americana (assembly GCA_018697195.1). NCBI lineage: Eukaryota > Metazoa > Chordata > Aves > Passeriformes > Certhiidae > Certhia > Certhia americana. Next base: position 72,410,850 of record CM031859.1, read on the forward strand.
GTCCATTCCAACTCCTTAGCAATTTCATTCATCAAATTTGGAACTTCAGTTACCTATTTACTGAAATGAGGCAGTCTCATGTACATTTGATACAGAAGTATTTGTGAAACAAACAAAATGAAATATGAAATATGAAAATTATTCAAGTTTTTTATGATGATACATAACACTCTTCCTACTGCATGCAGCTCCCCAAAAGGGGCATTCTTTGCTGTCCCATGCAACTCACTAAAGATTTAAACCAGAGATGGTGTGATGGTGCTGGTAGATGACACTCTAAGTGTGATTAACTCCCTTCCCCCTATGTTTTATAAGATGAAATCTCAAATTAGGGTAACCTACAGAATTGCAGACATTTTTAAAACTCTGGCTTCTCTTTCTGGCTCTGTAGTAACTAAATTTATAACAATTTTCAACACATTACTTCATGTATCTGCGTCACTTTTCCTGGAAACATTATAACAAAGTGAGAATGTCAGATGTCTTTTATACAAACCAAGACAGTTTAAGAAGATGACACAGCTACTCACAAGTACAAGCTAAGCATGATAAAAGTAAGTATCACCACAGAATCACAGAATGGCTTGAGTGGCAAGGGACCTTAATGACCATCCAGTCCCAACCCTCAATTTTCCTAACAGCAAAAACTTGAGGAAGCACACTAAGGGGAAAAAAAAAAAAAAAAAAAATCAAATCAAGCAATAAAACTCAGTTCCAAACATGCTTGAATGATCATTGCCCACTTTCAAGAATTTTTCAAGAATTAGACTCAAAATTGCTCATTACATGAAAAAAATGTATCATAAATATTCTACCAATAAAACTGGTTTAGATAGTCAACCTGATAAGGAAAAATCAGATGACCACGTTATTTTGTACTGGCATATACAAGCAGGAAAGTTCAGTAATTAAAGAAAAAAGTCTCTCTGCATATAGCAAGTAAGCAGCTTTTCCCAAACACAAATGCAGTAAGCTCTAGCAAAACCTAAACTTGTTGAATTTTTTTTTTTCCATTTTACCTAGATTTCAAATATGTAAATATAGAAAGAAATTTCTGAAATAAACTAAGCACCAATTTTAAAATGTTGTCAACGTTTAATGATGTTTAAGTCAGACATTGGGGGTGGAGAATAAGGCAGAGAAAGGGCTGGCCAAAGCTCCTGAAAGCCATAGTAAAAAGCAGCATACAAATTTAACTGCTACCATGTACTTGTGGTTGCTGTAAAAGTCAGTATCATCAACACGCCAGAGCTGGAAGAGAATCAAAGACAGACAGTTCTGCGTGGCAGAAGACAGAACCCCGTGACAGCAATCAGATGGCAGTGATGGCAGGAAGAGGGTCAACACTGCCCACTTCCTTTCAGAAGTGCTGAGAGGTGGGTGAAGAAGTGGCTGCAGAACACAGTGTGTGTGTACCTGTGAAAGTGTTGATCCTCTTTTACAGTTGCTGAGGTGGAAATAGCTTCAGATTACTCACACATCCATCAACCATGACAAAGAACACTGCTATTCAACATTTCACTTCATAAATTCAGAATATAAAGGTAACAGAAATATGTTGGTATCTCACTCTGCTTGCAGGTTTCCACTACTACTACTGATAACATCATGATATTGCCTCAGTAGGAGACAGCTGACACTAGGAAAAAGGCATGTCTACCAAGGATCAGAGAAATTGTCCTGACCCTTCTGCAACATAAAGAAACTCACTGTTTATCTTCAGGATTTGGATAAATTAAACTCTACATGCTCTGAGTACCATCTTTATTACCTCTGAGGTGGTTAGGAAGGAATTTTTCCCCTTGGTGCAAGATTTCCTTCTCAGCAGCTAAGGAATTCAGTATAAAGTTAATCCAGGAAACTCAGTCTATCTCCCTAGCAGATATAGAGAAGAGATACAAGCTAAAAGCCTATTAAAAGGAATCCTCTCCAAAATAAGAGAAATGGTTATATATGGTTATAACTGTGTAGCAAGCAAAAATGCAGTCCCTTAGAAGAAAACCCAGGTGTCACAGCCACCATCAGCACCCAGACTAGGCTGGTTATGAACAGGTCTAACTGCAAGGCCACTCCAAACTACAAAGTCCACATGGCAGTGTAGAGGATTTAATGGCTGATCTGTAACCTCGCAGGAAACTTCTGACAGAGGCAGACAATCATAAGGCTGCTCTCTGAAGCCAGTGTAGCAGGATGAACACACTTGAAGACTGCTGTAATTGGCATTTTCCCCTGAAAACAGAAGATTGGACGGTCTGGTTTAAGGTCGTGGATGTGAGATTTTTGGTGCAGAATACGTGTGGGAGGAAATGAGGGAAAAAAGGTCTCAACACAGGAAGGTTTACTGAGAGAGCTAGATCCATTTATATACATGATATTTATGAGCATCCACTCACAAGAATGTTCAAAGACCTGGAGACAAACGTGGAACACTGAAGATAAGACAGACACTTAAGTGCTGAATTTCAAAAGGTTTTTTACAAACCTCCAGTAACAGAACATTGTACAACACTTGAGCTTCAGTACATGACTGTCGCACATTGCTACAATGCTACCAATTTTTGTGCTGCCACTTGACACTTATCACTCAAAATGAATGAAGACTACTTTGAGAAAGCAAAGTGTTCAAATTCGTCTAATCTCTCAAAAATTTGACACACCAGTTTTTTGAGTTCAAGCTTAAACTTAATGCAGGTGAGAAAACAAATCATGAAACAAAAATATTCTGAAGCTTGTTGTAGGCCACATTTTATTTTCAACAATAAGAATCAGTAACTCCTTCAGAACTTCTAATACTCAAGATACTGAGCCAGTATCAAAATGTTAGGAGATACTGTTGATTACTGCTTCAGAAAACTCTACCAGAATTTTGAACCCTGTAAAATTCAAACCATCTAATTTAATCACAGATCCTACCTTACAAATAATCTTTAGTCAAAAGCTACAGACAGGCAGAAATCAGAAGGTAATAGAAACCTAGATGTTTTACTGCAAATCCTGACAAAGGCTCCAGAAGAGAGCCAAATCCTCTCTTCTTTCACTTTCCTTTTTTTTCTATTAAATGGCTAGAACACCTGAGACAGGCTGCAAACTCAACTCAAACTTTGAAGACTTCCTAGAACTGCAATAATGTCACCACTGTGGGCTGGTTAGGTCTTTGGATGCTGCTAGATGGCTTTGGTGAATATACCAGCAGTCAATGCATAAAATTACTTGATTGTTCTCTATTTTTTTTCAGCCTACATATCAATCCTTATCTGTCTGCAAACAGTTTACTATAAGCATAACAAGTGAATTTATTGAAACAGTCCTTGCTGTGCTATGGCAACAAGAACAACTCTCATGAAATACTAGATACAGTTTCAGTATTGCTGGAGACTTTATCAAAAGTATTACAATACATCTCACGCAAAACAAAGAAAGGCCTTGTTAGAGCATTTCACTAATTTTTAAAGAAGGAAATAGTTGTCTGGCTTTTTTTTTTTTTTTTTTAAGGCTTCAAAAATCTAAATAATTAAATCACAAACTGCAGTAATCTTAAGTAATTTCAGTTTTGACCTTCTTCACTATACAGCAAACACTAGAGCTAACAGGCAAATCCATCAAAATCAATTAGCAGGATTGAGCAATGTTTTCATTAGTAAACATTCTTTTCATCACTATTTTCAGATTATTTTCCTTTTCCAGATATGAAAAGAAACTATCCCAATCTTTCAACAGCCTGACTACATACAGTGAGTGTTAAAGAGGTCTTAAAACTTTCATTTTGTCTACATTGAAAGTAAGTAGCAGTCATGTTCAGTAAGGCTATCACTTTAAGCAGAAACAACTTACATGTTTCCGAATAAAATGCACAGCATTCTACAAGAAGTATGCAATGCTTGGATATGATCCGAACGCAGAAAATATTATCCAAGTGTACATGGAAGATGAATGCAAACCAGATTTCTCACCATAAAAGAAGCGATATTATGAAAACCATTTTAGCAATGCAAAGCTTTCTAAAACACAACCTGGTTGAACTTAAGTTTGTTTCCACGCAGACATTTTCCCATCCAGGAGGACACTATCACAGACAGCATTGTCCTGATATTTTTTAAATTAAGAACATGGTATAATTGGTTTTTTACTAAAATTCAGAATGATTACAAAATGTTTAAAACATCCTATTCAATTTCAAGGTGATGTACTGCTCAAAGTAGAGCAATTTCTGGGGGGCAGAGGGAATGAAACCTTTTCTTGTTTTAGACACTGGGAAGGGTTTCTTCGTCCTTTGAACTCTTGCCCAACCACAGGCTATCCAACAACCCCTAATTTTCTAATTTTCATTAAGTGAGATTCTGATCGTCTACTGGATTTGTAAGCAATACAATATATGTAAAAGCAAAACATAAATATATGTGAAAGCATGACACTGCCATCAAATTGTGCCTCTGAGAAAATAGAGGAGTGTGGACTGACAAGTCATCTAACAAAGAGAAAGCTCTACTAAACACATCATGGAGTGCTTGAAAAGTCTATGCACTGAAATCTTAGATCATAGATACTGCTCTGAGTAACATATTTTGTTGGTCAAATAAATACTGTTGCCAGATCAACTCATTCTCTTTCATGCTACAAAAGTTGTTCTTACTAGATAGTAGAGCCAGATATTGAGCCATGCCCTGGGACACCATTCACCAAGGTGAAGCATTAAACCAGGTCATCAAGAAACCACCATCTATTACCAGGTAGGGAGTTTTTGTGAGAGCTTTCATATTCCTGAGTTTTAGTAACAAGAGTGCAAATTACCAACATAGTAAGAAAAACACTGACCAAATAAAAAGCCCCACCCTGAAGCCATTGTTTCAGTCTGCCATCACTCTATAGCAACTAGCACAGTAGTGCATAAAACCCATTCCAAAATATTTACCCAAGAGTTGACATGAGGAGTCATAGCCAAACACATACTCAATTTCCAGTTCCATAGCAAACCAGACAGTGTTCTAATGTTCTTGAAAAGAATCATTATATTAACTCATTTTTTAAAGTTAAATTTATTTTATACTCTTGGAATACATAAGTAAAATTGGAAATCCATTTATAATTATTCTTAAGATATACCAAGCATCACTCAATAAAAGCTTAAAACTTTCAAAACTGATGATGTTCAATTTCTATTCTTCAAAGAGGTGACATGAACAAACTTACAGGAGTGTACATAATTTCATCAGTACAATCAAACTCTAACAGGCTCTTCTATAATATGATGAAATTCAAAGACAAATTCCAAATGCATTCAACCAAGTAAAATTTACATTCACATTTAAGTGCAAATTTTCACTTAAAAATAACACCCTATACTCATCTTCTAGATGCCAATCCTAGTCCTAGGACTTTTTCCAGTTCTTCCAGGATTCAAACTCTAAAGAAATTTCCCAAAGTCATAAGTAATCTACAACAAAATTCTGCAAGACAGACTAGGGCAATAAAGAGCCCTGTTCTGCACAGTGCACAGAGAAATGCAGCAAGCAGTATCCAGACAGAGTGTCTTCATAGGAGGAAAGAATGAACAAGAATCAGAGGAATGGCTCTCTAGTAAGAGTATCTGTGCTAGAAGAGGATCTGAAGAGGAGCTATCTAACTTACAGGTGAGCACACAAGGGAAGAAAGCAGATGTAGAAAATATAATTAAATACAAAACAATCAGTTGATGACCTCAAGGGCAATGCCCATAACAGAAGGAGATGACAATTATCCTGAAGCAATACACAAAACGGTTTTTGCAAATCACATGTACCTAACATGAGAAAACATTTAAGTCACACAGAATAAGAAAAATGATTGCTGAAAAAGAAAAAAAAAGAAGAATGAACATTAAAAAAAAAAGTCTAATGAACATTAGACTTCATGTCAAAGCAAATTTTTTTAGTCTTACTAGAAAACTAAACTAGACAGTAGTGAAAGGCAGAATTGCAATGCAATGACTGAAGGTAACCAATCACATGGAAAACTTATCCCTACACTGAAAAAAGTTATGTTGCAACATTATACATCTTCATTATACAAAAACTCACATGGCACAATACAGTCCAGGAAGATAATTTGACTGCTACTGCTAGGTCTGAAGTACCACAGAGTTTTATCTCTGTTGATTCAAGCTTTCTTCTTAGATTATTAAGCTTCCGGACAGGGACAGTTACAGAAAAGCAGTAATTTTTGCTCACAATTAAAGACCTGAGGGGAAAGGGGAATCTCTGCAAGAAGTTTAACAATTATGAGCCTAGCCATGCATGCATCCAGAACAACTATTAATTACCTCTTTGGTTTAGCTACCTAACAACCATAACAGCAGAAATTAACAGGCTTTAAAATGAGCATCACTGAATATCTATTCTACATGAAAATATTCTTCCTAGCCAAAAGTCTTGAAAAATCAACAATTACCTAAATAGTCCTTTACTCAAATACACTTCAGAAGAGGCTTCCATGAAGTTCCCTTTGAAAAACAGAGCAAACACTCCATTATGTATCTGTAATATCTGCTAAATTAGACTTCTCTTAAGTTGATCACAACATTTAGTTTACTAATTCACACTGTGATTCTCAATTCCATCTTCATCAGAACCACTGGTCAAAACAAAGAGTTATTTTCTTTATGCACGTTATGAATTTTGCACAGCTACAATTTATCTCCCTTCATTTATAACAAAGCAACTATTCCAACAGGTATTGGCACAGAGGTAAACTCAGAGTGGTTTCTTATCATCTACAGCCTTACCACAAACACTAGTTCATTTCAACTTTTATCACTTTCCAGCTAAGTTCCAGTTTTTGTTACCCCCTTTGGATGACAAAAGCATCTAGACACAAGAGCAGAATTGCATGAATTATAAAGATAGATTTCCCTCAAAAATCATAAAAGTGTGTTCCATTCATCTTGGTTTAACCTCTCTGAAAGAGAAATGGTTTTGACAGACAAAACACACTTGCACAAACAAAGAAAATCCCTTACATGGCTAGAGGACTGGGGGTTTTCAGATGAAAAGTAATGCTTGTCAATGGCATTTTAGGCAGGGAACAGAGTCACACATCAGGAGGGAATTCTTAAAGCCAGTATGCCTGAATTGTATGGACCTAATTAGCCACTAGCTCAAGAAATAACTTATATAAGGAATATTAAAAACACAGCCTAAAACTTCCTCCTAGAATTATTTTTGTTACATTATGTTGTCTATAGACAGTGGTCAATATATTAATTCAAACTTAGAATTAGGACTCTCTGGAGAGCACTAAGACTTCATTCATAATGACTATTCACTTTGATTCAGTTAAAGGAAAACTGGTCTCCGAATACTCCTTTTGATGCACATGAACAACACTGAATCCCTGACTGCTTTTCTCCAACCATTTTAATGCAGAGCTAGAGCTCAACAGATTCATTAAAGTGCAATTAGTAATCCTGAACCTCTAACTAATGCCTCAGTGTTTTTACCTCCTCTTGAACTGTGCCTGCTTAGTGGTAGCAATTATTGAAAAATATTCTGTTCACTAAAACGCACAGGCATCAGTCCTCAGGATTCCAATCACCTGTCCAGACTGAGTGAACATTCCTTTAAACACTTGTTGCAAAGAGAGTTTACATTCCATACCATAGGTCTGGCAAACTTAAAAGGACAGTATTTTCAGATATATTACCAGCTTCCTGAGGTCTATACAGTATGAAGAATTGCACTTGCTAAAACTACTGAAAGTGGCAGAATCCAACAAGTGGAGATGGAACAAGCATTTCTACCATTTATATGTTGTTTATTTAGCTCCAGACTTACACTTCCACTAGTAGTATCACCCATATATATCACAATAGGTTACCAATTTAAAAAACAGGTCTTAAAAAAGCCTCAGAGAAATTTACAAAAGGGTGAGATCGTTTTATGGGTGAGCAACCATGCAGATAAACAGCAGGGGGATTAAAACCTAAAAATTCCCATTTCTTATTGCTTTAACTACATTTAAATAACAACCTGGCATAGCTACCATAAAAAGGCTATAAGCTTATGCCATATACCAGTCTTCCCTATGACACCTAATGAACTAGAATCAGATCTGAACCCAAAAAGTGAAGACAAAAATTCCATCAGCCCTAAAATATCCTGCCATACACTGTACTGTGCAACATTTTCTGTTAATAGATTGCTTATTTGTATTTAAAGCCAAAGAAAACAACATAAAACATACTGAATAGACCAAATATATATAACACAACACATGGGAAGTCAATATGAAAAAAAACCAAAACAAAGCAACACAGAACAAAAAGCCCCACCCACATTCTGAAGGGTTATTTCTAATACCTTGTTGCTAAGACTACATAAGTTTTTTCAGACAAAAAAAAAATCAAATAGCCATGAAGACTTTTGAAATGCCTTCTTTTTAAAATGATGGTCATTTAAAAGTCAAACTCTCCGGAGTTATTCTTTAGTGCAAAGCATGTTATTTCTCTAAACTTTTTGATTAGACCTTTCTACTTTAGCTCACACAGAGGTATATTAGTCTAAAACAACATTTCCATCAGAAAACAAAACTTCAACAGATCAATGTTTCTGGCAACAATCCCCCAGCCTTTGGGCAATTGTTATAAAAAAATCCACCTTGTTCTAAAAAGTGTCTGCTCAAAAGAATTAAATGCAATTCACATTCCTAGCCCACAAACCATGTTTAGAAAAAAAAATCCCAACACTTCTCTTCCTCTTATATATAGCTATGAGAGCATCCATTAAAGATGAAACCTTATTTTGTCATCAATAATAACTGTAACACCCAGTTCAGACATGGCATCTTATTAGATGCATTCAAACAGTGATAAATGCAGAGAAACCCTCCATTCCTTGCTCTCACACAAAACACCCATCTGAAGCTATTTTATATAACAATCAACTCCAGTTAGCACTTTTATTAAAGAAGAAGGTTAAAAGTGCTAAACTGCATAAATCCAAATAATCTCCTATCTACAAGTTTCCAAACAACTCCATGCACTTACTAAGAAATCATTTATTCAAACTTACTCCTTTATGGAAACTTCGGGTGCTATAAGCACCCAGGACTTAAATCAAGATCAAACCATCATATCTCCTTACAGCAAAAGTTCTAAGTTTTTTAAGTCTCTTTAATGGTTCTAAGCCTGATCAAAAAAAATTTTTTAAAAAAATGAAAGAGGAAAAAGCATCCACAAAACTTGGTACTGCTTGGAACAAGGGTAAGGGGAAACAACTGAAGAAAAGGGTTAACATTCTACTTCATTTTGAATCTGTTAATTTATCTACGAACAAAAACATGATTCACCCCACCTTCCCCCAAGAAGTCCAGTATTTTTTTCAGACTTGTCGAAGTGAGTAGCTGCTTCGTAAGTTAAAGCAGACACAGTAAACTTAATCAAGTTTAAATGATGACCAGTATTACAGACATCTTTAGCAAGGGTCTGCACCTAGCAGCACTCCTGAAAAGTTATCATTTAAACTTCTGCTAGTAAATGCAGAGTTTTGGTTTTGCTCATTTAGAAGCATCTCAAGTCACAGAGCTTCTCTGAGCTACTTTCTGAATAAAATTTTAAAATTTCAGAGTAAAATAATACAAATTAACTGATTTCTCAGAACAGCAACAATGGTTTAAATAGGTAAACATCTAATAAATTTAAAATTACCACTTTACTCTCAAGCATAAGTCCACAAATTACTCCAGTAACAGCAAGTGAAGCTATGAAACCCTCATTCCTAAGAAGTCTTCAGCCTTCCCAGCACATGATATAGAGAGAAGAATACTCAACTTTGAGCATGCAACAAAAAGTTTTCATTTCTGTTTTGCTGGGTTAACAGCTCTGAATGACTTAGTTAACTATTGGAGGCAAAGAGAAGTTAAGAAAAAGTTAGTAACAGAACTCAACACGCCCTATCCAAGGATTTTGCTTTTCAATGTCTTACATAGCTTAACAATTTGCTCCTGAAGTCTTACAAAAGACAAGCAAACAAGTAGATCTCTAATCTCTTACCACTAGCTTACTCAATAAAATATTAACAGGAATTCAAAGAGATTAATTTCATGAATCACTTCTCTGAAAAAAAACCCCACACATCTGAACTACTTTCAAAATACTGTCCAACTGTTAAAACAAAGTCACATTTTACATGCTGCAGTAAAGTGAAGAGGATCTAATGGAGTTGGAACAACTATCTGGCCAAAGAATTAGATCTTTCAAACCAATACCAAGGTACATCAGTCAGTCACATGCAAACTTCTTTCAGTGTCACTGCATAATCTACACTGTCAGAATACTGGTCAATTTACATTAGATTTCACTTTTCCTTTGCTTTACTGAAAATATAAATCTCTCTGAACCCCAATATTAAGGCTGTGATTATGCCCTCTGGAAAATCCTTCTCTCTTACACAGGAAAGTAACAAGACAAGTCACTTAAACCAGGTTATTTTCACTGAGGAAATGCCTGAGGAATCACTACAAGGCATCAACTCTACTGATACATCCAACCAGCACCTCCTGGATGACAGTCTGCAGTTTGGGCTACAAAGTTAATCCAGCAGGCCAACAACTATGTCTGGACACTTTAAAATGATTCAGTTTTACCCAGCTCAGGCACACACAGCCAAAAGTTATATCCAGATTACTGCATCTTCATAGATACCACACTTGCTGCAGTCTCTACAAAAAGCAAGATATGCCTTATGGTCAAGCTGAGCCTGGAAAACCAGGGAAACAACAGAAGATTGTCAGTTCTCAAGCAGCCTAGTAAGAGAGCTTTCATTTAAGCTGATAAACAGTACAAATGTGAATCACACCATCATCTGGGTTGAAAATATTGCCAAATTTGTGTTGGCTCAGGGTAAGAGCGAAAAAAATGTGAACATTCATAAGTGCAATTAGCTGGAAGGAAAATATACTTTATCTATAAAATTGTTACCTGCTGCCAGTCTGATGTAAATGCACCTGCAGTATTATCAAATGCTCTTAGAACTAGTAGGCTAAGGAGCTCATACATTCAAGGATATTATGCATGCTCCTTATTTTTTACATTTAGTAGTTCAACTGAAATGTCATCGCTGACAGTAGTGAGTATGCTCCTGTACAGGTTCAGAGGCTTAACTCCAGAAGTGTGGAGTGAATGCAAGTAAAATTATTTTTTCTTTCAATAATTGCTATAATGAAGCTGGTGACTTTCGTACAAACTCTAGTTAACTATGATAATAAATATGCATGGCTGACCTAAAGAAAGTATGATTTGTTAACCTACTTACTAACAAAACCACAGAAGCAGAGTCTGCCATAAACACGAAGCAGACAGGCTGGAGTTAGAATGTACTGAGAATGGACAAATACATTAATAAGACAAAAAGTTCAGCCACAAGCAGTTAGCCTGCAATTCCAAAAAGACTGTGTTATGTTCTCAAACACAATCATGAACACTTCTTGCCACTGGCTGGCTTCAGCCCACTTTTTTGAGACAGTGACTGTCAGCCAACAATGATATTATTAAAACCTAAGCAATGCAATCAAGAACACTTATTATGATAAACCCTGCAAGATGCAGAGAATAATCACAGAAAACCGTCATCTTTGTGTTCAAGAAACTGTCTGCAATGAGCAGAACTGAAAACACTCGAAGGTGTCACAGTTCCTAATCTTAGAATTGCTTTCAACACTTTTTCGTGGCTCTGCTAGCAGTCAGCACCTGGGTGCAGAAACAGAAGCCAGCTCCAAGACCAAGCCAACGTGATTTCTCAGAGGCTTCTGTTAATAAACAACCAGGGCCAGGCCAAGAGCAAGTGTGAATTTCCTCCTTTTCCCCGGGAACACGCACATGATCAGCCTCCACCCTCTAAGCAGGGAGCCCGCTGTCACACACAAACAGGGCTGTAACCTGCGTCCCCAGCCCTCCCCCTACCCCCCCTCGCCGCTTTCAAACCAGACGCGCAGCACGAACCAGCCAAAGGGAACATGACAAGGGGCAGCGGGAGGGTGTGGTTTGACTATTACAGTTTTGTTTTTTTTTTTTAAAAAAAGGACAAAACCCAGCCTCTCTCGGCCATCAGAAACACCCACTTCATTAGGCCGAAATTACCCGCTGTGTTTTTCCAGTACAACATGTGAACTCGGATCTACGAACCTGCTCCTGGTATTTACTTTAGGCGGCGGGCTGGCAGCCTGCAGGCTCGGAGAGCCAAGGCGCTCCGTCCGTCACGCCCTGGGAAAGCCACTCCGGGGATTGCACCAGCAGCCCGGAGAGCGCCGGACTGGAAGCGGCAGGTTGCTTTTGAAGGGGCGCATTCTACACAAAGCCGAATACTTCAAACAAACAAGCTAGCAACAAAAAAAGCGCCGGGATTCTCAATCCTCCTCCACCAGTCGCCTGGTGTCGGTACTGTTAAAGTCACAGACAAAAAAAGAAGCCCACGGAGATACCCTGTGTCGGGCTTGGGACGGGGGCCCGCCCCCTTTCGCCACCTCCATCTCCCAGCGGGTTTCTCCCGTGCCTCGCAGCCTGTCCCGCAGGGTCAGGCCGGCATGTGCCGGCGGGAGGGAAGAGAGGGAGGAGGGGAGGGCTCCGGCCCTTCGCTCCCCTCTTCTCCCGGCCGCCGCAACCTGCCTTCACCCGGGCACAGCGAGGGGCCCGTCCCTCGCTCCCCACGGAGGAGCGGAGCCCCGGCCGCAGCCGGCACAGCGGAGCCCGTACCGGAGCGCCCGGCCGGGGCGGGGGGCGGTGCGGGGGCCCGGCTGCCGCGGGGTGCGGCCTGGCCCGGGCGCGGCGTCTCACCGGGCCGGCCGGGCGGGAGGCCCTCGCCGGGGTCGCTCACCTCGGTGGGGTCGCTGATCTCGAACAGGTCCAGCCGGTTCGCGTTCCAGTGGTTGATGATGTCGGCGAGTTTGCGCCGCTCCTCCTCCCGGCTGCCGCCGCCGCCCGACATCCTCGCCGAGCCCGCCGCCGCCGCCGGGGAGCCGAGCCGGGGCCGGGGCCAGGCCCTCTCAGCCGAGCCCCGGACGGAGCGGGGGATCCCTCAGTCCCGGCCGGGGACGGGAGGGACCGGCTCTTCCCGCTGCCGGCTCCGGCGCCGCGGAAACGCCCCGGGATCGTGCCGCCGACAACGATCGGCCCCGGCGGACAGTGGGGAAGGAGAGAAAGAGAAGGGGGAAGGGCGGGCAGGGGGCGGGGAGGAAGAGGGAGGATGCCCCGAATCAGCAGCGGCCGCCGTATCTCCCGGCTCGGCAGCGCCTGTGGCCGCTCGCCTGCCCTGAGCTGAGCGAAGCCGCCGCTGCCGCCGCCTTTCTCCGCCCCGGGATCGCCCTCCCCTCGCTCTCTCCCTCACACACCGGCCGTGCGCGCCCCCGCCCGCCCGACCGCCCTCCTCCTCCCCTTCCCGGCCGTGTGCGCGCCTGCGCGCGCTCCCGGCGGCTGTCGGCTCCCGCCGGTGCGCGCCTCCGGAGAGTGCCCTCTGTGTCCCGCCTTCCCCTCTCGCTCCCCCGCTCCCGCCGGCCTGGGGAGGAGGCCGGGGCCCGGCGGCGGCCGGGGCGGGGCGGGGCGCGGCCAGGTGCAGTGGGAGTCCCCGCTCGGCGGCCGGGGACACGCGGCGGCGGGAGAAGCGGCGGGAGCCCTGGGTGCCGCCTTAAGAGCGGGGCCCGCGGTCGGGCTGTGGCACCAACAAAGAGCCGCCGCGGCCGCGGGAACAAAGACCCTGCGGGCGGATCCCGGCGCGGCCCTGCCGTGGCTTCCCCGCGCTGAGGCGGGCGGGCAGGAATGTCTGGGCTGGCCAGCCCTCCCTGCCCGCGGGCAGAGGTTAGTTAGGGCGCACGGCCCGGGGGTGGCTCCAGGTCAAGGCCGCCCCCTCGCCCTGCGGCCCCCGGCACAGCCGGGGCAGCGACGCTCCGCTGCTGCTGCTTCGGTGGCTGCTGCGTTTGATAATGATTATGGAGCGCTTTGGGAGCGCCGCGTGAAAGGAATTGTCTAAAAAGGCCATATTGACAGAAATTTCCACAGCTTGAGATGAACCTGATGAGAACTTAAAGCGTCAGATATGTTTTAGTGGACTTGAAACGCGTCATTTTTTTCCTGTGGTTTCTCACAGAAACGTGTCAGTTGGCCCTAAGAGGCATCGCCCATTGTGTAGACCTTGGAATTCAGTCCGGCTCTAGGGGTTTGTCTTTGTTTCTTAACCCGCAGAAGTAATGCATCCTGATAGTTTAGCGGTCGTATTTGTCGTGCATTGGCATCCTCTGAAATTTAAGACTTGAACAATGCTGTTTGAACTCGATTGTCCAAGTGTGTATCTTTTCTGGTTTCTTCGGGTGGTTAAAAAGGGGGAAATACTGTTTCCTTTCAGCATACCTGGCAAAGTATTTCAACTTCCTCTTGGCTGAGGGAGTTCAGAGGAGTGAGGTTTTGCTGATAAAGTTTTGATTTGGCTAGGTTATTTAAAGAAGGAGATTCCTCAGAGCCCTTGTCTACATTAAGCAATTAAATTATTGTTTTTATCCAGTAGTACAGCACCTGTATAACTACCAGAAGTTCTGGTTTTACAGGTGAAGGTCAGTTATACTTTTGCCCTACATACGAAACTGTGCCATATTCAGGCTTTCCAGTTCCAAGGACGGAAGGGATTCTGTTTCTTGGGTCCTAGACTTTGGGAGGTGTTGAAAGCCTGTCTGAGAGCCCTTGGAGAACTTAACGGGGGTGGGGGGAGACACACAAAACCTCAAGTTCTTGTAATGCCATCATACTAAAGCTGTACTGTATTCCTTTTAGATATAAAGTATAGAGAGAAGGAAAAATCAAACATAACTCCTCTTACATAAAAGGAGGGGGGAAAATAGACCGATTTTTTTTTTTTTTCCAAATCCAGAGTTTGCTACCAGACAGCATTGGATGTTTTGCAGTGCCTGCCAGAAACCATGTAAAATCTGTGCTGTGATAGCTCACTACCCAAGGCAGATATCTGCCTGCTCTGTCACAGATGACATTTGCAGAATGTGCTGGTTTGTATGCTTGGTTCTGTCTGCATATTGGTGAAATGGGTTGGTCCAATTCACAGGGTGAGAAACAGTGGCTGTATTGCTTCAGGATTAGAAAGGAGACTTAGGTACAGAGCGTGCATAGATCAATGTTCTGCTGTTACAAGCTACACAGATAAAATTGGTTTCCTGGGGAAAAGAGGTGGTTGCTCTGGGAAAACTGGCTACTGAAAGTAGTTGATTTAGCATTGCTGGCATGCCTGGGTTTTCAAATGCCAGGGAGTCACCAGGAATGAAATTATTGCTGTGCTGGACCCACATGGCATATATAATAAGCTGAGAATTTATTTATTTCTATTTTAACTGTGTCTAGTCAGCATTTCTAAACCATAGCTAGACTCCAGCCTGGATACAAACAAATCCCTCAAACGGAGCAAAACTGGAGCAGGCTAATAATGTTTAGATGTCACTTCTCAGCAATCACAAGTGACTAGAATGTATTTCTGTGAAGCAGGAGCATTAGAAATGCTACTGATGATCAGATACCAGCAGCAACTATGCTGCTGATTAATTCTGCCATGAGCTGGTCAGTGCTGAAGTAGCACTGAAAGAAACCAGGCCTGCATGTACCTGCTGAACAAGTTGTTGCCATCAACAGTCAAATGACAGCATCTTTAGTACAGAATCAGGATTTAAGAAAAATACTAGTGTAGACAAAAATTTAGATGTCTGAGTGAACCAGCAGGACCAGCATATAGCTACTGTACTGTGGAATATAAAACATAAGCCCTGATTTCCTTGGAAAACATGTGTGCAGGGAACTAAAGCATGAAATTACAGTGTACCAGCTAGTTTACTGTGGAAAGTGTGTGCTGTTTCACTTGCAATCCCTTTTTTTTACCATGGGCTATTGCAATGAGAAGTAAAACAGCTGCTGTAAAGCCTGGAGAGTGTCATGATTCTTGTGAACAATTGTAAAAAAATTCAGAGATATTAATGAATGGAAAGCATTATATGTATAAAATGCATTATAAGCAGGATTGTGTGTTTGACTATCATCAAGGCATCTTCCATTTCACATTATGCATAAAGTTACCTGAAACCATTAAATTAAATTTTCCTCTCTATTCTTTGTGAGATTTTTATAATTTTCATAGTGAAAAGACATTCCTATTTGAGGAGTTTGCAATTCAGGCTATCATTCCTGCAGGTATTCCCACTGAAGCTGGTGGCAGAGTTAGACTTAAGTCTTTAGAAGATCACACACTTGATAAAAAGTAATAGGGTAAGTGAAGCAAAAGAACAGGAAACAAAACCTGCTTTCCTTGCAAGTAATGGTAATTTTTTAAAAATTTCTTTTCTTGCTGAACAGTGTTCTTTTTCAAGGAGCTAAAGATAACTAAGCTACTGTAAGCCATTATTCTGATTGTTTGTTCAGCACCCAATGTATAATATGTATTTTACAGAACAAATAAGATAAATGCCCTTCCTTGTAGAGCTTGCAAGCTGAATTTTGTCACAGATGAGACCACCAACTAGAAGAGAGAAACACAGATATATACAAGGAAGCCTTTACAATCCTGTTCATTCCCTGGCCATCACAAAATCACAAGTGCCCATGCGATTACCTGCCACAAGGGTCTGTCTGCTGTCTTTGCAGCTCCTCTCATTAATCACACTGGCATATGTCGGTCCCTGTGGGATCTGATGGTTATGAGCAACAACCATGTACAAGATCCCTTTATTTCTGCTCCTTGGCTAGTGCAGTCCATGCAAACAGTTCTCTTGCATAGGGAAGGTTTGCATGAAGGTAGGGTCATGCTCTGCTGGTCTCCTGGCCGCTCGCCAGCTACCCATATGGTTGCCAGAATGCAGCATTAATTTTCAGAGGGAGCATGCATCTGATGTATAGTGCCACACTGTGTAAGTCGGCACGCTACTGAAAGTTATAAATTCATATGTAAGACCAAAATTATTAAAGTAACCCTTCTCATGGCTTCCCAAGTGTGCATGCATTTTGAGAGCAGAGGTACCAGACCTGTAATTTTGCGTAATGCAGTGCAAAACCTTATGTTAGAGCAACATTAACAAACCTGGGTCATCAAACTGCAGTCTCTACATAGATGACACACCCACTGAGGAAAATAAATTATCTAGAATAAGGATTGCAGCTTTGGGCACTATAGGCACACATAAATCAGGGAGAGAAAAGAAGTTTTTTACGCACCATTATCTCACCTACAAGAATTGCGTGCACTGTGCATCAAAGTATTGATTTCATGCAGAATTGTTAAACAGCATATACAGGCTACATGAGCAAATTCACGTTACATGAAAAATCTTTGCTGTGTGTTTAGTTCCTGCTTTTCTTACTGTATTAAAGCAGAAGCCTATATTTAATAACCTTGACCTCTTTGAAATACAATTAAGAGGGGATGACAGAGGAAGTGAGGCAAGTTATGTAATTGGGTTTTGGAAATCTTAAGGTTTTTCAGTTCAATTATCCTCGCTCTATTTTCAGGGAGGGGGAAGCACAGAACTGTATAAAATGGCAGCTGTCTTAATAAATGTATCATACTTTTTGGTTTATGTATGGATGAATTACAAAAACTGTTCAGAAACTTCCCTTTAGGAAGATGCTTCATTTTTATTATGTATAGATCTTTCAAAGTAATTTATTAGTAAACATTTCCTGGATCAAACCTCTAAAGTTATATTTGTACTAATAAAATAGACAATGTAAGGACCTTTCTCTAGCTCTACAGCCAACTGACCTAGCCTGACCATCTCCATGGTTTAAAATTGTTTTAGATCTGAAAAAGAGTGGCTGCATGCAAATTTCCTGCTGGAGTGGTCACTGGCGCATGCTCTTTCCTAGTCTATGCCCAGGAGTTGTCTATGAGCTATCCATCCAATTCACAGCCAGACTTTGCTAACCACTTAACTTAGAGATAGCTGGGCATGAAGCACTGGATCTGGATGCTGGAATGGCCATGGGGACCATTTATCAGTAGAGAAAGAGCCTGGAAGCTCTTCTTGTGCATCTGGCTTCAAGGCAGGGTCCTCTGCCAGATGGGGTGCTCAGGCATACCTGTGTTTGTAGGTTCAGAGCACCGACAGCCTTTGTCCTGTCTTTACTGAGCTGTGCTGTGATCCATGTACAGTAAGGGGGATGAGAGTCTGACTGTCTTGTAGCATGTGGGCATGCAGGTTGACTTCAGCAAGATGTATGTTTGTCCTCAGGTGAACAGCTCCTGGAAATCAGAAGCACATGGGAAGAGAGTCACAGTAAGAGGTTAGCACTCAGTGTTACGCTAATACTGCAATTTCTGCTGGATTAATTTTCAGATAAACACTGAATGTTTTTCTTGAAAACTCTCTACATCCAGGGAGTGCTTTTTTCAAAGCAGAAGTATAGAGGAGAAATTTATTGACTGGTATACACATTAGATTATCGGATGATATCTCCTGGCTTTATCCTATATAATTTAAAATGAAATCAGTTAAAGCAAAGTTCAGAATTGCTGCAGAGATGAAAAAAGCTTTCTGATAGTTTTTAATTTTAATTACAGGTCTCTAAAGTATTTTCTTGCCAACTGCTGCATTGGGAAAGAAGATGAGAAATTGCCTGGGCATAAGAAATAGACTCTATGTAAAATTCTCAAGTGGACCATGTAAATAAACTGACATCTCCTGTCTCCAGAAATTTAGTTAATCTCTCTGTGGTATAGAGCATTATTTTTTAAGATAGTAAAGATTCTTAGTTAAAAGTTATGCATTTCTTTTAAGCTGAGGGTAGTCCTCCAACCAGCAGTCCAGACTAGGCTATTAGTTACAACAATGTGTAATCATTTCAGGGCTCTTTGAGCAAGATGTAGTGGGTGTTTGGTCATGTAATTAACCTCCTGCCATTGGCCTCACATTCTCTCCACCCTGTAATTACTTGACTGAAAAAATAACACCTTTCAAAGCATACATTGTATAGAAAATTAAAAGAGCATTAATTTTAATCTTCATTCACACTCACACGATTACTATAACTCCTATGTAGATTTCACTTATTAGCAGAAGTTGTTTGACCACATCTGAGCTTTTGTTTCTGAGTTTTTGTTAGAAAAGTTTGATTTGGGAGCAAATTGGGTCAGCGTGCTCTTGGCTTTTTTGGTTCTATTTCACTTTTGTTTCACTTTTATTTCACTTTTTTAGAACAAGTCCAAAAGCACCAAAAGGATTTTCATGTAGAAATATCCAGTGAGCTGAAAATGTAATGGATATTCATTTCTTTGGTCCAGCAATTGCAGTGCTTTTTAACTCATATAATATGTGTGAGTTCTGAATGTGGAGAGCTTCAGCCTCAAAACAAATTCTTCAGGAAGCTTGTCTTGTAAGTGAAAACATTAATGTAAACCTGTGAAATGAAAGAAAAAAAAAAAAAAAAACCAAAAAGGTCAATCTTCCCCTCTACAAGTTTTCCATAGTAATGCTGCTTCATTTTCTAGGTCTTCATCCTGAACAAGTATGGAATAGAAGAGGAGTTTGTATGAACAAATGAAAAGTAACAGAAAACACCAGGGAAATCCTGTGTAGAAATCTGGAATGGGATTTATATTAGCTAACCTAAATTGTCCAGAAGTTACAACAAGAGGATAAGTATAGGCTCCTCTATAGGTAATGCAGACAGCAATTGACATAGATCTTGTGACAGGATTAAACCATAATTTTAGAAGGCTATGGAGAAGTGAGATGAATCCTCCTTTGAGGGTAATTCTGCTCTTCCTCAGAGCTTTAGTCTGTTGACTTTGGCATAGGCTTCACCTCCAAGCTCTGCATTGCTTTAGCCAATTATGCTATTTTTCTATCAGGTATGGTACAACTGTGTTGGTCATCTCATTTACATGAAGATGAGTGTTTCCGTCTGTGTTAAACAAAGTGTCTCAAACTCCATGAAGGACCTGGGTTTCAATTTACAGGTGTCACAGCTCAGACCTACCCAACTGGGTAAAGAAGGAAATAGGCACGGGGGGCATATTAGGAAGTAGATTTACACTGCAGAAATACAGCTACCTGGGCTACATTTTAAAGTGTGTCCTTTTCAGGTGGCTAAACTTATACAGGTGAAATTATTTTCTGTCTCACCTCCTAGACAGCTCTCTGTGATGTCTGTGCTCAATACCACATCTACCAGCACAGGAATACTCAATAATTACTCTGAAATAATGGAGCCTTAACTCTTCTCTGTGAGATCAAAATTTAATACTAGGTTGTGCTTTTTTTTTTTAATTGCTTTTTTTTGGTCAGATGCCCTCACCTTTATCCCATGCCACTCCTTTATTGTGGGAAGACACACAGCCAAAATCACAAAGGTACTTCCTTCAGACCTTTCTAAATTCACTACAGTTGTGAAGCTTGTCAAGTACTAGCATGCACTTGCTGTGGGTGTGACCTCTGTTTGCTATGTTGACCACAAGCCTCACGTTTTTACCCTGTTTTCCACATCTTTTCCCTTTCTGTTTGGTCATTATATTCCTTTAGACATTACTGTGTTTCAATATATGCTGGGATTTGTGTGTTGGTTTGAGGCAGAAACCAATTTTTTGTGTATGTGTATGGCAGTTAGTACAACTCAAAACAGCAGGGGAAGGTTGCATCACCATGTGATTAATATTAAAGCTTGCTGGAAAGCAAGTGGGGGACTACCAGGTCCTGGTAAAATAATCATCAGCATGTTGTATCCTTGGCTCTCTCTCCCATGAGTGCAATTTTGTGAAATAACAGGGGATGGAAAAATCAGACCATCTCCTGGCCACTACAGTCAGGTTGACACAATAGCAGCTACACCTTGCTGCTAATGACCCTTGTAGGTCAGTTAAGAAATGTATAAGTGTCCTTACTTAATGTTATCCAGCAAGGCTCTGTGGAATTTATTTGCTTAAACAAATCCTATAGACAGCATACTCTACCTTGTAAGCACCTTCAGGGTCAACAACTCCCAGACAGACTTTCCCAAATGCAGTTTTTCTAAGTGCAAAATTTGTCCCTACATTGTTTTCACATTATAAAATTTAGATGTTACCAGACAATAAGGAGAACCAAACCATAAACTGTTTGAAGTAGATCTGACACAAAGAAAGTACTGTTTCCAAGGCATATATCCCAAGGAAGTTTATTCAGATCCAACCCTGCAGGCCAATCAAATGAGAAATCAAGAATTCAAAGATGATTGTAGACAAAGATTATGGAGGAGTACAGCTCTATATGTGAAGGATCTCCTGAATTACATTACTTCACTTCAAAGTGGAAGATACTACTTTTTCACTTTCTAACTAAAGTTAGAAACACATGCACTGAAATAGGCACCTAGATTAATGACCTGTTTTCCAAAATGTCATAAATTCCCAGTCATCAAAGGCACCTTCGAGTCTTCATTTACAAATTTAGACCAGGAGGCTTGAAAAATATGTCCTTTACCTCCCAATAGCAGCTATCCAAATATGGGAGTTCAACAGAAAGGCTCTGCAAAATTGCTTCACCTGACATGGTTATGGCAGATGTAAATTGCTTAGTGTGACAAATCACCAGTGTCTGGAGGCATTGCTCTGAAGCTGGGACATGCTGCCAGGCTGTGGGTTTTCCTTTCCAGGGGCTCTGTCTGCTCAGCCCTGGCCCCCGGGCACGGTGACCAGCTGCTCTGGGCCCATCTATTCTGTGCTCACTGTCATGTGCTCCCATGGGGCCACTTTGCCTGTTGCTAGCAAGGGTGCTGTGGTAGCAGGGAGCTCTGCAAACCTCACTGAGCAGGATGCTGAGCCATGGGGTCGGTCTGGTAGACTTCTCTGCTGCCAGGGTATGCTGCTAGCAGCATTTTACTGCTGGGACAGTGTAGTCATCCCAAGGCATGGGCAGTTCAGTGTGAGCAGGGTGTTTTGAAGTCCCAAGCCTATGCTGGATTTCCATGCAGTTATTGACTTTAATCTGACATCGTCTTATGAGAAGGCAGTATGAAAAGATTACAGCTCCTTGCTATGAATTTTGATTTAAGTGGACTAAGTAAGTGTCATATGCTAAGGAGATATAATATAAAATGCCCTGCTGCAGGCACGGACCGTGGCACAAGTGCCTCTCTGCAGAGGGAACAATGGAAAACTCATCTGAGGAAGAATGAGCAGTAGATTTGCTCTGGCTTGTTTAATGCAAACGGTAGAATTTAATTCAGCTGGTCTTTAGAGTAATTCAGTGACTTATGTTTTGTGAAGTCACATCTTTCATAACAGCCTGAACTCAAGATGGCAAGAGACAGAGGATAAAGAACGTCATGGGGTTTGTTTCAGCCATTAGTCATCCTTGCTGCTGAGAGATGTGTCGTATCCAATGTGCCTAAATCCAACTTCCAGGCACTGGTACTTTTTACGCTTCTCTGTTTTGTTGAATAGCCCTTTGGTGCATTCTATTTTCTCTCTTTTAAGACACTCATATCTTACCTACTGGTTTAAAGAGACATCAATTTATCTTTTTCACATGCTAAACAGGCAACCCTCTCTCTCACCATAACACACTTTTTTCTAGACTGGAAGTAAGCACTAAGGCTGTTGGCTGCACTTGCAAGCACATTTTGACTTTTCAGAAAGGAGATAGTAGCATCTATCAGAACAACAGTTTATCTTTCTGGCTGTAGGAGTTGGAGCACAAACCAAGTTCTCCAGGGCCTCCTGGCACAAAGGTTAACTCTGCATATATCAGGCTGTACTTCTTGTATCAAGTTCTTCCTGAACTTCCAGTATTGTATTGTTTCATTTGAGAGTACAAAGCATTACCAAATTAATTTTAAGAAGTGCATATTAAGACAACATTCCTTCATGTGCACAGTAGCATTCTTTCTAGCCATATGTCTCTTTAAAAGACATAAAATGTCTTAAGGAGAAATAAATTCTGTCTGCAGTAATTCAACTAATTTCATTCCTTACAACCAGTTCTTTGATGTCTGAAAGTGCAAAGAAGCTTCTAGTCACTCGCAAATCTCTCTAAATAAATATATATATATTATATATATATAATATATAATGTTGGGATTTTTTCCCATGTCAAGCTTTTAGGCCAAGAATTGATATGTCA
Source organism: Certhia americana (assembly GCA_018697195.1). Lineage (NCBI taxonomy): Eukaryota > Metazoa > Chordata > Aves > Passeriformes > Certhiidae > Certhia > Certhia americana. The sequence continues at coordinate 72,433,947 of CM031859.1, forward strand.
AGGTACATCAGGGATGGTCTAAAGTGCAGTCCTAATGATCTGGTGGGTTGCTTATGGAGGAAATGCTAAAACATACTTAAGGAAAGCAGTGGTGGCTGTTTGCAGTGAATCACAGATTGCTTGCAATGGGTCTGAAGACCATGTATGTATATATATATATATATATATATATATATGAATGATAACTCTTCTATTATTAAAGATTATAGGCTGTTCTGTTATTGTTAAACACAATAGTGCAGGTCAGACAGGACATGGTTGAAAATTCCTGAGATCTATAGCATTGCTCAGTGGCGAGTTTGGAGGTTTCTGTCTCAGAACAAGCTACAGGACATGCACTTCAAAAAGGAGAAAAATTATCTAGGGGTACTAAATGTGCTTTCAGAAATATTTACAGAATGTTTCAGAGTACCAGTTACTTGCATTTGTCCCTGGGATGCAGATATATCAGTGTTACAGCCTTCAACATTTCATCAAGGGTAAGAAAGTGAAACAGATTTAAAAGAAAATAGCAATTTCATACTGTCATCTACAAAAATGTCTTCAGCTCAAGGGGCTCCATCAGACTGAGAAGAGAAAAATATAGTCTTATGAAAGTATTATTCCTTTTAAATGTAATTATTTTCCTTAAGAAATATCTTAAAGTAACTGCAACTGCCCAGCCTTGCTCTGGTATCTGTATAGCAGCCTGTTGGATTAACTGCACAGGAGATTTAAAAGGGTTATTCTAGGTTCCACACCACTGGTGGAAAAATAAAATTACACTAGACCCAAACTGAATTAAGTAGTTAAGAACCCAGCCTAACACGTTATAATCACTTTCTTGCTACTGATGTAATGTTTTTCAAGCAAAGCCCCTGTGATCTTTAGCCCCTGATATAAATGGATTTGCTAGTGACTGCAGCAAAATCAAAACTGAGGCTCATCTGTGGTTCAAGACTTTTTGCAAAGTGATTTGGCACACTTAATTCTCGCTGGTAAAACAAAAGCAGCATTGAACCTTTAATAGATACACAAGGAAGGGATGAGAGTAGAATAAAATAAAACCTTGTCCATTTCAGAAGAAAGTTCCACTTCCCATTTTCCGATTTTTCTGTTCTGTTTTCTTACTTTCTTTCTTTCTTTCTGTCTTTTATTTGCTTTTTTTGCCTAGCCTTGCCCGTTCTAGAAGACAGTTATATATTTGCTGAGTTCCTCTTTATGAAGAATATAACTCAGCTCATGCTATGATTACATGTCTTTCCTGACTACAGACATTTAGGTGAAGTCAGACCTTAATTAGAATCTTCAAAGACTTCTCCAGCTGATAACAAGATTCTCACTGAGACTGGGAAAGCCACACTCTCTGCAACTTCTCTGTTGTTAAAGAGAGGTTCTCACTAAGGGCACTTCAGGACAAGAACCTCTCCACACTGTTCAGAATCAACCCCTGGAAATTATTCTCTTCCATAATTTAGAAGCAACAGTAGGAAATCCTTTCCACACCTCAAATCTCATCCTGTGCCAGACCTCATACCCTCTGTGTGGAAAGCCCCACAGCCTGGAGCAAGATGTTTCAGTCACTATTTCTGCCATTCATGATGTGCTCTCTCTGGCCCCCATGGGGCTGGAGTGTGCAAAGGAGCCTGGTGCAGGGCAGGGGGTCAGATGATGTGCTTCAAGCTCACTGTTACCACATCCCTGGGAGCTGAGGGACACGCAGTCCCTCAGAGTAGTGTCAGCTGCAGCAAATATCCTTTTCCCGGCCCTTCCTGGGGAGAGAATGCTGGGTAAAAACTCAGGTTGATCAATCCACCACATTTATTATACTTTGTTTTCTTATAGGATGAGCATGGCACAAACATGTAACAATGAGGAAGAGGAGAAGACACAGATGCATGTTCTGGAGTCTCATGTCATGTTGTGGTGGATCCTCCATTGCTTGACATTTTCACAGCTGTGCCCCAATCTATCCTGTTTTGGCACTCGTCTTGTTCCTGCACTGAAATACATAATGATGTCATGTTCCTGAACAAATGCCTGTACTATTCCTTACACAGGACAGAAGGAAATTTGCCTACTGCAGAGGGAGATCCTGATCTCACCTGATATAATCTGAATATCCAAGTCAGGCACACAATTTCCCATGTGGGAATACTACTCTTCTCTGACATGCCCAACCAGTGAGTTTGACTGCATTGTTGAAACTGCCGTATCTCAGAGTGGGGTGTATAAACCTGCCACATGAGAAGGTTCAGTGTGCACTGACTACTGAGTCTTTACAGACCTGGGAAAGGAGTCAGATCATGATCTCAGTTTGATTTCCTCTTTGACAGATCTTTTCAAAACCATGAGCAAGCCTAATAGCTGCTTATGAAAATTAATCATAATATACACCTCTTTTCATCCAGCTATCAAAAGTGGGAGTGAACTTAGGAATTCCCATTGTCAGAGAAGGAAGCAGATGCTGAGTGACGCAATGAAGCAGAAAGAGGAAGCAGTCTCCTGACTCCTATCCATTCACCCCCTACTACCTATCTTGCTGCTCTTGGCTGTCATTTGTGAGAGGTGCTAGTAGACACAGCTATTCTTAGCTGTCCCTGGGCAGACCCATGGACACCACCCTGGCCTGAATACCTGTCAAGTACCCTAGGTAAGTCCAGGGACCTAGGCGAGTGCTGATGTAGTTTCCATTCCTGTGGAGAGGGTAGATGGGAGGTGTCTTTCCCATATTCAGCAGCAGCAGCGGCCCCAGCACATCACTTGTCTTGTCAAATCCCCCCAAAAATGACTTCTTGAGGACCTCCCCACTCACAATCTGTTCCTGTGGTGTCCTACTTGCAGGTGAAGAATTTTGTTACAAAGGGAGGTCACTGAAAGTGTGTTTGAACACAATTGTGCTGTCCAGCAGCAAAAGTTCCACATTCAAAGGCAGGACTCCACCACATTTTTGTGAGTTTCTTGGTAAAACTTGAGTTACAATTAAAATTAAAACCCTCAAATTTAGGCACCAAGCAGAGATGAGATACTAGAAGTTCAGGCTATGCCTGAAAGATCTTGCTGGACAATGTCTAGTAGATGAGCTAGCAGCAAAGTCCACAACGCTAACATGGAAGCCAGAATAGATTTCAGAGAGTCTTAAGGGCTACTCAGATTATGTGCTCACTTATGTCAGCAGAGCTGGCAATTTGCCTTCTACATAGTGGGAGTGAGTATCAGCTTAAATCTACTTTGTAGCGCTCTAAAACATGAATGCATTTTCTTGCAGAGCGTTAAAGGACAAAAAAAAGCAAACTAAATACAAATTGACCTGTCCTTTAGACAGGAAGAAATCAGCCTTGGATAATCTTCCAGGTTATTTCATTACTAAATTCAATATAAATAATTCCTTTACCAGTACATAATAGAACTCTGACTCTAGCTATCAGATAAACAAAACCTTAATCATATGGATGAGAACTGCAAGAAGTAATTAGCAGCAGAGAGGCAATTTTAATAGTTTTACGTTTGATTCCCATGGAGAATTTCATGTCAGCCACATTTTCTAAACAAAAAAATGTTGGCAGTCCTGTGGAAACTAGTATGTATACAGATAGACTCATTGGCTTGTTTTCACCCAAGCTTGTTTTGATACAAAGAGAGAAACCCATTAGTTGTTTTATGAGTGTCTTAAATTTAGACTTTTAGCTGGTATGAGTCAGTGAGCTTTCAGTTATTCAGGTCTGAATTAAATTCACCAAAGTCGAGGCAATGCACTGCAGTGAAACTAAACTGATTTCCACTTGCTGAAAATCTGTTGAATTTTTTAAGCCTCTTTTGTAGTGATATAAATGCAGCACAAAGTCAGTGTGAAATCATGAATGCGTAAGAATTTTATTGCTTGGCTGTAATACATAAGTATATGGCTATGTAACTAAAAATATATGAATATTTGTTTTACTCTCCAATCACAGGTTTAACATAAGGGAGTACAACTGAGTGACCCAAAGTCCGATCATGTTCCCTCTGTCTTGTTGTGAGATTGTATCTCAGAGAGGTGGTGAAAACTCACATAGGTATGATCATCGGCTCCAGCAGTTGTCCATCAGCCTGGGCTTCCCTCTCCTCTGACTGTTGTAACAGCCCTAGTCAGGAGCTCCTGGCATATCAAATACCCCATGCTCAAGCCTTCTGGTGGAGGAAGAAGAAACATAAATATAAAGAGTAGAGAGTTAAAAATAAGGGACAGTAGGACAAGAATTAATCCAGGCAAGAGATGCAAAATAAAGCATGTAGACCAAGGAGTGATGGGCAGAGATAAAGACGACAAACTGTATCAGGGCAGAGACTAAAGAAAAAAGAACATTTTTTAAGCAATTCTGGGAGAAGGCTTCCACCCAAATCTCAGAACCACAGCTTTGATACTGCCTCTGAGTCATAGCTCCTGATGGTCTCTCTGTTAATCTACATCTGCAGCCTGCAGAGTCATTCCTTCTCAGCACTGGCAGTTTCTGAGCAGTTTTCTGTTTGCTCTTGTCTTCTTATTGTGGGTAAATGACAAAATCTGCCTTGTAGAGACTTTGTCATGGGACAGTTTCCCTGTAAGAGTACTTTTAGCACTAGTAGTTCTGCCAACAGGATGATTTAGCTCTGGTTTTCAGGATAGACAAAGAATTAGTTGGCATTTATGCTTCTATTCCAATCTAAAAGTCACCATGGCTGTAATGTTTTATGCCTTGTTAATCACATTCACTAGCACAATGTTTATTTTCTTCTGTTTGCTCTGACTTCAGACAAAATGTGGCTTGCTGTGGGATTCAAGGAGAGAATGATGTAAATGTCTGTGTGGATTCATGTAAATAATATTTTCTATTGCTGCTGGTATTGCAAGACGGTAACATTCTCATGAATGCGTCTCCCAGTGAAAGTAACATTATGGAAGAAACTTCTACAGTATTTGTTATATTTTTCAACCATTCTCTGTTTGCAACAACACAGAGCTATGAAGTTCAGATTTCCAGCACTAGAAGATGAGCTAATATAGCAAATCTGCTATACACAGTTTATTCCTTTATGTGAATTTTACTCCTGAGCAGCTTTAAAACACTTTTCTCTTGCAAGGTGAAATTTCCAGTTGACAAACAGCTTGACTTGGAGCCTATTTGAGTGCTAGTAAAACATTATATATCAGCTGTTTCTGGGGAAAAAAAATCACCATAGTGAACCTTACCTTTAAAATAAACATGCTGAATATCTCTGATGGACACATGCTTGGCGATGAATGTTTATCATAGTTCCTTTTTAAGTAGTGACGTCTATTTTTATGCTGAACTTTCTCTACATTGGTGATACAATGTTATCTCAAGACCTTTCAGTCAGATAAGACCACGTCAGTTTCCTCAAATGGTCTTCTATCTAAGGATCTTGTACATAATTGGGGTAGGGAGGCACTGTGGGAAGCAGAACACTGACTATATTTAAATTACTTTTTAAAGCAGAATTCTTAAAAGTTGATGTTAATTAGGGAGTTGACCTAGAAGTTTCTGGTAACTGGCATGACTTCAAGATAGGCCTCATACCAGATTTGTCAAAATACTTTGGACAGATACTCTGGAAAGCAAGAAGAGCTGTCCCAAATAAGAAGGAAAATCTAAAATCTCTGTGACCATCTACCTTGGGTAGAAAAAAGTCACAGCACCAAAAAGCATCCCTTCCAGCCTGTGACTAGGCATCTTGAATGGAGCTAAAGTCTGTTCAAGAGATGTGATGACCAGCAAATCACCATCTGTTTTATTGGCTTCAATCCTAGGTTTTATTTTACGAATCCAGAAGGCTAAAAGAGTTGATATGTTCTCAGGCTTCAGCTATCTTCTGAAATTTATTATTTCTTTTCCCCCCTCTCTATTCTTCTAAGCTGTGAAATGCCTGGTCTTTTTATGTTCCCTAATCTGATGCGTAAAAAATAGGCATATCAAATACATGCATAAGAGCACATGGTGGGTCAGTCTAGGGGAGGCTTTTGCTGTCCAAATATTTGGGACACCCATCCATTATTTTATGACCCAAAATAATATTTTATAAAGTTGTGTTTTAGAGTCTACTGTACATTTAAAAGTCTGAAAAGAAACAATTATCTACAATACTTGGTAAATAAAGTTTTCAAACTTCTTACCAATTTATAAACATCACTGAGGATAGAAGCAGGGAAAAGCAGCAATTAGATTTTCAAGGTTGCCAGTATGATTCTCAAAAGCACAGAGAAGACTGTCTGTTTAAGTACTCAACCATTCAGCAACATAATTCTAAGAAGGAAGCTTTAATCATTTTCCCTGAGACAATCACATTGGCAGGTGGTAGTTTTATTTCAGCACAGAGAAGGTTAACATTTTCAGGCACAACTTTACAGATTTTGGCAAAAGTTTCCCACTTTCTACACAGAGGGCATTCCTCTACCTCGATTCTTTTTAAAATGCATAAGGTAAGATCTGATTATTTTTGAATTTGACTAAATTCCTATATAATATTGAGGCTCATCTGACTTTGGTGTGGGAGTTGTAATTAGTTATAAATTAATTATATTAGAGCCAAACCTGCCAGTGTTTGAAGTCAGTGTCTCTAGCTGTCCTTTTGTCCAATGACATGGCAGTGAAATCACGGTGAAGATTTTTGGGGGTGGCTTAGCCATTTACTTAGTCATTTGTATGACTTACAACTTTCTTCCTCACTGCCTCTGCTGTCCTGTTTGTCATGCAGATGCTGAAACAGTTCGTCTGCTGTTGCCATTCACAGAGGGATGTCTTGAGCAAACCAAAATCTGCAAGGCTTTGCTTTCCACTGCTTGACTGGAAATCACAAAAGCTCAGACCTGAATAATGTGCAGCACAGGGCCTGGTACAGCAGGCATGGGGAAGACACCTAGAGCATTATTGTCTCATGCTTCATTCCCCAGGACAGTCCACCCTTAAAACAGAGGCTAAAGCTGTTGTCCTGATTCTGCTCTGGGAATGGTGACAACTGGCAGAGAGGTGGCAAGAAACAGAGGGTAAGAAAATCTTCCAGTGAGTCATGAGAAGAACATGAACCAAAAACCTCAATGTGTCTTAACCTGAAGAAAGAGTTTGCAGATAAATCTGGAACTGCTGGGTTAAATGAGAAAGACCTGTAAGGAGGAGAGCCTTGCTGCAGCCTGCCTGTCCCTAAAGCAAATGAATTTGGACAGCTGCCCCTTGCTTGCTCAGTCAGAGCCCTGTGTGAGCAAAATCACAGGTGTGTTTGGTGGCTCCCACAGTGTGATGTAGTTCAGGAGTATATATTAAGAGCTAGATCCAAGAGAGTTCAGGTGTCTAAAACCAGAGCATACAAAACATGGCATCCTGGGGCTTGGTTGCCTAGAGTGAGCACAGGGAAGGGTCAGTGACTCAGAACAGGGCACAGACCAGCCAATGTCAGTGTGCTGCTGCCAAGTATTCTTATGTAGAAACACTGGATGCAGCTACCTTTGCTTATTCTTCAAAAAATATCACTATACTTGCTGCTTGTAGCTAAATGTTGATGAAGAGTGCGTATTTCCTATGTGTAAAATAAATTATTGGCTAAGGAAACTAAGAAAATACAGAGGTTCACACCTCTGTAATACAGAGAAAATACAGAGACTTCACACAACCAGGGGCTTGCAAGCACAAAAGCAATGCACTGCATTCTGCTTAAAGGAAAATTGCTCAGTACTTTTTCATCGGCGTGCTTTTGTGTCACAAACTTATAATTTGGGGCATTAGTATACAAGTATTCATTTGATTTTATATCTGTGTTGCTAATTTCGGGAATGAAGATTAGTGCTTCTGGCCTACTTTATGAATTCTGAATGCCATCTGTATTCTAAAATATCTAAACAATGACTGTTCATTAGATGCTAGTATTTTACAGAAATTGTTGCATACATTTCACTGAAGTGACAGGCAGAGCACATTCCTATATTTTTTGGTCCCCATATGTCATCTACTTTGAGCAGCAGAGGGGGGAACTAGGAGATTCACAGAGGTTCCTCACAGCCTCAAATGTTCTGTGATTCTGTGGCTTGTCAATTTTATGCATAATCTACTGGTTGAGGAAAATGCTGTTTTCTAGCTATATTTCATTTTAGCCTTAATCTGTTTGTACAACTAGATTTTCTTCTGAATAAACAGCAAAGTGAAGATGCTGATCTGAAAAGAAAGAGAGATACTTTCACAATTTCTGAAGAGAGTGGAAGTGAGAGAAATCACAGTTGCCTCATTTTCACCAAAAGAAGAAGTAAAAACCACAGGGGAAACCATCAAAACCAATGGTGCCATGTCTTCCTTTATATAATTGTTAGTTCTCTTACTGTTAATTCTCAGTGAGTATCTGGTGCATTTATTTAATCTGATTACCTGTTTGAAGACAGGTGTCAAATGCAAACTTCTACAAACCATCTTTTTTTATGGTGAAGGCATCTTCTCTCCTGCTCAATGCCTAAATTCTACCAATTTGATTAAAAAAAAAAAAAAAAAAAAAAAAAACAACAATGCTGTTTTTCATTTAAAAGAAGATAAAAATGGAGCTAAAGGAGGGGTAATTTAAACTACCTTTGTATCACACCTGAACTCAACTATATATCCTTCCTCTCTGGAAAATTTTGCTTCTCCCACCTAAAGTTAAATAATAAGAATGATGAATCAAATTTCGATCATTTTTAATTTGTCAGAACTATGACTACTTTGATTTCAAAATTTGTGTTGCTGTATCTTCTGAGATCAATTTAAAAGGTAAGGTTTTGGTTTCTTTTTGACCTTTTGCCTGCTGCTTGCAGAGGAGTGACTGCCAAATTCCTCAGCGGAGCACTGGTGCCTGCTGGGTCCATAGTGCCAGCCAGCCACAGTGGTCCCCACCCAGCAGCCACTCTCTCTGGCCCCTCCGCTGAAACCAGGGTAGAGGAGTGACCTGCCTGGCCTGAGCAGCCCATTGGGCACCACACCATCCCTTCCCCTGCTGGGAGTCCCCAGCACTGGGCAGATGGGGGGATTGGTGCAGAGAGGTTTTGCTCTTTCCCTGCTCAGAGATCTGAGGTGACCTGCCCAGGGATCTATCACTGTTGCCCCTTCTGCACACCCTTCGTTTCACCTGCCCAATCTGTGCCGTTTCTTCATTAGCCATAATTTGTCCAGCAAATGAACTGAAAATAGCACTGTTCATTTGTGCTTTTTCTGGCATGCGCTGGGCAGGAGAAACAGCTTTAATTTTTTACGGCCAAAGAGCTGCCTTGCAGCACTGTGTTGACAAGTGCAGCTCCCACTAGAAGAGAAAAACTCTTGTCTGTCTTGTTGGTCACCTAAAGGTATTTGCTTGAAGCCTGTGAACTGTTATCTTTAGGCTTCTGCACGAGAAGTGAAGCTTTACCTGGTCTATTTCCATCATGGGCCAAAAGGAAGAGTAAAACATGCATGGACTTGCACTAGGGGCACCCCACCTGCTGTCTGCCCCTTTGCTGCACTGCACAGGTCAGGGACCAAAGATTTGACCTTGCTGCTTTGGAAAGGGCCCTGTGAACACAGAAGGTGGATAGGACTGTGCACTTCTGCTCGAAACACTTCACTTCAGGTCTTCCCTGAAAATGCCATCACAGTCACAGGGATGGTATGGATGAAGAAGCACTGTGCTGGGAGATGAATGTAACCAGGAGGAGGAACAGCTTAGACAGAAATCTGCCAGTCAATGTGGCATCTATACAGCACTTCTTGTCGACACATCTCCAAGTGCTTCCCTGCCTTTGATTCCAGATCCTTGTCTACTCTTTTTTTTTTTTTTTTTTTTCTGTTTTTCACACCTTGCTATCAATCTTCCAGCTAAGGAGGATCTGAACTAAGACGATTTCCATACCCAAGACTATTTTTAAAGGTCGAAGAGCCATATAACTCCTTCTAAGACATACAGGAGTGCAAGGCTTGGAGCTGTTAAACTGAGCCCCTTTTTCTCGGGGTTTTTTGTTTTGGTTTTTTTTTTTTTTTCCCCTGAGCATTCTGAGTGTTCCTGGTAACCTTCCTTTGTTTTCTATAGTGTCACTGGGATTGAGCACCAGCCAAAGGGGAGAGCTCAGGTCCAGTTGCCTGGGCCCTTTCCTCCTGACTGGGAAATAACATTCATGCAGTGCATTGCTGCAGTGACAGCCACCACCTGGGAAAGGGACACAGTGGCTACCAAGCACAAATGGGAGTGGGAAAGCAGGTGAGGAGATGCACAAACCTCCCTGGTGCTGATCCATGAAATGCATAAGGCTGTGGGTCATGTCTGAACATGCTGTCCCCAGCATGCATCTCCTGGGCTTCAGCTCTCAGTAGTTGTACCCTGCTGTGCAGGAGTAGCTCTTTCTGCATGCTGATGAGCAGTGCTGAAGACAGGTGTGCTTGTTTCTGGGCTGCATTCTGGCTGGGCTCGTGTCAAGTGAAGCAGGGATAACAGAGGCTTACATTTCTCAGTTTGTATCCACCTGCATACTGCTGCCCACAGTCCCACTGGCTGTCACCTCCTGAGCTCACACATATGTACCATTGCCATGTAAAAGACTGTTCACACACAAGAGCAAGAGGCTCACTACCCAACAAACAATGTCCACTCATTTTGAGGTTTTTTTTCACCAGGACTTGTGTGTCCTTATGCTGGCAGCCACAGTGCAGTTCAGCAAAGGGGTTGTGGAAAATATTCCTACTCCAAAGCACAGAAGCTGTCTATCTTATTCCTTGCTCTGTAGAAAGGCCTGTTTTTAACTCTTGCCTGTTCTCACATCTGGTTCCTCTGGTGCACCATGACTTGCACAACTGAGCAGCCCCTGAGGAAGGGCTCAGGATTGCACATCACTCAGGTGTGGGCTCAGGTCCCTGCATTCCCATGGGCTGTGCTCAGTGCCAGCCCATTTGTGTCTCCTCCTGAGAGCTGCTGAGGGCATGAACAGCAGGGGATGAGGAGAGGTCCAGAACAGAGGACAGAGAGGCTGTGGTGCAGACAGGTGGCACTGAGAAAGGAGACTGTGGCAAGCACAAGTTTCATCAAGACCATGCCAAAAAAACAGGTTCATGATGTCGTAGAGTAGGAAGTAACAGGAAGGAGAGACACAGGCAAACAGAGAGATCTGGAAATGGGTAGAAGGGGAGCAAAAAGGACAGAAGAGGGAAAGAGAAAAGCTGATAAGAAGACAAATAGCAGTACATGGTATTATGAAATAAGTGAATGTCAATAGCAATCTGCTCAGGCTACTGGGCAAAGGATGATGAACTTGCAATCAATTAGAGGTGGTGAATATGCTGTATATTAGAGTCAGCCACCCAGCACACAGTCAATCAATAGCAAAGCAGAATTGGAGGATGGGGAAAAATTCTAATAGCAGTCAGGTAACACATTCATTGCCCTCTTGGTGGGATACTCCTAGGAGGACCGTAGACTTGCACATCTGGAAGTCAGAGGCATGAGGAGAGGGAGCATGCTGATAGAGTACTCTTGCACATCAAAGAGTTGTCAAGCTGGAATGGCTGCCAGGATATTCATACAGATTCTCTATCAGATTTCAGATGTGCTTTGAGTTCATGCCACACCTTGAGGAAGAGCACAGACAGCTGTCCATACAGTTTTCTCTCTCTGGAGGATACTGGCAGGTAAGACTGGAGTCCTTAGTGGCAGAAGGTCAGCTCTGATAAATGACTGGATTGTGGCTGGGATTTCGAGACCCTACTCCACCCCCCACCCCCCACCCTCCAATATGTATGCAAAGAATTGCAACTACCTTTTTGACTAATCTTGCCCACAAAATAATGTTCAGATGCTGCACATAAAATCAGACTAATTGACAGTGGGCAAGAAAGCATAGCCTAGATGTCCCTATGACTGCATCGTTCTCCCACTTGTTCCCTAAAACTGCTGGCATGCATCCTCCAGGAGTTTGGATCTAAAAGGTCCTTGTAGAACAGAGAGGACATAATTAATCTGAGAAGAAATATCTGCTGATCAAGATAAAGTACAGGTCATTATTAATACAAGATAAATCACAAAACATCTGAGGATTTTTTTTTTAGTTACAAATTTTATCCATAAGGCCTGACCTGTGTGCCTGGTACACATCTTTGAAAAACATCCCTATCCCATTTTAGTTTTAATCTGTAACTTCACTGGATTGCTGCCATGCTCCCAGAAGTGTGCTATGTGGCATATGCATGTCTGTTGCACTATCTTCCAAAATGTGTCAAAAAGACACATATTTTATAGAACATGTCAATAGCAACCCGACATCCTATGCCATCCTGTCTTCCTCCCAGCCAGGGTTTTCAAGCTGTGGGATTTGCCTGCAGGAGGCACCTGAGCACAGCACCCTCACCTCCTCCCACCCCTCTGTGCATCAAGTCTTGCCATATGTACTATGCCCAATAACGAATGAAGAAGGGATGAGATATATTATTCGAGGAGGGAAAGAAAGCTCAGTCTGATGAACAATTTGCCATATGAGCTGTAACACATGGCAAACCTCTGCAGAAGGGAGCAGCAGTCGTCTTCTGTTTCCTTGCAATGACCTATTCCAGCTCATCTAAATGTTGGGGTGAGTGAGGGCCAGCTTAAGTTTTCTTGCATGCCATTCATGTTGCATGGCTCCTTTGCATGTTGTGCATGCTCACAGGAATGCTTGTCACTAGTTTGTGGACTTCTGAAGTGCTGAGAAATGCTGTCTGAATACTGAGCTGTCAGTGGGAAAGAAGCTGCACTGTCAGGCTCTAAGATGCCTTAATGATCTCTATCATGACGTGTCCTTGAAGCTACATAAAACAGCTGCTGCTGAACAGCTTCTCAAGACCTCAGCTCACAGGAGTCACAGCACTTCTGCCTCACCACCTGCTCTGGCTGACTCTGGGTCAGGACTGTGTTTTGGCATTTTACTGAGCCACTTGAATGAAACAGAAAGCCTGGAATGATGCTGTGCAAGTCAGCAGCATGACTGCTGCTCCCCATAAGAGCCTGCTGGAATGATACTAGGTGTACCTGGCAGGAAAAGTGTAGGCACCTTTTTGTTTGCCTCTACACCACAGATTAAACTTTACCTGGAAAGTCATTGGTCCCACATTTCATGGCAGACCTGGAGACTCCCAGCATAGGTACCAGTCAGCATCCTTAGAGAATGACCCTGGAAGCTGTGAGAGCAAGGAAGATGTGGTCTCACCTTCTGTGCTCACAGGTTGCTGTAAACCTGATCCTGCCAAGCAGCAAACAACATATGAGACCTATAGGCTACTCTTTAGTAATCTGTATTTCACACTGACTGTGTGTAATTAAGATCAAAAGCAGTGGATCTTTTTTTCCTGCTCCATATAGCTGATAACAAACATTTGTCTTGCTTTTGGGGAAAGGTGAAAACCTCAAATTTTCCTGGAATCCACATTTTATCTCTAGATGACTAGCCCTTTGAATGTGAGCCAAAGAAAAAAAGGAGCGGTGTTCTGTGTCTTGTTCCATTGTGGAGCTGTATGATGGCATATTGCTTATGAGTTATGTCTAAGGTGCAAGAAAATACTTGTGTGTGTCAATAAAGCAGACTTCCATCCTGGTTACAGCTACTTTATGGGTGAGATATTGCAGGAGCACAGAAGTAAAGGAGAAGGCTGTGACCCAGGAATTAGGGGCTCCTTTCTAGTGGCAAAGAAATATAACAGAAAGGCACAGTCAGTGGCCCAGCGCAGTGAGTTGAAGGCCCAGAGTATGGCCCAGAGCAGAAAGAATGGCCTTGCAGAGAGTTACCATTTTTCAGCTTATACTTTCCCCCGCATTTCCTCAGAACAGGGAGAGAAAGAAGATAAAATAAATCTTCTGTTTTCCCTATCAGAGCCTTGATACATCTCCACAGACAGCATCGTCCTCCTTCTTGGCAGTCAGATCTTTTTTCTCTCCCAATAAAAGAGTCTCTGGAGAGCAACTAAAACGATCAACTTCACTAGAGCAGCTTAGGACAGCACGTGCCGCCCTACATGGCCAGATTGAAATCTGAACTTCTGCCCCTTCCATGCGCATGAGTTCATATTTTGGCAAGTCTGTAGAGTTTCTAAACAATTATATGTTTAGTTGACTGGTTCAAAAGGGGAAGCCACTCCAGACGAGTAAATAAGATAGAGAGATAATTTTCTTGAGAAATTAGGGCCTCAATGAAGACATAAATATACAAAGGATGTATAAATAAATCATATTTATAAATAGTATACTTGTGTACCATTATTCATACTACCTTTCTTCTCCAGTTACTGTTAAAAAGAAAATTGTTCCATAAGCATGTTTTTCTTAACTGTATACAAGATGGCCAACATGATGGCCTGAAATCATTGGAACACACAATAAAGAGATGCTGCCTCCCTCATTTTAATTTAATGCATTCAGAAAAGTTAGTAGTCTTGTTCATCATAAAACAATAATTTGTCCTGTTTTCTTCTTACCAGTAGCAGGGAGCAACCTCAGTTTTCAGTGTAGTTCACTTTCTATCACTGTCCTCAACACCAGAGCCTGTAGTTGCTGTGAGGACAAACAGGAAAGGAGCAACTAAAATAAGCTGCAGCCCCTCTGTACTTTCCAGCCACTCCGTTAGCCCAGCTCAGAGACATTCTCGGTGGTTTTTGTCTGATTGTTGAAATATAATCTGGAAAAAAAAAAAAAAATGTGTTATAACATCCTGTAGACCTGTGTAATCCTCACTGGTCAATTTTACATGGGGATGGTGCCAAACTCACACTCCTTGTGCTGACAGTGCTCCTCTGCAGTAGGAAGAAGCTTTGCAGATCTTTTCCAAGTGGGCTGTAATGCCCAAGAAACAATCCAGCAGAGCACCTAGCACAGGTAACTTGCACAAGGGCACACAAGAAATTGGTAGCAGAACTGATTTTGAAAGTTAGAGCATCAAATTCACATCCATCTTCCTAACTGGTCTTTTTCTGGCAAACAATAAGGCAGTATATCATTAAATGGAAGGTGATGGCTTAGTATTTTCAGAGCACACTGTTCATTACTATAATGTGTCATGGTTTGAGTTGGAACTTGAGACAAAAGGTCTAATTTTCAGAACAAAATAAACTTGCTTGCTTGCTGACAAAAAGACCTTCTAGATTCTGTTAAACTGGATACTTCAAATATGAGGCAGACAAAAAATCACCAACCCGGTTTGCAAATCTTTCTTCCTTTCAGCCATCATTTGCCATTAAAAAAGGAAAAAAAAAAAAAAGAAGCAAAGAAAAGAAACAGAATTTCATTCATTTTAAGAAGCTTATGATGTCACATGTGAAATGTCAACAGATAGCAACTTAGACTAATCCCTAAAAGATGACCTACTTGAAGGTGTTTGACATACCAGGCAGTCTCTCTTTACTGCATCAATGAATGACATTTTTATGAAGCCAGATTTTAAATGCATCAGATTTTGTGCTAACTAGATTATTTACTGTTGGATCAAACTTTGATTTCCTAGTCTAACATTTAAGACAGAGACTGTTAAAGACACAATAATCTCACACTAACCTATAGACCTGAAGCTTTCACGTTCCTTTAATTCATTTTTATCTGATCTGTTCCTTTTTATTACCATAGATATGAAATTAGAATTTTCTTATAATTGCTTTTTTTCCCACAGAGGTCTAACTCCCTCCAGGTTGATAGCTTGCTTTTCCTATAATCAAGGGAGTGTTAGCCACAGACTCTGGTGGGACCAGAAGTATAAGCTTTAACAGATACAGACCAAAATTATAATGAAATATATATCATGTGGATAATTTTAGGGAAAAGGAAAATTCCACCCAGTCTAGACCTTTCAAATAACTGGGGCGGGGGGGGTGGGGTGTATGGTGGTGGTGGTGGTGTTTCTCCCAGCAGAGGTATTTTTCCATGTGTCACTGAACCCAAGAGATTGGAGATTACTTCAAGATAATAAAGATATTGGCTGATATTATACAAAACAAAATTATAAATAATAATTGATATAAAACAAAATTCAGCCCTACCCAGAAGGCCAGCCCAAGTTCTTAAGTGATCTATAGGCTTTGTGCTGACCCCTGACTGTCTATGCAAATAGAATGGGTATATTCCCTTCACTGAGGCTGGGAAAGGGCACCACGGGCCAAGTGTGGTTGTACAGGCCATTCATTTCATGTTCTTGTCTTCTTAATTTCCTTGTTTCATCAGTGCCTTTTGGTTTGAAGACTCCTGGATGTGTCTGTAAGAGGTCTGCCAGTTAAGAGGTATTTGCTTGAGAATGGTTGCATAGATCCCCTGGAGGTGCTGAGAGTGGGATTTTGACACCCTGTAACAACCTGTGTGTGGCCAGATGGGATGCACTGGAAATCAAATCAAACATCCCTGCAGCCCCCTGATACACTCCAAGCCACAGAAGTGGATAGGCATAAGTGCTCATTAACATGTGAAAGAGATTCATATTTTAGCTGCAGGTTATTAGGCATGGAAACCCGTTCCTCTGTGTGCTGCCTGATGTGGAGAGACTTGGGAGGGGCTGGTTCCAGGACCTGCCACTAATGGTTTAGTGAAAATGGAAAAGGTTGGTGAAAACAAAAAGAATACTAACGTAAAGGAATCAGCACTGCAGAATTAGGGTCTTCCAAAAGACAAGATAATCTGGGGAATATTAATGTGATAATGCTATATGCCTAGCATGTTTTATAGAATTGAAAAACAAAAAACAAAACAAAAAACCCAAACCAAACCAAAACAAAAAAACCCCTCCAAAAAAACCCCAAACTAAAACACCAAGCAATCACAATAAAGATGATGCAGTAAATAAAATATAATTAATATGTGCAAACCAGCTACATTGATAGTGACTACTACACAGACCAACTTTGTATTCAGGGACAGCTTCCAAACCTAAGAGAGAGGCAGGGGGCATAAATAAATCTTGCAATTCAGAATCAGATTTATGGAGGTTTAATTTCTTGCCTGTGTATCTTGGCTTCAATCAAAACTGAAAAGCAAGTGAGAATGGATGCAATTCTTCTTTAAAATGCAGAAGGAGTACAGAAAAATGAGGCCTTCTGGAATGCTGCTATCTGTTCTCCACCTCCACAAAGGGAAAATGCTTATTCCACATCACTACTACATTTTTCAATAACAGTAAAGCCTGGCACTTTTGTGAATGGTATGAATATTTTATTGATCTTATCCACCCACTATAGATCTGTCAGAAATAACTTTTTGACCTAAAAGAATATTAAAAGAAGAAAAATAAAATTGAAACACCAGATAAGCAATTGTCAGAAAAATTGTGACTTATGTGCTTATCACATTAAATGAAATGATACTGGGTCTTTACTATAATAAGCAGTTATCAAGGTGGTCTCACCTGCACCTACTTGGATTCTGCCCATATTTTACAGAAAGTGTGTTAATATTTACGGGCATTTTGCTGCATAAAAAGAAAAAAAGCAAATGGGGGACAGTGAGATAGAAAATCTTGTAAGCCTGTAATAATGGAAAGCTCAACAAAGCTGCAGTAGCCAAGAAGTATGGATGAGAAAAGAAAGCAGCCTATTTATTATGGCACTGCAATTATCCAGGCTGCAGGATCAATTTTAGACAGACTAGCTGGTTATTTTCCTTAGGTCTATAATCCTTTGACTTTCTGTGATATGTACTCCAACTGTACAAATAAACCAGGGAAAAGTGTCTGTGATGGCCTGCGTTCTGGGGGACCATCACCTGTGGCACCCTCTTAATATTGTCTGCACAATCAAGAAGATGGCATGGATTCTTCTCCTTCTTTTCAAATTATGGTGTAATTTCTGGAGGGAGAACTCCTTATGACCTTGTGTGAACTGGAATTTTACTGACAACGCACTTATTTTGGGAACAACAGAGAAAGCGTGTGCTAGCAATTTTGCTTGACTGCAGAATTGTGTTCACCTTTGAGTCTTCTTCAGAAGATATGCCTTTTGGTTTGTTTTGTTGTGCCAATATTGCCTTATGGCTAACAAATATATAAAAATTCAGGTGTGGTCAGTGAAATACTATGTTTAATCCTTTTTGCTAACAAAAGTCTCTTACAAAAGATAGGAAGCAAATAATAAATTAATTTTAATTGCAGTCTGGTACAAATTGTTATGCAAACTTGACTTTCTTATATATTAAATTTCTAGTCTAAGAGGTAAGGTTGTGCATACTCTCATATATGCTGCAACACTTATTATTTATTTTGCCAGTTTTTGTATACATGTATGTCTATATATATATATATATATATATATATATATATATATATACACACACACATACACACACACATACACACACACATAAAAGACAGATAT
Organism: Certhia americana; assembly: GCA_018697195.1. Lineage (NCBI taxonomy): Eukaryota > Metazoa > Chordata > Aves > Passeriformes > Certhiidae > Certhia > Certhia americana. The sequence continues at coordinate 72,452,243 of CM031859.1, forward strand.
GTGCATGTATATTTGTACACAAGAGTAAACAGACAGGACAGTGTCAGTGTGATCTACTATCCCTCAGAATATTTATCAACTTTTTAAGTTGTTAAATGAAGATGAAAAATACATAGTCTAAGAAAGGACATGAAGTGACTCAGTCTTGTGTTGAAATTTTTGCTATTCAGCTTAGGAAAAAAAACCCCAAAACTACCAAACTTCTTTTTTTTGGTGAACCAGCTATTTTCCAAAATCATTACATGAAGTGGGAACCAGTTAAATGAAACCTTCTCCTCAATTTTCCTAGTGTCTGAAACCTAGGTCAAAAAAGAATGAAAAGTGAAAGTCATTACTCTTTGGGGTGGAGCCAAGATGGGAGATGTTACTCACATCTCTGCTTGCAGCAAACTGCATGAATTATGACCAGGAGTGAGCCCCTGAGGACATTCTACATTTTTGAATTCTCTCAGACCCTGTCCTCTCTGAACAGGCAGAATTGTAGTGCAATTGAGCTGGCCACTAAGGCATCTTTTGAAGTATTTCTTGAAAGTTTTCTGCTTTTGTCAATTTTATGCCTTTGTCCCCTGAATGGAATAATCACTTAGATTTCTGAACACTGGGTTTTCTGAAGGATGGTTTGTTTTTTTGTTTTTTTTTTTTTTTTTTTTATATATACCATACTGTGAAGTTTTCTTAGTGGTTTTGATTGGTTAGGGTATATTTTTAGGATTTTTTTCAAGGGCATGCTTGTAGTCCATCTGTTTCGGTTAATGCTACACAAGTTCCTGATAAATCCCTGCCAGATGTGACAGTTGATTTTCTGCTCCTAAACTTCCTGCAGCTGGGAAATGAACAGTCTCCCAGCAGCAGCCTCACTCCATCTTTTGTGGAAGTGTGCAATGAGTGGAGTCAAATGGAAGGACTATGATCAATTGAGGGTTCATAGTAAAACAAACCAGCAAAGAATACCCAGAAATATATGGGTTTATGTCCTTGTGAAATCCCACAAAGACTGATTTATTCTAGACTAAGTTGGAAAACCCCACGTTTCCAGATAGCCCAAATGTTCCTAATTTCTACGAAGTTTTTGCCCATATGCAATGCAGAAGATTGTTTCAGGACAATAAATGAGGCTAAAACCCCTTAACAGGAAAAAGATAATGGAAAATGCCTCAAATTGAAATTAACTAGTCTTCCTTGCTTCAGGAAAAGAAGGGCAGTGGCTCTGGATCAGACCAGGGGTCACCATAGCATGGTGCATTGTCTTGAACAAGAAGTCCAGGTGCCTAGGGGCTTGTATACGGTTTTTGTTTGTTGGGTTTTTTAAAATAATTTCCCAGCTTCCAGTAATTTCTGGTCTTCCATGAGAAAGAGAAGGTGCATTATATTTAATTCTCAGTAGAAAGTCCATGGAAGAAAAATCACTTCTTAAGCTCCCTTCCCCGCAGTCAAGGTACAGCATTATCCAAAGAGTTGGACATGAGCCTCTGTTGCACACTTTTGTTCTTGCAGTGGTTGGAACATTTGCAGTTCTTGGCAAGAGCCATTTACTTACCAGTGATTCAGCCTTTGGTGATCAGCACTATGGCAAAATTGTTCTGTGTCAGTTTCAGAGACAAAATTACAAATCCTACCAGTACCTCCCTTCCTTGTCCATTTTCTTCCTTTTTATGAGGAATGCTGTGAAGGCGCCTTCTGACATTTAAATACATGTTCTGATGAGTTATTTCTGAAAAACACTCTAAATAAAAGAATGATGAGGAGACACTTGGTTCTTCCTACTAATCAGCTGTAGCAACTTTTTATCTCCTAGCCTTTTCTAAGCTTCTACATTAATATTAAATTCCCTACTCTTACCATTTAGACTAATTATGTATTTCACAGTTAACATTTATGTTACTGCATTTTGCTTATGTTTCAGATTTTTTTGGAGTGTCTGATCTCTGCTTCTGAAACAGAAATTGATTTATATGCAATGATTCCAAAACAGTTGCTTTGGATTGCTCCAGGCCATGCTTCTGTCAGTCCATAAATGAAATCTTGGGTACCTGGCACTGTGTCAGAAATATGTATTAAATTAAAGTATGTTTTCTATTAATCCATTTATCAGCCTAAAGAGACTGTACTGATTGGAATACTCATGTTTGATAATATTTTCTCAGCAGCTCTGCAAGCTTTTTTTCTGTAGGTCTTTGACTGGACCTCTCATAACCTTTTCCTGCCATCTACACACCAATGTTGTGGTCTCTGACTACTGATGCTCTGCTTTGTAAGCAGGTTTGGACCCAGGGACTTCCTCTTCTATTTGCACACTCCTGAGGCATGAACAGTGATCATACTTCTCCTTGCCTGCTGCCAACATGCCTCAGTTTCCATTTGTGTTAGTGCTTGGACTCACTCATGCACATCTTCAGCAGTGTGGCTCCACTGCTCTGTCTACATCTGCAGAGGCAGAACCCAACTTCCACACATATGAACTGCATCCTAACTGAACCCAAGTACAGGTACTGGAATGGACATATCAAGACACAAGTCCATGCAATTGGCTGTCACTTGAAACCTATGGAATAGCACAGTCTGCCATACCATCCCACACAATTATTTCAGCACCTTGAAAGAAACACCTTTGTATTAACTCCCTCAGATGACCCTACGAAAAGCCAATGGCAATGGCTTGCAGTACCAAGGGTTTTGCTCTTCATGGGGCAAAGGATATGTACTGCTCTACAGGCTGGGACCTAAGCACAGGCCTTGAATATGAGAACAATGCTTTGTGGGAGGATCGTGGGAGCATCCCTTAGCCTGTTTGTTTAGAGACAATTGACCTCTTCTGAGAAGGAAGGGGAGGCAAGAGCATGAATGATGACTAAACAGTACACTCATTGTCTCTATTTACCTCACTGTTCTCCTTAGCAGGAGCACACAGTGGTTTCGCATGCTTTAGCCAATCAGGAGTTATGGAAACCAAGGAGCTGTGCAGCTTACCAGGCTGGCAGACCAAACTCTCAGTTGCGGTCTAAGATGATCCACAAGATCCTGACATGGAGTAGGCATCAGCCTCCTCCAAAGGGTCCTAGCCCTGGAGGCACCCATATAAACAAGCTCAGGCACACTGTCCATCCCCTGCAAAGAGTGTGAACAGACACTCTGCTGGGCTCCAAAGTTCTCTTACTAGTAGTCCAATTTGTACACTGAAACAGAGTGGCAATGTGAAATACTCAGGCTGTATTCATCAACAGGCAAGGAATCTGAAAATTTAGCTTAAACAACAGGATTTAAGTGAATCAGTTCTACCAAATGTAAGGATGCAATGAGGTGTGTATTGATCTACTGTGATTTGGAGATGTTTTGCTGACAATAATGCTGAGCTTCCCCTGAACACCTTTTGCAGGACTACATTGGAAACACACATGACCTGCCCTTGGAGTTGGAAGGCTGGTCCCTTGGGGTGCCACCACCAAGGATCCTCTCAATGCAACTGGGACAAGATTCTTCAGCCACATGAAAACTGAAAAAATAGGGCAAACACAACACCAGGGCTGCCAGGTCATGAGGATGGTGCAAGCTTGCACAGACGCCCTAAAGTACACAATTACTAACCTGATAAAATGCAGCTGAGGGCTTGTTTCTGATCTGGATTAAACTTGTACTGCCAGATGATCTGGTAGATATAGAGTTGTTATTAATGAATGTTGAATCACAGACTCGGTGAATGATACTCGGGTCAAGCGCACTCCAAGCCCACAAATTGCTGATGATGATGATTGTATCCCCTTATGCTACTCAATGAACTGATGTGATGAGATAGAAAATATTTTTGTTATTTATATTGCCTCAGGCAAGAAAATGGGATGCAGGTAAGGAATATAAGAATGGTTAGACTGGCAATTAGAGCTGATATTAGTCTGACTGACCTGCCTTGACATTAAACGCATTGGAGAATTCCCTCTGCCATTATAAAGTGTTCTTTTCTGCATAAGTCTAATTAAAAAGGGACAAGTTTCATGCATATGCCATTAGAAATATGTAAGGGTATCTCAGCAGATCCAGGCTGATCCTGGTAGCAGTGGAATCAGTGTGGAGGTACAACAGGACCACAGCCTTCAGAGGAAAAAAAACCATAAGCTGAGCCATAAAGAGGTGGGATGCTATTTAAATTAACAGAAAAAGGTGGCAAATATTAGTTTAGCTTAATTTCTCTCTTCGACAACATAGCAAATAGTTCATGGCAGCTAAGTGTGAGACAGATCATACTCTGCTAATCCAAACTGGTGAAAGGATGCAAAGAAATAGTGAAGGGCAAGGTCCCCCCTCCACCTTACAGCATTTTATAAGGTGTGGACTCCTTTCCACCAAACTATAAAAATCACAGCTCACCCTTAAATTCTGCAAGTGTTTTCTCCTGCAAAGACATATCAGTGAGTCCATTAAATGCTTGTGCATATCTGCAAGTTAGCATGTGGGCCTGGCAGCTTCTGTGCCTCTGGGGAAGCATTTGGCCTTACTACCACCAAGACCACTGCTAAAGTAAAGAACGTGGTTCTTCTCAGGATGTCCTCTGGGTCAAGTGTAAGTGTCGTGTAAGTAATTGGAGTGAAGAATAATGCAGCAATTTAAAGAGCTCCAGATTCTGCTCTCCGCTTTTGCACCCAGCACCCAAGCTAGTGGGATATTTGGCAAGTGGTATCATTCCTATGGCAGCTTGTTTATCATAACTTTTGAATTCAGCTGGTTCAGCATGGTGCATAAATTTGCTGTTAAGCTCAACTGGTACAAATTGCTCATATAACTGATGTGCTGGAAGTAAGGAGACGGGAAGCAACAAACTTGTCCAGACTCAGAGGGTGTTTAGATGTGTATAAAGAGAAGCTGAGCAAACCATTAAAAATGAAAATCACTTACAAGATCAAATTCAAAGCACTTTTTCTCTGGTAGTTAATTTTTAACCAATTCTCAGTGAAAAATGCATTAGGGTTCAAAATATATATTATTGTACAAACACTAAAGAGTTAAAGCTTGTGCTGAAAACAGAATACCATACTACTGCCATAGCCATAACCTGGAGAGGATGCAGTGTGGATAGAATGGCTCTGCTTTAAACACAGCAGACCTCCCGTGTGGCATGCATATTCCTTGTCTATACTAACAACCTTGATACAGACGTCTTGGCAAACCTTCCTGCTGCCTACAACTCTTCAGTCGTCTTACAGATGAAAAAGACATTGCCAGCAGGGAATGTCACAGCATGTAGGGAATTAATTATAAGTGATAATAATCCAGCAGACTTATACTGAGATTGAAATGTCTCACAGAATTGTTTTTGTCCTTGAAAGGTGGATACTGTCTTTTTTGTATAGTCTAATCTAGGGACATGCAGTAAAAAAGCTTGCAAGTCCTAAAATGAAACAAACCATATCAAAAAAAGCAGTTTCCCACCACCAAAGTGCTAAGGGGCATCAGCTAACAGAGCTGCAGCAGTTTGCTCTGCAGACTTTCCACACTACTGGCAAAGCTCAAAGATGGACCAGGTCCCAGAAGCTTCTGAAGGTTTTCCACAAGTGAAACTACAGCTTTCCAGTCTTTTGGCTAACTGTACTATGAGTTTTGGCAGAGGGTATGGTCTAATCAAAGATGTTGATCTTGGTGGCCAACATATTGTATTTAAACCTATAATAATCCCTTCATCACCTTAGAGAGTTTGGGAGGCAACAGATCATGGCAGAGTCTCCTGCAAAATGCTTTGTGCCCAGATGCTGCACACAGGTGCAATCACTGTGGCAAGGTGGGTACCAGGCAGCAGCACAGCTCTTTTGGCATTGCCAAACGCAACCCTTATCCTGTATGAGACCTACGTGTGGCATGGGAGGACTGCAGCCTCATGATAATTCCTGGGAAGGCCTGCCCTGGGTGCTGAACAGTAGCAGAGCAAGAGAAACCGTGGAGCTGCTGGCCCAGGGCCAGGGCAAGTGGCTGGGAGATGCTAGCTGATCCCTTAACTGCTACTGACGTGACCTCACTGTGTATCCCTCTTGTTTCCTCTGAGGCAGGATATGGTTTGACCTTCCAACAGTCACAGAAGGCTGGGGATTGTAGCCAAAAAGGGCCTTAAAATGGCAATTTCTAGCTTCTGTTATCCTGTTATCCTGTATTCAGTACTATGGGGATAATGACAAGGATGAACTGGAGCTTCAGAGGGGAAACAGACCTTCCAGGCCAAACAGTATATCCTAATGCTGCTCACTGCCCTTGGCAGGTGGAATTTCACCTGCAGCCTGAAGCAGCTGTGAGGAGAGACCAGCCACTGCTTCCCCTTGCTAAAGACAGGAGACAGGTCTACAGAGCTTTGCTGCTCCTGTGTCTCTCAGGCCCTGTTTCAGAAATGTATTCATCTTCAGTTAATGCAAGCAGCTACACATTGTCACACTGGGATTCTGCATGTGTTTATGGCTCTTGCTGAATGGGAGTCTTAATGCATTATGGGGAAAACATTAAGGAAGTTGGCTTGAAGGTTTGGAAAAATCATTACTGTATCTGCCCAGACTGAAAACATAAATTGTTTGCCTTTTTTTTTTTTTTTTTTTTTTTTTTTTTTTTTTTTTTTTTTTTTTT
>CM031859.1:72458843-72505398 GCA_018697195.1 Certhia americana
TTTTTTTTTTTTTTTTTTTTTTTTTTTTTTTTTTTTTTTTTTTTTTTTTTTTTTTTTCAGGTAATTAACAGATCCCAGTACATGATAAATAACACCTGAGCTGCTGAGCTGTCAAATCTAACACTGGCCATTTTTCCTATTAATTAAACACTGTAACAGCAGATGGAGTTTAGAATAGATATGTTTATTAGATTTGGGATGAAACAGTATTTTTAGAGGAAGTATCTGGTACACTGGTTTGGGGGTGGTGATGAAACAGTGCTTAATAGTCCTGTTATCTTACCTACTCATCACACAACAATCCAGGAGCAATTATCTAGTATCTTATGAGAAGCTGTATGAGCTGCCAAACTTGCTGAGCAAGTAGCTTAGCATCCAGATGGATGACAATAGGCTGGGAGCTACAGGACCTGCTGGGATGTTGTCTGTCCTGTCCCAGCCAGGAGGGCAGCAGCATCCCCAGAGGGCAGCCAGGATGGGCTCTTCTCATGGGGGATCCTGCCCACACTGGTGAAAAGCCAATTATCTTTCAGAGGCTGGGAAACTGAAAAGCCCAGACCCTCACAGACTCAGAAGTGAGCATGACCTTTTCTGAGCACATTCTCTTTTATATTCTGCTCCTCAGTTTCATCAAGTTTTATGTGGGAAGTTTTATCAATTTCCCACATGTTCAACCCATATTTACTCTTTTCTCATTCTCTTCAGACCCACTGCAGGCATTGCAGGAGAAAGCATAAAAAGGAGTTGATTCTTGGTGGCTAAGCCTCATGCTTAGGCTGAGGTGCCAGGGGCATGAGCAACCAGAAAAATATTTGAAAATCTAGATAGCTGCTCAGCTGCATGATGTAACACTCCCATTTACAAAAGACAGGAGACACACCTAGAAGACCTAGTTTGGAAATAACAAAAACAAAACAACCTGTGTCCTATCCACCCTGTTTGAAGGGCAAAGGCACATTGAATGCTTAGGGGTGAAGTGATTCTGAAACCCAGTTATTAATATTGTTTTCCCAAAACAGAGTCAATGGCTGAAGATCAACAAGGCCATGGCAGTTCTCAGGCTGCTCAAGGAGCTTGGGAATGGTGACACATTAAGACTTCAGAGTAATAGAAATCTTGACCTTAACCCAGATGTTTAAACGTCATGGTGTTCATTGTTGCTGAGATTCAAATTCTTTAGCAGATGATGCAAACCGTGTCTACCTTCAAAGAGCTCAGATTTTGAACAGAGCTTCACCAGGTGGTGTTCTGGTTTGTCCTACAGTAAGAGGCTTTTGTTGTCAAGTCCCGGAATTTGGCATCTTCTGCCTGTACAAACTTTGTTTATAGTGTAAATCTAATTGAGAACTTTCCCCACACTAGCCCTTCTATTTAAAATGGCAACACGCACTTCCTCATAAGCATCTTGGTTTTGCTCACCCATTACAATCTGAGATATAATGTGTCCTTCATCTAAAAGATGAGTATGGAAATTTGCAGCCAGCAGGGCAAGACTGGGGTATAACTTTAACAGAATTTCATCCAGCTGCTTTCTGAGTTGCTAAAACAAGGAATACATAAACTACATTTTTCTATTAAGAAATCAGGGGATTTGGATTTTCCCTTGGATTTGGATTTTCTTTTGGATAAGTTCAGTTGGTGAGTTGTTGGATTTGGAAGCCTCACTCATACCAATGATTCTGTGAGGAAAGAAGCATTCTGGGGTCCTTAGAGAGTCTTAAGGGTCCAGCTCTATTGGGGCAGTAACCAACTCAGTCATTACTGAGCATCAGGCACAATGCATCCCAGGGCTTTTTTTCTGTTTGTGAATGCAACAACAATACAAGGACTTGCAGGAGCAAAGCCTCCCCTGGAACACGTATTGGTTGTGTCAGGAAGGCCTCCCTGGAAAGAAGGACTTTAGAAAACTTTATTTTAAATCCCAGAATTATGAGGGATTACCAAGCAAGTTTCTCACTGACAGAATGAGACCCGTAACTGAATTCTGATCTGGGTAGTTTTCTGCTGTCTCACACCATTGTGCAAATATGAGATTACATGCCACCACCAAAGATGTGCAGTTGCGTACCTCTGAAATTGCCAAAGAGCCCAATTAGCTAACCTGAAGATAATACACCTACCACTGCTCATTCTGCTTTTGACTTTCCTCTTTGACTTAAAAGGGTGGAGAAAAACTAAGTAAGCACTTTGCTTACTAGCAGTTACCATCTCCAGTTCCCAGATCTCAGGAAAGGAGGGTTCTTGGTGATAACTGGCAACACAGGCTATGTCTTTGCCCAGAGTCCCCTGTGCTATCCTCTGTGCATGGTGTGGGCTGGGTGTGGTGAACAGGCTGCAGAGTGTGTCAGTCATACTTAAAATTTACTCAGCCTATTCATAATGGCCCCTATATCTCTGGGTAGGGAATCCTAGATGGAAATGAGTGTGCAGAAGACATGTGCAGAGTATGTTAGGTGTCTCACACCTTTAGCACTTATCCCACACAAAAATATAATATGTCTGAAGAATTTGGAACAAACTGGGCCTGTATCATGTGTGCTGTACAGTGAAGTGTGGTAAATCAAAGGTGTCTGCCACATGTGGGACTTGCTGAGGAAGTAGATGTCACTTTGTCAGCACACACAGATGGCCTCCCTTGTGCATAGTTGGTGTAAGAGTGTATGTGTGTATCTAAGTGTGTGTTTGTACAATGACCCTGGAATCAGTGTGAAGCTGTCTGCTGAGACAAAATGTATTTGACACCTGCAATATCTGGAAAAAGTCCAAATTCCTTTTTAGTTTCCTCATTTAAACAAAACTTTTATGCTGAAAAAGAGGACATGCTCACATAGCCTCAGACTTACTGGACCCTAAACTCAAAGTATTTTACTCTCCTGAAAGTGCTTGTATGGATGGGAAGATATTTTAATACTTGACTCAGTTATTCCCATGGAAAATGGAGAATTGTGTTTGCTGAAGCTAGTGAAGAAATATTATTCAGGCTACAGGTGTCTCTCACACACCTGTGCTGCTCTGTTCAAATTAAGTTGCTGGTGATGGATGTGTAATTGTGTTTGCAGATGTGTATCTGATGAGATCTTGGAAGTGTTTGCTCAAGAACAAAAGGAGCAGCACCTAGTCCACTCCCCTTTGGCTGACACGGCTCTGCAGGGAGAACTTGAGAAAGCCAGAGTTTCAGACTTGACCCAGCCCTGACAGTGATGGAGATGGCTGCATTACCTGCTTTGCATTCAGCGCCCTTGCAGAGTTTGCAGGGCTGTGACAGTTTGGGGAGATTTTAAGTGGTGACTTTGGACCTGCCAGACAAGCAGTGTTGATGTGGGAATGCAGAGCAGACGGTGAACACCAGCCCTGCCTACCCCAGGGGCAGAGGTGGCCACAACTTCCCTTCCCTCCTGCCCGAGGCCCAGCTCCCAGATCCTGCTGCTGCCTTCCCACACCCAGCCCACCTGCTCATCCCACTCCTCTTCCTGCTCCTCCTCCTCCCAGTCTGACCAGCTGCTCCGTGCCCTCTGCTACCTGTGCTCCTCTTGGCAATTTCTCACATGCAGGTCGGTGGCCGCAGGCAGCCTGAGCAAGGTTTCTTGGGGGGAAGGAGGAAGGGAGAGAGTAGCCCAGGGCTACAGAAAGATAATCCACTGTGCCTATGAAATTAATCTGTTGTGTCAAGGCCAATATCAAACTATGCCCCTGTTCTTCTCATCACTGTGTTTGTCAAACTACTCTGTGTAATCACATAACTCATTAAGTGCCTTATCCACACCAGGTCCTTCCTGTAGGACCTCTTCCTGCTCCTTCCTTTTATCCGTGGAATAGATCAGAAATATTCTTAATTTGCAAGCTGTGACTAGTCAGTAATTCCATCAATATATTTTTCAAGGACACAAGTATGTAGCAGATTAGGGGCATGTCTGCAAAATCCAATTGTTTTTAGTCGAGGAACCATTGTTTTTGATTGCTATGCTCCCTCCACACCAGATAGTCATTCTCATCTTATTGTATTTTATCCTGCTTCTGTGTACTGACTTACAGCAGAGGAAAACCTACTCAGTGAAATATCCACCATCACTGATAAATTCTGCATGAGATACATGATTAAATGTTATTTAATTTTTTAATGATGTTCATAAGTGTAGATGAGTGCTCTCCCTGGGAATATAAATTTCCATGAAGCAACACTGAGCAATAAGCTACTCAGAAAGCTGATGTGCTAAACAATTCATATAGGTCAGATGATCAAATGTGACTGTTCCAGGTTTAACATAGCTCCTGATGAACAGAAACAATTTTACCATGCCTGTAAAAAGAAATCTTTCCTTATTTGACTTTGTACTACAAGCATCACCTGGCAACTTGTTTGTAGCCTTGCCTCTCCTCTGAGTACATCCATCTTGATCCATCCTTCTGCAAAAACATTATGCCTTTTACCTTGATATTCATCTGTTTGCCGAGGATTAGCGTATAATTGTACAAAACCCTTAAAGCTTTATCATATCTTTAATGCAAAACTCATATAAACCCTTTTCTATTATGACAGAAGAGTCTATATCACATCTCATAATCTGACAGGCTCCTGCAGGAATGAAAGATGTAGATATGACTGCAGAGTTTGAAAGTCCTGTTGTAAGCTGGTCCAACTGCCTGGCAAAGCAATCTAAAGAAGATGTATCTATGCATCTTGCTTGCCTCCATTGCTTTGCTAGAGTTTTGTAATGCAAGATGCCTGTACATGATGCTTTAAATGCCCCATCTGCAAGTGTATCATTAAATATATTCTGTATCCTTTAGAATATGCTGATAAAAATCTCTTTTTAAGATTGATTTTACACCTTTTTGCCTAATGTGTACTATCAGAAGCAAATCTTCTTTTATGCAGAATGGAATAAATCATCTGTGATGATAAATTTTGGGACCAAATTAACACAAGCTGAAGACCAGTGGAACAATTTTCATGTGCTGCTGAAAGCCTTTAGGTAGATAATGATGCTGGAATCTCTTCCATGGCAGTTTGCCTTCTCTGCTGAACTCAGTACTTGTCAAGGATTCCAGGAGAAGCATTTGTTCTCCTCTTCACTGTAATCTTCTGACCTGTCTTAAGCACCTGTACAATATTTTTATGGCTAACTGGATCAGAACAAAACATCAAATTTTTCTAACACAGTAAACAAAATGTGTGTGTTGATATAATGACCATAGCACAGGTGGCAGAATTAATTTCTTGCCTTGCCTTCATACACAGCCATGGGCTCTGCTGCTTCCTTTTACCACTGTTCTTCTCTCCTACTCAGGTGTCTCCTTCATTTTGCTCTATTGAATAGCTAGTCTTTTGGTTGTAAGAAGTGAGAGGCAGCAGGATGGGATGCCAGTGGAACCATTTTAACTGTCACAGTGTAGGTACTGGGCTCAGGACAGAATTCTGACAGGCCACAATGCCCCTCATCCCAGCCTTGACTAGAAAATTACCATCTGACAGTTTGCAAGACAGAGATCTTACAGCTAAAACTTTCTGAGGTAAAGGTGATGATTTAGTTACCTGAGTGTCTAGTGTAGTACAGACTGGGACTCTGGCTCCCATAGGCATACTGCAGTGCACATTCATAATAACAAATTAATTTATTGTGAATTTATTGAATAAATCCACTAATTTATTTGGATGGACTTCAATCAATTTTCTTCCAGTTTACTGGAAAAGGAGTCTTACAGAGGACAGAAACTACTCAAGTTACTGTCACATGAATAATTGCATCCTAGAGTGCATTATACATCATCTTTCTTTTCTTTAGTCTGTGAACAGTTAGGTCTTGCTGTTCACCCACATCTTTCCTTTTTTAGACAAAAGAAATTAATATGGAAACCAAGAGTAGTTTTGCTTCCAGTGATTTACACCATAGTACCACAAAGTAGGCAAAGCTCAGCTGCAATCATCCTTTTTACTCACGAGGATATCCAACAGTTTAGGACTGACAGGCTGAGATGGCCCAGTGTCACAGCAGTACTGGTGCTCATTCAATGACACCTTAATGAGAGGTGAGAAAGATGTTTTCAAAGTGACAAACTCTGGATATAAATAGGAAAGTCATCCACACCTCTTGTTTCCAGCCAGAGATAGTAATAGCTGGTGTGGCAGCCTTGCTCTGGTGGGCTCTGCAGAAGCTGGTGGAGAGGCAGATAAAAGAAAATCCTCAGAAAGATCCATGAAGCAACATGTGCAGGGGCTGTGCAAGGAGGGAGGGGGCAGGCAAAGCCCAGGGAGAGGGCACCCATGCAGCAACCTTGCATCGAAACCAGGCCTTTTCCTGCATTGCCTTTACATCTATATTTCTCTAGCAGAGAAATCATTCAGTAGTGAACTTCCTCTACAGACCCCAACATGTTTTACCAACCCAATGTTATATGTAGGCAGGCAAATGTTTTGAGTTCAGAGTTCTAAAGGCAAGGGGGAGAGAGTTCTTTCCTTGAAGCTGGCTCTGGGTAGTGTTGAGAGTTTACTGTTCCTGTATTTCCAGCCTCTCTCTTCCACTGGAGCCCTTGCTCCCCATCTGCATCAGGCACACTTTCTCTTTAGTGAGTCCTCCCTCTCTATGAGTTTGTGGGGTCTCCCTAACCTGGGTATTCCCTTCACTGGACTAGAGTTTCCTGTTTGAGTCTCCCCATTTTAAGCTTACAGAATGATACTTTTGCACTGTCTGGGGCCAACACTCAATGAGGACTATGCAGCCAAAGCATTGTAGAGAAACAGGAACAGCTTCCCTCACACATACTGTGATCCCCTTAGTAATATTCCCTGGCTTCCTCTTAGGAAAAGGTCGTATTTAGCTAGCTGGGTTATTTGCCAAATCATTTGTAGATCCTAAGCCAAAACTTCTGACACAAACAGGACTGGTATGCGACAAAGTGATACTCAATTATTCAATCAGTTTTTATTCCAACTCAAGCTAGCTGAAGGATAATAAATGATACAAAATGCTGGCTCCCCAAAACATTTGGCTAATCGATCTCTTTATTTCTGGATCTAATCAGTGTTCCAAACTAATATGCATTCAAGCTTGCATTAAGTGTTTTTGTTACTGATCCAAATCTCTTGCTCTGTATATTTGGAAGCCCCTTTGCTGATTGCCTCTCAGCAGGGGTGGTGACAGCAGTCCTAGGGCTGATGGCTGTACCCTCAGGCTGCTGGGACTGGGGAGAGCTCAGCATCACGCAAACGCAAGAGCTAAATTTTGCCTAAGGGCAAAAAAAAATGGGGGGAAGATAAAGGTGAAGTCTGAACATAGGCAGCATCAAAATGAGAATGGCACATCAGCTCATGGCAGCTGGGGGAAGGGACAGTGCCGCAGACTGCCGGGCAGCTGCTCAGCACAGCCAGCTTTGCCTGCCAGCACTCAGGCTTTGGATTTTTATTTTCTCTTGAAATCTCTTGAGGGATGAGATGCTAAAGTGCTGTAAAGAACAAGACTGCAAATCACCGGCCTGTCTGGCTGTAATGATTTGAGGGCATCATGTTATGTTGCAAGTGCTTCCCGATCTGCGTCCCCCTCTGGCAGGCAACCCAGCTGTGCCGTGTCCTGCTCTGCTGTGACCTACCCAGCACAGGGAGGCCACTGCCTGCCTTGCAGCCAGCTCTGCTAGGGAGGGGAAGGAGAACCCCGACCTAAACCCCGCTCACTTGACGCTTCACATTGAAATCCTGCAACAAAGGATATGGGAGGAAAGATCTACATGTTCGGTAAATCCCATTAGCATTGCTGCAGTCCCAGTTAGGAAATACCTTGTGTGCTCTCCAAGATCCCTTGACAAAGCAAGGGATTTCTTTTCTATAGGAAAGTAGGTGATCCAGTGAAGATGAAACCAGCCTGCTCTTTCTGTTCGGTGCTGGGGGGAACAACCTGACACATTACTGAACAGGATCCACCTCTTGGGCATTCAGGAGTACTGTCTGACTCAAAGGCCAAGCAGAATAAGCATGTGAACCTTTCTCATAGCTGCCATTGTAGAAATTTTCCAGTTAGTTAGGCAGCATAGAAATACTGGGCATTTGCAGGTATGCATGAGATGATGTATGTCAGTAGCTCCACTTTGGTGAGCAGGCTGCTGCTGAGGAGGGGTGCAGGACACTCCTTGATGCATCAGCAATACTGAGGCCTTTGCACATCAAATAAGTTTTTCAGTGTCATTCCCCTGCCATTTTGTCAGCAGCCAGTAAGCTTCACTGAAAGAGGGTCCCAGGGCTGGGACTGGCATTGCTCCAGAGAAGTTGCTCTGCCCTTCTCTACAGGATTGAGATCATCCTGGTGCTCCTTCCTTTGGTCCTTGTGGATCATGGTGCTACTCATCATGACCAATGCAATCTGGAGAGGTGGCAGGAGTGCCTTGGGGTGTCTATGCTTTTGAACATGGTCCTGCCTCCCTGGGCATGTGGAGATCCTGCTGTTATTATGCCAGGATACATGCCAGGCTGCAGCAGTGAGTACAGGCATATCGTCAAGGGCTCAGTCTAGAAAAAATTACTAGAGCAGATGAAAGGAGAACAGAGGAAGGGATTTCACCCCCTTTATTTAAAGTCACATTTGGTTTCTTGGCAAGGAAAGCCACAGAGAATATTTTTCAGGGATGCAGCTACTCTGAAAGATTTGAATCTGACATGGCTACCCCTTCTTTGTGACTTGAAACACAGGAGAGAAAAGAGATGGTATCTGTGAGGCAGATCTGAGCAGTGTGAGTCATGCTTATCACCATCCCACTAATGTATCCAATTTGGACAATTATGTTAAACTTGATGTTAACCTTCCTCAAAGTTCTTTGAAAGCAAACCAAAGTCTCTTCTGGCCAGGGATACATAATTCTCCATATTCTGTGATTACTATCAAAGGGCCAGCATGCAGCTTAATTTGTTATTGGTTTCAAGGTATGCTTAGAACTCAGGGTGGTTGTAATAGTGCAAAATATATATTTAATAATGAGTAATAACTCCATAATCTGTGGCTCTCCCTTCTTTCTTGATGTGTTCTCTTCCCAGCCGCAAAGCACAGGAACCCTCGAGCATTCCTTTATGTCATCTTAAAACCATTACTCCAACATTTTGTTCTGTTCATTCCTTTTCTCTAGATTATTACTACATGTTCAGACTACAAACTATATCACGCAGAGCCCTTACCCCCACTATATGTGAAAAATGTTTTCAATAGAATAAAAATATTGCTAACAGAACACTGTAGAAACTAAGTATTCATTGAATTTTAGGACCTGGTGGTAAAAGCAGATGCATTTCTTGTTCCTCTGACACAAGGATAATCGCTGGTCTGCTGCAGCACACACCATTCCCTGATAGGAGATGAGAAACAGAGGGTGTTGAAGTGATTGCCAGAGAGAGACCAAAGGGAGGAGAAACTGGGAAATACCAGCACAAACTGCTCCTTTGTGGGAGGAACTGGTCCTGAGGGTAAGGGCATCCCCAGAGTTCTCCTTTGGTGTTTGCTAATATTGTCACCCTCTCTGTATATGATGATATTTTTTTGTTGATTTTGCCATTGTTGTCATTATCATTAATTGGTATTGTCACCCCGTGACTGCAGTCATGGTGCAAAGAAGCTTAATTGAGGCAGCAGATGGGTGTAAGAGCTGCTTCTGCAGCCTCCCAGTGCACACCTGCCGGTGGCAGTGCCATTGCTGGTGGCCAAGGTGCAGCTGGAGGCAGCAGAGACAATGGCACAGGTCCTCTGCTGCACAGCAGAGCCCTGCACACAGCCATGGGCTGCAGTGTCTTCAGCTTCTGCAACCAGATCTTCCTACATGTGTCTCTTAGGAGCCAGAGATGCACCCTGGCCATATCACATTTTGCTCAAGTTGCATCCAGCAGCATTTAAGGAGATGGAAGTCATTTGTTGCAAAGTTTTTCCCCTCACCCCACTGAGTAATCTTTTCTGACATGGTGTGTAGGATCACTACCATCTCTTCTCAAAGTGTTTCCCCTCTGAACTAACAGGGAAGGAGCAAGATGCAGCAGCTGGGGACAGAAAGGGCAAGGATGGGGTTTTTTTTTGAGGGCCAACAAGTGCCTCAAGAGCTAGTCACAACACCCTTTCATCGATTTTGTTCAGCACTCAGCAAATGCAGAGCCATTGATTGTCCACTGAATAGTCTGTAGAGCTCTGCTTTTGCTGAGTTGTGTGTGGAACTGAGCCAAAAGGAGAAGAAATAATTAACAGTCTGCCCTGTCCATATGTTTAAAATACACTACAAAATGAAAACAGTCCTGTGGAGAGTTCTCTGCATTAAAGCTTTTCCATCATGTGGAGTTGGAATATTTCCTCTATTCCTTAGGGGGGGACTTAGGACAATATTTGAGAAACCAGAGTTACTATTAATTTTAAGGCTCTTTCTTTCCAATTCTTTCAATTCATTATTCATTCTTTGTATGCCGGAATAATAAAGAATTAAGTGATTGTATGAATTGAAACTACTTCAGATGTTCAGAATTCATAAGTATGGTAAGAAAAAACTGAAGTGGGCTTAGATCCTGATAGTACAATCTGGAAAACTGAAGGATCCTGTTTAAAAACAGATTTTTACTGCAACTTTATGGTCCAGACCAATTTATTTAAAATAGATTTGACATCACCAGACCCAAACCCATTTAAAGTAACTTATGGGGTTTGAATTTCTTGGGAGAGAAATGACATTCAAAAGTCTGTTAAAAATAGAGGGTCCTTGTATGACAAGGAAGGAATTTGTGTCAATCTCTGCTGATGTGCTATGGAGTGTACATACCCATGTAAATGCTGCCCCTGCCTGTTTAAACAACTACTTTCAGAAAATCTCCTAAGAAATCCTAATAGCTCCTCTGCTCCTAAAAGTGCCTGTTTGCATCATTATCAGACTCATTGCAATTGCTTTCTGGTGATTCACCAATGCAAAGTGAAGATCAAAGCAGAACCAGCCAGCAAAGGATCCTCACCTCCTGAGTAGTCTAACTATACATCCAGGTGAAGGACCTGCACAAAAATCCAAATTCTCCTCTTGTTGCTGCTGAGATCCTTCCCCGGGCTTTTCTGGCCCCCGGCATCAAGAGTCTATGAAAGTAAAACTGGCATTACCAGCCTGGTTTAGGACAGATCCCAAGGTCAGTCATCCAGCCTGCCATGAGTGTTTCCTAGGTGGTATCCTCAGTGGAAAAGCCAAGGGCTGAACAACCTATAGAGCAGCCAGCAACTCGACCCTTTGCTTCACCCTTTTGGCCCTTTGGACTCATGTTCAGGTCTGCTGGCAGAGGCACGTGGAGATTTCATTGGCTGCACCTGTAAACGTTAATCTCTCTAATCATTAATCTGGCACCTTGCAGTGCAAATACTCCAAATGGTTGCATAGGCCTCTGGGCTGGCTGGACTTGGATCAAATATTCCTTGTGGAATCCCAAACATCTGCTTGGCACAGACATTGCTGGACTGGCACACTGGTTGTCCTCAAGGGTAAGCCAACTATTAGCTCCCCAAACAACTGGGGATGGTTGTTGTATAACATCAGCACCCTCTCCCTGCTCTCCATGTCTCAGGGGCTTATTTTTTCTGTAGTCCCTTGCCCCACACCTCTGACTGGTATGGCAGGTTTGCACAGGGCCCTGCTTATGTATTATGTGTTCACAGCTGGAGCACAGCTAGGGTTGCCCATGGAGGGAGGGATAGCAAAACCTTCAGTGTCAATCCTCTACCTTCTGGGGAAAAAAGTGTGAACAAAGTGTGTCTAGGGCTAGGAGATATATATCACTGGCTGAGCAGGAGGAGTGTCAAAACTTTCTCCTCTGAGAAGCTAAAATACTCTGTTTTCTTCATGGGAACCAATGCTCTTATCCTGCCATATTTTCCCAGCACAGCCCATGTGTCCCTGCTCATTGCTGCCCAGGCCTCTTCTCTAGCTGTGAATGCCACAATATAGTGGCATAACACAGATTTCACCTTTCTTTTATTTTTTCACTAACTGAAAGCTCAAAACAAATTGAATTATAGAACTATGTGGATAATTCAGTAATTAAAATCTTGTGAGGAGGTGTAAAAGCTAATCACAAAAACAAATAGTTACCCAGTAACTTCCTTACATTAAGAACTGTACATGCTGTATAATATAATAGGAGCTTAGAGAGCTGAAACCACTGAGAAGCCCTAAGACACAGTTGGAATCACAGGAAAACCCCCACGTTTTCATGGTACAGGCTTAGGAGCAGCCTGGGAAGCTGATCTCTGGGCACAGATGCTGTCCTGACATCCTCCTAAATCGAATTACATGCACACCCTTGGGTACTGTCTACCATCTGCATATGTGCAGCCTCCATTTTCTGAACTACCCAGCCCTGAGGGGCCAGAGACAAGTGAAGGAGTGGGGACAGGTAGGCTGGAAGTCCTTTGTGTTGCAACCAGCCATGAATTTGACAAGGTCCCATTGGAGGAATTTGCTCTGGGAATTAGGTTGATAGGTAGCGTCAGAAGGGCTGAATAGGAGGCTTCACACAAAATGGAAAAAGGGGTGTCAGGGAAGTAAGGAAAGTCACTATCATATTAGTAATGTCATTTAAATCATTCTATCCTGATCTTGCCCAGAGGGGAAAAGCTGGCAGGCATCCCCTGACAGGAGCAGGAATGTCCTGCAGAACAGGTTGTGCCTCTCTTTCCTCCCCAGGCAAAACAGGGTTCAATAGGGAAGAATGCTTTGGGATTCTTTAGTATTCTCCCAGCACCCTAACTGTTGAGAGCAATAGACAACCATTCCTCCAAGTTTCAGGTGATCAAAAAAATAGGTCTGGATGGAACTGTCATAGCTCACAGCAAGGCAGGAGCAACAGCCCTTTGTAGATGCAGAGATGTCCCGTGAGGAGACCATAGGCTGGACATGAACAATGAGTAGCCTCAGGAGAGCTGTCAGGTTTTACAGATCTGGAAGTGTCTCACAGCCCAAATAACAGGTACCTAGCTTTTAAATCAAACCACAAAGTCCCTGGTAAGTGGGTAACTGCATCTTACCGGTGACCCTTGAGCAGTAGTCACAGCAAGATTATCAGTGATGGTGAAATCAGCCTAAAGGTAAGGGAAAAATACACAGACAAGAATTTAAATAACAGCAACATTGTTATTTAAATAAGGAAACACCCCCTCTGAAGCAGCTGAAAGGACAGTTAAGTCTTAGCTAAACTGAGGGCCTTGGAGCTAAGAGAAACCTCTACTGAGTCTTGAAGAGAAGCAGTCCAGGGAGAACTAGTCGTCCACAATTGTTCATAATACAGCCTACACGTGGGAAAAAAGAAACCTTGTCTTTTGTTAGAATTCATTTTTTTTTTATTTTCTGTTAAATCATTTTGATCCTGCTGAGGTCTCACATTCAAATATTTCCTTTCATTGCATAGTTAAATTTCTGTAATCGTTAGATGCTGAATTTTCTACTGATCCTTCAGGGCAGACAGTCTGAATGAGAAAGGGTAGAGGGATCCCTTGTCCATCCATTTTAATTTTAATTTATTGCAGTCAGTACTGTCCTTTACCACTGCATAGCTAGGGGGAAAGGAGCTGACCCTTCAGCTGGGGGATTGCAGTAACCTTGGTGTTCAAACACACAGCCAGTACACAGCAAGAATCTGCTTTGCCTGTTATATGTTTTTCCCCACAATACTAAATTAATTCATTTTCTTAAAACAGGTCTTCCTAATACAAGGATCTATTTTAGATACAAAGTCAACATTATGAAGTGCAATACATCACATTGTATCCTAATGAGTTATGAAAACAAGCTATGAAAAGCTGAATCTCCTCTGTGTTTTTAAACAACTGTTTTTCACTCAGCCCAAATAGTGTTAATAGTAACTAGAGCAATACAGTCCTACTATTTGCAAAGCCCCATCAGCTCAGATATTTAGTAAGCTCTGGAATTAAATAACCCAGTTTCAACATCTACTTTTTGCAGCAAGACAGTTTTAATTAGGGAGGAATCAATCTTTAAATAATATGAAAGGAAATAAAAATTGTTCACCATGTAGGAGAAATCTAAATTTTCTGAAGCATTTTATGTTTTTGACAGTAAATTTCACCCCAAAAATTGTACAATTCACCCTACAACCTTTACATTATCAGTATGTAAACTGACCAAATGTGAAATATATGATAGTATCCACAGACATAAAATTACCTTCTTATGTGTTGGAAAGGTCTGCAAGGTTACCATGCTTGTATGGTATTATTTCCCACCAGTCAGAAAATCTGAGTTTGCAGATCCCTGAGTTTTGATCACTAACAAGGCTTTTATTTGAACCATTAAATCACACCATGGTCCCCCAATTCAGCAAGATGCTTAAGCACTGAATCTGAGCTTTAATGCCAAATAAACAAGCATATCATACTGTTTTGACATTTAGGCTGCTATACAAACTGAAATAAAATGCATCTAGCTTAATGTGTTCATTAAACATTCTGTGTAAGCACACAAAATTACAATCTTAGTATTGTATAATGAAATCATAACTGTTGCCTGCAATAATCTCAGCATAAATCTTCCTGCTTTCCCAAGGAAGTAGTGGTAGACTCCTCTGAAATCTGCTCTATAAAAGCAAATAAGTCATGAAAAAACAAACAAGAAAGGTCAGTCAGGACTGAGTCCTCAGAAGACAAATATTATTATGCTTCTAGAAATCCAATTTTTGTCTTCCCATCTCAGGATTCATTCCTGTACCATCTCTTCCTTCCAGTGTGCTCTTTTGGCGGTTGATTGGAAGATCTTGCGATACTCAGCATCATTACAAGTTATGACTTCATTCCTGTATATTGGTGTGTGTAGGTTTATGGCGCTTTGCCAGCCTCTTGAAGTTGCGATCCAAACCTTCAATTTCTCATGCATGAAAGCCAAAAAAGTCTAGATAGCATTCAGAATGCCAAAAAAATCTGATGTTTGCTTTCTTCATATACCAGATGATGCACTGTCAGCAGTGTTTACAAAGGCTGGACACCAGGAAACCCACCTGGCAGGCAAAAACCAGGCATGTACTGGTCTTTTTACAACCCCTATTGAAATATCTTGCTGACTTTTGTTTCATGCTAAAAATGCGAGAAAACTCTCTTTTTCAGCTCGTTAACAAGCGCAGGTCTTCATTAATGACTATTAAACCTATATAACCAATCTTTTTGCCCATCCCTGCCTGGTGGGCCCATTTGTGCCAGGCAGAAATTCCAGTATAGTGCTGATGATTTGCATTCACCCTCTGGGCATTGCTGTCCCTTGGCAGAAGTGAAGTATCACTCTCCCAGCAAGGTGCACATCACCATGGTAATTGAGGGCAGAGGTACAAAACCTGGCTTAGGATAGGTGGGTGCTCTGAATCTAGGTGGCAGCAGGCCACGCTGTCCCTGCTGTTTCACTCTGAAGCAGCCTGAGGAGTGCCCAGTCCAGCATTGGCACCCGTGCCAGCCTTAGTGCTACCCCAGGAGGTGGACAAGCTCTAGCCAGGACTAGTCTCAGTGCTGTGCTTACCAGAGCATTTAGGTATGCTCAGAGAAGTACAGGTAAGTGCTGTCTGTTCCCTTTGCCTTCCTCTTCAGCTTCATCAGCTGCCTTAGTTTAAGATTAAAGAATTCTGAAGGACAATGGTGTTTCACAAAACCTGCTTGCACCTCATGCTTCAATGGCCCCGAGCAAGAATCTGTCTCGAGTCCTTTCCCCATCTGCTGTTGTAGGCACCTGAGCCCTTTCAGCCAGCAAGATTTCCAGCTGAGCCCTGGGCACCAAGGGACTCCTGCGTAGGTCAGTGGACTCTTGGTCTTTGAGGCCTCCATGAGGCTGGCCAGGGAGCCACCCAGCCTGCTCTATGTCCCTGCTGGGCATACAGCCTCTCCCCCGATTAATGAGCCCTTCTGTTCACTAGGCTATTGCTGGTCTTCAAACAAAGCAGGGAAGCCGTGATTTGGTTGGGAGGGAGGATATGCTAAGGAAACATGCCTTAAGGAATAGGCTGTTATTGCTTTTGCATCAAGATTGAGAAGCCCTGAGGAGGAGACAAGGAGGAGGCTGGGAAGGCAGACCTAAAGCCATTTGAAGTGGACAGACCGGATTTATAGTGCCAGACACCGATAACAGGGATGCTGCTCTTTGATTTGAAGACTCTGTTTGCCTGATTAGTAGAGTGACATGTAAACACTTGGTAGGAAAGCTTGGTATTAAGCTAAAAGTGGCAAGAGTTGAAGTTGCAGGCTGATTGCAGAAAAGCTTGAAGCCTTGTTATTTTAATTGTGTCTGGACTTCAGCTTTTGGGCCCAAGCTTAGTGCTCTTGGCAAATTCAGTCCTCATTCTGAGTCAAAAAAGCTGCTACTCTTATGATATTAGAGAGCATATTTGGAACATATCATTCAGCCCATGGTCCCTCCCGTGATTTCTTAGGTTTTCATAATCTTCCATTCAATTCTTTCCAGTCTGAGGAACACCAATGTTGCAATAGCCCTAAGGAGAAAATCTTAATTTAAAAACAAAAAAACAGAGGTGGTTGCACAGAAATCTTTAACTGTGTCTTGATGTCAATGGCTACCTGAAATAAATGAAATATGCTGTTGTGTTGTCAAACTATATGTGGTTAACTATGCCAGAGAAATATTTCATTCAGTTAAAAAGGAGAAAAAGAGCAAGTTTGGGACACATTTTTCAGTTCAGGCAGAACATGGCCCACCTAATCTAGTTGGAAAGGAAAGGAGAAAACCTGAACCATCACTTCAGCATTCAAACATGCCCAATTTATTTTAGAATGAATTGTAGTGAAATTGAAATTTGAAATCAGAGAGAGGAAAATATTAGAAAAAAGGAAATAAAATAACCTGGATTAGCTTCATGTTTTCATCTCTTTTTTCATTTGATCACAGACCCGATAGGGGTGACATTTAGCTACAAGGAGAACCAAGAGAAAACAATTGTTAGTTGTGATCTAAAGCTGATGTGACTCAGCTGAAGGACATCCATGGCTTGCTTCAGGCTTCAGAAGAGCTGGGTTTAGTTCTAGAACAGGCACTGTGTGCATTTCACTCCAGATCCTCAGAGGTACTGGGGCAACTGTGGGCCATTGAAGCCAAATTTAAGAGCTTTTGAGGGACCAGGTGCTTGTAAAAAGTACCCCAGGATCTCCATCAGTCCTCAGTGGCCTTAGGACACCCGAGTCAGCAGCAGCTCAATCTGCTTCCCTCTCAGGCTTTGTATCTGCAGCTCTGTATCCTGAGGCTCTGGCTGGAGAGCCCGAGTACAAACTGTTCTCAGTACATGTTCAGGATCCTCTTCCCTCCCCCCATCCTTTACAGGAGTGCTCACGAGGT
Organism: Certhia americana; assembly: GCA_018697195.1. Lineage (NCBI taxonomy): Eukaryota > Metazoa > Chordata > Aves > Passeriformes > Certhiidae > Certhia > Certhia americana. The sequence goes on from CM031859.1 coordinate 72,476,163, forward strand.
GGGTCAGCACCACCGTGCTCTTTTTACCTGCAGGAGACTGAGGTGTTGCCTGTGGGAAGCCTGCCAAGAACAGCAACAAGCTCTTCCCATCAGAGCCAGGAAAACACAGCCCTATTTCACACTGTACTGGTTTATCTGTCCTAAATCTCTCTGACGCCCACAACCAGAACAGACCATCTTAAAAACTGCCCCCACAGCTCACTAAAATAAATGGGAAAGGAATGGGAAGGGAAGAGGAGCTGAATCAAAGTTTCATAAACAAGGTGGATTAGGACTGAATTTGCTGCATCTAGTGAGAGGGGCTCCAACTTGCTTCTATGAGAAAAGATGTGTTATTTTCACCACCTCCCCTTCTGTCTGTCTGTTATTCACATGCTCCCTTAGCAACATTTTAATTGGCTGGGTGATCTTAAACACCACCCAAGGCAGAAATGGTCTCAAAGGTGTTACTGAAAGATTCAGTAGCATCAGCAGCTGGGTCCAGTCAGGAAAAAAAACAAGCTTCATTAACTCTGCTGTTCACAGAGTGGCTTATAATAGTGTAAATATGTTTAATACCTTACTGCTTCTGTCCTAGAAATTTGCATTTAAAAGAAGAAGGGAGCTTGCAGATTGAAATGTGTAGTTAGATCCCCCTAATTATATTTCTCGAAAATTCTGATACCAGGTAAGGACACACAGTACCATAAGCACAGAAGCACAGAAGCATTAAATTTTAGCCTTGTGTATGTGAAGGACAGAGAATGTGATTGTTTCTTTGTATGCAGGGCTGGAAAACCCAGGTTTATTCCAAAAGATAAGCAGGGTAGTCTCTAAACAGTTCGCTGACACATGGGATTAACATAACGAATTATCACACAATGTGTTGCAGTTTGAGGCACAGAGATTAATTGCTGAAGGCCAGATGGGAGCGGGTATGGGTAAATACAGCCTTTTGTTGAGAGAAGAGGGAGAGGGCTGACTGCAGGGTTGCAGTAGGCAGGAGGAGAGTGTGACCGCTCCTGGGGTTTTTGTCTTGGCACAGCAGACACAGGCAGACCAGCCTCATGGAGGCCTGCCCTGAGCTGAACAGCTCACACCTTGTGCAGAGTCAGCACACAAACACCCCATCATCTGTCAAGGAATGGGGGGGGAAACAGTGGTATCTCCAGGTTGGAGAGCTTTAGAGAGATACATGGCTCTCCAAGATGGTGCCACATGGCCTAGCACCACCCCCCTCCTTGCACTCTTATTCCTGGGGCTTGCCTGTTCCAGCTTGGATGCCAGTTGTACTCAAGTTGCTGCTCCTTGGCGGGCAGAGTTGAAGCACTTTTTTGTTTTCTCCTTCTGCCATTCCAGGACCTGGCTAATATCTTTCTGAAGGTCAAGGTTTGTTAAGAAAACTTTGAAGTGGTTTATGGGGATGACACAAGTATAAAGTCATAGTTCATATGGCAAAAAGGTACATGTAGATTATTAATGAAAGCTGGCTGGGGCAACTAATTTAAGTCATTACATTTAATATCATCATTGAAACAGGAATGCTTATTTACAAGAAAAGTCACCTCTATTTTTAAGATGGATCTAGGAACGATTGCCTACCAATTTGCTGAATATGTCTAAAAAGCCTGCTTTAGAGGATCCTGCCCTCTAAATATCACCATCTAGGGCAACATTTTGATCTGACAGTTAAAACTGAATTGGTAAAATGACTGCCAGTGGGGCTAATTTGCAGGAATGTGCTTCAGTAACATACAAAGATTATAAAGATGCTTCCCACTGTAATTTCAGTATTGATGCATTTCAATTGATTTGCCATCACAGAAAGCATCTGACCCTAGCCCAAATGTTGTATCATTTTTCTATTATGGTGATACCTTGCTTGTTGATTTAGGGGGAAAAAAAAATGAATACAAATACTATTGCATTTACTGGCATTTACAGAAGGATTAAGACATGGTGCTCTGGAACACTACAATGTTGGGCAGCATTGGGTATGTATCCTGAGAGTGAATGGAGAAGGAAGAGCTATATGTGTTAGGCAAAAGCAGGAATTGCCAGTGCCACCAACAATTATACTTCCCCAAACTGAAAACACTAATGTGTTTTAAGCTCTCCCAACCATCCACTGAAATAACATGTTATCCCCCTCTTAAACACATTGCAAGCTTCAGTTTCTCAAGTAATACCAAAGTAATACCCAGTAAGGAACTCTATGTAGCTCCAGTCTTATGCTTTGATGATAAATATCTTTATCTTTTTACTGTTGAAAATCAGCATTTGTTTAGTTGGGGAATAGGTACAGAGTTTGTGGAATGTGTGAAGTAGAACTTAATAAATGAAAGAGGCAAAACATCCTAAGGAGGACATCAATAACCCAAAGACACAGCTAAATTCTGGCCATGTGAATTGCACTCAACAGACTGAAGAGAAGTCACTGAAAGATCTGAACTGCATCTACTCAGAAATCCCCAATCTGAGTACTCAAAGTTAAGTTTTTGTAGTAGTTGTTCAGTTTTGAGAAGGTTCTGTTGACAAAATTCCACTTAGTTAGGCTTCTTGCTGGTGTCTGAGGCAGGCTGAAGGGGAAGCCATGCTTCCAGAATCTGGTTTCAAGGAGACCTGACCACAGAAAAGTCTTGCTCAAAAGTTTCAGACTCACAGCTGCACTTCAGGGAGCCTTGAAACTTGCAGAGCCAGCTCAGGCCAGGGATTTCAGAATTTAAGGTTCCTAGGCTCATAGGAAGTGGGCACAAGTTATTGTTGTTCAGGTTAATTTTTTTAAGGGGAAAAAAACCCTAAAACAACAATTGGCATTCAGCCAGGAGAAGCATTTCACTTTGGAAAAAAATTAAAATTCCAGAACTTATTTTCACCATGAAGTTCTGGAGTTTACTGCCCTGGTTCTAGATTTAGCAACATTGGAGTTTTCCATGAATGGAATTTTGACAACTTTTTATATATCAGCCTCCCACTGAGACGACCCAAGTTCTCAAGGCACAGGAGATAACGTTGCAATTATCTGCATGACCTTCTGCCACTGATATCTCATGTTGCTGGAATGAGGTGGGGGAGAGGAGAAGGAGTTATTTTGCAGGCGATTCTGATTTTCATCCTTCCTTCCAAAACTCCCTCACAATCTTTGCAAGATAAATTTCACAGAAATCCAAGCTTATGTTTCTTTGGAAACTTACTGAACAGCATGTGAGTAATGCAACTGCTGAACCTAAGCAGCTGGTAGGTCTATTCCCTTTCATTTTTGTTTTAGTTGTTGAATTTCTGCAGAGGCAAGTGTCACGTTGCTTCCAGTATAGACCTCTGTTTTGTAGTACTCCATGTGTATTTCCAGTCATCTGGGAAACAAAGAAACCATATGTAACATATGCCTCTTTTCTGTAGTCCATTCTGTATTGCTATAAAGGAATTTAAATGGATGACATCTATTAGAATTTAAGTTGTGAAGGAAGAGATAGAAAGACGGTCAATTTTTTTTTCCTTGCCAAATAATGTATATGTTCATTTTTACATAATACTGTCATCTCCCAGGATATATTGCTGTCATTACCTAAGCCAAAATTAAAAATCACTTCACAATAAAATATCTTGTCATATTTTGCAGCATAAAAAGGTCTCAGGGACAAATAGACCAGGAAAACAAGATAGCCAAAACCGATATATGCTGACTGGGGCTGCAGCTGAATGAGATTTTGAGATGTAGTACTAATGCTCACATGCAATTTAATTTTCAGAGGCAGAACCCTGTGAAAGACTGGCTAGCTATTCATTAGGCCACCATGCCCTCTTTTGTTCTATTTTAAAGTTGAAATTTAGATGCTGGGAGGGCTATTTCAGACAATTCAGTTAAAGCTAATACACACTCTAATTGATATGGGTAATTGTTTCTAGAAAAGCCATTGATCTACTGCATGCACTTGAAATTCAGCTGGAGCAGAGATTTTTTTAAAGTTCTTTTTATTAAAAAAACCCAAACTTACTGCTTTATGTACACAGCTTTTGAGAAAGAGTCTACTTCTGGCTGCCTTTTAGCTAAGAGAGCTGAAAAGCAAAGATGACAAAAGGTGTGGTAGCTGACAGCACATGGGTGATTGCAGGACCATGATCCCTGTTCCTTTTGTGTCAGATGAGAGCAAACTCCAGTGTGCTAAGTAGCAGTCAGGAACTGGATGCCGTGCAGGTGCTAGCATGAAAGCCTATTGCAAGGATTTGTGGTGGAAAGCTCAAATACCTGAACCTTACCTGAATGTCTTATGCTTTGGGTGGAGTCTGACAAATATTTATGCTGCAAGTAACCACATAAGTGCTGGTAATGGTAAGAAACTATCCAGTTGAGCAATCATATTGGTGCAGAACCGAGAGAGAGCATGAAACACCAATCAGGAAAATAGTTTATTTAATAGGAGTCATTGAAGCAAGAGATCTCTGATTGTGACAATATTCATCAAGGATCCAAGAAGATCAAACCAAAATATAGTCACTCTAGAAGAGATTAGCTGTTTAGAGCATTTTTCTTAGATGTGGGAAAGCCAAGCTCCAGCCCATGACTGAATCATTTACACAGATGATTTGTTCAAGTATCTCCTGCCTCCCCAGTGAGTGCCCCAGCCAGCAGGCTTCTGCCTCATTCCAGGAAGGGAAGATACCTGGAAATCTTTTTATTTCTTCCCAAGCAGAAGCAGGGAAAACTTCTGAACTGCTTTCTTTGACCAAAGAAGATTGTGTTCCTCTTCTGAGTGGAGTGGTGTGAAATGACATCGGGCACAGCATCGCGCTTGCACACAACCCCACAGAACAGCTTACCACTGCTCTCCTAGCAGACAGGAGAGCATGACTGCTGCTCACATGCTGAGGTGTCAGCAAGCAGACACAGCAGCAGGGTAGGAATGAGGCAGAAACATTGCTGTGCTGGAGAAGTCCTCACTGACTGCTTTGTGCCCAGAAAGCAGTACTGAGTTTAGCAGTGAGTTGCTAGAGCAAAAGGAGAAAAAGCCTCAGGCAGGAAAAGGTAGAAGAGAAAGAGGGAAGAAGAAACATACAGACCATTCCTGCTACCAGTCGTAAAGGCAGCAAAACTTACAATCTAACCAAGTGCTTTCTCCTTCCCGACAGTTTGCCACTTGTTCAAGCACATACTTTTAAACTAAAAGCCTTTGTACAAGCTCTGTCCATAGTTTTTACTAGATAATCAAAGTTCTCTTCAGAAGAGGATACAGGAAGACTTGGAGGCTGCACAGTGAGGGAGGCTGTAAACACCAGCAGTGCAGCCTGCAAGCCCCTCTCTTGTAGCACGTGGTGCCAGAAAGGGGATCTGGGTGCATTCCTTTCATGAGAATATTGCTCACAAAGAGCTTGCAGCGAATGGCACCTTTGCTACCTCCTCTAGAGAAAGGTGAACACATGAGTTTCCAGGCCTCCAGGAAATGGATCCCCAGAGCCTGTGACAGAGCCAGGAACAGACCCAATTCCCATCTTCCTTGCACATAACCGTGATACAGCAGAAAGCCTGCCCTGTGGATCTGTGCCAGACGAATGAGCAAAGACTCATTTCCCTGCCCCTAGTGTTTCCCTTCATTTTGCAAGTCAGGAACAAGGCAACATTTGGTCCCAAGTGTGGACAGCAGGAGAAATGCAATAATGACTTCACAAGAAATACTGGACAAACAGCTGAACAACTCCCATTGCCTCACATACCTGCTGTACATGAAAATTAGTGGCTTTTGTTTCACTGCTTATTTACATAAACAGACACATAAGACTGGTCTGACCTAAAAAAAAAGATGAAATAAAATGTCACAAACTCGCACAGTTGCAGGACTTGCGTTAACTAGAACAAAAGTGCATGACCTTCCTACAGTAAATGGTAAGGGTGGAACAGGAAAGCTGATGTTCTGTCAGAAATAGCACAGAGAAACATTTATTTCAAAATAAACAGGTAATTCTTTAGCCTCTAAAGCCAGTATATTGCTTCCCTTCCTGCCAAGGATGACTGAGTAAGGGATTATTCTTAAATGTGTGACTGAGAGTAAAAACAATCATAACCCCTCTTCAAACCTTAAGAAAAAGTGTATCTAATGCTTTATTTAAACACGTCTTTGCAAAATTCATCAAAACTATTCCAAGAATGCATCAACAAATTACTCCACTACCCTTAACACCAGGGAGAGGCGACATCTGTCATGTTGTCTGTGACCAGTTCTCAAAGTTCAGTAGGTGGTTCTGGCCGTGCTCTGCCTTACTGTCATCCATGGCAGCTTTGCCTCTAACCTACACTGCAAGAGCTCAGTTTAAGATCTGTGCAGCAAAAGAATAATGTTCCTGTAGGAGACCCATGGGACTCTGGTCCCATGTGAATCTGGTTTGACAGGGGCTTTGGTCATATCTCCCGCATGACACCTGGCAAGCCCCAGAAGCTCTGCCTAAATTTACCTGCTGCTCAAAGAGAAGCACTGTGACCATCAGGGAAGGAAGGTTTGGGGCACAAGGACTAGCTTTTGACCTCAGTCACCCCAGCTCTTCCACAGTACAATTTGTCATCAGACAGGGTGGTGCCTCCGGATCCCTCTGGGGGCTCAGGTACTTTAAAAGATAGCTATGCAATAGTACATATTATATAATAAATGTGGGAGAAATGCTGCTCTCCTAGATTCTTAAGTACTTTAGGTTTGTAAGGTAGGCCTGTAAGTAAGTTACCATTGTGGTACAGTAAATCCTATATGAATCCTTTGCTAAATTGTTTAACTTAAGTTATAAGATAAACGCTGTGAAGTTAAGGTGCTGTTCATTTTAAGCATTAAGTACTGTTGGGCCTTCAGGCCTATTCCCTTTTATTCTTACCATTTCTATCATTTCCACACCCCCCACACCCAAATTTTGATTTTATTTCAGTGTGGTTTGATTGACTCTGGAATTTTGTTTGCTTTTCCTTGGTGTGCCTCAACCATCTAGTAAGTAGTAGAGTGAACCTCACCAATGAACGTTGTTGTGTTGTCACTTTTATATTAAACCTTTTTTAACTGACACTTTGCCAGTGATTCTATAAGTGATCTTAAAACATTCATGATACTGGGCAAGGAACTCTCCCAATAAAATGACACTGTTTAGGTGCCTGCTTGCTCCTCTACACATGCCCACACAAATTACCCACAGGGAACGCATTTTCTCCATAAGCATCTCAGTTAGAGGTTAGCTTACATTTTTGTTAGGCTCACTCTACATGAGAAAAAGTCTCTTCTCCTGGAGATTGCTGGGCAGATTGCTTGAGTGAGTAGGTTCAGTTGAAGTTCAGATTAGCATCTAGACTAAATTAACAAGCCTGTTTGGTTGGCCTATTATTACTTCTTAAGATGGGAGACCACATGAATTTCTACACCTGTGACTGAATAAGTAACCTGTAAACATGCACGTGTAGGGGTTTGTTAGTCACAGTTTGTCAGTTTGTCATCTACTGAGACTCTGTCTTGGCCCTGATTTTATGGGAAAACCACTTATTCTTTGATTTCTTTTACAGGTCTGATTCTCTGTATGTCATTCCAGAGAATGTCATTTACAGACAGTTGTTACCATGTTTACTTTGATCCTACAGATACTCAGTTGGAAAGAAGTACTAGGAATTTAGGGGGCATAATTACTAGAATTCCTTATACCTGCCAATCTGGCTGCATTTTGAAAACTCCATTTAGTGTATTGGAGAAAACCTCAGGAAAGACACAAAGAGTTTAAGCATTACTTACCTTATTAATCTGTCTAAAAGCATTGCTCCAAAGAGGAGGTCGAGTATAATTTCAATTGTTTTACAGCCACTGCAGTTAAATACTTTCAATTAAATCTCTATGACTGTATAGCATCATAATAATACCTTATACCTGAAGGGCCTTTAATCAAAAGGCCTTAATAATTTTATAAATCTACTTTGAAAGATTAAGAAGCTGCCCTCTGAGACGGGACTAGACTTCAGAATACCTGTTTTGCAGAGCACAACCAAAGCATTAAACTGGTCTTCTTTCACTTATGATTTCCAAGTAAAATCCCTGAAGGACTCCCATTGCCGGAGCTCCTCTCACACAGGTCTGTCTTAGTAGCCTCCACAGCCTGGTGTTTTATAACCTGACTCCTCCTGGGCTGCGGAGAAGTTAAATACGGGAAATTCTGATACATACAAAATGGATTTAGGCACAAACTGTCAGGAACAGTGCTATAGTGTAGAGAAAAGCTACAGAAACAATATGCTTGCTTGTGATAAATATATTATGGCTGTATGGCAGCAAACATGTCCTACAAAACACAGAATATGCCAACTGCTTTAATGAGATGTGTTATTATTCAGATCAGTCTTTAAATGCAGCATGTACCCCATAGCTGTTTACCACAAACCCTGGTGTGTTGTACAAGCCTTGTACAAGGTACTTCATTTACAGATAGTGCAACTAACAGATGAAGGAATGGCTTCTGAGATGATTCAGCCTCCAAGTGTGAGTTGCTGTGACCTCTTGTCACAGATGCTGAGGATATGCCCCACTCAGCTTGGATAACTGGCCAGTTTGAGGCAATGGGCAGGTTTCAGAGCTGTCTTTGATCTTTGCCTTTCCCATCATATCGCCTGCTGTCCTCACTTCACCTAAGGGTGTATTGGACTACTGATACAAGTCCCACAGCCAACCAGAGGGAGCTCACAGCTGAAGAGCCTGTGATCTCAAAGAAACCACAAAATAATTCTGCTGTGACAGCTGATGCTGCACACGCTTCTGCGGTGGAAAAATGTCACCTCAGCCTGCTGCTTCTGTGCAAGCAGTGATGGGATTACCTAGAGACTGCAACGTAGTACAAATAAAGCAGCTTTTTGCTCTGTGCCTTCATTTTAATTCCTCTTTGTTTCAGTCTGGAGGAACTTTGCCAGTTTCTCTATCAACCCCTTGAAGGCAGCAGAGGGCTCAAGAGGGGGAGGGATGTATCGGCCTGATGCTGCAAGCCCAGTCTAACACTATGCCTCTGTTCAGAAAGTTGAGTGTTGAATGTTCATGCACCGCTCCACTCTGAAATCAGCAGATTACAACTTTGAAAAAAATTGTTCAGTTAACGTTTCTAAACCTACTTTTCTGGATGTGGCCCTTCCTCTCATGTCCAAACTAAGGCCACTTTGAAGTTTTGCATATTGCATAGGCTATCCATGTCCTGTTCTCTCTACACATGCTACTTTGGTATTTAGGAGAGAAGGATTCAAAACTGGTTCAGCCATATCATGGTGACTTTCCAAGGACCCCAAATGCAAGGCTGGCAACCCTGCCATGTGTTTGTCAGGGTCACAAAAGTCCACCAACACAGGCTACTAGACCAATTGCACGGGGTATTTGGATGGGCCCATGGCTCACTCCTCATCTGGATACTTGGGGAAAGCGAAGTTTACAGCATCACCCCCACCCCCCACCCCCCACCCCCCCACCACCCCGGAAATGCCAGGTATGTTTTTCTATCCCAATGACTTCAGTATCTACCACTCCCTATCTCCAACACCCCGTGAACAAGCAGGATGGCATGTTGTGAGCAGACCTCTTTACTAAGCACACAGGAATTTTCAGGATTTGCTCTCAGACAGCTTTCCTCCAGGAGTTCCAGAGACTGCTGTTCTGGTGTTATTGTGTACAGAGTTTTCAGCATTTCATGGGTCACTGTAAATGGCATTTAAGGTTACTAATCCTTTTAAACTCCTGCACTGGTTCTTTTCATTAGGTTACTATACCCAGCAATTACATATGCAGGGCAATGGAAAGCTCAGCTTTTCTCTCTCCTCTGGCTCAAATTCTCAATACTTTGGGAAAATAGAAACAACCCACTGTATAGAGGCTGTCACCTTAATTTTGTGGATTTTGTCATTAAAAGGCAGCTTTTTTTGCATAAAAATGTTAACACAAGGCTAGCCAAATGCTCATCCAGCCAGTGTCTTACACAGCGGTTGCAGATACCTAGACAGGAAGAAGACAAGCAGAGATACTTTCTGTGCATAATCTCCCAAACTCATCTTGGGGCTCTGGTATTTCCAGATATTTCCAAATTCTTCGTATTTGGGTTCCTCACTTCATCCCTTCCTCCTGTGTTTCCCCAATCGGTTTTGGGGGGGTTTTGGGGGTTTTTTTTGGTTTTTTTTTGTTTTTTTGACTCATATACTAGATGCTAGAGGTTTACAACATGTGGCATGCAATTTACCAAGGCACCATATGAAACAGACCCTCCTCTTGCTTCTTTTGAGCCTCTCCAAACAACTTGTTGGGGGAGACCACTTAGAGACTTTTTTGCCAGTCACTCCACCCCTCTCCAAACACCACTATCCTGTGGGTTACTGCAGACTTGCACTGGTTAACGAGCTGCCAAGGAGCCATTGTCACCGGGAATTCACCTAGAATAATCTCACAAGTGGGCATAGTCAAAACCTAAAGTTTGAAGGAGAGCAAAACAGGCATAGCCTCGAGCTTCATGCATATTTTGAAGGTGCTTATCACTAGAGATGAACACTAAGGGGATGAATACCCTACCACCATCTTTTGTTTTCATCCTGTAGACTAGAAGCTTCTGAAGACACCAGAACTGACTGAGTCTTCCTGCTATTACCTTTTCCATAGTCCACCTAAGTGCATAGTGCTGGATGCAGATGGCAGAACAATGCAGCTGCGGAAGGGCTCCTTGCTCCCCAGATTTGAGCAGCACACGTGGGTGGCTCTGCTGCTTGCAGCTCTGGAGCAGCAGCGCATGGTGCAGACATAACTTCCCTGCCCTGCCCGACCTGCTGTACACCCCTGTGGGTGAGGGTCCGTAGTGACACAGATCCCCCAGGCAGGTGCAAAGGAGAGCCCCTTTATTGCCAAAACCAGGCCTTTTTAACCAGCTAGCCCATTATCAGTTACAGTTTTAAGGCATAACAAACATAATTCAACCAACCACTATACACCATGACGTGAACACGTGATGGTTATATAACTTGTTTTTCTACTCCTAATTCAGCTGAGTCACTTTCCCACAGTCCTTTTCTACTTAGCCGAAGTAATAGGCCTGAGCCATGATTTTACAAGGCCTTCCTTTTGTAAAGTTTTACTTATCAGAAACACATCCCGTAGAGTTTTCCACTCCAGTGCATTCCCAGGAGCTGCAGCAGCACCATAACCCTTTGTTTCCTATGGAGTCTCCTGAAAATATGGCCCAAGTTTCTTAGTCCTATCAAGCAGAATCGCCCTTGCAGCCACATGTACAAATACTAAAGTGCAAGGTGTCTGTCACACACCAGCAGGGTAACACGGCACAGACTTTATTTTCTCATGGCTGCAGTGGAAATGACTGTATGACATGTAGGAACAGGTTTTCTGCATGTGAATGACAAGAAAGAACATGGTTATCAGAGTTGCCAGCCCTTGTATGAGCTGAACTCTGCTCCAGGCCTTTTTACTTACGATATTTTCCAAGCTGGCACTGAAGAAAACTGTCCCAAAGAAACACTGGTGCAACAGGCTGGAATTGCACACCCAACATGTGCTGGGCCCAGCTGGGGTTTCTGGTCCAGAACTGTCTGTGCTAAGTCAGCAATTTGGCACTCCTGGGTGCCTGAGGCCAATATTGTCTGAAAGGACAATATAGACCCTTGTATGTCTCTGGAAGTTAAGGCCAGAGATTGGCTGGCATGAAGAAGGTATAAGCTCTCCTGGCAATGCAGCCCTAAGGCATGATGTCTGCAGGAGCCAGAGGGAAATACAACCCTTTTACAGAGGCTGGTCAAGTGATTTAGACAAAAGCCACCAGCAGAATATACAGGTTCCTTGGGTTCACCTTCATCTTCTCCCGAATTCTTAGGCAAAGATCACTCATTCAGATCCAATTTCTTCAACTGTGGGTGAGAAAAAAACAGTAAAGGCTCAGTCACCACCTATTTTTCTTTTCCTGTGTGAGTTTCCCCCTCTCCAAATTGTTAAGAGGTAGTTTGTGCATCACCAATGCCCTTGTCACAGTATTTGAAAGATTTCCTGGCACACAGCAAAGAAGACACAAGCACAGAGATAACTGACAGCAAAGGAGATGAACAAAATCCTCTGAGGGTGGTGGAGCAGCAGAATGTCTCATTGCAGGGAAAGTATCTTCCCTTTGCCCTTGATAGTCACCCATGGGTGAAGAAAAAAAATCCCCAAACTGGGCACTGCCTAAAGTGACTTTTCCCTAAAGTACAGCACCCTTCCCATGGATGGCCACTTCAACTCCTTTCCTTCATCTTGGTAGGGCTTGCATATGGCTTTAAAATCCTCAAGATGCGGTAGGGAGATCAAAACATGGTGAGAAGGAGGTGCAGGAGGAAGTAATACTGGGCTGGAAGAGCAAGTTTGCTGAGAAAAGCAGCCAAGAAAAATCCTATAGAACTTTTGTCTCATTTATCTTTCTAGTAAGAAAAGAAGGCACATTCAAGTGTGCAGCTGCTACTATATGGCTTTAACTTCTGCAGTCTGAGTCAACACCAAAACTCAGTGATGCAAGTATCCTAGTGACTTGTTCCCATTACCTGGAATCACCAAGGGACTACTTGGACAAAAAGGCACCCAGCTGCAGCACGGCGTTACTGCTTTGCCTGCCACATACTGCTAGCGCTTCTCTCAGATGAGTCAGTCAACGCTGGGGACCTGTTGGATTGGTGAACAGGCAAAGCCACATAAATCCTACAAAAACAGTTACCCTAGGATGTCGTACACTTCTTCCCCTCACCTCACCTTGCCACCTCCCAGCCTTTCTGCAGCTGCAGGGGCCTGAGCACTGGAGACTAACCATCACATTTGAAGATAACCAACATCGTTTATTATGTTGTCTCTACCTGTTGGGAAGCTTCAGCCCAATCATACCCTTAACTTCACTGTGAACTTGTCAGATTGGACAACGGAGCAGAGCTACCATTAACCTGACCTATTTGAGATCATCACCCCACCCTTCCCACCACCTACACAGACACTTTTCCTCAGGAAGCAATTACATTGCCATTCGATTTAACAAAAGTTATTCAGCGTCTGAATTGGCCTTCAACAAGGCCAGCATCAGAGGAACATTCATTATAGGCTCACCCAGTGAATACCAACCCCTCCCTCATCCAGAGGGCTTAGCCCACATGAAAGCCCAGCCTTCTGGGAGTTGTTCGCAGCATTCCCTCCACAGAGTTCTCCAAACAATGTGCTCATAGTGCAACTCACATTGATCAAACAGGTTAGCCATTGAGCAACCTCTTCACTGTCAAGCTTCACACACAAAGTCCTTTCCTCTCTTAAGATGTAAAAGGCCTTCCTTTAAGGTATGAAGCCTAAATAAACTTAGCTGCATGTGTTATTAGACACATGGTGGGAATTGCTGTCTGACTGAGGGCTGTTCTGGGCCAAGGAATGAAGCAAAAAAGAACTGGCATGGCTCAAGACATGGCCAAGATGTCTCAAGTCCTGTATCCCAATAGGGAAACCAAATACATTCATGCTTCATGACTTAGATTTTAATTTTCACATCTTGAAGTTTTTTTAACCTCATTTTCTTTGGAAACAAGGCTTAGTCTGTGCCTTGTTTTATGTGTATGTGTGCATGTCCCTACAGAATTTTCAAGTTATTGGCCAGTTTCAACAATATTTAACAGATTAAAATCTAAAGTTTCCACAGGTTTTGTGGAAACTGGCTTTTCAGAAAAAGACTAGAGACTTGAGTCAGTTGCAGTGTGAGATCACCCCATATTAGTTATCAGTGACTACACTTTAGAAAGGGCCCTTATAAGTGCTGAAAAACTTCTTTCAGATGTTGTGAAAATACAGTAATTCAGTGACTTGCATATTAGCTACCCAAGGGTATGACCAGCCTTGAGCTGAACATCTGTAAGAGATCAGTCCTTCATTCTGGCACTCAAAAAGTTCTTGTTTGAGTTCTTAGAGACCTTGACTCCCATCCTATTCCCTAACCCCACAGATTCAGCTCTTCCTTCTCACTGACTTGCTTCCGTGTTCCAATGCTATTTGTTTTGTCAACTCTGTGATAACTAGGTGCCTGAATAGATCTGAATGTGGCATGGAAATAAACTCCCTGATGAATAATGTATCTCTCTAACTCTTACCTTCCCTCCCTTGAGAGTGAAAGGTTGTCACATTTGTTTTCAACTTTACATTCAGCCAGCTGAAGAAAACTGCTGGCATCTACACCTTGTGAAGACTCTTGGAGAGGCTAGATTTGCAAATTCATGCTACTTATGCCTGCATCATCATTACAAGTTGGTAGCTTTTTCTGTGAGCAACACAAACAGTGGATCTCTCTTCTCCTTCTGCAAAGGTCTTGTAAGCAGAGGAATGGTCATATAATTTTTTTCCTCATTTTCAAGCAAGGAGCATGGATGGATCAGTTCAAAGAAGAGGAATATTTTTTGCACATCAGCAAAATGAATGAGAGAAGACAAGACACCTTGTCAGTGAAATGTGAAGGCAAATTCTGTTGTGAAGTGTCTAAACTCTTAAGATTTTTGTGAGTCCTTAACTCTTGCAGAGACACAATTCCTACTCAGGTCACTGAGAATTTCTACCTGAGCAGAGATTGAATGAAATGAATAGGTTTCACATACAGCCCCAGGAGGTTCAAACCTTTGTTTCAGTTTGGTTTGTTCTAGTACACGCAATAGAAGTTGCAAGTGACTCTTTTGGGCTCTTTTCTATATTTTTCATTTTCTAAAAATAGAGAGCCTATGGAACAAGATGAAAAGTGACCATCTCTTAACCCAGAGACAGGAATAGTCCAAAGGGTTGCCATACAAGTTTTTCCAATCTCCACCCTACCAGGATAATGTACTGCCCACTGTGAAGCTACCTCTGGGCTAAAAGAGCCGTGCAGCCCCCATGCTGATTTGGGAGTTTGGCCTTTCTGCTGTGGCTGCCAAAAGTGACATGAGTTAGTGCTAGGTTTGCTTTCTGTTAATAGCTGTGCTGAGATCATGAGGTTTCTTAAGCTCTCAGTGTCCGACTGAAAACTTTCAGTCAGCAGTGCTGTTTTCTGATGGAATCACACTGGTGACCTAGAGGTGAAAGATGATTTCATCTGTGTTTCCACTAAAACAACTTCATTGCTCAGAGTTCATTCTAATCCATAAGTACTGTGAAAAGGACTATGAACGTGTGTGGTTGCAGCTATACATGGCAAGGCGCCTTTGAGCATCTCCACTTGAATGCAAAGATCTGAACTACTCAGAGTGAGTGATTTAGACATTTGTAATTATTGCACTGCCTGGGTTTATTAAGGCTACTCATTAATGAACTTGAAATTACACTTAAAATGTGTAGAAGTGGAGTTAAGATGAGGCAGGTTCAATTTCAAAGTAATGGTTGGAATCCATTAAAAGGGCAGTAACAGAAATGTTTGGGTTCTATAAGGGTTGACATTATGTCATATTCTGATGGAAAGCACAAAGTTCTAAAAGGCATACAAGGAGTTCTGACTGAACCTCTCTGCCCACTAAACACAGGTCTAGGCTAATGCTATGAAGTAGTTGAACTAAACTCAGAACCCAGCTACTCATGCTGAAGGTAACAGGTAACAAGTCTATCTACTCAGCCTACAAATAAGTATAATGGAATCATAGAATATGCTGAATTAAAAGGTATCCATCAAGATCATCAAGTCCAATTCCTGGTCCTGCACAGAACATCACAAGAATCACAGCATGTGTGTGAGAGCATTGTCCAAAAGCTTCTTGAACTCTGTCAGGCTGATGCAGTGACCACTTCCCTGGGGAGCCTGTTCCAGTGTTGAGTAGCCCTTTGGGTGAAAAAACTTTTTCCTGATAGCTAACCTAAACCTTCTCTGACACAGTTTCATGCTGTTGAAGTTTTTTGCTAAAGTTACTGAAAATGTCCTGACAATCATTTTTTAGTACATGTCAGTAAATTTCATGAGCACTCTAAAAACACTGGTGAGACAGTTTCTGATGCCTTCTTCTTCTTCCTGGCTTCTCAACACTAAAATTGGAGATGGGCTCAAGTTTCTGTTTAGATCCAGACCTGGTTTACAGGCTAGCTTTGGCCTAAATCTACAGATGCATCCTCCTAAATATTTTAATACAGGTCAGACATGTGCTTTTGAAGAAAATCTCCTGATCCTGGCTACTGCCTGTTATTTGTTTTATGTTGCAAAGAACTCTCAGGGCACATGAGACCTCTCAGATGAAACTAGGCAGTAGGATGCGTTCCCACTGTCCATGACTACAGGACCCTGCTAATGTGAAGCAGAGGCATCAGGATGTCTAATGTGATCACTGGATCCTCAGCACCAATGGTTCAGGCCAGCAGACCCACTCAGACCCTGCAATAGAGTCTAATAGAGACATGACATAGATGCCCTAGCATAGAAATATCTGAGCAGACATTAGGTACAAAGCATTTTGCTTTGTGGGGCTTACGCTCCTTCTTAAAATGTGTGTGTTCATATTGAAAGAGAAGGAAACAAGCATTGCTGCCATGAGTAGAGACCATGGCCATTGCCCAGTGCAATCTTGGTTCAGACTATAAAGGGAGCATTAGAAATGCTGTTTTCATGTGCTGGTAAAACAGAGCAGGATGTCAGCACAAATGATTCCTGCTGCTTTTCCTGGGCTCGATTATGACAGTGTGTTTGTGTGAAAAGTAACACAAGCAGAGGTGGGTTTGGAAAGTGCAAAGCTCTGGGTGTGTTAGCAAATCTCAACTGCCAGTACAATGGTAAAAACATGCGCCTGATCTGCCCTTGGGAGCCCACAGGACCCTTGACATAAGTGCCTGCCTACAGAGCAAGGCACCCTTAGGCATGTCCCCCAGACAGTCAGCCAGGAGGCCTCCTGTTGTCAGAGGGGCAGCTGGTAGCAGGGCAGGACAGCTGGAGATTGCCTTCTCCCACAGCTAGCACCTCCCAGCTTGTCTGTACAGTGGCCTTGCTGCCAGGAGCTTGCCTCTGACTCCTCTCCTACCAGTGGTTTAAACTCCAGCAAGGAAACATCTTCTGACCCTTTGTAAAAATGTGATTTAATCTTAGCTGTTCCAGTAGGCTGTCGTTTGCTAAACACACAAGACAGATTAAGCCTGTTAAGATACTTGTTTACTAAAGATCATTAACAATGGCTTTAGAAGTTGTATGTAAACTGTGGTTTAGCAAGACTGGAATAAATATAAAGGCAATATTTTCCCACCTTAGATTTAGTTATGATATAGGAACTAAGGGGACCAGAAAAGCATTGGAGATGGGAAGATTAAGAAGTAAACTTTGGGTGTTCTGTGAGCAGTGTTTACCATGACAGTCTTATCACAAATGGCTAGCAGATTCATTAGTCACCTCATACAGGATAATACAACTGTGTATAGTTCAAAGTCATTTAATATGAACACTAACACTGATTACAACTGTAGAGTATTTGAAATTGAAAGCAGAAGAACTTTCCAGAGACATTAAAATGATTTTGTATCAGTATGAGACAGGAAGAAATAGGATTATAGGAGAGGCTTTGGCTCACACTGGAGTTGTAGGAATGAGTGTACATCCGTATTGAAACTTATACCTGCACATGCCCTGAGATCCTCTCTGAAACAATCTCTAAAATTTGTTGAGTAGGATTTCTCTTCTAGTAGGCTGCACCTACACATATCCTGTATCACAGATCTTCAGTTTTGAAGTGGAATGTTTTGTCTCTCTAGCTTGTTACCCACATAATCACACAATTATTAATTCCGTTTCAATGCTACCCATGATTTCTGCATACCATTAGCTTTGTTTCATTGCTTTGTTCTTGTTGCATTCCATGTTTACCTGTATAAGTAAAATTCTTCTCTTCCACTGCATGTTCCCTGTTTCTTTGCACCAGGTTTCTCCCAGTGTCACAGTTGCCAGCCCGTGGCTTGGGGTCAAGAGGCATCAGAGCTTAACTTTCATCATATGGTAATAAAAGCACCTTCTTTGGCCCAGTGCCTACCTGCTGCAGCTGAGCCTCTGACGAAATGAATGCAAGACAGTCCTGGTTTAAATAAAGCCCTGGGCACTTCTGCAGTGCACAGCAGTTCTGCTTGTGCCCAGGAAGGCAAGGCAGCCTGGCCAGCTCCTTTGAGCCCTTTACACCCTAGTGATCAGTGTAATGAGCAAGCTGAGTCTCCCTTCACTTGCTGCACACTACAGAGCAGATGACAAGATGGGCTCATTAGCTCTTTCACATTAAAAATGCCAACAAACATGTGACATGAACCTTCCTTTCTTGCAATACATATGAGCTTGCAGGAAAGGATAAACCAAAGAACCCCACAGCCTGTCTATGTTCCTTAACCATTTAAATACAGACCTGCTGTCTGATGCCCCATCTGCTCCAGTATGGCTGCAGTGTATATCAACCAAAGGATTTTTCTTGGGCAAAGATATGGTATCCTCCTCAGCAGTGGAATTGATGTTAGCAATAACCCTTTTTCAACTATTCAAGGTGAAAAACAAAAGCGACACAAAAGTGACAGCAGTGACAACCCTCTGTCATAAGGTCCTGAAATTTGCTGCAAACAAAAGAAAAGAATTAAAGGCTGATGGATGGTATGCTATTTAACGTGGGGCACTTAATCCTGAAGGAGAGGCATCTTCTATGTTATACTTGGCCAACATACACCCCCCCCCCCAACAAGCCTCAGAGGCACAGCAGGTTTGGCAGATCTCTTGTGTGGCTTTGCAGTCCCTGACACTCCTCTCCCTGAGAACTTGAGAATCCCGCCAGCACCAGACACTATTTGTACACGCTGGGGGTGGCAGCGAAGGTGTGTCATGAGGGAGGCAGAGTTTGGCCCTTACTGTGGGGGTGACACTTTAAGAGGTGCAGGCTACCCCCACAAAGGGGTTACACCATTTCAGGCTCCCCAGGGCAATGAGGCCGTGCATAGACCAGATCATCTTGGCTTAGCTGGGGCTACTCCAGCACCGCCCTGCAGGGCTGATTTTCCCTGAGATTGAATGTCCCTGCAACTGCTTCATGTAAACAGATATCATCTGAATTCTGACCTGCCCCAAAAGGTATTTATGAGACTTGTGTAATTAAACATTCATTACTTCAGCTGAAATATAGAGATGAAAATGCAAGATGTAATTATGAAACATTATTATGGTGATAGTGTGGCTAAAAGTAAAGATCCAAGAGGGACAGCTCTCCAGCCTTGCACCTTTTTGTCAAGATCTTTTATTCCTTAGGGATTAGGAACTGAGAAGCTGGGGGGCTGAGCTTGAGGTATGTTGCCTTATTTCTTATGTGGCCAGCAGACTGCTGCACATGGCAAGTGGGACCCTCTCCTCCTGTGTTCCAGGACATGAGGACTTTCAGTGACAAGGCATTTACTCACCAAGAACCATTAAGAGGGAAGGAAATCTCTGGAGGGCTTGCCTGCTCACTGTGTGAACCATGGTTTTCATTAGCTTGATAAGTAACAGTTGAAATACAAGATGAAGACCAGAGCAGAGACTTATCAAAATGTCATCCATGGTTATGAGACACACACTGTTCTCATTTGGGCTTCTTTCTCCTCTCTGGCATCCCAAACTGCTGGGGAAAAAAAAAAAAAAAAGGAAAAAAAAAAAAAAAAAAAAAGAAAAAAAAAAAGAGAGAGAGCAAGAGCAGAACTTGCTCAAAAGACCATTAGCAGAATATGTTGGAGTAGGTAGATTAAGAGCACTTTTTCCTTGTGTGAGGGTGGAAATGCAGCTCAGAGCAGTATGCTCAAGGCACCTCTTGAATATTTGGGGGTGGAACTGTCTGTACCTCTCCATCACTCCACCCTGGAAAGATTTGAAGTTGCAGTTACAAAAGCAAAGCAAAGTGAAGCTGAGTATTGTATCTGATCTGCTCCACAGGAGGAGACACTGCCTATGCTCCCAGCTCCTTCACATACTCCTCCCTAGGGAAACATCACCACAGCTGTGTGAATACTGAGGATGGTGAAGAACCCAACCACATCTGACACCACTAGCTGCATCTGCACCAGGAAACAAAGAAGGGTAGGGCATGAGCACTGACTCTAACCTCTGAGTGTCCACACCACTGCATTTTGAGCAGGCTGACTGACATGATTTTGGCCTGTGACAGCTAGTCCCCACCAGGCAGCAGCTGGGGAGAACATAAAATGGAGGGAATGTAATCCTATTTTCAGGACTGAGAAAATTCAGCAGCACAAGCAATGAACTGTAATACCTCAGTTTGCCTCAGAGTTCAAAATTGGCCTCTGGGGTGAGTTATTTATTTGTATATAGAAGCCTGAGCACAGAGACTGTGGCCAGAGCAGGCCTGGAGCACAGACTAATCTCTTATCTAGCAGGACAAAGTGTCCTGCTGGAGCTGGAAAAAGGCTCTAATCTCACTTTGCTTTCCCTTCTGCGGGTAAGCCCAAGACAGGATGCTCAAGAGCTGTTACAGTAGCCAGTGGTCTCAAGTGTCTACACCGTGGCACTGCTTCCATGAGATCTGCATAAAACTCAGGGCTCCTGCAAGAAACTGACCCCCCTTTCTTCACAGAAACTGTCATAGGTGGGAAAACAGAGTCCTGGCTGAGAGGCCACCAGCCATGGAGCAGGTGGCATGGACAGCTCTCCCCATCCCTTTCCAACAACGTGACTCTGAGATCCTGGGGTAAGGCTTTTCTGTCAAGGCAAACTGAAGAGTTAATCTGGCAGGTAGACCCAGCTTGAATTGCATGATGTGAATTCAGATTGAGTAAGTGTAATTAGATGATGAGAACCTCATGGCAGGGCGTGCCCTAGTTTCAGTCAAAGGTGGAACATTATTAAGTACCATTTACATCCAGAGAAACACCCACTTTTGAAATCGCTGATGCCAGTAACACATGCTTTGCATTTAACTCACTCAGTGAAATGGGAAGTCAGCGGCAGAACACAGAGTTTCTAATTTGCTTGCTGCCAGCACAGTGATTAATGAGTTTCAAAACACCCCATCAGCCAATTTTGATGGATACTAACCCTTTAATAGGAATCTCTGGCTGGATTCTTGTTACTCGGATTTAGTGCTCAGACCAGTTAGACCATAAATTATTTTCTCTCTGGGAAAAAGAGCAAGCTTCTCCAAGATAAGCAACTCAGGGTTTTTGTTTCATAGAGACCAGCTGCAGGAGCAGGGACGCAGTACATTTTGTGCTCCTTGCCTATCAACATGCAATTAGGAACAATCACTCTGCACCATAGGCCACCCTTCTTTGGGTGGGTGGAGTGAAGGCTAAGGGCAAAAAAGCCTCTAAAGCTCAATTTAAGAAACATGCTAAGACAGTGAGGCCAAAATGTACACTTTCACAAAAGGAACTTGTTGTAGTACATTATTAATAATAAAAACAATTCTGATCCATCTGCAATATTGCAAGATTTTATGGTGATTTCAAATGAGGCAGAGATATGTCTTCCCCGCATGAAACCATTGGGGAAGAGTATGGTGGAGTAACTGCACCTTGCTTGTTAGTCTGTTTATATTTAATTTAACCCAGATGTTAAATATAAAATGAGCAAAGAGAATACTGCTCCCCAGAGTGCACAAGAACAGGTGGAAAAAAACATTTTTGGGGTTTCCTGTATTTGCATATCCTCTGTTTAAAATTTTGGACATAAATTAACTCCTGTGCTTCTCCTTTTCTTGAAAAAGAAGAGTGTTTTTCTCTTCTATTACCTGTTGCACAACTACAGCAGTTACCAGCGCAGGAGCCTGGGCACTTTCAGATGAAGAAGAGTGTGAGAAGCCAGTTTCCTAACCACCACATAGGAAAAGGTGCAAGAACTCCTGCAGCTGGCATGCATTGAATAATTATTCTAACAGAAGAATAATGTGCAAAAATATTTGATCAAATTACTTTTTATTAAAGTGAAGTGGAGCATGGTGGCTAAGGCACAATGAGATTTCCACACAAGATCAGATCATCTGTCCACCATCCCAGATGTCTGCCTCTGGCCATAACAAGAATAGCTTTAAGCCAAGTGTGCTGCTGCTCACTTAGGGCCCTGTATTGAATTATACTCATTTACAGCTCCCAGAGGAGCTTAGTATCTGCCTTTGGCAACAAGAGAGGAAGGAAAGAATGAACCGCGGCTGAGTTCCCACCCCTGGGCAGAAGCAAACCCATCTCCTGCAACACAGCCCCATTTTCTTCCCCTCCAAATGGTTCCAGCTCCAGGTTTTGCCAGGAGACTCACTACTCCTCAGCAGTATGACCACAGAAGCAGCAGGACCATTTCTGAAATGTTTGAAACAAATACTCCTGCCCCAGTTTCATGTCCCAGATCCATGTGAGTGCGGATCACTTCCAACACCTGCAATGACACATCTAATTTATCTAATATAAAATCACTAGCTGCAGAATCATCCTGTGTGACTGTCTACTTTCCTATAACGTCAGGGCACTCTGAAAACTTGCTCATGTCCCTTGGATGAGGGGCACAGAAGTGATGGGGATCTTTGCTGCATGTGGCTGGGGAAAATGCCTCAGGCAGTAGCGCTGCTGTATCCTCCACACCTCACTCATACTGAGGACTGAGAACTGCAATAAGTGGGATTCTTCTCTGTCACAATTTCTTATTCTTCCAGCCTGGCTCAAGGGGGCTGCTTCTCATTAAAGAAATGCTGAGAGTGTGGAATGTGAGTATAAGAGAAAGGAAAGAAAAGATGCAATATCACTGTGTGGGTGATGTCCTATCTCTTCCACCCACTTCACCCCATTGCAGGGCTTTGGAGGCTTCAGGCTGGCTCGAGGAGTGGGGAGTGGAGCAGAGAACAAGAGGAGGTGACAGCGGAATAGCTGAGGCCTGCCAGAACTAAAAAAAAACCTGTGGGAAACTTCTGCATTAGGGAATCACTCTGGTCTCTATTCTAGAGCTTCCAATAAATGCTTCCCACCTCCATGCCAGTATGTGGAACATGTCTATAATTCCTGCTGACTTCATGCACTGCAGAGCTTCTCACAAATCTGTGCATTCACAGGGCAGCTGGCAGCTGGGATTGATGCTGCACATGAGTCTGTGGCAGCAAACACCTGTGCAAGGTCTTTGTCAGAGCCTCTTCAGACCCACTGCAACACAAAGTATCATTGCAACAGCTACCACAGACATGTCCATGGTTTGCACTGAGCCCACCTGCAAGTGTGAAAGATGAGACTTGCCCTTCTCAGCTGATCAGTTAACTTTGCTGCCCTGACTGACAGTGGCAACATACTTTTATACTCCAATGGACTTTTTGTCTCTAATGCAAATTGGATATGTTTCTGGTGGGAGAGCACATGTGCAGGTCTTCTGCTGCAGCCAGGTCCTGCCACTGAGCCAGCTGGAGACAGGAACTATAGCTAGCAGTATGGCTCAACCAGCATCTCCCAGCTTGGGTACAGGTCCTTCTGGTCATTGGCATCATTGGTCCCCAGGGCATCTTTACAAGTTCCTAAGCATGGGTGGAACTTCATGGAAATTAGAAGGTGGAAACTTTCCAATCAATAGACCAAACTGCTGCTTATGGGCAAGGTATAAGATGAAAGAAGACTCTTCTTTGTTAATGATGTTGTCCAAGCCAATATACTTCTCTAAACTTCACACAGCAACAGGAAATATGCTCTCCCCAGGAGCTGCTCAGCTTTGCTCTGAGCAGCCAAGTCTCTTCCAGCTTGGGTGTCATCCTCAAGAAGATATTGCAGATGCTGAGGAAGGACAGAGGCTTCAATTCCCTTATTCCCTGCACCCATGAGGATACAGGGACAAAAGTCACCTGGAGTTGTTTGGTACAATGTTGACTTGTCAGTTCCAGCCTAGGAACACTGCTGTCCCAGGTTAGCAGCACCCTTCATAGACAGCTGCTGGCAGGGAGCACCTTGCCACAGTGTTGTGACTGGCCTCCCTCTTTCCAAACTCTGTCCCAGCTCACCACTGTCCCAGCACTGACTCCTGGAAATTTTCCTTCAGTAGGTGGGAGGACACTCTCTTACTGGCACATCAATGCTCTTCTTAACAGGGCAGGCAGTGCTAAGTCCTTTTTTTCTCAGGCCTCTTTGAAGGCCTTCTGCTGTCTCCCTGCTGAAGCTGGGTGTCAAAGCCACACAGGTTTGGGCCTGTGCAGTGAATTTGTGTCATACCACATGAAAACAGGCCTTGTCGTGCCTGGCCTCACCCTACAGCTTTCCTCCAGTTCTTCAGCAAGCCAGGTGATTGAGGCAGCTCACCCAAAGCCCAGTGCCTGCAGAGTCTTTGGACATTTGCTGTTGTATAAGTGGAAAAATCAACCCACATCCTACAGCTCAGAAGCAACACAGCTGCTATGAAATTTAAGAGCAGGGCATTTATTTCCTGTAAGGGTTTCTACCTATCACATGTTCACAACTAGGCTGCTCTTCACTCCTCTCTTCCCCTCAAGCCCGTAGCACTGTGGCATGATAAAACTATGAATGTGCTGAATGGAAGGGATATTAAAACTAATGGAAATGAAGCTGATTTATCCTGGCAGAATTCAGTTCTCAGCTCTGGCAGAGAGCAAAGAACAATAATAATTTCAGCTACTGAAACTCGGATAAGCAGTACAGCACTTTGTAAGAATGAGGAATCCAGCAGCATCTATGATAACAGGTAAACAAGAGGAAGATGCATTGAGCTCCACCTGCGTAAAAAGCTGTCCAGGAAATATGGCAAAGCTCAGATTTTCTCAGGGTCTGCTGGAATGGATGGCAGTGCTGATGTACGGGGATACCTTTTAGTGTCCTCTTCATGCAATCAACATTTTTCCCTGTGTCAAGAGTTCTTTGTTGCTAATGGATCAATCAGTCCAGGTTGATCATATGCCACTTCAGCTTTGTTTAGGGCTGTTGTCAGAAGTCATAAATCACAGCCAAAATTTAGTTAATTCTCACAGTTAGCAGCATCTTTCTGTCCTTCAATGGACATAGTAACAGCTGAGCCATCTGCACAAAGTGTGTCAAAATACCTTTTCTCCTCTATACAAGAAGATCAATGGTCTCTTTTTAGCAAGAGTCTGTAAAGATTAAATACTCAAATAATTTGCTAGTCAAGGTGAATTTCAAGAATGTCTCTGTCAGTAGCCCCAACCCAAACACAGAGATTGTTCTTCTCAATATACTCCTTTGGACAAGAAAACTCATGTGAAAAACATTTTTTGGTCCTTTTCCAAGAACAATTAGGCACATTTCCCTTCCAACACAGGTAGCAAAAACTTCTTTTAGCTCAGTGTTTGATCTGAGTTGGCGTTTTATACTTCAGCTTATCAGTTTGTATAGATTTCTCCATTTGTTACATTTGTAAAGCAACTATATTTAGTAGATAATCATTACAATGAGCTTAAAAATTTGCTGTTTGTGACCACAATTGCTTTCTGGTGGCTACTTGGGCCCACCTTTAAAGTCTAGCCCGATTAAGCACATTCAGCTGAAAACAGTACTCTTCTGCTTGCTCCCATTTGTCCTATAAGGGACATGTGTCCCCTGATCTAGTTACATCTAACGCCTTTTTAAAAACAAAAGTGCTGCAGGACACTTTGAAAGTACTGAGGCTGTCAACCAGGGTCTGGATGTTCCTGATATATGGAAACCTAATAAGGGAGGATATGTTTCAACAAAAATAGTAGCTTTTGCAAGATAGTGCTTTCACCAAAGTTTCACCTTCTGTGTCAAGTAGCTGAAACCTCCAGCTCTCTGTAGACCATAGAGAAACCATGTCTGGTTTTCCACAGCTTTTTTTGCACAGTCCTCAAAGTCCTGGCCCAGAATTGTGATAGCAAAAATTAAATAATGGACCTAGGCTAAAGTAAGAGATGCATTTTGTACAAGGAGGTAAATACTCATGGACAAAGCTAGTCTGGAAGAAGTGAGTACATGGTGCAGTGGTGCCCAGTGGAGTGGTGGCACAGCTGGGCTGGGGGCAGGACAGTCACTGGTGACATACTGTGAAGGACACAGCAAGTAAGAGCTGAAGTCCCTCCCAATCAGAAAATAAATCCTAACCTAATAATTTCCTTACAGAATATTATTCAAGAATCATTCCCAATATCATTTTACCTCAGAGCTTAGAGCTTCTCCCACAGGTGTTATAACTAAAGTTTATTTTGAATATTGCAACAGTGAAACACTTTTACAGAACCTTTCTGTCCCTTAGCCAGATAACTCCAGATGACTTTTTCCTGTCAAAAGGCTTGTGAAAATCTGTCTCTAAGTTAGATTTGAGTACAATCATTGTCCCAAAACACTTCTTTTAAACTTGAGGTAATAAGCAACATGTCACAAATGGGAAAAATATCTTGCTTATAAAAGCTTATTACATCTTTAATATTCCCTCTAAAATGCAGTAGAGAGACTCTTCCTTGCACACTAAACAGTGGTAACTCAATGCTATTCCTGTGATTAGGGTGCAATAACCCCCAGATAAGTGTATTCCCAAACATGGTACTTGCCATTCACCTTAAATCCCATTGATTGTTGCTTTCAGACATACCGTTGTTTTTTATCTGGCATACATCAAAGCAATGAACACATGAACTCGAAAAGCCATTAAAATCCCACACAGTTTCCCTTCAAAGAACATTTATGGAAATAGCAGGATCTATAAGCCATTAGAGAAAGACAAGAATAGATTCTCTTAAAATTGTTTTTCACCCTTTTCACTTGTCAACCTCAGAGACTTGCAGGATGCTTAAAAAGCTACAGAAACTGTGCATAATGAAACATCTGAAGAAAAGTATAAATGTTGTTTACTATGAACCTTTGAGAGAGTTTTATCTGATTCTTCTGAACATCAGTATTATTTTTGTATGTAAATAAATTTGTTGTTTACATTGCTGGCATATTATTGTCGGCAAAATCATAAACCAAAGCCAAACATGTGTTGCTTTGCACCAGCTGCTCATCTCAGTATAGAGGGGTGAAACTGATGATCCTCAGTGATGTGCCTGAGAGAGAGGATGTTTCTACTTTGTGTGGCTTTGCTGGGAACTTGATCACCAGCCATAAACTGGCTCCCAATCAACTGCCTCTGGTCATCCTGCCCCAAGGAGAGGTATGGTCCACGACATCCTGTCCTCATTCTCCACCAAAATGCAGCTGCTTGAGCTGAAAGGTTTCAAAAGCCCTTTCAAC
Organism: Certhia americana; assembly: GCA_018697195.1. NCBI lineage: Eukaryota > Metazoa > Chordata > Aves > Passeriformes > Certhiidae > Certhia > Certhia americana. The sequence goes on from CM031859.1 coordinate 72,503,279, forward strand.
TTGAAAGGAGGGCAGCTTTGTGTTTTCTTCTGCAGTCCTTCCACACGGGATGTGCTTTGCTAAATTAAACTGTTAGCAAGGTAACTGTTTAAATAAAATCCATAAAATGTCACTAAAACTTTCTAAACTTGACAGAGAACTCTCATGTGGTTGTGTACTTCTGACCTTGATGCATGAGCTCCTTGAGGCCAATGTTTTAGCCTGAAATAAAGACTAGTCCATTGTAAGCAAAAGAAGAATAGCAAAGCCTGAAGTCATTCTTCATTCCTTAGGTACTCATTCCCCTATCAGCCTGTGTAGGAATGAGTCCATGAGGCCATGGGCTGAGTATGAGGAAGCCCCAAGAAAACTTTCTCTTCTTTCCTCACACCATGAGCCTCTCAGACCTGATCATTCATTTTGACCCAAAAACCAGGAAAAGAGCTTTAATCAGGCAATTAGCAGTCCTCTGGCACATCTGCCACATACACATCATCGATAGCCCAGGTCAACCCCACAGGGCAACTAGTCATGGGACTTCATTGCAGTTGGCAGGGTGAGGAATGCTTACACAGCATATTGACTCCAAATAGAGCTGACTGCAAGAGTTTGGTGGAAATGTTTATTCACATAAAAATAAACTGTTTCAGATGAAAGGAAACTGTTTATACATGAAACCAAATTTGTTAAAGTTTCACACACACCTCCCAATTTTCCCTCCTGTGGAAAGCTTTGGGAAACTAAGAGAAATTGTTTTGTTATCTTATGAAACAAGATTTGCTAAATACCACTGACCCACATTCATTCTGCAAGAATAAAAACTGCTCTGCATGAAAGAAAACATTTTGTTTTGGGCTGAACACAGTGTTTCATTGAATCTTAAACACATTTTACACAAGGTCCCTTTCTGTGACAAATCTAAAGCATTTTCATGCTGACTTGACACAAAATTGCTAATTTTTTTGCACTGTTCCAAGGATCTGGGATTCTATCTAGCAACCAGGAAACATTGAAATAATTACTGGTTTTGAGATGGCTCGGAGCTACTTCTCATACTTCAAGAAATCCCCTTGTAATAAAAACTGCTGCCAGGCAAAATTCATCAGGCAGCATTAGGAGAACTTGGGATGAATTTTGAGTATGCTTGGGTCAGATTTCAAGTTCAATCTGACAAGCCTGTGGCTGTAAACTCGCAGGAACTGTCAGCTTTGAATATATTTCCATTTGGGCTGTACAGAGTGTTGTGTCCTCTTATTCAGACACAGATTGGCAGAACTGAAGTCACAAGGACTGAAATTTGATTTAAAACCTGAGGTTAGTTTTCACATTTCCCCAAACTGAACTCCCTGTGGTATGACCTTATAGAAATAAATACGTTAAATGTTTTTCCCTAAAGAGAGAAAACTCAGTTGAAATAAGGCCTCTCAGCATGATACTTCTATCATTTAGTTCCTCTTTTATATGTAGGTCATATTAAAATACACATCTACATCATTTTGAAAACATCTCAACCTCCCCCTGGGTAGCATCACTGATTCGAGTGGCACCTCTAGGTATAAACCACAAAAAGCTCTTTGTGAGATGGTGGCTACACAGACACATTGTGAAAGAAGGTCTGAAAATGGTCCAGAACACTGTCAGCATTTTCAGTTTCAGAAGCCTCCTTCAGCCATCAGTCTTGCTCCTACTTTGCTAATGCAGACTAACATCCTATAGAAATAGTGGAGATTGTGCATGAGTGTAGATTATGTAAAATTAGAGAAAAAGACCTAGGTATACATCTGGGGAAAAAATAATGTGTTGCCCTGTTCAGCACAGCTCAGTAAATAGCTGGTTTTTCAGATTCCTAATTGATAAAAACAAAAAGAAGAGGAGAAAATTAATTCAACCGATAGCATATAGAAAATGTTTAGGGTTTTCTGTCAAGTAAAATTTTTTAAAATTACTTTATTTACACTGAAAATTTGTTTACTTTTGTTATGGACAAAAGCTATGTTATGGACTATATAAACCTTGTTTGATATAATCCCTTTAAAATATAATCATTAAAATGGAATTAGTTTTTTAAATTAAAACTGTACTCCAGAATGAACCTCAGAATCTTTAATTAAAAAATACCAGAAGAGAATTAATCCATTCCC